>JAWNNQ010001640.1:2042262-2723016 GCA_035044765.1 Leucophenga montana | reverse complement strand
CATCGCTTAGCAATGAGGCAAGTGTACCGAGGCGTAAGAAACCCATGAGGAGCTAAAAAAAAATAAGTAAAAGTGATTAATTACTTACGAGTATATTAGCAAACTAAGTATTTTATGTTTAAAGCAAGTGGAACATATTGTGAATGCTGTTTTTTTATTTGTTCAACTTGTGGTTGTTACTAGTTTTGTTATAATTTTTGAATTATACAAGAATTAAAAAAAAAACACAAATTTTCAATGTGTGGAATATATGTGAATGCTGTTTGAAAATAAGATTCTTGCCACAAACTTGTATTTATACAAGAATTTAGAAGAGAGAACATCATCCACATGATGTTCGACAATAAGTTACACATGCGTAACTTATTTAATTTGTTATAAAACAAAATACATATTTTCATTATGTAGTTCATATGTGGATGCTTTTTGACAGTAAGTTCTACATGGATTTTTGTACTTGTGAAATCAGTTTATGCTTGTACTTAGAATTTTGATTAAAATACTTATTTTAAGCGTGAATTAAAACCTGTTTGACAAAATGTTACACATGCGTTGCTTACATATCTGGTTAAATATTTGTATTTATACAAGATTTTAAAACAAAATACATGTTTTCAATATGTAGATCGTATGTGGATGCAGTTTGACAACAAATTGCAGAACCATTTCTCAATCATTTTGTTATAAATTTGTTTTTATATTAAAATTTAAAACAAAATACATATTTTTAATATGTGGATGCTGCTTGAGAACAAGTTGTACAATAATTTTATTTACTTGTAAAAACATTTTTTGCTTGTACTCATAATTTTGTAGAATTCCGAACAAAATACATATTTTAAACATGTTGGACATATGCTGACAATAGGTTCCACATGGTTTTTTTTCACTTTTCAAAACGTTTTCTGCTTGTACTTACATTCATAAGACCCACCATCAGTGCAAGCGATGTCGCTACCTGCACTGGTGTTATTATATCAACGTCTGTTATATCAGTAACATTTTCTGTATCATTCGCTGCAAGTTTCATAGATTCCATACTTGCTAATATAGAATCATCAGTTGCGTATGTTTGCACCACTTTTAGTGTCATCATACTGGCCACGGCAAATGTACCAATCGAAATGTGGCGCGAAGTACCGAGTACCATGTAAACTAATACTGGAAATACAGCCATATAAAGCCCATTACCCGGTGAGACGCCGGCAAGTATACCATATGCCTAGAAAAGTATTTAGTAACAAGATTAAATAAAAAATTGTATATGTATGTTTATATTATGACTTGACCTACCATACCGTGTGGTATATTCATAATGGCAACTGTTACACCAGCAATAACATCACCCATTAGATCACGTTTTACGGAATATTTCGGTAGCCATTGTAATATTGGTATTATACCGGTGAATAGGGATAGAAAGGAACAACTTCGCCAACAGGTACGCAAAGCGGATGGTATGCTTTTATCGCGTGCTGTATATCCTGTTTGTTTGATGACAACTTCATGTGTAAGCACATTGCGGTGGACATGATATATGGGTTGTGTTTTCGGTACTTGGGGTGAAGTGAGCGGCTTCGTTCTAAAATTTAGTAAAGAGTGTGTAATCAAAAACGGGTAATTTGTATAATTCATTTCAACTTACTCATTGGTATTGTTTCTAGCCATCTTCTTATCGATTATGACAACACGTTCCACATCGGTATACGGATGTGTAAGTAGCTGTTGTTGATGTTGCTCGTTTCTATACTGATTAAGTGCAGAATTGCCGGCAAGTAATGGCTGTGGTGGTGGTGCTGCTGCTGGCTGTGTTGTGCGTGTTTCGACTGATGGTCTACTATATTTACGTATAGCACCAGTACTGCTGCTGAGCGTTGACGGTGTTGGTCTCGGTCTCGGTCTCACTAAACGTAAATCAGTTGCCGCATTTGTTAACGAAGTACCAGCATCGTTTAAGTCCTGACGTTGCCGCTGTAATTCACGTGCCAATTGACGTTGTTCTCGCAAATGTTTAATGCGTTCTAAAGCGTACTTATGTACTTGCTTTAATTTAAAGTTGGGTTTCTGCAAAAATGTGAAGGAATATTATTATTTGCATGTCACTTAGCATCCACTGACGAGAGTTAACTAACTAGCTGTTAGCAGTAATTCACACTTCAACGCGCAATACGCAACTAACATAGTAGCCAGTACTCTCGTGCGTTTAAATAGCATTTTCCAATAATTTTATCGCCAAATTTTATACAATTATTGGTCAAAATCCGCACGACGAGTCAACACATGCCAGGCGTGCTGCCTAAACTTGAATGAGACAACACCACGGCTTGGGAATCATTGGCTAGCGAATCTATGGTATGGTAACTACTCATATCTAACTAAACTATATAAAATACATACATACAATACATATACATATAAACAATTAATTCGCGCAAAATGTTCTCGATTGTGTACGTATGCGATCCGAGTTGACGTCGACTACGACTACGACTCTTGTCGTCGTCCACTACTGTATAGTGAAAGCGATAATTTGCGAGGCGCTGAGAATATCGGGAGTGGTTGTTATTCATATATTGATATTTGTGACAGCGCAGATAAAGTAGCGTGCGCTTATCAGAGCCCAAACTAATTACAGTAAGACAAAAAGCGAACAAAAGGTGACGAAACACTTTACCAGTTGCTTTATAGAACACGGCTTATCCATGCTGTGGATTGTATTTACACGTATAACTCATGGGAATTTCATGTGAAGTTTGTAAATATTATCCGCTTTGTCATTATCATTATCAAACGCGACATCCTTATTTTTACTTTGTAGACATGTTAATTACTGTGTAAAGATTGAATTTATTTTTAATAACACATATAAGATGCCATATAAGACTAATATTTTTGCAAATTTCTAGCTAACTTTGATAATGCACAAATTTACCTACAAACTTTCCCTATTGATGCATATTTAATCTTACTATTAATTATATAGTTCTACATATTTGTCTGCTAGTTTCTATGAATTTAAACTGAGTCAAGCAAATGGTACTTCACAACTTTGTGGAACTTGTGTATAGATCATCTAGTAGGTTAGCAGTTAGCACTTTATGTTATTGTTAAGCATTTAATGTCAAATATTTTATTCTACTAAAGTACGTAATATATAGAAAAGCTCCAAAGTCAACAATTTTTTTTTTTAATATTTTAAGCAATTCGGCACTAATGTAGTTAAAAATTAAACAGTTGTATAGTAAACAAAAGCGACATACCTCTATAATGCTTTAAGCGGTTTATTAAATTTCACAGAAATTTTTTTTATAGATCGTATTATAAATATTAGAAGTAGAACGCAATGAACTTAGTTTTAAAATTAAAGGTTAAGCTTTACTATGTTTTTCGTTGGCTGAAAATCAATAGAAATGGCGCGCAATCTAAGAGATCAGTTTCAAATTTCATGACACAGTTGAAATGCTGTAAGAATTTAACAAGATATTCAAAACTTATGGCAAATCTAAGCTGGAAATGCTACAAACTTCTCTTGTGTACAGCTGTAACACTAATGCTGTTTGAAGTAACTGTTTCTTGCACGTCTGCTGAAAACGTTCTGCAAAACCATTATTAAAGACTTTATTGTTCTTACCAGGCAATTATATAGAAGAGTTAAAGTTTAAAACCCAAAAATATTCGAAAAATGTCGTTTCCGCATGTCTTGTTGCTTAAATAGTTCAAATATCTTCTTTTTATTGCAGGTTGAAAATATATGGTAATTCTTCTTAAAATAATATGCATCTATGAAATTCTTACTATGCTAATTTTTCGTTCGGAGATGGGCGCACTGTAATTCGCCGAAAATTTTAAAAACGACTCTTTTTTTTCTATATTCTTAAAACGCTATAAAATTAATATAATGATAAAAGACCTCTAAACTAATCAACTAGCTAAATAACTGCAAAGTACGCTGAATCAATGCCGCTAAATAATTTCACTTAAATTAGTACCAATATATTTAAATAAACTTTTTTAACAAAACGACTACTGAAAGTAAAAACCTGTTTGAACAAATACGCTAAACCGGTACGACTAAATAATAAGTAAATCGGCATATATTTATATTTTGTAATAATGTTCTGATTTAAAAAGGTTTGCTGACATCAGAGCGCAGAGAGGGAGGCTGTATTCTACAAGGTCAAGTTCAAGCAAAAAATATTGAAGAGATCAGTTTAATTTTGATTTACTTAATAAGCTACGCGACGACTTAGATGCCAGAGATCAATTGATTGTGTTGTATTATCTGTCTTTCATAATAAAATGTGATGTGTAATAATTGCTTTCAGCCGACCAATCAATATGACACGATCCACATGACATCCACTTTGACGCTTGAGTGCGAGTGAGAGTGCTCGTGTGATCATTTGCATGTGATGAACTTAATTAATTTATCAAGGATTTTTTCTTTTATTTTTTTTAGTGATATAGCATCGAAGCCACGAGAAATTACACATGATACTTATTGTTGCTCCATAAATTCTCTCTTTTTTTTTTTTGTATGTTTCCTGTTTTTCATGCAGTAAATAATTGCCGAAGCGTTTGTGCGCATGATTCATTGATGCAATACACATGATTTCGATTAAAACTCGTGGAATACAGAAATAAAAAAAAACATTAAATGAAATAAAATAAAATATAAAGTAGAAACAAAAAACCGAACTCATCGAATCAGTCTTTGGCACTGAAAGCAGCCACATGAATGGCATCAGAATAAAAGACAACATAAAGGTTAGTTTTAGCAAAACCGAAGTTTTTGTACACTACACTTAACTGAATATTAAGTTGGTACCAAGAAAGAACCATTCCGGTTTCGAAATCGTTACAAAGCAGAGCTAACTTTAACAACTTAAGCTATATGTACCTTTCTATATACTTACTTTAATCATCTACAATATATACTAATGTATGTTACAAAGTTTTCAACCAACTGAGTAACTGAATACGCTTCCTCACACTGTGTTATATGAAGTGCACAAAAAAAAAAGCTGTCTGAGCTTAAGCGGATTTGTTGTTACAAAGAATAGAAACAAAAAAAATAATTCACGTTTAAATAAAACTAATAACAGGTGGTAAAAAATAACATTGAAATGAGCAGAACTATGTGTACGTCTATATATTATCTATAGCCTATAAAGTGTAGCTATAGTATACTTAAATGTGTATCCAGAGAGTATCTCAATGGAATAGAAACGTTTTGCACTAATTTGTGTAATCTGCAATAATAAAATAAAAATAAAAAAAACAAAGAAATATACAGTATCTACAAATATTATAAATCTTTATTACAAAGAACACAAGCGCTTATACTTATCTCGATGCGGTTGTTTTTTTTCCATTTCATGACTTGACTTTTTCAGAATGGAGTCTAGCCAGTATTTAAGTGCAACAAATATTCACCTATATAATTGGTTAATACAATGCAATTAGAGTACTCATGGAGCGTAATAAAATAAAGCATATCTTTTTTTATGATTTTCTGAAGCAGAATATATATTTAAAAAGGCAAGTGCAAATCATTCACACGCTTTTTAACCATCTTAAACACGAAGAATAGAGAAAAAATATTGTCCATCTCTGTCGTGCTCTAAAGAGCAATTCACATTGTAGATCGTGACGATCGAGCAGTTCGACGTTAGGCTCGAAATTGTTGTTGGCGCACTTGCAAACATGTTTCTCTTTAGCAGCAAACATGCGTTCGTTCGTATGTGTGTGAAAACACGAAGATGTTCGTCCAGCTGGACAGCGTTGATTTAGAGGCGAAAGCATTTTCCGTGACAATACTGTATTATGAATATTTTTATTATTGGGTACTTTAAAGACAAAATATCGAATTTCGACCACTGGTAGAACTCTAGAATATTCTTTATTTTACCAGAATTTATTGTTTTTCTAAAGTTTTCTTACTTATAAAAAACCAAAAGCCAATACTGTCGACCGTCGTTACGCCTCCGTTTTGTTTACTGAGTGTAAAGAGGATACATATTTAAATTATTTACTTTTTTTTTACTGTGAAACCTTTTTTTCTTAGTGCCTTAACATATTAATCAAAAAACTTCTATCTTAAAAAAAATTAAAATAGCCATATATTTTAATTTGTGCGTTTCCAGTTTTCGAGTCATAACATAACCCATGAGCTTCGTGTCTTATCGAATAATGTTCCATATAAATTTCGACAATATCGATCTCATTTTGCCAAGCCTTTACTAAATACTTTTAATGTAGTTCGGCTATTGTCGCGTGACTAGAAAATTCACCGACCACTGGTGATTCACCTTGCCAGTTCACGTTCGCTAGCATGCTGTTGGCTGGTTATTAACAAAAATCGGAGCAATTCTTCGAAGTTTTGTGAATATCAATATTTATGGTAGTACATTATACCAGCATGTTTTTGAGCATTCGGGGTCACTAATTTATTTTTAAAGATGGACATCGATAAGAAACATTTATAATTGAATATTTTTCTTACTCAAGTGTTTCTTAATTAATTAGAAATAATATGATAATCATATGGAAAATTTTGTCTAGAGACTAAAATTTTGCGCATATATTTTGTTTTTTTTTTGTAATGAATGAAATTTAAGCTTATCAATTTAGCATTCAATAAAACCAGACGAAAACATTTGCTAAAAACTAAGTCAAAGAAATCGGACAAAAACAAACCGACATCACATGTATCTCGTTAAGAAATGTAAATTTCTTCAAACAATAAAGTCGTCATTCACGACTGCAATCGAGTCTATTAATAGATTTATTATTGTAGTATATATTATCGAGAGTTATACGTTAGCAACTGCTAATTATGTTAACTAGAGTCAAAAACAAATATTATATGTTAAGTATTGTCTATCATTTAACTAGGCGCATACTTACAGATAAGCAGTAGGTACAAATTTTATATTATTTATTTATTTATTTTTTTTTTGGTTGCCATTATCATTGGATGGCCATGGAATAGTTACGTTAAACAAAGTTCTTATCGTTATCAATCAGAAAGCAATGTGGAACTTGTGTGAAGTTTGGATTGTGTAGTTTGCTGGTTTGTGTAAACATTGCGGAAGGTATTACAATATATGTAGGAGTATCTATCTGTGTAGTAGTGTAGGAGAAGTATTTAAAAGTTTTGCAATTCGGGAATGTTTAGAAATCATACTCATCATATCATATTAGCTTTTGTGTTTGTTTAGTTGTATAAGTAACTTACACAATGTACTTATTTTTTTGTTGATCTGTAGCGTTTTGAAGTACTTGTTTCCTGTTTTTTTTTAGAATTTCAATAAGCTTGTAGCACATCAAAAAAAAAAAAAAAATATTGATAAGAATTTCTGTGCCTTATTTCACTACTGCTTACCCTGCTACTTTTACTTCTATATTTATGAAAGTATATCTGTTTGTTGTGAGCTACTCAAATATTTTTTTTGTGTACTTGCACAAAAACTTTTTTTGCTCCTGAAACTAAGTCAAAAATATAATTTTAAATTTAAGTTAAAATTATGAATGCATTTCCAATAATGTATTTGTTGTAGAACAGCATAGCTCTCTTATAATTAAATAAAAAAAAATATAACTACGCATTGACCTTGTAAAGTAGAAAATATTTTACGCTTAACACAAAAGTTATCTCATTTTTTTCTTGATACTAGTTGCTTGAGTTTTAAGCTCTTCAAAAGATTATTATCTTTATGAACAGATTATTATTTTTTTGGACAGTTTCCATAAAAATAATACTATTAAATTGACACCTACTTCAACCATTTTCTCTAACTTAAAACACTCGTTTTTTAAATATAGTTTTCGAATATTAAAATAATCAAACTGTTTTCCCGTACTGCCAAAATATAACTAACTAGTCTAAAAATATATAAAAATTCATTGCAGCATCCAAAATTATCAACAGCTCTGCTTATCACTATTAAATATTTTGCTCTCTTAGAATGCGACATTAAATAAATACTTAAAGTATATTATTAAATATTTACCTACACTTCAGACAAAGTTCTAAATTTATGTCACGCGAGTTTATAAAATGTTATGGAACGAGCAGAGCGCACGATCGTAAATAGAAATCAAAATATTTGCTCAAGAAACAGTGGCGGTTTGAATTAAAAATGTTTATGCTTAGGATCTGAACACGTACGGTTATAACTTTTTTAACCATTTTAGAGAAAGTCGCTTTAATATATTTGTTCTAGAAACTAAAAGGTAGAACTGGTGACTGTTATGACTTTAATATTATTAAAAGAAAGTCTCCAATTTTCACGAATTTAAACCAATTCTCCTGAACTATTTGTGAATTATAAGTGATATTGAGTTTTAAGTGAAAATTTATAATTATCAACATTTTAAACAAATAAATATACGAAGTGTAGCTAAATAAATGGTCGCAACAAATATTTTGTTTATTAATTAAGACATATGTCAAGTGATATGGATGCCCTATCTACGACACAGATACTAAGCATGCTGTTGTGGAGTATGCAAGTGGTATTCTCGTGCTCACTTATTTGCACTATTCCATCTATGTATTTGATTTGGTACACTCTTTGGTTCGCATTGTCAAATGCTAGAACAATCTGCAGTCAAGTGTCGCCACACGACACTCACAATGCCATAATAACGCGTCAAGTTTAAAGTGGAGAGCGATTTAAAAAAAAAAATTGTAGCGTATTTATCTGCCGAACAGCTGCAGCGTGCTTACTTAGTTTTTTTTTTTTTTTTTTTTGTAGTGTTGTTTTGGTTTTAACAGTCTTAATTGATTTAGTTTCCATTCACCTTTACGTTACCATAAAAACAAATGCATAATATATATTTACAATGTTATTTGTAAACCATTTTCCATTCTGTACTTGGCAATTTTTGTTTAAACAGTCAAGTTAACAGTCGAGTAAACCAGACGACGACAGTGACAATGTTGTCCGGCTTTTAGGCACGAACGACTTGCATAATTTAGAAGGGGGAACTATTAGTTTACAACCGTATAATCAATTAGCTGATAATTATAGGAAATATAATACAAAATGCTAAATATAATTAGCAGTTTTTAAATAATTGTGAGTTTCAACTAAGTAGTACTAGTACTATGCGAATAAGTCAAAAAATATCTTCTAAAAATTTAAAAACAATATCAAAGTTAATTAAGGTTAACAACTATGACGTCGTCAGTAGTAATAAAACCAGTTTCTCTTGCACTTCAAATCGCAACTCAATGAAATTCACTTGAAAACAATTGAAATCATGCAAACAAATTGACTTTGCGGCTTGTGCTGTGTGAATCCCCCAACCATGCCTGCTTCAATCAATTATAATTTATATGTGTTTGTATATATTCGCGTATAAACAAGTAGATTGAACATCAATTAACGCAACTGCGCACGCAAATAAATTTGAACAATAACAATTTATATAGAAGTTTAAAATTGGCGATTCGTTGCTTGGAGTCACAAGTCTTTATCAAACTGCCGGCGAAGAAGCTATTCAAGATTCTCGGAAAAGAAGTGCGTTAACTGTTGAATAAACAAAATCAAGCAAAACATTCAGTTTAGCGCGAATTTCGAAACCAAATTTTAAACGTTTAGTTAAACAACGCATAAATCTATTTGACAGAGATAGATGAAATTTTTAAGCGCATATCACAAATTTATGATTTATTTGTATTATTTAAATATGATCAATCACGAAATGAGCGAAAATAACTTTTGAAAGTGGGAATAACCGAAAATAAGTTTTTTTTTTTTTTGAAGTGTTTGTATAATCTGAAAATTGAGGCAATTAATATGTTATAGTGTGTGGTTATGTGTTTGCAATAATTTAACTATTGCTTAAGCGATAGCATCTAAATTTGGTGTAAATGTTATTTTAAACTAGAGGTGCCCATGCACATTTGTTTTTGTAATGCACTTCAAAATTGGTTAGGAATTATCGCACACACCCACATAGTTCTTTGCATCAACCAATTACAGAAACAATTTCCTTGTTCTTTATCTTTCTGCTTATACCGTATTAAAATGAAAACTCCGAATATAGTTTGGGCACCTGAGTTTTAAACCGTCTTCAATAACAGTTCAGCTGTGATCATTATAGACGTTTCACATTGACGCATCAGATAGAGATCATTGCGTAGACTTACTTACTTATATTTCTTATATGTCATCTAGATAAGTAGAACTATTTTGAAGTTTATCCGAAAAATGTTCAATTTAGTTTACTATTAGTTATAGACTTTCAAGCATTCAAACAGTAAGCATTTTTTCTACATACTTCCTTATTTTTGCAATTTCATTGTGAAAGTAACAAAAAATTTCACTCATTTTATCAGTCATTCAAAGATTTTATTGTACTCAATTAGTAACCTTATTTGCTTTGTTTGCTTAAAGCACATACATAAATATTTGTTGTGACGTAAACATTCTTCGTAAAAGAATTTCACACTATGCCAAAAAAGAAGCAAACACTTCGCCTTCCGCCGCAACACACGCACAGACAGTCATACTATATAGGCGGAATCGAGGTAATTGACCAGCTGATCGAATACGATTTCAAAGGCCTACACGTACCTATTACAACTTATACGCATATATAATTCAAGTGCAAGTGTGCTCGCAAATTGAATGGCAGCGACAAATGCAGTTTGTTAGTGCTTTAGAGCGACCATTTTGCAAAATGAAATAGAAACAATATGAAAATGAACAGCTGTTTTTCGAACATTTTATGTTGCACAAGAAAACAGCTGTTAGTTTTGTTTTTCATAAGAAATCATTTGAAATTTATTATCGATTGCAGCTGTTCTGCGGAAATAAGAATTCTTTCATAAAAAATATTTAGTTATAAAAGCTTCAACCGTACATATTTCTATTTAAATATGCTAATAATTCTAATTGATTGGTTGAATTTTTTTTTTCGGATTGCAGAAACTAACAGTCCGGCAAACCGTTGAAGTGCGAGGAAGTCTAAATGAATCATAAACTAGCACAAATTTTTTTTCTTGTATTCTTTGGTCAGTGAATATGATCAGGAACAGCGCTTCTGGAACATTGAATCTCTTTCTGATAAAGCTTTTATAAAAAAAAAGATTATCATATAATTCTATCAAGTAATTATCAAGTAATTCTATTTAGCGACATTTATTATGAATTTTTCTTCTATTTACAGGTTTACAAAGTCACAAATGTCAGTTTTTATTGTATTAATGCTCTTAAATAGGGTGACCAGACGTATCCATTTACGGGAATAAATTCTGTTTTTTCTGGCTGTATGTCTCTGTGTGTTCGTTATTACGAAAAAACTGGAAAATGTTAGAGATAATACGAAAGATATTTGGTCCGTCATTAATATAGATTACTAGCCTACAACGCTGCTACTCCCCTTTTGTTTTTCTTTTATATAGAGACGTGGGACTGCCCATTTTTTTAAGTGTATTTTAAGTTTTCTTGTGCCCTTTTTCTGCTCAGCATGGTCGTCTGTTACATATGGTTTCCAGGTAACCAAATGATATTATTTCCGACATGATGCTCCATTCAGATACATCTGCTTTGAGAACAAATGTTTGCAAATTTCAAAACTGAAATTCTTTTTGATGACAAATAGAAAAAAGAAGATAGCAATGAAGATTTTTTTTTAAGGAAAAAATTGTTCGGTGGAAATTGTTTTGGCATTCCGTGGCGTAAGAAGATAATCTTTTTTTCTCAACAAGTCACGGTGGACTGATGAATGATATTGAATGTCAATTTAAACTGCAGATATGTTGTGTATTCGTTTTTGGTCTGATGGATCTGAAATCTACTTATTACTTATAAATAAATATACTTAAATTTCATAAACTTTCAGGGTTACCCATAAATATATAAAAAAAAAAAATATGCTACAGTTGAACTTCTATATTGAGGTGAACGTTTCTTCTTGTTTTTTGTTTGTTTGTTATTTAATTGAGATAAAATTGAGTTCTGTTTTAAGAGCCTGACAATCGAGCATTAATTGTAAATGCTTTTTAAAAATTGGTTTCTGTTTTTGTGTGTAAATACAATAAATATTAAGTTAAATATTTAAATGCATTTACATATATTAATTCTTGGGTTTTTTCTTGGTCATATATATTTTCTTTGTTATAAATTTGCTATTATAATTATTTTGTCTTATTTTTTACATTTTTTGGTTTTGTTTTTGAACCACTTCACCTTCAACGTTTACTATTTAATGTTGTTATTTTGTTTGTAGATGTTGAACATTTCTTTTTACTTTTCACTTTTTTGTTTTTGTTTTTATATTTGTTCAATATATTTTATATAGGTACCTATAATATATTTATATATAGGGTGTTTTTTTAGAGTAACATAATTTTATGTCATTATTTTTTAAATATGATATCGGGCAAGTGGAAGTTGATTTGTTCACTTTGTATTTAGAGTATACGCGGTGCGAAAACGATTATGGTTAATCGAATTAGTCACTGGGTTGAACGATTATGTCAATCGTGAAATGGACTTAGCGCACGGTAACATTCCTGCACTGAAACACGGTTTTCGAAATTAGCACTGTTCTCTTAAATTCATGATAAAATGACAAACCACACTGAACACAAATGACAAATCTGAGCAATTTATGACAGTTTAATTTCTTTAGGTAATAGTTACCTCTAAAAAAATACCCTATATAAAGACAATATATATTTTTTTGGCACTTGTTGCCAATGGCTCAAAGTTGTAGTCGATGAATAAGAAAAAAAAAAACAACATACTACTTTTTTGATTGATTAACCCTTTCGTATTGCTTATCGTTGTTGTTATTGTAAAATCTTTACAGTTGTTGTTGTTGCTATATGATTAGTTCAATGATTTTCAATTTTGTTCACATTTTTTTGCAAATACTAAATAAATTAGCGCTTTTTTATATTTTGGCAGCTATTAAATTTTATATTCACTAATAGTATTTCAATATTTTCTCGTTTGATTGCGCAAATTAAACACTTTTGAAAATTAGCGTTTAAAATAACCGTATTAAATTGTATAGTAATAGTATTTAATAGAGTAGTGTGAACTAATTTATTTATTTTATTTTTTTACAATTTATTTATTATATTTTTTTATATAACGCGCATTTATTTTGTTTTTTTGTATTGCTGCATTTTGTTATTACCTTTAAAAACACACACAAAAATATAAGCTGAAAGCTTGCGAAATCAGCGCGCACGCTGCAAACTAAAACAACAAATTAAAATAAATCAGCTAAATCGAATTACGGAAAATCCAAGAAAAAACGACGACGGCGGAGGAGACCATTAAATCAAATCCAACCCAACCGCACACAACAAGCTCAGCGAAACGAATGGGAAGTGAATTAATTTGTGGTCTGTTGGTTAATGATGTTTCTCAAACGGCGGTGGGGTGGGAATGTGTGGGTGTACAGTGCACAGCTGTTTTTTCTGATTGTTTTGCAATAGTCATCAATTTATCAAAACAAAAAAAAAATGATAATGTAGCGGATTTTATAAAAAACAGTTTTGATTTTCGACACCTTTGCACTTTAGACTTTTCGCTTAAGTTTACGTTGCATTTTGTTTTATTCACTTTAAGCTTATTTTTTTATTTATTAAAAAACGTTTTTTTTATATTTTTCTTATTAGATTTGTTTGACATTTTGTTGCTGCTGCTGCTTCTTATTTCCATTGTTATGCACATGAAATAGCGTTGACAGCGGAATGGCAATTCTAGAGGTGCGCTGGGTGTAGTGAGCTTTTTTTGTGGCACATTGTCGCCGTGAGAAGAGACATGAAAAAGCACGCGATGAATTATGGATAAACAATTTATAATCGATTTTGCGAAATAAATTTAGTGAAAATATGTTAAACCGTATCATCACATACTATAAGTATAACTGCTTCGGTTCATTATCGAAAATGTTCTCAACAGTTTTTCTAACAAAACTAACGACAACGGCAGTTGCTAGCATCTTTTTCAAATAACATTTCCCACGACAATAAACTGAAGTAAACATCAGCGTTACCGTGCAAATTGGGGTTGTGTGAAGAGTATTAAAGATTCGGTTCCACCGAAGTAAACTTTTTTTCATGTTCTAATTTAGAACTTTGAAAACTATTCTAGAGAAAGCTGAGATATTACAACGAGGTGCGTATTAGTAAACGTTAACTTCGGGCTCGTGATGAAAAACAGTAATGAAATGATAAAAAACCAATCCATCAATTTATTAATTTAACTAACTTATATAAATTAGCTTGACACATGTTTAATTCAAATTTTAAATACATATGTTGGCGCAAAATTTGCAAAATTCAAATAAATACCAGTATTTTTTAGGTCTTTAATATTTTATCATTGAAACTTTGGTATTTCAACACTTTCAAACTTTGTTTCACAGCGGCCGAAAAATGTGCGAAACCATAGCAACAAATTTATTTATTTTCATAATTTCGAGAGATTTCTATGCCGACAAAAACGTCAGATTGAAGTTTATAGTGCGTAATTGTATAAGCACAAGTCAAAATGGATAAGCCACAAATGATTGAGCATCTGCAGCAGTCTGTGAATTACACCGTTTACGATACAAAATGGATTCCGATGTCGGCGAAATTTGTGGTGCTCGGCTCGAAAGCAAACAGTCATGGCATATTGGAAATCTATGAACTGAACGAGGCAAAGCTGCAAAAGGTGAAGACCGTAGAGCGTAAAGCGGCATTCAAGTGTGGACATTTTGGTGCATCCAGTCTACGTAATCGCCACATGGCAATCGGTGATTTTGAAGGACGACTGCAAGTGCTGTAAGTACATACATACATATATTGAAAATAAATATACCTACGATGCATGCTAAATCCAACTAATTGCAGTGATCTTGAGCGTCCGGAGCTTGCGGTGTACAATGTCAAGGCACATAATTCATTAATCAATACAATCGATGCCATTGGCGGCAAGCAGCTGGATTGCGGCGCACCCGAAATAGTCACCGGCAGTCGTGATGGTGCTGTCAAAATCTGGGATATACGTCAGGGTCAGGAGCCGGTGGTAGATATTTCGCCGGAGCCCGTCATGGGTGATGGTTTGAATACAAGCGTTAAACGCGATTGTTGGGCTGTGGCTTTTGGCGATAGTCACAATAATCAGGATCGTCTGGTTGCCGCAGGCTATGATAATGGTGATCTGAAGGTTTTTGACTTGCGTACGCTTGGGGTGCGTTGGGAGACAACACTGAAGAATGGCATTTGCGGCATTGAATTCGATCGACGTGACATACCAATGAATAAAATGGGCGTTAGCACATTGGAAGGTGGTCTCTTCGTGTACGATATGCGCACACAACATCCGACAAAAGGATTTGCTTGCGTGGAGGAACGCAACGCTGGGCGCTCTGTTGGCACTAATGGTGTCATTAGTGGTCCCAAGGCTACAGTTTGGGCTGTACGTCATTTGCCGCAAAATCGCGATATTTTCATGACCTGTGGCGGCACTGGTTCACTGCGTCTCTGGCAATACGAGTATCCAGATAAGCGTGTTAAGCAGGACAACGATGAGTTGCCAACGGGCGTTGCAGGCACCTTGCAGATGCTAAATGCTACTACCATAAGCTCTCAGCCGGTACATTGCTTCGATTGGCATCCGGATAAGCTCGGTCTATCTGTTTGCGGCGCGTTTGATCAAAGCGTACGCGTACTAATAACAACAAAGTTGAATTTACTTTGATTAAAGGTATATATAATTCTTTTCTTTTATTAATAAATGTTTAAATTTAGTACTATGGAAATAAAATAAAATGGTGGTGGTATTATATTTGTTACGCCATACGTTGCTTCACCGTCTCCAACATATGCGGGAGCACCGTGTTCAACGCTTCTAGCAATTCCAACTGCTCTGCACTTGGCTCTATGTTAGTAGCGCGTTTTAACGCACTTATGCAGGACTGCGAAGACAGACGTGCCGAGTTTAGCTGTGACGTAATCATTGCAGCACTCTCATCCTCCGCATGCGCTTCGATGGCTTCCAAGGAAAGCTGACACAGCTCATTGCAAATCTTTAGCGCTTTAATAGTGTATTCTTGCTTTGTATACCAATTCGTATCTTTACTGGTTAGTGCACGATATGATTTGACCAACTTCTCAGCTTTTTTAAGCGGTGTTGTGGCTACCAATGCTGCTAGTTCCCAGATCTGCGGCTCATTGCCATGTTTAATGCATTGTTGGCCCATTAAGCTGACTGCGCGTTTGAGCAATATTTGCGTATTTGCATCCTTTGTTTCCAGCCACAACTTAGCAACGCCATGTATAATTAGTGCTAATACTTCAAGATCTAGAAAACGTCCTTCTTTAATTTCACTCAGACGATTGTAAGCGCGTATAGCATCCTCGTAGTGTGCAGTATCGACCGAGACCAGCATAAAGTTCTCCCAAACTTTCCAATTGTTAAAATTGCACTTGAGCGATTCGCCGAGCACTTTATAAGCGCGTTGCTTATCACCTAGTTTGATTAGGGCTTTGGCTAGATTATTCCACGATTCAAAGCCGTTTGGCTCCAAATGTGTATAGGAAATGTAGGCATGCACCGCTGTCTGCCAACGTTCCAGTTCCATGGCGCTGTAACCATAACGTAAAAGTAATTTTTCTTGCAACATATTAATCTCTAGGGACTTTTCCAGATGTGTCAATGCCTGCTCATATTCCTTACGCCTGAAATGATAGTTGCCCCAGTAAGCTTGTGCCTTGCTGCTAGTATGCTTAGAGAATTCCCACGCCTGTTCGTAATACTCGGGCGCATCTTCAGCATCGCCGAGTAGACAATACAGCAACGCTGTTGGTTTCTGCGCCAGCTGTTGACGTATTATTTCCGCTGCCTTGTGACGCAACTCAAGACTTGTATAGCAATCAATAACCTGCTCCCAAGCGTGTATTTGTAGATAAATGTCTAGTGCGGATTTTGTCATGCCTAGCGAGCGTAATAATTCGCAAAGCTGCAGCTGCACTTGCCACTTTGGCTGCAAAAAGCTGGCAAAGCCATACGACAGACGCTCACGCAGCGTATATTGCGTTACATTACTGAGCAACTTTACACACTCCTCACATTGCTTCCAGCTACGTTCCACAGTACGCCGCATGCCTGATTCCTGTAGACAATTAAGCAGCAAAGCAGATTGACGCACTTGCAGCGGTCCATGCTGCTGGTATAGTAGCGTTTGTGTATATGGTTCCAGCTCCTCATCTGCTAGACGATCTTTAGGCTGTGAGCGTTTTAACAGACGCACTTTTGCTAGCACAAGAGCTTGCAATATGCTAGGCAGTGTCATGACATCATTGTCTTTTGGTTCAATAAAGCGTATGCGCTCCAAGCGTGTATCGTCTTCGAGTAGCAAAAGTTTGGGTAATGCGGTTTGTGCGTTTGTTACGCTAGCCGTGTGCAGCGTATTGTCATCGGATTGCAACACCTGTAGACAGAGCTGCGGCAGCGCTTTCTGTTGGAATTTTGTGCGTACACCGAGTAGACCTGTAGCATAAATTTATTGAATAATTGCATGTGTTGTATTTTATGTTTACAAACAACTTACCCTCAACTTTCAGTTCAACACTAAGCTGTTTACACAACTTATCTAAAGTCTGTGTAGCAATATCCGTGCGATGAAATTGTAAATAACCATTGGCCACTTCCAAATAAAGCAAACCCTGCAGCTCTTTATTGAACTGCTGTGAGCCTATTTGTTGTAGCAAAGATTCTGTCAGCTGCTTGAATTGCTGATACAATGTATCGGCCAAATCGTCAACAATATGCTGATGAATGCATATCAAACGCAGCTGCCACCAAGCGAGCACCTATAAAATTGAAAATTTAGTAAAGTATTTCTATACCCTGTACGCATGTGGAATAGAAAGTTTATGGAAATGTATGTAACAGGCGTGGCAGACCGTATTAAGTATATATATTTGTGAACAGTATCGTAAGACGCGTCGATACAGACACGTACATCTTTTTGAATGAACAAATCTCGGGGACTTCAAGTTTGGATATTTATACTCTCCTGTTCTCTCTTCAGATAGCTAGTATTAAATGAACATCTTATTTTAATAAAGTTCTGGAACAAACCTGCTCGGTTGGATATTCCTCCTTCAGCGTTTCAAGCATTTCACGCGCCAGCAGCAATAGTTCACCATTCTTGACATTTGGATTTAGTTCCTCGCCGCTAGCTTTTAGCTTTTCAAATGGTTCATATGCTGTCAGTTTGTGCCGCTTTAGCATTTCGCAGACAGCCGCCACTTCTGTAAAGGGCCCAACGAAATTATGCTGTACAAAAGTCAGCAGCAGATGCAGACAATCGCCTAATAATTTCGAAGCATATTCAGGCTTATTTATACGTCTTTTATCGTATGCCAACCAATTTGTGATGCACTGTTCCAGCTGCTCCAAGGAGCATGTGCCGAACCAAAGCTGACGCAGCGCCGCATTTGGTAATTCTAAAGAAATTAGGCATCATTTTTGTGTTTATTTAACTATGAGAACAATTACGCACCCTGCTCACGTACAGCATCATTGAAATTACACAAAAAGTATTCACTAAATATAGTTTCTTTCATTTTACAGCAGCAGCAAATTGAAAACGTTTAAAACTCCGTAAAATTCCTCGTGTTTTTGTGCATTTTATTTTGCTACGCTGCTTCTGTCATTCACAATGCAAATTCACAGCACTATTGTGAATGTTGAAACAGCTGTTTATGCATTTAACCGTTATTTGTTTAAATCTTAAAGTTGAAATCTGAAAATAAGACAGGTACATATTAAGTACTGATCCACGAGAAAAAAATTACCAATAATAAATAAATTAAGTAAATTAGAATTATTCGGTAATTTTTTTTTATGAATTAGTACTTAATATCTACTGAAATTACTTCTGAGTGTTTGTAAAAGGAAAACCATCTCAAGCCTGTGTAATTTATGAATCTATTAGGATTAAGGGCCGAGGCCGCCACCAGCAACGATGAAAAATTGCTCTGATTACAGCTGACCCATGAAAGTGGCCAATGGGCGATTTTGGAGTCGGTTTTTTCTGTACCAAGTTCGATGTGAGACATATTTCTTTATTGTGTTTTATGTATTTAATGCTGTTCAATTCTGTACTAGTTTTTATTGTGGTTGTGTACTTTCTTGGCTGCTACAAATTGGAAAAATAATATTCCATAAATTTAACTTTTCATTTGACTACAATTTATAAATTTTGTTCATTCCATTGTACTACTTGGCGGCTTTGTGGCTCTTCTCCTATATGACGCCCGTCGTATTCTCGCTGCACCATCGCAAGGTATTTACAAAATCTGGCAAAAGCATCTGTTACATTCTGTGAATAATGATGCGAAATCTCGTTGTACACACTTTTTAGAACAACGTCCATGAGTTGCTGAAATGCATATACAAAGGTATACATAAAAATTAATATCTTAATCCGCATCAAATATCATATTGACATACAAACACATCAAAACTGGTCACACCGCACTTTCGGTGTACTTCAATTGTAGCAGTGACCATTTGGGAAAATAAATGATGGTTGTTCAGTGCTACATCAATAGTTTCCCCAAAGCTTGCTAACATATATTTTGTATGTGCATGAAAAACCGATATTTGTAATTTATTGTCTTTGTCACGAAATCGATTTAAGTAGTCGGGAAATTCGGTGAAAAAGCTATGAGATATTCCCTGGCTTATGCGACG
Organism: Leucophenga montana; assembly: GCA_035044765.1. Classification (NCBI taxonomy): domain Eukaryota; kingdom Metazoa; phylum Arthropoda; class Insecta; order Diptera; family Drosophilidae; genus Leucophenga; species Leucophenga montana. The sequence continues at coordinate 2,703,289 of JAWNNQ010001640.1, read as the reverse complement.
TAACTGGGGTTTAATCAGACGCCATGTCTGTATCATAATTCGTTTATCCTTTTCAGACAAACCATATTGCACATTGAATGGTTGTGGATTCAACGACGGCAATGGCTTCGGATAGATAACGTCGCGTTTACGTTCTACATCTAATTTTGATGCATCCTTTTTGAATTTAGACCCTTGTGTGGATTGCATTGTTAAATTTCAATATTTAATACGCTTTTTAAGCAATTTAGTTGAAATTAACTAGGTAAAAATATCAAGTAGGTAAAAATATAACGTTTAAATAATATAAAAGTAATAGAAATGTTTGAATTATTTCTCAAGACATGCTAAAACAACTATAAGTTGAAGAGAATGTATGCCTATGTTACTTGCTTTAGTTTGTTTTTGTTTACTGCTACATCTGATGATCCCTTTATTTCACTTTCTCTCTTCAACATCGTTCTTACTAAGCTGTAGTTTTGATAACACTTTTGTATATTCGTCGTTCAAGCCAACCATAAGCAATAAAGAACTTCGCTCTAAAACAATTTGCGTGTCCCTTGTAGAATATACTAGGTTGGGAACTCCATCAAAGAATTACTTAGTCGAACTATCAAAGTCAGGGGGATGAGTATCTCGATAATTTATACATAAGATACATTTATACTGAGATACATAAATTTAAAGTTCTCCACGCTAATTCCAACCAGACAATACTGGAACAGGTGTAGAAAATGTGAATAAATTCCTATTTTTCATATTGTCATGCTTATTTAGTGCTCTCTTGCAGTATTTCACATTTTCAGATTATTACGCTTTAAAATAACATTTACACACACACACTCCAACAAATAATTCAGCCACAAAATTCAATAAAATATACTAGAACAAACTAATATTAAAATATCAAACAGGCAATTATTGTAGAAAACGTTTCAAATGTAGTAGAACTACGTCACAGTGCGGAAATACAATAGATCACAAATACTACCTAAAAATATACATATATGAGGTGGCGAGAAGCTTGAAGGGCAACGTGCATGCGAAAGTGGCTGACATTTGCCACGAGACACGAATACACTCGGAACTATTTAAGGTGGACGTCAAAACAAATTCATATATGTACAAAAATCGAATAGCTATATATATACTCGTACATATGTATGTATATAAATCATGTATACGCTGTACTAACTATTTACAATATGTAATTATTGAAAATATGACGTTCAATTGACGTTCATTTGCCTTTCGTTCATTCAAGTTCATATTATATATTGTTTTGTATGAAAAAGGCAAGTAATAGTTCTATAGTCAAGTTGGGCGCCAATTTGATACCCTGTAGGTGGTTTCTTTTTATAAAGGTTTCTGAAGAGTGCAACAGAGATTGTGCTGAACGGTTTTTATTTCGTCAAATATACCGTTATACGTCGGCACTGTATCTTTTTGTCTCTTTGTGCAGGTTTGTTTTCGTTTGTTTCTTTTAAGCGATTTTCGGGACTCGAAAGAAATATCAGAAATACTTGTAGTTCCGTAGTTTAGGGTTTATTTTTGTCAAGCTCTTTTAAAATCTATACACATATGCGGCTCTTCTACACACTCTCTAAAACTGTAACAAACACCAATTACAACTGACTAATTGCAGTGTAAAAAACATAAACATTTGAAAAAAAATTTAGTAAACGAAAAAAAAAATATTTACATAAGTCACATGCAGCAAACACATGCAACAACACCGGGTGGCAGTTTGTATCTAAATATGTATGGCTGTAGCTTTGTGTCTCTGTGTGTGTGTGTGTGTATGTGTGCATCTGTGTGGCCTTCAACATATTGTAGAGGGAATACCTGTGAAAATTTGTCCTCTTAAAGCCCCCACTATTGGCGTTGGTGTTTAACAACACAAAAGAGAGCCACTAACTGCATTTATAGTACACACACACACATATATATACACATTCACTCACACTAATAGATATACTATACTAGTATAGTTCACTGAAAGCTTTTTTACGTCGTAGTCGTCGCAAAATGTATCCCAAACCCCTGCATATTATACTACACCACCATCACCATCTTTGCTGTCGCATATAATGCTTCTATATTTAAATTTCACGGTCAAGGTCGATTTTGCTGTGTGCAACAAAATGTGAAAAAAAAAATGTAGAATAAAAAACGAATAAACACAAAAAAATCGAAATAGACAGAAAAAAATTAGAATCAAATGGCTACAAAAGAACAGAAAACAAAGTTTATTGAGCAGCAAATTGAAATGAAATGGTTGGGCAGCATTTTTGTTTTGTTTTTTGTTTTTGAAAATATTTGTTTAACGAGTAGTTTGCAATTGTATCTTTTTTTTTTTGCATATCTTTGTGTCTCATACATTTGATAAATCACTTTTAGACTACAGTGCAAACGTACGTAAATTGATAGCATTGCTTATTAGACATTGCTGCCCTTTAGCTTTGAAATCGCATTTTGAGAGATATCGCCCAATTTAAAATACAGTTTCAAAGCTTCAATTTTTACTACATTATTCTCATAACTACTTATTTTCTAGCTCGCATCCATGCCGTGTCAGAAGGCGAATAACAAAAAATACGTAGTGGACGTTTGGCCGCACCCACGAGGTCAAACTTCCACACCTAGTGAATGAAACAAAATTTCCATTTTCATTCGTTTTTATTTATTGATATATCATGAAATGAATACAAGAGATTGTTGATCATAAGAAACTATATGATCACTTTCACTTCATACGCTTTGTATGAGGTCAAAATTCGAAAGCAACAAAAAAGTCGTATTGGGAACTACGGAATGATAACTTTAGAATATATCCATATATGTATATAATTTTCTTCGTAGAAGTTCGTTCTTTATACAAAAAATACTAAATTGGAAAAACTTAACGCATTCTATTTTTGTCTTCTCATTTTTAAATTAAATTTATTGATTTTAATTTGGTTAAAAAAACTTTATTTTTGAAATATTTCCGCTTATAACTTTCAAACTATTCAACTAATTAAAATAAAAGAAAGAGAACACTCTTTGTTGTGGGTATTTTATTATCTTTATTCTGACAAAAGTCGCAATAAGCTTGGTCGTTCCTAACTCAGCTTAAATAGGGGACCTACCTTCTTAAAAAACTTAAAAAATTCATACCGCAAAAACGTATGCATTCAAAAACGATTCGAGCATATTTCAGAGTTCAGCAGAATGCACTTTTTGGCTTTAGACTAGTGTTTGTAAATTTGGCACGAAACTAACTCTAGCGTAGAATACGAAACAAAACTCTCTTTGATTTTCATTCATGTTACAGTGTAAATATAATACATAAATTGTTTATGCTGAAATACTCGTATAATGTATTTCTCAAAAAAGGTTTCAATATCTTGACAGATCATTGTAGATACTAAACAAATTATAGATACTCATCAATTAGATCTATTCACCACACTTGAATAGCTTTTGAATTTTATTGAGACTCTTATAAACGAAACTCTTAATTTTTATTTTTTCAAATAAAGAGTGTAAAGCTACAAAATTTAGCTCTTCATGCAAACAACGCTACAATGAAGCTTTATACAAGTAAAAAAGTATATGCGCTCTCTTTTTACATCTCTTTTATTATATTATTGCGAATTTGCTGTTTTTATAAGATATTTTCTGCACAGCATGTATCTCATTCATGCGGCATTCGGCTTTACTTGCCGCTTTCGTTGTCAGCTACAGAACGATACTAACGACACCATGCGGCTTTGGATGCCAATGTCTTTGCTATAATAAAAAAAATAAATGCCGACACGCCTCCGGTGCAGCGTATCAAACTACGTCACAAACCTGTATGCTGTGCGTGTGTTTTTTTCATTAAATTTATCTGTATACAAATGTATCTGTAAGTGCATTTGCATTTAGTTTTTTGTTTGACCTTTTGTTATATTTGTTTCAATTTTTTAATTTTGCGCGTTACAATTTGAATTTTTCATGCTATAAAGCGGCATGCTATAATTGCAAGTAGTGCTATAAAATTTGGCAATTATTGATATTGTGGAAAAGAAAGTATAAATAATACATTTTTTTACTAATTGGCATGACATAAATGCGACGCCATAATTATAGCAGAAACACTTGTTGCAATATTTCATTTCGCTGCAAAATTTATTTATTTGTTTAATTTGCTTTGTGCATTATTTTGTATTTTTTTTTAGAGGTGCTACTTACCAAAAGAAGTATACGGCAATGTGTCAATATTTTTTTTTAAATTTGCCATTGTTTGCTATAATTTTTGTCAAATATTATTTGAAAATTGTTGCTACTATTTGACCTTGAACTTTGAACATAATTGTAGAAGAACTTTATATGTCTATATTATCAGTGGAGTAGCAACAGCTTTTTGGGCCGGGAATGGTCTTCTTGTTGGGGCCTTCTATTCGCATATTAACGAAAAACAAAAACTTATTTGAAAGTAAAGAAAATAAGAACATTATTCTGGGGCACTAAGGGCAAACTGAGAGAAATAATATTACAAAAAACTTCAATAATTTAAAAGAAAAGAATCTCATGGTTCTGGAGGTCCCAATAGGTTAAATTTTGAAACAAAACACAAACCGGTTTTGTCGTAATTCGACCACTCAGGTCTTCGGTGGTTTACTTCAAGCACCGCATTTTCTTAAATTCAAAATACGCAAAATACCAGACCCTAAAAAATAGTATACCTTCTTTCTTTTTTATAGTAGGTACTTAAAATAATAAATGTTCATATTCTTAACTGATTAAAATTAAGCTAAAGCTAGTGTTGGAAAATGTCTTTAATTAACTGCATCTCTCACTCTCTCTTCTCCCAATTATCCAATTGTCAAATTATCCATGTAGCCTTATGTATCTTCAAACAATTTGAAACACATTTGACTTGCTATAACTTTGAATTTTTTCTTTTGTTTTTGCATATTTTATAGCAACTCTCACAATTTGCAAGTATTTTTCTTTATCAAAGCAAACTTTATAGTACATATTGGTGTCAGTGTGTTTTCATGTCAGACATAAAACAAGCATTTTCAATACCATTTTCACTTTCTCTAATGTAAAGTGTTCGTCTCTTCGACCCGGAATGTATCTGGTATGTCCCAAATGAATTTGCCGTGCACCAAAATTGGTAGCGAGATTTGCCATAATTTTTATTTTTCTTTGTTTTTGTTTTTATTTGCGCGCCAAAATTGTGAACTTGATTTGTGGCGCCTGCGCGCGCGTGCAACAGCAACAAAAACAAGAAGAAGAAGAAGAAGAAGAAGAAGAGCTGTGTGCGACAGCTTTTGCATGCCACAATGTGGCATGTTGTGGTTGTTGTAAATTGTTGCATTCCAATTGGTGGTCGACTGTCAATTTCAATTTCATTTTCGCTTTCGCTTGACATGCTTAAAAAAACTTTATATCGTTTCTATTTTTCCTCGCTTTTCCTTATGAAAGTAGTTAATATTGTATAAAAATCAGTAAAAGAAACTATTCATTAAATTAATTATAAAATAAAAATAAAAAAAAAATATTTCTTTATTTAAAAAATGGATAGCTTAAAACGTAGCAACAATGTTGAAAATAAGGTGAAAAAGAGCAATGTAATATTTGCAATGTATAGATATAGTTTATAGTATGGAAACATACAGCCATAAACCGCTACAAAATTTCTCCACTACTTCTCCAATTCTAGAGGAGATTACGGTCCCTCCACCAAGGCGAGCAAATCGCCGGAATCGTATAACATTACTGCAGATCTTCTGAAGGCAGATCCAAACGCTTTAATTGTCACTATTGTAAAAACCTGGACAACTGAAACCTTTACTTCAGATCTCAAAGAAGGCTTCATCATTTAGAAAAGAAGTTCATTGGTGTGAAGAGATTCTGACGAATGTTAATCTTGAAACATAAAACTGAGCCCAAGAATTGAATGATTTTTCATAAAATAATCGATTATTTTCAATTAATCGATATACCGCAAATTGAAACACTGCAAATATAATTTTTAATAAATGTTCTTCTTAAGAAATGTTTATATAAAGGCCATTTATAAATATGTACAACTCATAAACCACAATTTCTGAGCGTTTTAATTACAAAGAATTTAAATAAATAATGTTGTAATGTGCGCACATAAACTATTTATGTATAACATTTATGTATGTGTTTTCTGTGGTTTTACTTGTACTCACTCTACTCGATATGTACTACTCGATATACTACGATACAATAATTCTCAACGTTGTTGTTCCACACTTAAAATCCTCAGAATACTTTGTGGCATTTAATGCTAGTTTTGTTTTATAAATAAATAACAAATGATGTCACTTCAAGAACATTAAAATCTTGCACATAAGCAGCATTGATTGTAAACAAATAGTTTTCATGCTAAAATTCGATCTAGAAACGCAAATTAAATCTGCTGTTGTTATTTGGGCATGCATATTTTTGATTTTTTGCTTAATTTTTTTTTTTTTTTTTTTTTGGGTTTTGGCGGCAACATGATATTTAAGCATATTTGCGCATGATTTAAGCAATAGAACAAGTGGCTGTCCGATCTATTGTATAAACTAAAGCTAAAATGCTTAAATAAAAGAACAAGAACAACAATTTCAAGGTCAGCAATATTTTTTTTATACTCTAATCCAAAAAGTTTCTTTGGTTTTGCGTATGTTTTGTGAATATTTGTATGAATATTTAAGTGCGAAATAAATTAATTTCGTTTAGAACTTTTTCGTCTTTAGCTACTTTTATGGATGCGTAATAGTTTTTACTGCCGGTTCGTATAAACAAAAACAAAACAGAAAGATTTATTTTTAATATGTACCTATATATGTATGTAGAAATGTATATATTTGATTGGTCATCAAGGTCAAGCATATTAAGCGTGCTTTGGTTGCGGTATGGATTATGTATGGCACGTGTACAAAAATATTTCCATAAAATTTGAACCGAAAAAAAGCGATTTTGTAAATGTGAAAACATTATTTCATGCACCATTTAAATGTATAAAAAAATATGTAACAGCTACAAAATATGATTTGTTTAGAAAAGTTCAGCGAACTTTAATCCAGCATGCATGAAAAAGTATATTCAATGCCTGAGTAACTCTTAAAAAAACAACATATTAATACATATTGTAAAAACAATAATTACAAATTGATCAATTCGTAAAACTGTCGAGCATGGAACAGAAAAAAATTTGCTAGGAGTTTAATCTGCAGAATATGAAGGAAATGAACAATTCCTATAGTAAATTTAACTCAATTATTAACAAAATTAGCGGCATATAAATTTCTTACACTATTAGTACACAAAGAAAAAAATGGTCAAGATCAATTTGCTATTATCTCATGAAAACGCTTCAAATTAATATGAAAAATAACAATTTAATCTAAATCCACTTCCAAAATAGGCAAACAAAAAGGAGAAAATGCTGCGAAAGAGACGAATTGTAATGAATTAAAAAAAAAAAAAAAAATGTTTGTCTTTGCGTCGACAGTCAATGAGAAAAACCATTGCTTGTGATCGATGTGTTGGTTGCCTTTTAGCCGAGGTTGTTAAAAAATCAATAAGTGTGAACTTTTCACCTAATAAATATCTGATTTTCGTATTTCATGTTCATTTGGAGACACGGTTTTTTATTTGTTTTGACATATTAGTAATAATTTACAATTTCGGCAGCAAAAATGTTTAGCAATCTCAGTATTTTTCATTTAAAAGTGATATTTGAATAATGTAATATTAATATAATTTTGATATGTGTAATTTTGATGGCTCTTAGATTAACTCCTTTTTGATAATTTCTTAATTTTCATAATTGATTTTGGTGATCTTTTTACTCGGTGTACAGACCTAACGGTTTAAATGTCAGAGCAAAACTGTGGTGTATATGGTTAATTGTAAAACTGGTCATCAGTTCCCAAACTTAATGATGCAGATTGCTTAAAATTTAAAAGAAGTTTAATGTTAGAGAATTCTCGTCAGAAACAAACAAACTTAGTTTTTGAGAGACTTTTCAGTCTAACCTGCCTAGCTTTAATTACCTTATAAAATTTGAGTTTATTATTATATTTGCCTTGTTCTATAGTATTTAAAAGTCAGCGAATGACAACGCTTCAAATTCTAAATCTATCTAAAGCACATTTTTCCAGCATCTCAAAATCATTTTAATTTTTTTCTAAACGTCTACGCAAAATTTTTCCATATACAATTTGCTAAAATCAACAAATTAAATTTAGCTTGTGCTGACCTTGAAAATATTATTATTTATTTATTTTTTTATTGTTGTTGTTGTTCTAATAGTTATTTCTTTGTATTTTATTGTTATTGTTATGGCTTTGCTTTTTTTTTTTGTTTTTGGTTTTTTTTTTATTGCTCAGTTCAGTTTTATATATTTGCGTTTCGCGTATCTTGATATTTTGACTTGGGAGTCGCGCGCCACACTCGTTTAGCTTGTTTGTTCTTAGCAACAGAATACAACAGAAATGTATACTAGCAAAAATAATAATAATAATAATAACAATAACAATAAATGGTCTACATGCATACAGTTTAATCAAATTAAGTTGACGGCACACGCACACGTGTCGATTTCAAAATTTGATTTCAATTTTATCGCATTAAATGTACAATATATATATTGGAGACTTCCAACGTTGCGCCGTATAGTCGATAATAAATCACAACAACCAGCAAACCGCACCGAACTGCAAAACGTGTGCTTTATTCAATTTATTATGTATATTTTTCCAAGTAAAATGCTGTTTGATTCGATGTTTTAGTTCTTCATTTTTCCTGAATTTTACTTTACTTTTATCTGTTGTTGATTTTCAAATTAAATTTTAGCAAACACAATTTCTTTGATTTGATGTTGTTAAATGATTTGAAGCGTGTAGTGCATGTAAAAATAAGTTGGGAAATTTTCGATTTAGTATTTGAACAAGTTCAAAGGAATTTTATTTTTATTAGAATTACAACATTTGTTTTACAAAAGTTCAATGTTAGAGGGTAATGTAGCAAAACAAGGAAATATGAAGATTAGCAAGACTGATAATTGCTTCGAATGCAATTATACAAAAAAGAAAAAAAATTCTTGAAACTACATGCTATGAAATCATTCGTTTTTATTTGAACCAAATATTTGTATAGAAAATATATATATTCTATAGTAGTCGAATCTGAACCTATGTAATATATTTTGTACAGAGAAACGAAAGTTCCACGTACACCAAAATGTGGTGTTTTTAACTCTTAAGTTACAAAATATGAGTATAATGAGATTGGGAAGTTCAAAGCAGAAATTTTTTTGACTAGTTTTTTTGGAGAGTCGTAATTTTTGAGAGCCATTTATAGTCTTCAACATCTCTGACTTCATACGTACAGACAGATAGACATATATGGCTATATCGACACCGGTTTTGATGCTGAAGAAGAGTATACATATACAGAGTGACAATAAATAACCTATACAAATATTTTTATACTATTCACACAGAGTTTGAATTTATTATCAGCTTGTCTGAAAGTTTGTAACGCATCAAAGGAGGCATCGTGGACCCCACAAAGTATATATTTATATTTTTGATCAGCTCGAGGAGACGAGTCGATCTAGCCCTGTCCGTCTGTATGTTGTTAAGCTTTCTTTGTGGACTAATTTTCATGCTATCCAGTTAAAAAGTTGCACATACACTTCTTTTTAATGCAGTTTAATAGAGTATGAAGATTGACCCGCTCAAAAAAAATAGGTAAGTTTTATCAAAAATATATTTTTTCGTATAGTTTTTAGGAACATATTTTGTGCATATTATCTGCTCATTTTATACATATGTATTCATATTTTAGTGGTTTTCTTATTCTAAATTTAATTTAAAAACGAAATTTAAGCATAATAAGCTTACATTAATAAACCCAACAAATCAGCGAATACAAGCAAAGAAAGCTAAATATTTTAAACCTTTTTTTTATCAAAATCGTGACAACCGAAAAGCACATTTAAATACATATTAAAAATTCCATGCCTTTTATATTTAAATATTTTTTAGTTGTAAAAAATAAAATGGAAAGAAATGGAAAAAAAATATATTTATTTTTCCAGACAATATCAAAACAATGCACAATGTACGTCCTTGAATTGTGCTAGAGGCCTCACTTGCGGTTAGTAAACTCTCCTGGCGTCAGCCGCAGCGAGACTGAGACAACAAAATGTATATATTTGAGTATGCAAAGTTGTAGGCAGTGCGAACGAGTGCGCATTTGAGTGTTATTATAAAAATCCCGAGTATTGGACTCAAGTCGAGACGCAAATAACTCACACCACTGCCTAAGTGTAGCGCGAAGTGCGCGTATGAGTAATATTTTAATTATATTGCGACAGTAATTTGAACTCAGTCAGATGCCAGACTTAGACCTAAACAAAATAAAAAAACATTGCACAAATTATAAATATAAATAATTACAAAACAAAAATATATAATCAAAATATTGCATTTCATATATTGTTTTCGATACAAAATAAATTTGCAAACGGTTCGCGTTTTAATGCAATTGAATTGAACTGAATTCGATTTGATTTGATTTGTTTTTTTTTTGCTACTTTTTTTGTTTTGGTTGCTGTCTGTTGCGTGCATGATTTGATATGTATTATATTATACAGATCGTCTATCTATATTTATATATATATATACAATATATTGAGATAGATTGTGTATAATTTTAGATTTGTCGTCTTCAATTGATGCCAACTGCGTTGAACTTTTGTTTTATTTTATAAATTTTGCGGATTTTTCGTATGAATGAAATGTCAATGTTGTGTAAACTAACCTTAAAATATGAACCTGCTCCGTTTGTGCAGCGTTTTATTTACATTTCATATGTCTCCTCAGTCCGTGTACACATGCAAATTATTTTGTGTAAATTGCGTTTTATTTAAAATTTTTCGTTTTTGTTTTCATTTACTTGCATTTCTTTTTTCTTTTCGACCTAAAAAAGTAATGTAGACAAAGGAATACAATTGCGTTTGTTCAAGGTCTGTAATTGACCTTTAAGAATTAAAATTGTGTACGGATTTTAAATGAGATTTTTGAATATTTCATTATATAGGACATGTGCATGTAAAATAAGAAGATAATGTTTATTGAACATCATACAGAATTAATTTTATCTTCACTTTTCGATTTTCTTTTTGAATACCCTATACTCATTTAGTTCAGAGTATATTATATGCAAATGTATATAACACACAGAAGCAGGCTTAAAAAAGGTGCAGTATATCTCGAAGTCGAGCACACAAACGATATGATCCAAGACTGATTTGATAAGAAATGCGAAGAAACTGTATGAGATAGTAAATATTAAGTGATCGTGACGGCTTTTTATGCATTTTATTGTATGTATTTATGTATTTTATGCTATACATTTTAATTTGTTTATGCTTTTCATACTATACTGGCTACGTACGTTGCTAAGAATACCAATATGGTTTTTCTCTTATATGGTGGCGTAGCAATACTCATTTTAAAGTTGATCGTATTTTTCTCGGTACTCTTTGTATATGTTACGTAACCGTCGTGCATCGAATCTCAACTATTTGTGTCAAATAGTTCAAACTGAGCACTCACCCCGCAAATTTTTCAACCATGTCCGTCCGTCTGCTCGGTCGGTTGTATCAAACAACAGATTTCCGAGACTATAATAGCTAGAGACTTTAAACCTGACCATTAACGGAACGAATTTAGTAGATGTTGTTTATGCCATGCCCACTACGCCCACAAGACGGCTATTTAACTTGCATATGTGGGACGGCTAGTCGGAAAAATAAAAAAAAAAAATGTTCCTAAAATATTTTTTTAAATTTGTTTTCAAATCCTGTATATCTCTACACTATCAAGGATGCAGGGTATTCTGTAGTTGTGAATACACAACTACTGCATGCTTACTTGTTTTATTTATAATGTTTGTCATTTATATACATAATTGTCTATCCTTATTTCACTACCGCCACTAACTTTGCATTAACAAAGAAGCCTAAAAAATAAATAAAAAGCTTTATAAAGAACCGAAAAAAAAAATCACAAAATAATCTATTCATTAGCATAATAATCAATTCATCAACACTTAGAAAAAAACTAAAACACCAGCACGCAGTGAACTGTCAAAAAATCGTTCAAGTGATCTAAACAGCAAATCGAATAAAATGAAATCAAGCGCATAAATCAAACGCATCATTTTCGGCAGATACGAAGCTACGTACGAGTTTTAAGATACTTCTGCGAGAACACACACAAAATTTTGTTGTTGTTTGTCTTGTTGCCGCGCAAATGAGCGAGTTGTGCATGTACAGAGACAGACGCGCCTGTCCGTCCGTTCGACTGACTGACTGTTTAATTTACTGTCTATCGGTCAGTCAGTCAGTCTATATAATCGTACAAACATACATGAAAGGAACTTGCGAAAAAAAAGCAAAAACCGAAGCGGCCCAGCCCAGTTCAATTCAGCCTTGATCTTGGCAATATGATAACCTTGAATAATATTTGTTTTTTTTTAATTTTATTTCATTTTATTTTAATGTATCTATATATAATCGTATATAGTGGTAGAAACCCGCGTCTTTGTGCGCTGGAAGTTTAGAGTTATGTTTAGTTTGTTTTAATTGTTTTCTTAAAAATGTCTTTTTATAAGTACTAAGCTTGTCAAAGATGAAGCTTACTCCCAGACTGTGTACCAGTTTTGGGTGGTCATTTTAGTTATGCACTACATTATCAGAGGAAGCATATTTCCATCTTAGAGCTGCTATTGATCATAAAAGACATAAGTTCTCCATTTACATTTTATGAAACACAGTGACATTTTAAGTGATGGAAGCAAGCTTGTCTTTAAATTTAAACTCTTCAACTTTTCAGAAAGTTCGTGCGTCACTTAGTCAGGACAACTTTTCTGTCGTACATAGATGCGTTTATTTGATTTTGTATTTTATTTTATTTTATTTATTTTCGTGTGACTCGTTTTATTATTTTATTTGGTTGTTTTTGTTTTTTATTTTTGCTGTCAAATTGTATCTCTTTTTTATTTTCGGTTGCTACTTGTAGTATTGTCTGCTTTGCTATTTAGAATTTTTGTATGGAATTCACTTTAGAATTAATGCTGTCTGCAGCTTCAATTTAATAAAATGTATTTTTTTTATACGCCTTGAGTGCTGGAGTACGTCTTAAATTGTGCAAAAAAAAAAAAAAAAATTGCTTGCGCTAGTTTATAAACTAATCAGCAGCGTCTAACAAGATTATCACACACAAAGCCGGTTTAACTTCCGCTTGAGGTGAGCCGTAGTGTCTAACAATATCATAGACCGTTAATCTGGTTGCTGTTTAACCTCTGCAGCGTTTAATCGAAAGCACGAGCGATCGAGCGAGCCCCCACATTATGCCAATCTGCATAATTAGATTTCTTAGTTTTACTTCTTCTGATTTGCATATTATTATTTGTTTTTTTTTTCGATGACAAATGACCCCAAAGCGCGTCATAATTGAACGTATCGAATCGTTGAGTCTTTAAGCAGTTTTACGCTCTCCATAGCAAATTCAAAGACATGCGTAGGCATAAAATTTCAACGAATGTGCGAGTAGTACTGTCAAATTAAATTGTTGTTGAAGGCGATTTTAGCTGTCAGCTACTTGTTAATAAACTTTAAAGTTTATTACTTTAATATAATTTATTTTATGTACATTCGAGAGTATATAAATATTCTAGCGTCCTTGACCATAACCTGTAAAATGTTTTGCTAAATGATTGTTTTTATTATGTACAATTTGTTTACACTTTAAAGATTATGTGAGTTAGGGTATTAAAAGTTGGTTGGAAAGTTTGTTACAAATGAAACAGAATTTATGGAGATTTGTTCTAATTGTTACATACCTAATACGTACATGCTGCACGTAAATATAAACATGGTCCTTTGAGCCGGATATATATGAATCTTATATATTCAACTCGACAAGACAACTCGATGTTCGTCTGTCTGTCTATCAATCTGTATGTCTGTCTTAAAACAATTAAATGAGAACATTTGTAAAATCAACTGTTCTTACTAGATATTCTAAACTTAATATGATTTTTTCTTATTTTAAATCCTAAAAAATCTAATTAGTCTAGATCCAATTTCTACGTTTCTATATTCCTCTCCGCACTAGTTCCATATTGCAAAAGTTATCGCTTGAAGATCATCTGCGAAGCTTATAAAAAAGTCGGTTTTGCCGAATTTATTCTGATTTTTTGGTTTAATTTGCTTAACATTTTTGTTCCTATGCTTTCTTTTTGCGGTTTGAGCTTTATAGATTGACTAATTTGAGTTTTAAATTTTGTTTTTAATTAATTTTTTTCTGCTTTAACAATTTTTATTTGTTTAATACATGGTTGGTTTATTTTTTGTTGATATATAGACAATTATTTTCTTTTTTTAAATTCCCGAAATTGTTGTATTTTGGGTAAGTGATATAATTCGTTTCTCTGAATTAATTTTGACCTTGATACGAACGATATAAAAATGAGTTTTATTTTACGCGCTAAACACGTTTAATTATAAATCTTAATATTTTTTTTTTATTAAAAAAATTTAGAACTTGTTTCCCAAGGACATTTGTCCACATTTCAGCACTCAGAAACAGTTGGTTTACTTGATAGATGCTTGAGATTACTCTATTTTGCCTATTTTTTGGGTAGTAAACATTTTCTGGTTCCGTTACATGTAAACGCCTTTTTTTAAGAGATTTATTAAAATTTTTTTTCACAATAAAAAATTTGTTGAAAATTAAAATTTTTAAATAAAATCAATAAAATTTTTTTTAGGCTGTGTAGCTTTAAAAAGTGTAAACATAGTGGATGATATGAGTCTGGCATCCACAAAACTTATCTGCACATAGTTCAGGCGAGTCTAAATATTCAAATTTGGTGGTTATTTATTATATAGTTCCTTAGATACATTAGAAAAACGGACAGACGGACATTGCTAGTATCTACTCGACTTTTGATACTAATCAAGACCCTATGTATATACTTTATAGAAACTACCATGCCTTCTACTGCTTATTACAAACATTTGCAAAAACTCTGTATACACTCTGCTCTCCAGAGCAGTGTATAAAATCCATTCTCAACATCTTAAAAAGTAATTTATGCCGCTCGCTGGTAATTTTTGGCCTGGCCAATTTACCACTTTCTCAAACGCGTCTGTCACATATTGCTGAAACGTATAATTAAATACAAATTAATATCTTTCGGCACTCTTTCACTTCAAATGGATAAATAAGCGGGCGTGTACATTCAAGTGGTTTTCAAAAATAGAATTAGCAACGCATACCCAACCCAACAACCAAAAAAAAAAAAAATTAAATTAAATTATGCAAATTTGTAGCAGATTATTTGATTAATTGCTTGAGGAAGTACTCAGCACAGCACAGCAAACATACAGCATGGTTTTCAAATGTCATTGGGCGTTTTGCATACATTTCGTTACCGATTTCAATATTAGGCAAACTAAAAATGTATCTGTATCTGCGTATTTGTATCTATGTATCTATTAATATCAACGGCGCCAACGAGTTAAGTCGGAAGTGTATTGAAGCACTGTATACATAGTTTATTCACGTCTAACGGTGTTTCATGCGTTAATATGAATGAAACGTTAAACGAAAACGAACTCATATCTTATACTATCGTACATTGTAGTACGTGTATCTTTTGTTTTGTGAAATATGCGAAGGAAAACTGGTTTCTTAAACAAACGCTGTACTCTGACTTTGAGGCGTTTGAGTGTACGTTGGATATGTTCGTCTGTCGGTCTGTCCATCTGTCTAACTATGCGGGAGAGTGCTTGAAAATGATTTAAGTGTAACGCTACTGAACTCTAAATGGTTCAACAGCGCAGTTCAGATGCTGTGCAGTTTCAAGTTCAACAAAAATACTACTAACCCAACCCATAAAGAATAAAAAAAAAAGTAAGAAAAAAAAAAAAAACAAATCAATCTGTGATTGCCTTCACAGCACCCAACATAGAGTTAACTAAGGTCAGTAGCAATGATACAAACAGATTCAAGCGTTTTTCGAATGTTTATCTTCACACACATAAGTAACGCCCAGCAAGTCAATGAGTAAAGATCACAGATGAACGAACAGAATGTATGGAGTGAGACACAGTTTCAAATGATTTTTGTAGCGCGTTCTCCAAATAAGTTTAATAAAAGATTTTTCAATGAAATTTGGTTTGGCGGAAAAACCTTCACCAAGCTGTACCTTGACTTCAATTTGTACATACAAAATTTAGAGCAAATATGTCTAACGTGCTTCCTAATCTTATCAACAGCAGTACAATAGCATAGATCTTCCACGAAATGACGCTTTGAATGTGTAACCCAATTTTTGTTTTTAACGTCGTTTAAAGTGTTCCAATTTTATTTCTCACACATAGCATTTTTTGTGAAGTTTCATTTTTTTTTTTCAGGAACATACTTGACCTAATTTTTAAATCGTTGTCGTTTTATATATTGTATGTATATATATATTTTGTAGTATTTTTAGAGCAGAATAAGAAACATTCCGCTTCCTTCTGTTTGTCGTCACATATATATTACGTGTACATGGATGAAGTATGTCTTGATTTGCTTTGTCGTCGATGTTGAGTTTTCGGTGTGTGTCTTTTTTCGTGATTTACGATCATGCGCTATTTAAGCAAGAAACAATCATACTACAACAGTCTGCCCCAAACTCTGTCTGAAAATTTGGTCTTTGTAGCAGCCATACTGCAAATCCTCGCGCGTATGTCTGAAGGTCTACTTTGTCTTCACTGTGGTTTTTCAGTAGAATTGTTATATATACGCGTAATCATCATCAACATCAACAGCCACATAAACGTTGAGCTCATAAAATAATATAGGGATTCATCATAATTGGCTTACTCTGCGTGTATTTGTATAGGCTTTAAGTTGAGTTTCAAGGATTTTTAAATTTATGTTTTCGTCAAGGTGACGTCTCTGAGTAATCTTTGAGTTATTTAACTATTGACGACGGTAGTTCAAAAGCGGAAGTATAGTTTTTGGTAGGGTATATTTGTATTTAAGTTTCTACTTTTTGCTAGTTGTTTTAGATTCTTTTTTATTTCTAATGATCCCAAAAATATTTTTTAGAGTGAAGCTAGAAGTATACCTCGACTCAGAATTGTGTATTTTCACTTTACTGTTTACAACTTATTCATTATTCGTTCATGGAGGCGCATAGGACAACACGGCTATTTGTCTTCTAGATTACGCACGTGAAACTAATACGATAGCGTTAGTTGCGACGTCTAATGACCGATACATGGCGCTGCCTTCAGACCTAAGGCTGGCCGTTAGAGGACGCAACCGACGGCATTTAGCTATATTGGCGCCATTCATCTATTATTTTTTTTGTTTCAAATCAGGATATTTCGAAGTCGTGAATTCATGATTGAGCATTATTACTTTTCTCAGACCAAACAAATCAATTGAGCATGAGTTTGGAACCATAAATATTTGGCTTTGCATAGTAGGGTCTCTCCCACGATTTTACGCTTGGGATTATCGTAGAGGATTCAATTTTCTGTTATCGCTTCTGACATCTGTTGTAAGCTTAACCAGAAACTTAGCAGAAATGCCAAATTTCGTATACTCGCAGGACTTTTTCAGTTTCGTTATAGTTTGCTTGCAAATGGTCGTTTTCAAATGATCCCTACCGATCATTTTAATAATCAGCATAAATACACATAAAATCGCTGCTGTATGCTGATCTATAGAGAACATTGCATTAAATTAATCTAAAACTTAAGCACAACACTCTCATATTGTATAAGTGCATATACATATTATATGTGTACATATGTGCTTATGGGCAAGTATACTCGTATGCAAAGGTCCAAAAATTCAACAAAGTCTCGACTGCTACATTTCTTAACCTTGACTCCCGAGAAATGAGACGTTTTATATTTGCATTTTATTTTGTGCCTTCTCATTATATTTGATTATATTGTAAGTATGTATATAAAATTTATACATATATAAAATTTATATGTATGTATATAAACGGAGCGACAGGCACGTTTCTTTTTCGTCTCAACTTGCAGTCTAAAAATTTTTGGGTGTGATATTGCTTTCTTATTTTTTATTTTTTTGTTCTGAAATTTGTATGCGAAATTGGCATAATTTAATGACAGCCTGACACATAATTCAGGCAATTATTATACATTATGATGAATTTATGACGATGACTGATATTTATGTAGAGAGAGAGAGAGAGAGAGAGAGAGAGAGAGAGAGAGAGAATGCGAGATAGAGAGAGAAAAAAATTATGATATAGCATATTGAAATATGCAGATCGTTGTGAGCACACAACGACATAAGTTAAATTAAAATACTTTATAATTAATTATAATCTAAATACAAACCGAGCATCGGGAATCTAAATTTAGTCGCTTTTACGTATTTTTCCACTTCAAGCTTTCAATGAAGTCAGTTACCTCAATGCATGGTTCCATGTACTATTATCTTTATACTGAAAGATACGTCATCTATAGGAGTATAGCGCCGCCATAGTCCAGCACAGCAGTACGTTCATTCGACATGTCCAGTCCAATGACCGCCAACGAACGTTTGCCCAAGTCTAGCTTCGCTTTGTGGAGTACAAACGCAAATTGTTTGCATTAAGCAGTAGCATCTTATCAGTCATTTACCCGCTCATATTACCAAGCACGATCAACCATCTTGTCTGACTTGGCAAAAATAATCTATCTCACATTAAATATGTATAATAATGTGTTGTATATTATTCTTCAAAGCGGCGGCGACATACAGTTTATTGATCTTCACAGCAAGCGAATGAACCAAGCAGTCAGCAAGATAGCAATTGGATGTGATGGTGGACTGTATTACATACTCGAGTACTGGAGTAGTGTGGGATAATGCAGCATCAGCAATTTGTAATTCTTATCTGTTTTAATTAAAACAAAATAACATTTTTGTTTGCTTATTTTGATCCAAAGTGATGGCATGTTTATAAAAGTCTGATACTTTGATGGCACAAGTGCAGACAATAATCACTGAGTTGCAATATAAACAAAATATTTGGCATTGTAGTAGTTAATTACAATATTATGAAGGAATTATAACGACGTTGTGATTTTTTTGAAAATACTCAAATTTGGGTGGAGAAGTTCTCATCAGTAGTTTTTTACACTACTTTACATTATAGTACAGCATGAAGGATTTACGCATGAAAGTGAATTTATTATTGTACAGTACAGTCTCGAGTCTGAAATTTACGGTTTTAAACTATCTAACGGTCGAAATTGGTTTCTGTAAATTAATCTGCAGCAAGCCTTCTGATTTTTTTTTTTGAATTTTGTTCTATCTCCGACTAATTTGTCTTAAATTGTAATAACAACATAACGGTACATTTCTTGTCTCTCTGCTGCATACAATTCTTGAAATTTTTGGTTTTCTCTAGCTTACAACTTTCCTTTCCTTTCGTCTAATGTGCATCTTTTACAGACGATTAAAGTTTCGAGCTCGTATAACGATTGAGGCTGCTACTTCTCACACCCTTCTTTTGTCTCTACAAAACTTTGAACTTCAACGGAAGTACACACTTGACCGCAGCAAATTAAAAAAAAAAAAATTGCCGAAGTAGAGCATGGAAAACGCTAAATATGACTAAAGTGCATTATACCCACACGAAATTGTATATGCCACATCATGAGTTTCTACTCAAGGACAGTTTTATGCACTTTACACTGCACAACTGGGTTCAACTCTCTGTGTCAGAACTGGCCACTGTTCTTAGCTTCCAGTCTCTGGCTGGCATTGTCGCCAACATATTTCCTGTTTTTTTTTCCTTTTTTTTCATGAAATTTCGTCATGTCTTTCATTTCAGATTTCAATATGCAGTATGACATTTATTAGGGTCTTCTTTGAATCATACGGTTTGACTTGTCTTGGCTACTTGCTTGGTCGTGCGTTCGTTCCATGATTTGGTGAATCGCCGATGCGGCATTTATTACTTCAACGAAATTAAATGAAGAAGCCAGAGACCCTGAACTTTATGTGTCTTGTCTGACTGACTGTCTCTTCATTTGTCGGTACTACGTCCGTTGCACCCTTTGTTACTTTAATTTTGATTATTATTGCATACTTCAACTCACAGAAGACTGAGTGTGCTGCGGCAATGCCATACGATTTCCTTTGTACACTTAGCGATTGCGGACGTATGGATGGATAGATGGATTGCATTGGTCTGAATGAATATTGTATGTATATATGTAGTATATTCTGCTTTAATTTCCGAATTTTTTTTTTTTGCTGTTTTGCATTTGTTGTTATTGCTTTGACTGTCTTCGTTGCCTTGATTTAATAAGTGCACGACATTTGCAGACATTGCACCGAAGATACTTGAGACTTTGCGCCTTTAGCTGCATAATCGTTTTGTTGGTTTTGTCATTTAATTTTGTAAAAAAAAATTAAGTAAACAAATTTTAACACATTTGCATTTTCATTTGTGTGCTCATTTCATTTTTAATGTTTTTTGATACTTATACTAGAATTGAGAAGTGCTACAAAATCTCTGTTTATTTCATCAGCATATTCATACACAAGCAACAAATCAATATATTTATAGACAAGCACTTCTTTCTGACGGCTATTCCGGTTCAGTATACAATCGATTTTGATAAAAAATTATACCGTTTGAAAGGAGCTAAAATTAGTTGAATATTGCTGCCGCGAAAGGCTTTAACAAACGTCAATCACACAACAACAACAAAATTAAATGCAGGCTTTACATGAAATACAAACCCACACACACAAATACTAAACGATAGTATGCGAGCAGCCAGTTACAAGTTCATAACATAGCGCGTAAGAAGTAGAAGAATGGGTATTCTACTTTGTATGCGCTTTGCTTTTATTTTGTTGACTCTTTGTTTGTAATTGAAGATTACAATTAGATTGAAATTGGGCTAGAGCTAGAGCGGTAACGATAATGAAAGCAAGGGAGCGCTTAAAAATTCCAAAGAAATCCACATGGTGTCAGAAAAAACTGAGAGATCGAGAAAAAAACTGCACAACTACTAAGACAAGAAGGAGTTTACTGGAGATATTTTGTAATTATACCTAAAACTAACTAAATATATGTTCAAAAACTTCTATATGTGCAGCTTAAAGAAACATATACCCATTTTTTTCATTTTTAGCACTCATAAATATTCAAAAAATTCATTGCTTCATACGGTTATCGACCGCTCCGATGTCAATGCGCCCATATGCATACGCCGGACTTGTACTCATATTCGCCATTTTCATAGCTCCATGCTCCCTTTGTATTTAATCGCAACAGAGTGCACCCTTGAACTGCATTTGACCGTTTAATTAGTGGTTAAGTACTTTTTTCCGTCGTTCTATACGAGTACATTGCTTTTGTTATATTTTGTAGAACTTTTTTTTTTCTGAATTGAATTTTATGCATATGGAATTATTTGATTTCTTATTCAGACATCGTCTGCATTCTGTGCATCCCTTCAATATTCACTTCTCCGATTTGTCCTCATTTGTGGCATGCCACGCGCGTCACAGTTTTAATTGTGTGTGCATATCATTTGATATACGTCGACGTTGTCGTCGTCGTAGTCGACATACAATATAATATCGCGTTGATCGCTCTTATATATTGTGCTGACGTTCTATTTATACTAATTTTTATTATGTTTTTGATTTTATTTGTAATATAAAAATACATACACTTTATATGCTTTAGCTGCATGATTAAGCGGCTGCGCATGTTTATTGTTCTTTCTGTGAAAGATCTGACGTTCTTTTCTTTGTATTTATATAGGTATATGTAAGTAGCCTGTCAGGGATGCCTTTTACAGAGTATGCTGCACTTGCTGCTTATCAGTAACTACTTCAATTGTACTCATTTGCGGTAACTTCGACTTGGCAGTAGTGTCAGATAACATGGAATGTATTCGTTGCACAAGGCTTTTTGTTCTTGTGTAAGATCAATGAACTCTGCGAAATGCTATTGACTTCATTGTGGCCATTTTCAATAAACTACATATTGAGAATTTGAACATACAGATTTGTGTAGTAAGGTACTTATTTAGCACAAGAATTTCATTACCGAGAGAAAGATTCGAATACTGCGAAACTAGAAAGGGCAGATAGGCAGACGTACAGACAGACTTTCAGACAGACAGTCACACAAACAGATAAACAGATGGACATGGCTAGTTCGACAAGTCTTCATAAAATAATTAAGTTGTGTATTCTCTTATGAAAATATTCACTAACAAACCGTAAGATTTTCTTCGTTATGTTTTGTCGTTTTTGTCTCTCTTGTCACTAATGCTTGGCCGACCGCTTTGCATTTTTCCGCTTCCAATGGACCAAATGTCATGCAAATTTCGACTGCAGTTTAAAAAAAAACATCTAGCTTACTAATAAGAAAACGCTCGAATCCCAGAGTCGTGTTTAGAACCGATTGCCATATGAAGATTGTGTTCTTGTTATTGCTGTAAAATTTCTGTACAATGCCGGTTTTAATCTCAAATGTCATGTGTACTATTTTTAAACACTAGCTGCTTCAATAAATTTCAATTAAATCTAAATCCATTAGCGCAGCAACAATTCTATTATAAGAAAATATCTGTCTCTATCTGCATATGTATTTACTAATCGTAGAATATGTAAATAGAATTTTACACAAACTCAGGCACTGTGATAATTTCAGATTTACTTGAAATAGTTGAGTACACATATTGTACTTGACCCTCAAAACGATTTACGTCAATGTCAATGTCAACAGCTATAACTAATAATTTGTTGTTGTTGTTGTTGTTTCGCGGTTGCAATTGTTGGCATTGCTCCTGCTAAAGGAAAGGAAGAGAAAAACCGGCCGGCATAATAATGTACACTTTTATAGACTTATTGAAGGTCATACGATGCGGCTGGCATCGTCAGTCAACATATCGATATAAGTCCACCTACACAAATGTGCATACATATACAATAGATTCTTCTGTATGCGTATGCAAATGCAAAGAGAAATGTCTGTGACGCCCACTTTCTGTTTGACCTTTTATTGCACTATGCAATATTGCACTTTCTCTCGTTATAGCTATCTACATGTATTCTACATACCTCTCTCTCTCACGATTTCATGTTTGTGTGCTTTCGCTCGCTATCTAAAAATAAGCGCAGTCGTCAATCCTCTAGAAAGCTTGTTGTGAAGGTCAAAAACCCACAATTGTTGTTGTTTGTGCACCCAACACAACGAATGGCGGCAATGAAGCGGCCGGCACATGACACTGCCGCGTGTTCGCATCATCATCATCATCTGCGCTGAACAGAGCGGAGCTGAGTTGAGCTGAGCGACACAGTAGAAAAGTTAAAGTGCAAGGGTTGTCATTGCACCCACCAACCGACCAGCAGCAGCCAGTCAGGTTGATTGCAGCGTGTTGGCCTTGTTGTTGTTGTCGTCAAGGTCTTATTTGAGTGGCATCCACATTCATGCCCTCGGCTATGCTTATACTTTTTGCAATTGTCACCCGCTTTTATTGTATTTTCCATACTTGCCTCATTTTCTTTTTATATTTTGTGAAACTTGAATTTTCTTTTTTTTACTTTTTGTCGCCTTGTCACTTGTGGAAAGTTTTCATGGCCAGCAAGAATAATATTCTCAAAGCTTCGCTAGTTCTTCATGTTTGCTCTTGGTTGATAACATTGACAAAAAGGATTTTAACGATTTTTTTTAATACCAAAAAAGGCATGTGCTTAAAATTCATTTCGATAGTTTCTGTTGAAAGTTGATTCGTTCATACTGACACATCAGTAACGATTTTGTATGAGAGAGTCAGAGAACATGAAACCCCAGTTCTGGACGAATCAACAGACAGACGGACTTAATTTATAGTTTGCTGTTTCGTCTGATGTGCCCTCTCTTTCCCATTATCTCTTCAACATCTTTTGTTGATCTGACGTTTTGATAACAATTTTGTAAGTTCTTACTCGTCAAGAGTGTTATTAAAAGCTTCACTATACAAATTAAAAAAAACAAAAAAATTGTAAACTAAAATTTCAAAAACAAGTTTTATAATTTACAAAATCCAGAGAAAAAGAATGGACGCTGTTTAAATAAGAGTATACATAAGTAGTCAATTATGGAACAGTTACCCCATTTCTTTCAGTACAAAAAAATAAATATTTGGATTACACTTTGTGGTATAATTTGCATATTGAAAACGCCTACAAATGCGAGCATACTAAGATAGTCCCAGGTACCCGGTCTGATGTCGGATGGCGCTTTTTGTTTTTAAACAAGTTTATTTCTGATAAGTTAAAGCTGGTAAATTTTTAGCAACATGCATCATTAAGTTCGTGTAAAAGCAGTATGTTCAAGTTTTGCGTCGTTTTTTGGCCGTGGGTGTAACATG
The DNA here is from genome assembly GCA_035044765.1 of Leucophenga montana. NCBI lineage: Eukaryota > Metazoa > Arthropoda > Insecta > Diptera > Drosophilidae > Leucophenga > Leucophenga montana. The sequence continues at coordinate 2,678,823 of JAWNNQ010001640.1, read as the reverse complement.
AAACCTATGCAACACAACTTACGCCAAGCAGTAGTGGAAACGGTGAGTTTCTTTAGCCAGATCAACCAGGCATCCTTCTGATTTCTATATCTCAGCCTTTCAATGGCTGTCCAACATTAATTTAATGATGCTAATTGCTCAAAATTTCACTACATTTTAATGAGATGATTGGTTGTGAGAATATTTTCCATTAATTTAGCTATTTTTTATTTTGATTGATTGATTATATTGTCATCGGTACGTTAACGTATAGGAGTATTTCAGCTAAAACCGATCGGTGGAAGTGGGTTAGATTAGGTTCCAATATTTGAATCATAATTATTATACGAGTATTTTTCTAATTTACAGTGAAACAAAATTTCGTAAGAAAAAATGTGCTAATATTGATGCAAACTCGGCGGTAAATTGAAAACTATTGTCTAAACAAAAACTCTGCCTGAAATTCGTTATGTAAATGGTGAGTAGAAACTACTATAATAATTATTAGCCATTATTTATTAGATCTTCCTGCTGACATCAATGTACCTACGTACCCAACAAACTGTGAAGGACATTTGACCAATTGAAAACCTCTTAATGTATACATCAATTATCTATTTATATAACAAAAAGTTCAATTCAATTACCTCAACTATACTAATACATACTAATACAATATGCCACAATTGAGAATAATAATGTGTTAGGTACTTTTTGCCCACATTTAAGCAAATTTTGTTTTACATACCACCAATGACATTGTCAAAGGAACAAAATCATCATCATTATTATTTCAAACAGCAAATGCTGTAGAAGTTAATAAAACAAACTTTGACGGCACGTGGCTTAATTGCATTACAGCTACATAACTTTGTCTTCTACAGCTTTTGGTTTTGTTTCACATACAAACTGTATTTTTTTTTTGTGTAACAATCTATACATAAATATACCTATACCTATACCGACAATACAAGTAAATACATATATAAGGATAAACAGTGGCAGTCGACAAGCTATTAAAACCGACTACAGAAGCATTAGGCATGTGCGCTTATTTTACTGATGATGATGATGATGATGATGTCCTTTGTTGACCTTTAACAAATGCCGCACAAATACTCCTTGCAAATACAGAATACAGAATCCACATGCCATCAAACAAGCATCCAAGTGCTGCTGTGTTGCTGGTGATGATGAGTTTCTGAAGGCACGCGTGTATGCAGAGAAAAAAAGATGAAATGATTGCAGGAAAAACGAAGTCCTTTGCGAAGCCTGAGTAGAAGAAGAATAATTTAAAAATCAAATCAAAGTCACGCGCGGCAACAATGTAATCACAAGAAATAAACGCACAAGCGAGCGTAGGAGTCGAAGCAAATGGTGTGCTGGTGTACGAAGAACCAAATAGTATGCTGACAGTCTACACTGCTAAGGAGTAAGGAGAAATATTGAGGACAAGCAACAAATACAAAATGACAAACACACACAATGAACAAGATGTGTGCACGCGCAAGCAGCAGGTGCGTAAGAAAGGTCGGTCGCTTGCTCGGTCCAGCGCCCTATCCTATGTATGCAAAGCAAATGACAGAAGGAGATATGAAGCACACAAATGTTCAACATGCGCCCGAGCTTTTTTGTTTTTGCATTGGTATGAGTCGAGGTGTGTCGAGTCGAGCAATGTCAAAAGCAAAAATCCTTCAGAGTTAACCTTGAACTTCAACTGACTGGCGCAAAAACGCTTTGGCAGCAATCAGTGTGAAGCAGGGAGAAGCTAGTAGTGTCAGCGCTGCGTGGAAAAGAGAAAGAGTAACGGCGAAAGCTTAAGTGAGATGGAGGAAGATGTTAGTTGTTGTCTCTTTTCAAGACACTGAAGCATATAGGGATTTGCACTCCTTTTTGCGCATTCAGGCGTTAATTTGTTGCGCTACTACTTACTCATTTTCTCTATATAACATACTCGCTCACACTTTCTCTCTCTCAATGTTGTATTGTGTGTATTCTAATAAGCTTTTAAAAGTTTTTTGTTTTTATTTTTGTGCATACTTTTCAGCTTTTGACCTTGATATTGCGCCTACGCTTAGGCAATGAACATTTATTTTGTTCTTTTTTTTTTTTCGTTTGTGTGTGCCATTTAGCTTCGTTGATTGACGATAAATAATAAGATTATGGTTTGGCGTGATACTTTGTGAAATGTAAAGAGCTTTTTGGTAGAACGAATGCTACGAATGCGAACCAATAGAAGAGTGTAGGCGAGAAAAGAAAAATTTTGAATTGAAATGATGCTGTAATGCTTTACAAGTATGTAAATATGTTTTAAGGATTCAATATTGAACTTTTGTTCAACGTAGAGCACTTCCAAACTAAATTTCAGAAATATACGTTTTCTGAATACTTATATATTAGTATAAATGAACAGATGGATAATATTGGGAACAAATAGAAAAAAAAATATATATATGAAAGTAGCTCCGGGAGTATACCCTTGTACTTATAGTATTACCTTTTCCCGAATTTTCGAATGCTGTATTTATTTATTTGGTCCAATTCTACCAAAATAATAACGTCAAATGCCTTAATCATTTCTTAAATTTTTCTAATGTTGATTTTATCGTATTTTGTTGTTACAATTTTTTAAAGAAAATTATACATACCTACTTATTATACTACGTATGTAGTGTACAAAGCTGTAATACGAGTATACGTTTAGTAGTAATTCGATTTAAATTTACACTCACTTTGCAAAGCTTAGCAGATGAGAGTTACTCTTAAACTTTGTTGAATCACTACTTGTACGCCTAAAAGCTTACTATAATTTTTTCCCCAAACGTTACTTTTAGTGCTCTCTTCTTATACGCTAAGATTCACTCTCACTATATTTAGTTTATTTTACGTTACATAAAGTTTTTCTCTTTCATTATTTTGAGTTACTCAGGTTGTACGTTATATGATGTTTCTCGTTTGCTAATTTTCTCTCTCTCTCTCTCAAAAGCTAACGCTGTTACAATGACACTCTTACCAAAAAGTTTATTGACTGTTGGCATTGCCAGATGGCGCTTACCTTTCTCCTTGACATTGTACTCGTACTCGCATTTACCATGCAAAGGCTCTCGTTTTTTTACGCTTTCTCTCTCTCGCTTAGTTTAAACTTGTAAGTTTCTTGACTGTTGGCATTGCATGAGGCCATACGTTCACATTTCACGTTCATGAAAGTTTTTTGCACTCTCTCGCTTAGAGTTTGCGCGCTCTCTTTGCTTGGCGCGCAGTTTTCTTCTTTTATATAGCATACTTTTTGGCGTAGTGGCGCTGTGTTTTGTGTTGCGCATTTCTACGTATTTTGCTAATATTATACTGAATAGCATAAATAATATACATATATGTATATTCTAAATACTCGCTTGTACATACACAACTAGTGGAACTTTACGCGCATTTTTTTTGCTACCCAGCTACACCTACGATTTTACATGAATTTGTTTTTCTTGTTGGCGTTCTGTACGCAAGCGACTCTTGCAAATGCGTCAGCACACCTTGTTGCTTGTATGTTACTTGCCACAGTGAAGAGTGTTGCGTAGTTTTTTGTGCCACATAATTGAAATCCAAAACGATTTTCTCGAGCAAGTCCTGAATAAATTGTTTTTGAATTTGCATTTGAAATGCCGAAAAACCCAAGCGCTTATTGTATATAAGTCCAATTGATGTGTTATCCTAAGTTTATGCTACGCATTTGTTTTTTTGTACATAAATTCCACAAATACTTTTTATGTGCACGTGTTAGCACACGTATTTTTTTACTGGCAATGCGCGCGTAAAAGTTGGCAACATTTATGTTAATGCTTACATTTGAGCAGTGTGTATTAGTAAAAATGTGTAGCATACTTCGCAGTAACTGTATCATTGCTTTTTGTTAGAAGTTGTAAGTTTTCTAGCATACTATTAGGTGCATAAAATTTTAATAAATATAGGCCAGTGTGTCTGCTTCAAATTTGAAATAATATAGCTGGGCGTGTCATAAGTAATGTTAGTTTTTAATTTTGTTTAATACGCTTATAGGCGCTTTCAAGTTTTATTTCATCTAAAATAGTACACACCTCATGTAATTTCCTTTGACCAATACATTCCACCTACTTAGTAGTTTTCCACAATTTTTATGGCGCTGTTTACGTTTATTGTGTTTAATTAGTAATTATTTGTGGAGCATGCTTGTTGTCACGCTATTTGTAGTCACTCTTGTATATATGTACATATATACGGCTATATGCAACCTTGACCACAAATAACCTTGACTGGGGTTTTTCTATATTTTCTTTTTTTATATCATACATACCATTGTTTTGCGTTTTTACAGCGCCATTTTGTTTCGTGTACTACACTTACATTAATATACTTATTGACAAATGACCTTTCGAGCAATCCCAGATCAGTTTAACGTTGTAATTTTCTATATTAATTTCAGGAATTGCGTTTTCATTTTCCTATTTAGTTCAGTGTTTATTATTTGTTTAATGCTTTGGGTGTGTTTTTTTATATATTGAGGCTATTTTAGCTATGTAGTATGATGTTGTGTTGCCAGTGAAGGTTAGTGATCTTTTACATATCGGGTGTGAAGTAATTTTCTAACTAAACAGCATTATTAATTAAATATAACAGACTATTGCACATCTCTTCTGTCGCCATCCACCGCCAGAAGGAAAATACAGCTATAACGTTTCCTTAAAAATGACTTTTTGATAACAAATTGTTCGCCATCAATTGCTTTAGATACGTCTTAAAGGAATACTGGACTAAAGAAATTTTAGATTACGTACATAATTAACAAATTATGCATTATAAGCACTACTTACGGTTACAAAAGACGAAAAATATTAATATACCCGAAACACAGTGAATTCACACACAGTTCGGTATTGCCGTTTATGTTTATTTTTCTTAAATTCGTTTGTATTTTTTATGGAAAAACAGATATTTCGCTTATGTGATTTTATATAGCATTAATGTAAAATATTCTACAACTCTACACAACACTACCTTTCCAATAATTTATACCCTACTATATAGCTCTTCCAACTACGATATTCTAATTAAAACAGCAACGATCATCAGTGCTTCTAAATCTCTCTGATGCATACTTCTCAGCTTCATAATGAAGCTGCATTGTACGGTGCATTTACAAAAATTTCAATGTTTTGCTGTGGGCATTGATGTTTCCAAGCAATCCAACAACCGAACATTTATCAAACCTAAAAAAAATGTTTAACGTATGCAACAGAATTAGTATCCCTTTAGTTAAGTCAACCCGCTAATTTATTAACTATCTACACTCTACAATTCGAACCCTTTTTTAGCTTCACTAAATTTAAACCCTTTCACGCTTGAATAATTCACAAAGGGAACGTTTCGTAAGCCTAAATCTAACGATTTACTTTTGGAAAATTGATACTGCGCTTGCATTTAACAAAACAGTTTCCCTAATGTCATTTAGATACCTTTTGCTTAAGATTTTCAATTGCCTGCTTCGAAACGTCTTAGCATTTGTTATTATTGTTGGAGCGAAATTTTTGAACTTGTTATCGATTCAATGTCAAGTGTTTACCCTGAACTTTCAACCATACCCCGAACGGATGCATGGAACTGTGGCAAACTCTATCCACTCGGAAGTCAATTCACATTCGCTACGACACCATTCCAAGTATGTACTTTGACAAAGCTTTTATGTCAGCTTTTAACAAATTTATTTCATCGTCTCCACCTTCGTCATTTTGGCAAGCGTTTTCCCTTTGAATTTTGCTGCTTCAGTTGTCCCAATTTCTACATGAACATCATTCCAACGTACAGCTTCCTTTGGTGGTGATGCTGAACTCATTTTCCAACACGTGTCTTAGAACATTTTCCTTTTGTATCTTATTTTTGCGATGTGGTAGGGCATGGAATGCGAAACAAGTTGTATAAGCATAGAAGTTTATTGGCTTTATGTTTGTTGTGCTGTGCTGCGTTGCGTGCTATGAACCTTCTCCCACTCAAGAAATCTCCATGCTTGCCTGCCTCTTCTTACCCTGCTGCCTGCCATTTTGCAGCAGCTGCTGCGGCCAACTTCAAGGTTAACTTTTTGCGTTGTGCCGCTTCCGCCTTGTTGTTGTTGTCGTCCTGGCTGTGCTGCTTCTTCAGTTATATTCTCTCTTTTTGCTCATTTCATTTACGATTCAAAGGCATTGACTTGTTGTTGTTGTACATTGGCGGTGTGCGGAAGTAACAGTCGCACACACACACAACCACACAAAACCGACCCACTTCCGCCCTTCACCAAATGACGCCATATTGTTTTTACAGCATTTCAACTTGCGTAAGGTTCAGTACAGTTCAGTTCGTTGTGTTACGATTTAGCTACATTCGTACGCATTTCATTATGTAATGCTGCTACTTATATTTTAGCATTAAAAGACACAAACGCTTATGTAAATCATAGGCAGCCTGGCAGCCATTTTGGTTTTCGCTATTTTTTATTATATTTTACTGCCTACAACTAGAGTTCGTTAAACCGTAATGCCATCCATGGCACAACTCAGTCTCAAATAGAAACGTCTTTGACTAGGCGCTGTTCGTTTTTCATTTTTTCAACACTCTTCTAGGTCAATGTCCCTCTGCGCTTCACACTTCCGCTTCCGCTGGCATGCGTGCCGAGGTCATTGCCTGTGCGCCTATTTGTATGCTATACTATTTCGTTTTCCATTCATTTTTCAGCTATATATTTTCGATTGCTGATTACTTTCTGGCGTGTTGTGTGTTGTTGGTTGGTTTATATCATTTCGTAGCTCCTACTCCTACTGCTGCTGCTGCTGCTGCACCATGTGTGTTGTACGTACGAGTATACGCTTTTTTCTGTCATTAAATTGATGAATTATGGTTTACTTTGGGTTTGTTTGTTGTGTTAGCGCTTCTAACTCGAGTGGTTTGCAATGCGCTAGTTTTGTGCTGCTCGAGTTTCACATTTCACAGAAATGAATTAATTATATTAAATTTATTGCGTATTTGATATGGTAAGATATCTCTGCTTAAAGTGAGACATAATTCGATTGCTCTATTATGAAAATTACTTTTGGAAAATGGTGGTTTTTGCAAGTCTTATCTTTAAAATGTAACTTAGCATATGCCTAAAGTAACTGAAACAGGCGATCACGTGATTTTCGTTTTTAAAATCGGGTTGTGCGAAACATCAGCAATTTATTTTAAAAACATTTATAGTGGAAGGTATAGCTACCAGCAGAAGCCTGAAGTAAGGAGATTATTTCGGTCTATCTACCGTATATAGATTAGAATCCTTGTCCTGGCCGACTGAATCAACAGGTTAATTCTCCAAGTTCAGCCTCAACTGAGTCTGAGTACTCAGCCCGTCAATTCTGCTGTCAATTGGATGTGTTGGCGTTGTAGAAATTATACGAAATTTTTTCCTCATTTTTAGTACTATACTGACGATTATTGTCGTTTTGCTGGGGTGGTGTGGTGTGCTGAGGTTAAAAGGGGAACATTCTTTTACACTAATGAAAATATCGCATTGGCTCCCGTTTTTCTATTTGTATGAAGCTCACTGTATAGGCGTATGCATTGAAAGACACAAAAGCTACTTCTTTCTTAACTTTCCTTTTTCGCTTCAACATTTTTCTTGCTGAACTGTCGTTTTTGAACGTTCACTCCATGAAGTGATTCATTAAAAAATATCAAATGTATATACAAATATGTATGTACATAAACATTTTCACCGAAGCTACTTTTTGTCTTGCATTACAAATTTTAACTAAATACAAAGCTATTGTAGTCAAATTAAAACATTTTCCCACGCTACCTAGAGTAGCTTAGATAAGCAATTTTGTTACAATAGATACAATTAAAATTTGTACATAAATGTAGTAAACGATTTATATCGCGTTGACAAGTTTTCGTATCGTGTACCTTAAGTTCTGTCACCTCATTTCAGTGGAACTTGTCTACAGTTTTTGTCGCTTTTCATAGTGATTCAAAATTATATGTAATACGATATTTTTAATAATTATTTATGTAATTCTAAAGAATTGCGGTCAAACATTGGCTTAGCATATTGTTGAGTTGACTTTTCCGTTTGCCTTTTTGGCTACCGAAATATTTATTTATTTTTTGTCTATGTGACAATTTTGTGCATAAACAAATTTATAAAGAAAATTGTATATCCGAGTTTCACGCGCTTCAGACATGTTTTCAAGTTCAATGGAATTAAACGAATACAAAAAAGTTTGATTACCTTCACTATTTACAGCCATATGAAAGTGGCTCAATTTACACTTGGTTTTGAATTTGATTCAGAAATTTATCAAAGCAAAAATTAAGCGTGTGCGAGCAGTGCATATATACTGTTTTCAATGAAGTAGAAGAACCTGAGCACGAAAATCAACTATAAAATTCTTTCTATCTAGTAGTTTTAGGTAAATCCGAAGTAAAAATTTTTTGATTTAATTTTTTTGTAATGCTTTTCCAACTCAATAAAGTCTTTTTTTGTAAAGTTTTACATTACAACTATACATATAGTTATTCCTCTCGCACAACTTGTGGTGCTTTCAGTAGCAAGATGAGATTAAGCTAGTGTCATACATCTATTATTCGCACCATTAATGATGAATCAGTGATGTATTTGAATTCATTGATCAGCTATCCAAAAAGTAATTACCAATCCAAATTAGTAATGCAATAAGTATATCGCAAGTCTATAAAACAACAAGATAAAATGCTGACTTTAGTTTTCCATTCAACGACATTACAATGACCAATCACTACTATATAGAATGCCCTGCGGTATTAAGCATGTTCGGGCCGGGTGCACATTAAGGTGAGGTCTATGTCGTTGAGTGAGTGTCTCTTTGTATGAATATATGTGAATGCTAACACAGTTAAATTACAATTTTGACATTTTTTCGCTGACGTCGATTCATTGTGCATGTTGGCGTCGATACAAGTTACTAGTTGAGTTGTTTTTGGAAGTTGGGTGCACATCGGCGCTAAGTTCAAAATGTTGTCCACGAGCATGACGTCTGTGGCTTGCGTGTTCGCTTATACTGGACTTTATACGCTTTGTTTTACGCCCCACATGCTTTTATTTTTAGCAACAATTTAGAAAAACTGTTTCTAAGCTGTCACCACTCACCGTTTGTGGGCTGAGAAAGGAAAAGCGTACTTTTTTTTCTACATATTTGTCATAAAAAGGCAAATGAAAATAGTTTAAGTTCAGTTTACGTTGAAAAATGGAAATGGAAATAAGCAATTGTTACCCTGACCTTTGACGGTTTCTATTTATTTCTGTAGTTTTTGTTAAGTTGTAATAAAGGGTAGACGCTATTGAATTTGGTATTTTGTGTGATTTTTTTGTCAGTGACATTGAAAATGCTAATTAGAATTTGCATTTAGTATTGGGAGCAGCAAGTGTTTGGTAAAATTTAAAGCTGAAATTCGTAGAAAAGAAAGATATGCTAGAAATCAAATGCTGAGAGCATTGAGAGCATTAAACCATTATGCAACAAAAGAATAATGCGATACAGTTAAAAAATTTCAAAGCGCTTATAATTCTCAAATTGTTTTAACTGAATTATATATACTTAGTTGCCCTGCAACTGTTATTTTTTATATGCGTAGTGTCCCAATGCTATCATTTTGTAAAAGCAATAAGCTGAAAGAACACAGCATAAACAAGCAAACGGCAACACAGGTGGCAATAAGGAAATACAGGAAACTTCACTCAGGATTGAATTTTTTTTTTTTCGTGCAAAAAAGAAAGTAAATTATGTACATGAAAGTTTCATACTCATCCAAATGTCTTCTTTGTTCTTTCGAAATTTAAAGCGTATAATTAATAAAAAAGTAGTGTAACAGCTAAAGCAACCTCTAGACCGGAATTTAAACATATATCAATCATATTAATTGCAATGAAAGCAAATACGTAAATATGTATGTCATTCGCATTGCACGCGTGTAGCATTCAAAACGATACATTTGCACCTTGTGCGTTCGAACTTTCACTCTCTGACCTAGAAACTGTTTAAACTACAAAGCGCAACAGATACAAAAACAGATACACACAGACAGACAGACAGACTAATTTATATAGAAACAGTTGCAAACAATCATAAATTTTATACAACTCTCGACTGTTACAACTGTTGCCGACCCGAACCATTGGAAACATTTGTGCTGACAAAATGCATGCATTGGGTCAACCACAATCGTTGGAAATGGAAATGAATGAAGACATCCTGCTGCTACATCTCGAAACAGTTCATCACAATCTGCTGCTACAGTAAAAGGAGCTACGTTTAACTCGGAGCGCGTCAATAAAAATTAAAGGCAGCCACCAACTTTCTTAATGCGTTTCGTCTTTGCATGTGTCGTTTGTATCGTCGTCTGTGCCGACAATGATAGCTTAAACGATATGCAGCTTTAAGACAAGCACTAAATACTTAAATTGTCATTAATGCGTTTCTTTTATGTCGTAATTTTTTTTTGTTTGGATTTTGGGTTAGCTGGCTTGTAAAAAGCGTACAGACCTCGATTTGTTTTATGTGGCACAGTTGCACAGGTAGCACATGCGAACGAGGACATGTGTCGTTGGAAGTAGTGGTATCCTTGATAAAATCGTTAAAGATTTTATTATTATTTTTGTTGTTGCATTTTTGTACGCTACATACATTTTGTATGGAAGTGTATAGTAAAATTTATATTTTAAATGAATGTATCTCAGTTGATTTGTTTAGTATGTGCTTCTTCTTCGCATACGAAGCAAGTTTTGCTGTCAATTGAAAATGATTAGGCCAGTTTCCTTCTCAAATGATGTACAAGAAAGAGATAATGCAAAAATTTGAATAAAAGAAGAATATGAAGTGCACACATAAGTTTGATTCCAAAAGCACAGTTGATTTTAAACTTTCATTTAAAACTTAAAATCGTTTATAATTCACATCAAGTTTTAATGTGCTGTATTAAAATTAAAGCTTCTACGTTAATGTATCCTTGCCATACCATAAAACTGTGTAGTGTATTCGAATTTCGAGCTACTCGACTAAACCACTTCGACTTGCTACTCATGCAGAAAAGTTTTCTGAGAAAACTAAACTAACCCAAAACAGTCGTAACACATAAAATAAATAATATGCTTAGCTTGAATGCAAAAATCGTAACTCTTTAACGAATAATTTGGCATGCAAATATTTAAAAATGAAAAAGGACAACAGCTGTTATGTCAAAACTATGTATTCAAAGGAACTGCAGCAGCTGCTCTGATTTACAGCCAATGAAAGTTAAAATTTTTGATCGCATCCTTTTGTCGCAGAAATTTCATATTTTGGCTACAGAGTTAACCGCCTGAGTTGCTGCACGTTCACTGACCTCTTTACGGCTTTGTTATTTAAATGCGACTGCGCAAAGGGTAACAATATAAAAACTACTAAAGAAAGTTGTCAAGCGTGCTCGATAAAACTTTGCGCAACAGCTGCTGTCAATTGTGGGTGCTTTCTTTATTTCAAGATTGAGATTACTCCAAAAACTCTTTAAAAAAAATTTGTCTGTGCAGCACAGCGTCAAACAACATAAAGCAAAGGTTTAACTCGTGACCTCAATTAACATCAAACAACATTCAAATCTCACACGCAGCCAACAAGCCAGCCAGTCAGTCGTAACTCTCACTTTTTCTGTTAACTGTCCGTCCGTCCGTCCGTCTGTTTGTATATGTCTGCCGACCGATCAACATCGTATAAAAAGAAAAAAAAAGTTTTGGTGAAAATAATTAAAATTTTAACTTGTTTTATATCAGTTTTATGTTCACTCTTGGTTGGCTTCTTTCGTCTGCGACTGCGTCTCGTTTTCGCTTTGAGTTCATTCAACTTAATTTGAACTCAATTTAGTGCAATGACACTTACATCTCGCTCGCTCACATGCAACTGGCGCATGCAGTTGGCAATGGATCGCATCAATTTACATGCCTCTCATTTACTCATCCATAAAATTTGTTGGCTGGTTGCAATATTGTAAAATGCTGGTAATTTATATAGTTTTTTTTTCAAAGCGGAAAGTGTATTTCAACGTCACTTTCTTTACGAAATGAAAAATGTGGAAAAAAAATGTACACATTGTTAAAATCGAAGTTTTCATACGCTTCACATGTAACTCAGCCAATAGCTATTTTAAATTATCAAATAAATTTTTGATGACACCATGCAAAGCGAAAAAGTGTTAGCCTGTGAAACGATTGCGAATCCACATAAGAGAGTTTTAACCAGAAGAGATACCGAAGAAAGATGGTCTGGAATATCATTAGTGAATTTTGGGTTAACTGGGTAGTTTGTGGAAACAAAAGTTGGTCTACTAGGAAAATATTAGCATGAACACTGCGAATTTACAGCAAAATGAGCAGGGTAGTTGCTCGAGTTGAGCTATTTGATGAAAATGTATAAGATTTGGTGTACATGTAAAGAGCAGCTTATTTCTACCTCTACTATTAGTATAACAGGATGATGTTTTTCCTTATATAAATGTTGGTCTGCTAGCTTTATGTTAAAGTTAGCAGAGCAAGCCGTCTCTTTTGTTTTGACACGGGAAAAACAATTTAAATTACAAACATTTGGATTGCGAACTTTTTTGACATGATACGTATTATATAATAATATACCTACTACATAAAAAAGTTAGACGTCTACTTCGCTCCGTTACAAACATTTTCACAATTCGTTCAAAATCTACTTTTCATGCTTACTTTGCAGGGTATCTAAATAAAATTCGAAGAAAATAGTTTTATACAACTGTTGTTGTCTCTTTCTTTTTTTCTCTGAAACATTTTTCACTTTATTTCACTGATAGCTTTTTAAATGAATTAATTTTTTTTTTGGCTTTCGAAGATTTGTTGTTACAATTTTAATGTAATTGTTGCCCACCTACCCAAAATATATCTAGATACAATATATATGTAACGCAGCTGCTCTGCGTGCAATTGAAGTTCAAATAGTTAGATAAAGTTTTGGTTTTGGAAAAACTAATCGATTTAATAGTAAAGAGCTTACATGCAGTCTTATTAGAGCCTTTAGGTAAAGCACTTGCATGAAAACATTTTGCTGAAGATTGTTTTTTGGAGCAGGCGCTGACACCATGGCACCGCTGGCCACCTACCTTAAACGATAATCCTAAATACTGCAAATATCAATTATATAGCCAAGAAAAAATAAATTTTTATGAAGTAGGTCAAACATAAACATTATCTGCTCGTCTAATCAACATTTCATTTTAATTTTATAATTTCTCCCGAAGCTCACGTGAATAATGAAGAAGATGTCAATAACCTGCAAAAGACTTTTGCTTTCGAAATATAAAAGAAAATACAATAAAAGTATACAATGGCGCATAAAATTTCACTTAAAGCCTACTTAGTATAATGTTAGTTATTTTAAACAACATTGAAGCGCAGCTGCATAAAAGACTAACTAAATCCGGACGGACGGACGGACAGATAGATCGACTCGACACTATATACTTCAAGCGCTGCCAAATCAAAGCGGTAAGCGCGATGACTACAGCAGTGTCTGAGGCGACTGCTGTTGCCGCTACTTTTATGTTGTCGCCATCGTCGTGACACGTTTTGGATGTACAAAGAAAGTGAAATTCGAAACGTTAAAAGGTTTTTGACTTCTGCAGCGACTTTGAGGTCTTTTGAAATATACTCGTATATGTACTCGTATATACATGAGTCGAATTTATGGAGATAGAGAGAGAGATAGAGAAAGAAAGGGGTGCTTACCGACTGCAAATTCAATTGTGGTACAATGCATTATGTCGCTTACCTGCACACACTTCACCTGGTTTACCCTAAGTGCGGTACTACTGCCCCAACCCGTAACTGGAGCGGAACCAAAAGTAATTTTACTTTCTTTTTCACATGCACCATAACGATGAACAATGAAGAGCAGCGAAATTTATACGATAGCTGTAAGTTTGTATCTCAGTATCTGAGAGATGCAAAAGAGTCAATGAACTGTTGGACGAGCGATTGCTAAAATGAAAGTGCTATGTGGCAGCGTGTAACCTAAATCGTTGATTTATTTTAAAATATGTAGCAGTAAGTAAGTAAATTGGTACTAACTTAATTTGTAAAATGTATTCAACAGTCGTATACTGTTGCTAGATACCCTATATAGTCAAATTGTGTAAGTGTGAATAGAGTCGGTACGAATAAGTGTCGGTATGATTTTAGATCGAGTTTTCTTTCAATCTTCTGTTGCAAAACTTTAAAATTTTTAAGCTGTGATTCTGAAATTCCTTTTTCAAAAGATGATACAGGTACTAAATATCAATGGTTCAAAAAAGCTGTCAAAAATCCAAAATGTCTTGAGTCATATGTTTATGTAGTTGCTGATTTCAAGCTGTGAATTTAGGTAGGTATTTGTAAAATCTAACAGGCAAGTTTGTTCGTGCCCACCCTACAGTGGGCATTACATGCCACTTTATAAGTATGCGAATTGTCCGTCTATATGAAGCCAAATGTCAAATTGATTTTGCCTGAAATGATCAACTTTTTTATGAAATCCCAAAATTGGGTGGTTTGCATGGGGATGCCCCAAAAATGGAGATATCACATCTATTTCTCTATATGTGAGGCGTTCGTCCATAAATACCAATATATTCAATTTTATGTTGATATTTACTGTAATAAGAAAGTTTCGGTACAAAATTCAAAAATTGAGCGTAGGTTTCTATGAAGGCTACCTCTAAAAGTGATTTTTTGTGAAGCATCCTTCCATAAGAAGCCATCGTGCCAATATTTAAGGTAATATTGGCTGAAATAAAAACGTTTTCCATAAAGAAAGGGAAAAGTGGGCGTGTGGTTTGTAAGGGGACTACCTCAAAAAGTGGGGGGATCACACCAATTGATATATATATGATGAGTCCCTTCATAAGAAGCCACCATGTCATGTGTAAGGTGTTATTTACAGGGCGTGTACCGCCCACTTTTTGGGGTGGCCCCTATTTAAATCCTTAATACGACCCAATAACTAATTAAACGAGTTGTCAGAACTAAAGACGTGTCCTATTTAATTGAATATTTAAAAAAATTTACTGAGTTATCATTTAAAGCTTTAAGACCTCTGCTTTCTCTTCTGCTATCAATACCAACTGCATCGTAATGCTATCATATAGCGTATCACACAGTCGCTCAAACCTATTACAAACTAATGCTTTTACTTATTTTAACAACTTTTATTTCATTGCTACTGTTTCCAATTAACACTTATTTCGTCTTAGTAATTTCCTCATTTATAAAATTATATTTCTTTGATAACCAATTTTATGCGTTATGCGTGCGTTTCACGACCCTCCATCTATCTGAATTCAAGCGACAACGTCGAAAATGATGAACCTCGAACAAGCGCAAAAAAAAAAAGGTCGCTGACAATTAGCAAGTGTCATTTAACCGACAATTCACTTGTTGAATTCAACAGCAACAACAACTACGACTAAAGAGAGACCTTTAAATTTGTATATATGTGAGTATTTTGTTGTTTTTTCTGCTAACTTTGAGCACAGAATTGAATAACCTCATAATTGCCGTTGAGGGTCTTTGCAATGAATTATGCGAATTAACCTTAAATACAAAGTTTCACGAACAAAATTTTATAAGGTTCACAGCGCGTTCGTGAAATGTGACAAAATTTGCCACTGCGCAAAGCTTAGATACAAATAATTGCTTTTATGGCATTAGAAAAATGTTGAAGCATAATTGATACTCTTAGTCGACCTATTAATAGAGTTCTAAAAGTGAAAGGTTGACAACTTTCTCAACTTCAAAAAGCCTCATCGAAATCTGAGCTAAGTAGCTATAGATAATTCTTTCAATTATAAACCATAAACTTTAGGGCACAACAGATAATCTCCCCTTTTTTTTTATAAGTATCGGGGTCAGCGCGCAAAGAAAAATTTCACTCTCATTAATTTTCTTCATAATTATTTAATGAAATCTAACAAAATACAATACAATAATAGTTACGAGTATAATCATAACAGCACATTTCTTTTGCTTTTTGCTTTTTTTTCTTGTAGAAGAAAGAAAAGAAATAATACTTTGTATACACTATATATAATACAAAAAAAATGGATATGCAAGTTTTTTGACATAGTTTGTAACCTAACGAAGTAATAGATGTGACATGTCCGTCTGTCCGACTAATACGCTCTTTGACTGTGTCGAAACTCACGCTTATAAAACTCAGTCAGCATTACTAATAAATAATTTAGAGTAGTTTTCTTTCTCAAAAACTTGACTTAAATTTAAAGCTACAAAGCGGTTTAGTGTGAAAAGCCGTTGTGTTAATAAAGTGTTAATCATAACGAAAGGGGGAAATGTTCAGAATGCGTATGTTGAGAATGTTGGGTCCAATGTAAAATCTCTGTAAATTGAATTGAATAAAATTAAATCTACTTTAAAGATAGAAACAACTCGTTTATAATTTTTACGTTTATTTTGATGATTTCAGATATCAAAATTGGTACACTATAGCATTCAGCTCATCATATAGGGTAACAGATTTGTTTTGCATATTTTTGGGTAAGTGAATTAAACTATATTTTACTTTTCTATGTTTACACAATGTTCAGCATTAATTCAGTTCGAATCACTTATAAGTTGTAGGCTCAAGTGCACTTTAATATTCATATTGAAACTTTAATGAAGCGCATAGACGCTTCGTATTAAGCCAACTCAATATTTCTTCTTGTTATAATGTTAAAAAGTGAAAACAGTGACAAATGAAATTGAAAAGCAAACGAAATTTGAAGAATAGAAAGAAGAAACTAACAGATACTCGTACACTTTCGTTTTTGGTTTCGATTTCATTTAAAAGTCTATTTTAAGGTCTTTATTTCTTTTTGTTTCTGATTACTGCGCATGCGTGCACTGAAATCTAAAGAAAATAAAAATTTGTGGCAATTGTCTGTGATTAGGAAATAAATGCGAACAATATAAAGGCAAGAAAATACGTGCACTGCAAATGATTTTGCTTTCCAAAAGTTACTCGTAGGTATTTGAAACGTGTTCACGGTTTTTTTGTTTTTTAAATAGTTGTCGTAGAGGTGGTTGAACTGGTTCATCACGAGACAATAAATAATGATGGCTGTAGTTGCACATTAAAAAACATTTACATAAAATACAATTACCAACTACTGCTATGTACATGTGTTGATCATGCTTAATTTTGGTCTGGCTCGCTTTGAAATGGTTTAATTTTCCATAGATCTGCGTATAGACTACACAGCTTTTTTTTGTGCAAATTCTTAGCAACATAAAATAAATTCTGAACAGCATAAATCACAGAATACCAAATAAATTCTAGACACTTTTCAGGTAGATAGATGAATTGTTGTGAATGTGTATATAGCGTGTCAAGTGCAGTCAGTTCTTTGTAAATTCTCAGATTAGTGAATTTAACGATTCTAATAAAATACTACAGGTACTGGTTCCCTCAAGATGACCACCAAACAGATTTGAATAAATCATTGAAGAAAGTAATAAAAAAAAATTCATAAAACAATCTTCTAATTCTTTGTGGAAAACAGAAATAGATGTAAATACTTTATTGAGAACCTAGCTTTCTACTAGAAGAAACAGAACCGATGAAGCTATCACCATTTGTATTTATCAATAACAACTGTATTATAGCTTTTTTCCAGCTCTTTTTCAACGTTTGGTTTATACAACCAATTTTATTAAAATTTATTTCAATTCATATGTTGACACCTTAATTATGATTTTACTAGTAGTATTTAGTGACGGACGCCATAAAAACAAAACACTTTCCACGCATTATTGACCCACAAACGCAGCCAAAACGAAATGTGTTGGCTCAAGAAAGCGAAACCCGTTTAAAGCTATGAATAAGCCACGAAAAATAACGAAACAAAAACCGGCAAAGAAATGCAACCAATTAACAAACGCAAAGCTCAAGCAACATAAAAATATATTAAAAAAAATAAATTAATAAAATGAAATAAATGTAATACACTTTCGCTTATGTTGAAAATGAAAGTCAACGCACTTTGTAGTCTTTAAAAAAAAAAAAAATAAAAATACAAATAAAAACCAGCTAAAGAAATGAGACAAATTTCAAAAGAAATGCGAAGAAATGGAGAAATTTTCAATATGAAGCCAATCTACGGAAAAAAAAGTAGCGTGAATGCAGCGTGTAGAGCAAGACATATATTTTTTTTCGAGGGTCAGCTCCAGAATTGATGGCAAAACCTGTTCGTTTATCGACACTTTTCCAAGTGTTTCGGGCTTTGCGAGAGTCCGTCGAGCTTGAATTTTTAAAAGCCTGGTGGCAACTGCAGGTTTTCGACATTTTTCGAAATAAAGTGTCCGGGAAACGAAGACGAAGAAGTGTTGCTGGTATTAAAAGCTCTCCATGTCAATATCAGCCTAAATTGGAATAAAAAATCCGTTATTATTGAACGGTAACAGTCCGTATTGTCCGTAGTATTCGTCGCTCTAGCGTAAACGTTGAAGAGAAACATGAGTTCGATGAGTCTCGCCGCACACATATTCCGGCCCAAACTTTGACTCGTTGCTTATGAAAAAGTTCTTTATGAATTTCTTGAGGGTTTTCAGTACTTTTACATGTATGAGTATTTAAATTTCATTAAAATCAACAATTTTAAACTTAGTTTTGCACATTTTTCACAAGTATGCGAAGTTGATTTAGAACACATAAAAGCTCGGGTGCGCTCGATCCCCGAAAACTCTTCGGGTATTCATGAAGTGTTGCTTGCCTATGTCTGATTGTAAGTTGCATACTGAAATACTTTTCTGCGTTTAAAATCTTCATTCACCAGCAGTCGGCTAGGATTACATTGGGTTTGAAAAACACAGTACTACTATACTTCAACAGGCCATTAAGCAAATTTATCTCCATAGCTCATAAGTAGCATTATCTATACTTGTAGTTGCCATTCACTGTCGTGAGTACACAAACAAATTACACAAACAAATATTCCCGAAAATAGTTTAGATTCGAGCTCAGATTAGTATAAGAAAAGTGTTTAACAGCACAAAATATTTGCATTTATTTATTTACATATACCTCATAGTTATATGCACTTTTTTAACAAACCTCGTACATACATTTTTGCATTAAGTTCACACAAAACGAACTCGGTTGACTACAGATTTGTATTATTGTATTTTTTTTCTTCTGCTGTATCGAGAAGTTCAGTTCATATCACTGACCCAATTTCAATACAATTGTTTAATGTATAATAATGAAACCGCAAACATTAAAAAAAGGAAGCAAAAAATTTAACGCTTTATGCAAGTGAAACGGCATGACGCGCTATACACAGTCAGTCAGTACTACTATCCATAGTATTTGTACAATAAATATTTTGGAGGTTGGCGCACAATTTTTAATGTTATTTTTACAATTTGTATTTATATATATAGTTTTTTTTTCTCGTAAGGCTGACCAGTATGGTGTGAGTTTTTGAAGTTGTATGCGGTATAAACGTATTGTGTCCGTCTGTTTGTCTGACTACAACCTTAAATCAAGGCAATGGTTAAATAAGATAATTTTTGTATTACCTTTAAATTTTATTATACTTGTATACTCGCTGTTGTTGTTGTTGTGTTATTAAAATGTATGAAGTTCAGGGTGAGTGTTCATTAATGTCGGCAGAAAAATGTGTGTGTAAAAAATGATTATTTCTAGAGCAAACAAATTGTTTAACAGGAAATTAAAGTCAACACGCGGAAAATTTGTGATAAAAAAATATTTTAGTACGTATATATGTATGGTCGGTATGGGAGGCTATTTGTTGTGGATTTATGCTAAGGTCTAGTTGTTTTTATTATTAGGTGACTGAGATAATAAACTAGCTAATCTCATTTGAAGGAAAAACTATAGTGTAAATATTCTATTGAAATTTTTCAATAACATTTAGAATTAGTTAGAAAGATTTTTTTTTCCATTTGTGCTGGTCATAAATTACATTTTGACACACTTAGATGCACTCGGCATGTTGTCAATGTACAATTTTTTTTAAATAGTGTACCTACAAGTACGAGTATACATTTTTATACACTTTGATAAATCGAACACATTAAGGATGATCCAAAGTGTGTGTATTGGTGGCGTGGTAGTCTGTGACAGAGAAAAGTCTTGCATTTTAAGCTTAATAGCACTTATAATTCACAACTAGTTTTAACATGCCTATTATTACAATAAGTTTGGCGCCCACAGTTTAATGTACCTACTTCTACGTTAATTTTTATTTCACGATCTGCATTTGAGTCATAGATTTGTATAAGAGCTAAAGAGTTCCGAAAATCGCGCTGTGATTGGCTTATGATAACGTGCTATAGTAACCTGTTCTGAAACTTTTTCTACTAGATGTATCTAATAATAAAAGTTTGCTATCAATAATTATGTTCATAAGTATTTAAAAAAAAAGTATATTTGCGTAAAATGCTGCCTACACCAAACGCTTTAACAAAAAGGTGGTAAAAACACTTCAATAATTATTATTTTATTTTCTCATTATCAACATATTCAAATCTCACAACCAACAGACAAACAAATTCAATTCAATGCATTCGTATTCAGTAAAGTTTAATGAACTCGAAAAAAGAAATTTTCAATTTCAAAATCATTTTTTGAGAAAAAGAAAAAAAAAACCTACAGAAAAGGGGCAAACAAAACCAAAAGAGAGTGTGGTGCCGCCACAAAGAAAGTGAATTTGGTTTGCTTCAGCTGCAACAAAAGTAGGTCGACGTCAAACTGAATGAACGGCAATGAGTTGGCCAAATTGCACGCGTTTCTTCATTGCTTTGGCTAAATAGATACTAATGGTTTTTGGCTTTGTTTATTATAAGTAGTGCCAGGTAAAAGTGAAAACATTTTTACACATAGTATCCACTTTTCTTTGATACATTTTTCAATTTATAGTTTAAGTTTGTTACAAAGTTAAAAAATCATACGTACATTTATGCTATTGCATTTGATTGTTTTTGTTGTTGTTGTAATTTTGGTTTAATGGTAGCTTGAAATGCTATATTAAGAAATGTTTAATAATTGTGTGTATGCACAAAGATAAATTAACCAAGCGGGAGTAATTGTTAACATATTTATATTGTTCGTCTATTTTGTATGAAGCTATCAGAAGATGCAGGATAATCCGTCTTCGGTGGATTATCCTCCACTACGATGTCCGCTCTTACACATCGGTTCACAAAAGTTAGTTTTTAGCACTCAAAACATCGAATATATGGCTCTTCCGCCGTACAACCCTGACTTGACACCCAAAGACTTATTTTTGTTCATGCACACAAAAATGTATTGCGAGGTCAATCCGAACTCTTAAACTGCTTGTTTTTATGGAGGTATACACATCTGAGTGGCAAAAGTGCTGCGAAAATTAGTTCAAAGTGTATTTAACTTCATGGAGAATATTTTGAAAAACAATGTTTTCCATGTTAAGTTACTGTATTTTTTCTTCAATATTAGGCGTACAATATATGGTAAAAGGCAATCCTCCAATATTTGTACGTAATACCATAGCATTGAAACATAAATAAGCAAAAATGAAGTTGCTAGCTCCAATCTATGCTAAAACAAATAGCTCAAAGCTTGAAATAAGGGTGCTTTACTGGTTTCCACCATGCCACACAGCACAAAATTATGTATTTAGTGCGTAAAAAATGGGCCAAGGCTGTTATTTTATGCCAATATATGAAAAACAAAACGCATAAATAGACATTAAATACATGCCTGTCAGCCAACGTACGCAAAAAGGAGCACAATAACAAGCACTTCTATCACTTCGATCAATATATTCACCCCGTAAAGGAAAGATACTTGTATTAAATATATGACAGACACAAGTTGTGTAATATTATGCAAGGTTCAACGACGACACGATGTATACGAGTAGTAAATGATTAAGGGTATGTGCTGATTATACTTATGTAGGTACATATTTAGAATCCTGTCAAGGTTAAACAAAACATTCATTATAAAAAAGACAAAACAAAAAACAGAACGCAATTCAATTCACATAATACAATAGTAATGCATCATAATTAGATAAAATTATAGAAAATACTAAATATTTACTAACGCGCCGTGTGTTGCCACACACTTGTTACGTTTAAATAAATGAAATGAGTTGGAAGTAACACGAGTACATAAAATATACATGCGACGCTATTAGTTTTGGAGTGTGTACCGCATCTATGCAATGCATACTTACATAGATGTGTTTTGGAATGGCACTGCGCCATACCATTCCATCTATTCTCATCAATCATCGCACAATTTGTGCAACCCTTTCAAACAAATGAATGCTACATTTGACATTTCAAGGTTGTAAGAGTACGAGTATATTATATTTAACCAGCTATTGCTATTGGTATTGCTATTGCTCCTGGTCCTGACCTTTGGGAATTTGAATTCCCCACTTTAAATTATGTGCTTAACTAAGTGATGACGATGTCGAGAACAACGACGTCTTCTGGCGTAAAATGCGCAATACACAATTCTCAGTAACCGCTCAAATAGGTCGTCATGGGATACAAAGTTTGGTACGTAATGTGAGTAGGTTTGCCATCGTTCTAACGACCAGTAGTAGGAGTTTTTTCCAGGATTTTTTTTTTTTTTTTGCTTTGTTATCATACACTGCAACTGAGTTTTATAATTGAGATTTCGCAGAAAATTATATTAAATCTGTATTTGAGATGTGAGTACGTACGTATATGAGAAAGTTGAGTAGCAAATTATAATGAAATAAGGGTTGCTTATTTTGCTGACAGAGATTAAATTAACGTGAACAGAGGGCGGCTTTACGTATGCGTTAATGTAAAAGTTTGCAGAAGGCTATTTAAAGCGGCGGATATATATTTTTTTTGCTTGTACATGCGTAATTAACTTATTAAGTTTAAAATGATAAAGTGTTAACTTGAGTGGAACTGCAAGCATACGAGTGAGTACATGTAGCTATCAAACTAATATGAAATTTTACAACGTCAAACACTGCATAGCGAGTCACTCTAGTATACTCAAGTTATTTGCTGACATCGGTTACTGCAACAGAACAATTTATATAAATACTGTACTTTGTTTTGGCAACCGCTTCTCAATGCTCCTCTACAGTTTTACGACTAAACGATTTTTGTGCTCTTGTGTTGAAGTAAAATCGTCTTCGGCACTGTTCGTTTAAATAATTTGGCTTTTGCTGAATAACTTCTTTGCAGTTATAACACTAGCAACCAAGCTTAAGGTGGGAGCTTTGTAGGTAAAACATGCCCACAACATTTTATATAGAATATGTGACAGCGGAAACACAAATATTCAAAATTAAATTGGAAAGAATTGTATGATCGCATTTTTCTCAGCCTCATCTGCTTATAAAGTGTTAAAATTTCATCTAATTTGAAAATTGAGTTTGTGTATCATGCACTAATTTTAATCTATTTTCATAATCCACAAACATTTCCAAGCAGTACCAAAGTCAAGTCGATGTGTCCGTCTTCGTGACTCTAAATGTGCTCGTGTACTTGTATACAAAAGTTATAGGTTGTAAAACGTTTATGTCTACTAATTTATAATCATAAATAAATATTTTGTATGCATAAAAGAATAAAAGACAAACAACCAAGCCTACAGACAAAAAAAAACATTTATATGTATATGCAAGCATATATTTACACAATTACAACAATATTTGAACAGAAACCTCTCCCTTAGGCTTCTAAACAGCTTTGAACCGTAACTCCCATGCCAACGTATAACAAAACAAAAAAAATTGCGTCGAAAATTGCGTATATTACAAAATTCCAACTGTCATACTATTACATCGAACAGAGTGTATACATAAGTTGTAGCTGTAGCAGGGAAGCAGGGCATCCTGAGTCAGTTAGGGATAAAATTACTACGAAAATTGTGTTTGTGCACACATACATACTATACGAGTATGTAGTATATAGAAACCATTTTCGATGCCATACCACAAAATTCAGTCGTACAGCCGCCATGCCATTCGAGCCATTCAAGGTCAAAGTTGAACATGGATTTTGTGCATGACCCACGCACGCACCAATCCGAGAAAAATAAACAAAAAAGTAAAAGCAACGTAATAATGACCTCTCTCATGCCATAAAAGCAAATTAAAATATTGTCGTAGGAAGCGTAGGATGTTTAAGAAGGAGTGTGTTCGGAAAGTTCTAACGGTGCATAGAGTTGGGGAAGGTAAGCACGCGCAGACTCTAGATTTGTGTTTTTGCGTAGTTAGTTAATGTCAGTTCGTATACAACAGTACATGAGTGACGAGCGGGTGATAACTTTCTAACAGGCATACACATACATTTACTCGTACACACATCCATAGATACTTTATCAAATTTATGAGTTTTACAAAGGCTTCAAGCAAAAGTTAAGCAAAACTTTTGCTGCAACCGTCATTTGACCTAAATCAAATTCATTTACAAAGCAACTGCCATTTTCTACACTTTGTACGACGTTGATTTTTTATGGGATAATTATCAAAGTGTTTTAGGTTGTAAATGGAGTAGGCAAAATTGTAAATGCACAATACATACTTTTTGAAGTATCGTGCTTTAATTAATGCCTGGCAAAGAGTGGCGGCGCAAAGATGTGTGAAGATTTTGCGAGATACTTTGTGTAGCATGTATTAAATCAAAATATGCATAAAGGGATAACAGTGCAGGGATTTTGGAACATATTTTGAATGAAGCGAACTAATTCCAAGATTTTGGGAGATGCTTTGCATAGAGTGAAGTAAGTCAAAGTATGTATGATATCTAATAAACTATGCTATACAAAAAGCTATAAATTCAAAAGACTTGAAGTTTATGTTCTTATTCAAATGTAAGTTTACATTACGATAACGATAAGTAATGGCGTCTATAATAGTCTTCAGTAATGCCGTAAACGGCGTAATAATATTGTAGACCAAAATTGTCCTTGAGCCATGAAAAAATGTGCCTTAAAGTTTTTTTGTTTTACGACATTTGTGCGTGAGTGCCTTGAATATCCTTTCCCGCCTGCCTAAAACTGCGACCAACTGTTGCCAAAATGCAAAGCAATGTGAAACTTTTACGCTTTTGTTTTTCAATCTATTAGCGTAAAAAATTAATACAATAATAATAATAAAAAAACAAAAACGTAATATGACAGCCAAGTGTAGCAAGTGAATGACAGAAAATTTTGGGCCATAAAAAGCTAAAAAGTAAAAAAGTAGAAATGTGCACACTTGCTGCGTTCGAAGACGGCTGTTTCAGTTTACGTTGAAACGCATGTGTCAAGGACAAAGTTGTAATTTATTTTTTATACGCGCCGCCATTTCGAAATGCTCTTTTTTTCTGCCATTTGGTATTATAAAATATGCAAAATAAGCAGGAAAGTAACTTTCTACACTTAGCAGGAACAGTAGCACCCGCCCAAAAACAACCTCATATATTGCCTTCTAGCATCATAAACATGCGCATAAATTTGATTATTATATATATGTATTTGTTATATATTGTATCTTCTTTTTTTTACACTCTTCACACAGATTCTGAGTAGTACTGTAATTTAGAGACAATGTTTGAAACGCCTTTGCAGCGAGTCGATCTAACCGTATCCGTCTGTCCATTTAT
The DNA here is from genome assembly GCA_035044765.1 of Leucophenga montana. NCBI lineage: Eukaryota > Metazoa > Arthropoda > Insecta > Diptera > Drosophilidae > Leucophenga > Leucophenga montana. Next base: position 2,653,157 of record JAWNNQ010001640.1, on the reverse strand, counting down.
AGCACTTATAATTCACAAATATTTTTTACATATTCTTTGAGCGGTGTATATACAACAATAAAAATTTTTAGATCTAAGCATCCCGAGCAAAAAGCTATAGTGTGAAGAGTATTAAAGCTTCGTTTTCAGCGAAGCAGTGCCTCCCTTTAGATTTTCAATTCTTACATATATAGCTGGTAGCCTTCAGAACTTGTCTCGATCATTTCGTTTTGTAGTCTTTTACTTTGCATTGCAAAGTATTTGTTTAAAATATGCGCGAACTCTTTTTCTCTCTATGCATACTATAAACCACTTTAAACTAAATATAAGCTGACATTTATTTGTTGTATTCCAATTAATTTGTTTGAAACACTCATTTGAAGCACACATTGATTGAATCAATTAAACTTGCACGTTGTGTCATCATTGGATAAAACAATTCAGGAAGTTTGCAAGAGTCGAAGCTTGAATTTTTCAATTATTCATTGATTTAGATTTTGAGTAGTGCGTCATCTACATTATCATTACTGATTTGATTGAAGAACTTATACAATAATATTTTTTTTTTTTGGAAGTTGACTTCTTGACGTCAAATCGCTGTTAATTAATATTAATAGACAAACAAAATATATATAGAATGTTGTTACATATTTACATGTATCGATTAACAAATATGTACTAAATTAAAGTTGACTAAAATAACAACAACTTCTTGCCAAACTAAGAAATTACTAGAAATATACCAGATTCAATTCAAAGATGCAAACAAAAAATGAGCTAATGGAAAGCTAATCAGTTTGAAACACACGCAGCGCGGCAATCGATATTTGACGAATAGAAGAAAAATTGCATAAAATCTTCTCAAGAAAATTTCAAGGACATAGACGGCAAAGATATCCGTGAGTCGCTCGCTGCCAGCTTCAGCAGCAGCAGCTCAGTGGATTTATTTAAATGTTCATCCACTGTTTCCATTGAAATTCATTGTTTGACTGCATATGAAATGCAAAATAAACAGTCATACAAAGACGCTAAAGAGTTCTATGATTTGAATTTCAGCTGCATAGTTGCAGATATATGAGTATAGCTACATCTACCATATATTTGATTTCCACTGGCATTGAAATTTGTTTCTGAAAGCAAGAGGAAGTTAAAATAGAATAAGCAAATTAAATGTTGTATAATATCAGCTTATAAATCCAATTGCTGTTCGGTTGAAATTGCCTTCATAAATTCTTAAAAAATAAAATCCAATCAACAGCTTCTGCTATAAATGCATCAAATTACGCATGAAGTTGCATAAAACAAAGGCTAATATGACTTTTAAATCGACATGCCTATTATTTATTTATTTATAGAGTATTGAGTGACTTTTAATGTTTCGATGTCCCTCAGTGTAGGCGTTTTATTTCAATGCTCAAGTGCAAATAAGTATTAATTTAAAAAATTGTAAATATATGCGAACAGTTTTGCATACTATTCTCGAACATACTTTATGTAAGATGTACTGACTTTGAAGAGTGCATTAAAAATAAGTTGGCCAACGATTGTAAAATGAAATATTAAGGGTACTCACAAATGCTAGAAAGAAGTAAGTGCGCAGTTTAACTTATAGCCTTATGACACACGAATAACAATCAGTAAATTGTTTTCCTCTTCAATGGTCTGGGATTTTAAACACGACAGAAACCTTGCGAAAGTGACAGCTATATACATGCAGCAACATTTTTCACATCGACTCGTATAGGGTACACTTGACTTTTGTTTATGTTTCTATTAAAATATACAGAATCAATAAAGGAAAGCATTTTAAAAATTCATGCATTGAGTATATTCACCGTTTGCGCATGACATGCCGAAGTAATTGTCTTTACATTATTCATTGTTGCTCATTTTTCTAGTTTTATTGTGCACTAATTAATGAAGAAATAATCCAAAACACCATAAAAATATAGATAAATACACTATTTCTGCCTAACTTTCGGTACTATGTCATTTTTGAGACCGGAGTTGTCTCATCTTTCGAATAGATTTTCATTTTAATATGGTATTTTTGCTGTTTATTTTCCTGTTGGTTTTCGTTTCAGTTTTTGATGAAACTATATTTCAACCTCTCGCACCTGTATAATTTTTGCTTTGTCTATGTTCTGATCTGCTCTAACAGCAATGAAGGGGAAAACAATTTGTTGATTGTATTCGTGTGTCATACGGCCATTAGCTTCGTGTAGAGAGCAAGTAGAAACATAAAACACGAATTTGACACACAATAATTAACACAAAAATCACACGCCTCAATTCTCTACTTTCCAAGCGGTCGTGAGTACTTTAATTTATAAAAAAAAAAAAATGTTCCTAGTAATACATCATAAAATATCAATTCAAAAAATTTTAGTTGTAATTTCCTTTTTCATTTGCTCAAAAGAAAAGATTTCCCTGGGTAAAAGCAACATCGCACTCTCTTTCTTAGTTTCTAAGAATTCTGCCCGAAACCACAATCATTTAATTTCAAATGACTTTCAAATGTACACTCTACTATATATATTTATATATTTATTACAACAAACTTCATTAAAACACAAAATGCTTTTATATACATATATATTTTATGAACTCACCTACAAAGTGCGCTTCATTCACTTTACAGACTAAAGCAACTGAGGAGCATTAAAATTTTTATAATATAATAAAAAAAACGTGGCAAGGGCAACAAAATATTCAACTACAACAACATCAATTCCCAAATGTGTACCACGTGTAAATAAGCAATCGAGCAGTAACTCCCTAAACAACACTCTAAAACTGTATAAAGTAACAACCAAAGGCAGGAGTATTTCTGGATTTGCGGCACTGAAATTCTGGCGAGACGTCAGTGTTGATGGTGTACGAGATTTGTTTTTGCGCAGCATGTTGCTACAGCCGACAATGTTACTGTCAGGACACTTCGAATGGTACACGCGTCGAAGTTGATGCTGACGCTTTTACTTTTGACCTTTCTGAAGGAGATTTGAAAATCTTTGGTAGATTTTTGTGGGTTGTACAGTCTGCTGATGTTCGCCTTATTTTATTGTGTTAATGCATTAGATCGATTTGTTTTATGTGTTAAGCATATTTATGGTATACTAAGCTTTGGTTTTTACGTGCTTATTAACTTCCAAGCTATTGGTGTACGATATTGTTTTGGTTTGCTATAATGGAGACGTAGGAGTTGATGTTTTATTAATTCTTATTTGATTCCACGCTTATTGTTATTGGCCGACGTTAAAATGTTGACGCATAATATTGGTAAAATTTCCACTTGGTTCTGAATCTGTTGTTTCTTAGTGTAGTTTAGAAATTTTTTTCAATACTACAAGGTTGGGAACTTTTTAGAAATACTTCCCTCAATAAAGAAATTCAGCAAAAAATATTTACTCACTACTCAAAGTTCATGTGCAAAGCCAATCCAGAGGCAAAACAACATTTCAAAAATGTCAAAGTTTTCGGTAAAAAATAGTACATTTATCTGATTTGGTATTTTAACACTTTTAATGTAAATGGTTGCTTTGAGTTATTTAAGTATTTAATATTTTTTAACAATTTGCATATCAAGTTACTACACTGGCATACTTCGTTATATATAAATTTGGCGCCCAACAACTAAATTCAGTACCAAGAGTAGATTATGCAAGTATTCTAATTTTTTTGCTACCATTTGAACCAAAACTCGAAGTTATATAAACTTCGTGTTCCAATACTACAATCGGAATTGTGTACATATATTAAGCCAAACAAAATATTTCATCATATATAAATCTGGCGCCAAACAACTAAAATCATAACCAAAAGTAAATTGAGCCCGTATTCTAATTTCACTTGGTACTATTTGAACCACACTTTCTTACGCAAATAATTTTATTCAAATCATTGCAACTCAATCAAGCCTCAAGATATGCCAAGTATCTCATTATTATTCAAGTGTTTTTTGGTGCTACTGCCTCGTTTTGTTATTAATTTGACATTTAAAAGTGCTTAATGCCACACAAAACGAAAAAAAACACACAAATCTTTCTAAATCAAACTTTATGCTGAATATAATCTAAGCAACAAAACAAACGCTCAGCTAAATCGGTAGCGCAAATAAATCGAAAATCATATAAAAGAAAATATATTTGATTGAGCAAAATAAATCTGCTTAGTGAGAAAAAGAATCACTTATGTCAAATAGAAATGATTCTGAGCGTTGATGATGTATCTGCTTAGGCGTTTTATAGGCATTTCTTCTATGTAAGACGGAAGGAACAAAAGAAGATGTTGCGTGAAGTATGTAGCGCGTGGCATACAATCCTGTAGATACTCTGTCTCTCTCCATCTCTCTTTTTATTTCCATTCACATGCAACACTTGTCAATGTGACCTTGAATTTTCTGCCTCAATTTTCTTTGGGATTTTCGTTTTATTTTGCACCCAAGCTTCTTACTTTCTTCTTTACGGTACGGCCTACTGCCAGCGCACATAATTGAAGTGCTTTGCATATTTTTAGGCGCTAAGACGCTTTTTTACTTAAAATAACAACGTCGCATTACTTTCATTCCATATGAATTCAGGCGTGGTGGTTTTGTGGTTAATGGAATAGTGTTGGGCTTGAATTTATTTAGGCAAAAGTTTTCGTTTTATTTTTTATGTTGCATTTATTTGGCGTTTATATTAATTCACCCTTTTTATGTTTGGAGTCTTATTTAGTTTTACATATATATATATATATATATATATATATATATATATATATATATATATATATATATATATATATATATATATATATATATATATATATATATATATATATATATATATATATATATATATATATATATATATATATATATATATATATATATATATATATATATATATATATATATATATATATATATATATATATATATATATATATATATATATATATATATATATATATATATATAGAGAGAGAGAGAGAGAGAGAGAGAGAGAGAGAGAGAGATATATATATATATATATATATATATATATATATATATATATATATATATATATATATATATATATATATATATATATATATATATATATATATATATATATATATATATATATATATGAGAGAGAGAGAGAGAGAGAGAGAGAGAGAGAGAGAGAGAGAGAGAGAGAGAGAGAGAGAGAGAGAGAGAGAGAGAGAGAGTATATATATATATATATATATATATATATATATATATATATATATATATATATATATATATATATATATATATATATATATATATATATATATATATATATATATATTTTTTTTTTTTTTACAGCTTATTTGTAAGCATTTTTAATTTAGCTGAAAATTTATCCCTTGCACGCGCCGCAAATGAATGAAGTTCTGCGCTTTTTTAAAATAAGCAAACAATTTTTTTTTCCAAGCATTGTATAGAATGGCGTGCCGAGAAATAGGAGCTTGTTTCGTGCGCTAGACAAAACAATTTTCTTTAGCTGACTTTGCTTTTTCTACGTTAATTGAAATTGTAGCTAGTTTGAAAATACTGAATCGGTTTTTTTACACAGTTTCGGCAATAATCATGACAAATAAATGTTTAGAAACTTCTGGATCAAATTAATCGCATACGGTTTCTATAGATATAGTAGACATAGAAAACCGTTATTAGTGAAATAATATATAAAAACTATTTGTGAATTATAAGTGCCATTAGGTATTAAGTGAAAGTTTAACAGCATTTGAAAAAAAAAAAGAATTATAGCTAAATAATATTATTTAAAAACAATGACGAGTAGAGAGAGAAAAGAGAGTTACGTTTGCATAGTTATATTTGCTTGTCTCTTTGCTTGCATTGCATTGTATTGTATAGTAGAGAAGTAGCGCGAGAAACACCATTCTAGAAACAAATTTTGAAGAAACTCTTGGTTTGTGTGTGGTTTCCGCAGTAATTGCTACACTTTTCTGTACTATATTCGAATTCTTAGCAAGGACTGAACACCATGTGAGGCTCTTCCACTGTAAAACAAGCGTGCAGCAGATACTATAGTCTATAAATTGTGTGCTCCTCGTTTCTTTTTAACAATTGTCCCACTTGGCGTATACGCAATTTCAATTTCCTGCTAATGTTAACTTTTAATTGATTGGTTTTTATATTGAACTTCTAACTAGTTCTCAAGAAACATTAGAACATTTTGATATCTAGTGGGTTTAAGAAAAATGGTTTTATACTTGCATAATGTCGGCAAACAAAATTCTTGGAACAGTTCACTCTAACGTCAGCTATTGCTGCGTCATATGCATGTACAATATTTCTGTGTATTTGATAGCTAATGTTTAGCAAGTGAATCATGAAAATTTGTTTTATATATTTGCAATTTTTCGTTGGAATCTTATAATTTATGTCTAGATAATTTGATTATTTGTCATGCATATTTAAGCAATATGTAATAGTATATAGACGTTATGAGCAAATTAGTATAGAAGAAAATTTTAGCTATAGAAAAAGCACATTTTTTGTACGCTTAAAACAAATTTACATAGTTTGTAGGTATATAAAATGTGCAATATAAGAATAAACGCTGTTTACTATCTTACAAAAATGGTATACCTATAGCTACTAAATGTACTTTATTAACTCAAACTTTTCTATTTTTTAAGAGTATGAATAGCTACCAAATATTATAATGCATTTTTCGGTTTATTGTTATCGATTAATCGTTTAACAAAAAAATCGATTTTCAAATTATTAAAAACAAACGATTTAAATCGATTAATCTATCATCAATAGTTAAGTATCTGCATCTCATTATTAACGAAAAAACAGAAAAGCAACAAATTATTGCAAATTCTATTGTATCTTATCTTGCTTGTATCTCATCTTATAGTTCAAAATTGTCAAAATATTATATGTATCTTATAAATACAATGCCAGTCATATTTAGACAATACAATCAGTTTCTTGACTTTAAGCTATGCGTAAACATGCAATAAACTTTTATTACTATATTTGTGCAATTAATTGAATTCTTTGAATTTATCTGATTTGAGTTCATTGCCGCATTGTGCATTGCGCAGATACAAAATTGTTAACAAATTTTTTTATAGGTAGATACTACATACATATATACAAATGTATCTACAAGTACTATATGCATTACATTTCTTTTCTTATTGTACATGTATACTGTCGTAGTTATTGTTGTTGTTGTTGTTGTTGTTGTTGCTGCTGCTGCTGCTTTCGTCGCATTGACGTTGACTGCACTGTTTTTTTGTTGTTATTGTTGTTGTACATATTTGTATATTTTGCACGCTCCTCTCAGCTGCATCTGCTGCCTCTTCCGTTGTCCATATATGCGAGGCTGTACCTGACGCTGACGTTGACGTCGTTGCCTGACTGCAGTTCAAGTTCAATGTCAAGTGCATTTTGTGTTATTGCTTTCTTTTCTACAAATATAAACACACACACACACACAGAGAGATACTCATACCCATTCAAATACATGCGCACTTACACGGAATTTATACTGCGGAAAAAAATAATTCTCCGTATTTGCTTTACTTGTTGTTTTTGAAAGCTTTATCTGTAGATACTTGAACTGAACAATAAGTAAATGAAATGTATGCATTTCAGTAGTTATAGGTTTTAATTTTCTATTTGTTTAATCTTTTTATGATGCTTTTACTGGCTTTAGAATAATTTACTTTTCCAGAAGTTCTGCATTAGAACTATATGCATACCCCGTTGTATTTGGATTAGTATGAACTATATTTTGAAATGCTTATTTAAGTTCTGCATTAGAACTAAATGTATATCCCGTTGTTTATGTATTGGTTTCGTGGATTAGTATGAACTACGTTTTGAAATTCATCATATAAGCCATAATTTTGTTTGTTTTCGTACTACATTCTCCTTCCTCACTCTTATATTTTATGTTATCTTACGTTATGAAATTCTATAGTACCCTCCTATTTCTATAAGATCGCATTTTATATGTATCAATTATAGTCTGTCTAAGCTAACGAATGCTATTAGTTCGAATTGCATTGGTATATATCTATGTATATTATACAAAATGAGCCCACGCACAAATTGAAGAAGCACCACAAAAGAAAGACAAAATGCGCAAATAAAGCAATGGTTTTTTGTACGAAAATTGAATTTATTTTATATTAATGCGCAGACAGCCATTTAAATGGTCTCCAACACATACTCTCGTTTATACTAAATTCCTAATAAGAACAATTAGCAGAGGGGGTTGAGAACAAATTGAAACGCCGCCTAACAAAAAATAATTCGCAAAAATAAAAATAAAGATACTCAAAAAGCCAAAAAGCTAACAAAGAATATATCGAATATATTGATATAAGCCCGCGGCATTGTACGCATTGAAACACATTGTACACGTAGAAACAAATACAATATAATAATTCAACGGAAATGAAAAACTATTAGTAAAGTCCTGTAAATATGTGACATAATTATCATATTGCACTTAAAATAGTTGTACAAATTGCGATGTGTTTAGACTTAGTGAAGACATTGTATCGTTATAAACAACAAACAATGCACGAAAAGAGGTACATAAATTTAAGGCTGGCATCATATGATTTAATTAAATCACAGAAATGAGCAAAATAAAAGTGTTTGAATATCTTTTTCTGTGTGAATGCAAGTCGTTTTTTTTCAAAAATGTCAAGTAAATTTTTTATTGTTCTGTATAAAATCATGGTGAATACAGTTCACCTTAATGTTTCGCTGTATCAGTTAGTTAGGACATGTATTTTTCTACATTGTATGCGCGTTTGTGTACTTTATGCCAGTGCTCGACGATGTATGTGGCTGTGTGTGTGTTTCTGATTGTCTACGCACTCGACGACTCATTTCAAGGACAACGCGCATATAATTCTTAACAAAAAAAGCGAAATATACACATATACAATACATGAAATAAAATTTATATTATATTACTCTTAAAATTTCTACTCGTTTTTACCATTATGTCTATTATTATTATTATTATTATTATTATTATTATTATTATTATTATTATTATTGTTGCTTTAAGTACACTACACAAATGGTATTTGAATTAAAGCATAATGTGTTTGATTAATATTTATGGAATATAATTAAGTTTCAGGTTAAAACAGAAGCCTCTTCTCGAACCTTTTACAAAGTTTTGATACCATAATCTTAAAACACCATAGCTTACAATTGTAGCTAGAAATAATAAATCTAGGGGTGGATTCAGAACGCTCTCTTGGAGAGGACTCTACTACTATACTAAAAATACCTATTAATTTATGAAACTAAATCAAAAAAAAAAATGTTTTTGTACTGAACAAAAATGGGGGAGGGACGTTCCCCAGTCGTCGTCCCCTTGGATGCGCCAATAAACAGTTGATTCACTGACACATCCATTAAAGATCAGTAAGTGTTCCAGATCTAATGCTGGTCAAATTGCGACTTTGAAGATACAAGCTGGAGAAAAAGGAATCAACTAGTGTAAAAGGAATTAAACAATTTCCTAATATTATAAATTAATTAATTAATTTTAATAATTTAATTAATATTATTAATTAATTGGTTCTATTTGTGAATAGTATTGTAGATCTTTGGACCTATTAATAAATACTATACACAAACGGAAGCGATTTATTTTCCTTTATGTACAAAAAAATGAAGCTTTACGAAATTGAGTGATTAGTTTTGTGTCAGCTGAGTACTTTGCGCCACCCTGTATAAGTACCCTATACAAGTTGCGAGGCATATTCAGAAAGTAGGTGTACTGAATTTTTGTAGGTTTTAAAATTTTTTGTTTAAACAAAAAAATTACGTAATACTTTAGCACATAATGCGACACCACTTGTAGACACTTGTACGATTCATAGCTTTATCACCATATGCAGTTTTCACCTCATTATAAATCTCAAACGGAGGTTTTACCTTCCAAACGTGATAACGGATGACGCCGCGTATTTTGCATTGGCGGGAGACTGGATTGACATTGTTCACGAAACGTGTTGTCACGTCGACAGTTCTCGTACTGACCTCGAACAGGTTTCGTTGCAAAGGGGAGAAGTCAGGCTACACTGTCGTGCTGCCAACATGACGAAAATAAAATCCCTCCAGCCGTGAGAGCCTCAGTACACTTACTTTCTGGATATGCCTCGTACATATTGTTCACACCTATTATTATAATTTTGTCACAGAGTATGTAACGCTTTAAAGGTAGCATCTTACATGCCATAAAATATATACATATGTATATTCTTGATCACCTCGACGAGGCGACTAGTCATGTCCGTCGGTCTGTCCGTCTGTTCCCTGTCTGTATGTATGCAAATTAGTCTCTCAGCTTATGAGATATCGAACTGAAAATGGATTTGGGGACTTATAGATTGATAATATTTAAAAGTTACTTTGCTACACCCACTCAAACATATATTCCCGCTATAAACCCACTGCTCAATTTAAATTTTTATTTAAAAAACTATTCTATTACTTCCAATATAAACTAGAAATGCGATATGGTGGTTTCTTCTGTTTAGAAGCTTTGCATATTTATTAATGGGCGTGTCCCCACTTTTAGCGGTTGCCACATAAAAGCGCTCCATCTACTTTTGGTTTGTTATACGAGTTTTTTGTTGCAGTAAATATCAACTTGTAATTCAATAAGGAGGCTTCTTACAGACTTAACAGCAATTTTTTTTGTTGCTAATGTGTATGAAGCGTGTTAAAACTTCGGTTTTACCGTAGTTAAAATTTTGTCTCAATTTTCTACACTTCTACGATAGTTCTGTCGCTAACCACGATTGTCGTCATATATATTCTTAGTTGGTTGATTACTTTGTCGCAGTGCGTTGAAAGTGTTGTGGACGGAGGAGAATAGAGTTCAGGATTTGTGCGTGCGCGTGCAAAAATATGGTGCGGGAAGCGGTGCTCGAATCGGAGGCCATTGAACGTACGCAAAAAAAAAATTGCGTGCGTAGTTTTGTTCAATTTCATTTATGTACGATAGTTTTTTTTTTCTTTCTTTCTTGTTCATAGCGCGTGTTTTTTGATGTTGTTATTATTGTTGTTAGAACTGCTAATTTCGTCTAATCAGTTAACCTTGAATTTGTTTTTTTTTTTTATACACTACACGCATAGTGAGAGGTATCTTCTATTTGTATGAACATTTTTAATATTCAGAGTGTTGTGGAGCAGTGATTTCTGATCGGTGATAATATTGCACTGGTGAATTATCAGAAATAATCTTGGATGAGAACGCGCATTTAGCCTTTGATGCATACAAATACGTATGATACACAAGTTACTTTTTTGAGAAGCATTATTTCAGTAGCAAAATTTGCAATGTTGCAGCTATCAACCTGATGAGCGTTCATAGCTGAGCCCGAAACAATTGTCTCCGTAGCTATCAAATCTTTGTAAACAAAAATTGTTGCTATTGTTCTAACTAAACACATTGAGAAATATGTGTTTATTTATTAACGACCTTGATTCTTATTCTATTCTTATTTAAGTTTCGTCATATACTATGTTGCCAAATAAAATTTATATTAAGCATCAATCTACTTAAATCGATTTATTGAATCTCCATAAGCAAAGCTGTTCTTAAGCCTGAATTATCAGTTTCCCGAGTATAACACCTATTAAATTTTCTAACATTAAAAACAGTATTCAGATAGATACTTAGTAAACCCTCATCTTGAACTTAAGATTTAGCATTGGTAAAAAATCTAACAATGTACAATGTCTTGAACTATTAAGTATCTATAGCTCATTTCATATCCGGTTCAAGTTTAATATAGTAAATGATCTCGAGGTTAAGTAAAAGAACAATAGAAATGCTCATTTGTTCTTCTTTTTTTGTTGTTGTTGTTAAACGTTTCAATTATTAAATTTTTGTTGTGTTGATAATACCCAACAAATACATATTCTATTACTCTTCCGTCGATTGGATCGAAATCGAATCGGTCGGTTCGGTTCGGTTCAGTTGGGTCGTCTGCGTTAGCTTTGACATTGACTTTGAAGATAACAATGTGAACAACAATGGCATATTTGCGTTCTACTTTCTCGCTCTAACATATGTCAAAAGTTTTGTATTGCTATTTCAGCCGGTGTGCTCATATCGCATGCGGTGGTCTATACATGTGCCGGTTGTTGTTGTTGTTGTTGCTATTGTATATTTAAAATTAGAATATTTTGCAAATAAAATTGTATTTGTTTGTGAGTGAGTGAGTAAATACACAGATACACACACGCACACACATACACATACTATGAAGTCTGTCAGCGTTGTGCCACCCCTAACACCTCATGCTATGTATATATTTTATAGCAGGCAAACTGATTTGATTATTTTGGCGATATGGTATGTAATTTCACTTCATATACTATATGTACTTATGTATATATGTATGTATATATATTTATTTCGCGCGACTCTTATCGCTCAAGGTCACGAGCGAAATTCCATTTCCATGTTCCATAACAGCGACAGTCTGAACGACAAACGATGAGTGTGACATTGAAAAGACAGCAAAAAAAAAAACAATAATGAAAAAAAATTTATACTAGCAGCTTTGATAATGCGGAAAAAATTATAATTGATAAGCTTTAAAAAACTCTGAAATGTTGATTGTCGGGTTAGCAGTTCGACGCTTTTCGCATTGTCGATTCCAATGATAATGAGAAAAGTTTTTGTGCTTATCGATGAACGTGCAACATTTTGAGTGTAATACTACTCATATGGAAGTAAATAATGGGTTCAAGTTTTTTAATTGACAGCGAAGCATTAGAGCTACTATTAAAGCTGTTGTACTTTACTAACTATTTCAGCTTACAGTTTTTGATGTAGCTTTGGTTTTTCCAATACGAAATAAAGTGGGTAACAGTATATTGCTTTATAGGAGCCTAACTTGCATACAGTTTGATAAATTTAACTTTTCTTTTTCCCAACCTTCTTATAATAATATTAGTTCCACCATAAGATGTAATACTCTGCATTGGTCGGTTGAAAATTTATATATATGTGAATTTATATATAGCTCCTGAAATCCGTCAATTTCGGTTGCAATATATTATTTCAGTAATAAATGAAATTAATATTTAGATAAATTGTAAGCACTGCTAACAAATGAATTCGTACAAGGCTCGAATAGTATATGCGCTGATCGGTTTAAAAGTACACAATATTTTTTTGCTAAACTCATTTTCTTACTCCAACAATGTTACAATACCATTTTTTGAAACCTTTTAAATAAAAAATGTTCTTAAAACACTCAAAATAGTTGTTGGTTGAAGCAATGACATTCTTATTCGATCGAAGTCTTTCATCACAAAGTCATTTCCAGAGGTTTGGAAAATAGATATGCCTGCATGCAGCAAAATTTGAAGAGTATGGTGAATGGGATACCATTCTTATTAAAAAACCAATTTTTTTTTTGCTAAATGCGGCTGTGTGCTTTTTAAATCGAAAACAAATGCATTCAATCGCTTAGCATAATATACGCCCGTCAACGAAATAACTTTTTCAACGTAATAGAAATAAATTATAAAGCCTAACAAACTCATTTTTTGACTAATTCGGCTTCGATTCACCACAAGAATTCCATTTTTTCGACTGTTACTTGGTCTTCTGTGTTTGATGATGGATCTAGTACAAACACGCCGGGTACCCACGGCTACTAGTTCGTAATAAAATGAAACACAATATTTTTATTTTTTTCATATGTTTAAATACTTATTTCCATACTTTATTCACATAATTCCATTTCCTTTTCATCATTTTAAATACGTTAAAACAAAATTCATTTTTTTTGTTTTCATTTTTTATTTTATGTTATTTCACAAATTTGATGTATTTCATATATGTATATGTATGTATTTACGTCTCTAGCTGTTTTGTCTTTGCTTGCTACACTTGTTACACTTCTACGTTTCTGTTTCGATTTAAACTTGATCTTACAATTTTTTGTTCATGTTTCAATATGTATTTATGTATATTATAATGCCAATTTTTCATGCAGCTAAAATTGTTACGAACTACATTTTTTTAATACAATACTACGTACATACAATCAATCAAGTTTATGATGCATCAAAATAAGTTTCACATTCATACGTTTGTATTTTCAATATATCATACATCAAAACGATGTATGTATACATATTTAACTTGATTTGATTTTGGTTGTCATTGGCTGCGTTTTAAACTTCTTTACTTTTTTTGTGTTTGTTTGTAATTTCAAAATAGAATTTTTTTTTGTTTGTTTGTTTTAATTTAATTATTATTTTTTAAGACATGTTGCACTTGTATTTTTTATTTTTATTTTTTTTGTATTTTTTAAATTAAATTTGTTAATTGTCGCCATTTCATTGTTTCAGTTGATCATTATGTCAATATATTTATATATATATATATATATATATATATATATATATATATATATATATATATATATATATATATATATATATATATATATATATATATATATATATATATATATATATATATATCTCTATATATATATATATATATATATATTTATATATAATTTATGTTACTACAATATAATAATTTGTTGTTGTTTTATACAATTTGTTTTTATTGTTATTATAATATAGGATCATTATACATACTTACACAGTTGCATTTGTATGTGAAATTCAAATTGAATTTCAAGCCTCATTTCAAGACAAAAATTTTGAATTCAGCTGCGTATAGATCCAGAAAATGTGGTTTAAAATACGGACAAAAGTTTACACATACACACAAAAAAGTAATTATTAATTTAATATTTGATATTTTATACTTTTTTATATATTTTATTTTATTTTCTTTTGTTCTGTTTTTATTGTTTAATAAATTTTAAAAGAATATATTTTCTTTTTTTTTTAATTTTATTCGTTATGCATTTCTTTGTCTCTCAAATCAAGCAATTGGAAAATGTTTCATCTTAATCGATGCGTCGTACTCTCATTTATTCTCATTTATTTTTTAATAATTACTTTTTAATATTATTAGTTATTTTATTTGTGTGTTTTTACACATTTTTTTTTGTGCATAATTTAATGTACATTGAATATATATATATATATGTATATATATATTTATTTATAAATTTTATTGCATTTACAATTTTGCCTTTATGCAGTTTGAGCTTTGTCGCAAAAACTAAAATTTTATTTATTTTTATACTCTCTTTTTGAAATATTTTTATTATATAAGTTTAAAACTTTACAATAGCTAATTATTTCATTAAAACTTGCTTTTTTTGTTTTTGTTTTTATCGACACTGTTCTAGACTTCGTTTCGAATAATTTCAACGAAATCGTTTGATTGAAATGTTGCATTTTGTCAAATTTAAAATTATTTTGCAATTACATAAGTAATCGGTGCTATGAACTTCTTATTCTCAGCGTTAATGGCCTGGTTACACAGTCTTATATTTTTGTGTCATATTATCTGACTTGTTTCAGACTTGCGCCACAAAATATTAACTTGTGGCGCATGAAATTTGACATCTACATTTTTAGTGTTAACCAGTGGCTGCAGAAATGCATTTATAACACTAGTCTAAAATGCATAGAATCATGAAAATGTGTACTATATTATGGCCGTGTGACACACGAATACAATCAACAAATTATTTTCCCCTTCATTGCTGTTAGAGCAGATTAGAACATAGACAAAGCAAAAATTATACAGGTGCGAGAGGTTGAAATATAGTTTCATCAAAAACTGAAACGAAAACCAACAGGAAAATAAACAGCAAAAATACCATATTAAAATTAAAATCTATTCGAAAGATGAGACAACAGAAAGTTAGGCAGAAATAGTGTATTTATCTATATTTTTATGGTGTTTTGGATTTTTTCTTCATTCGGTCACTCTTTACACAAAATATTAATTAGTGCACAATAATACTAGAAAAATGAGCAACAATGAATAATGCAAAGACAATTACTTCGGCATTTCATGGTGAATATACTCAATGCATGCATTTTTAAAATGCTTTCCTTTATTGATTCTGTATATTTTAATAGAAACATAAACAAAAGTCAAGTATAACCTATACGAGTCAATGTGAAAAATGTTGCTGCATGTATATAGCTATACCTTTTGCAAGGTCTCTGTCGTGTTTAAAATCCCAGAGCATTGAAGGGGAAAACAATTTGCGGATTCTTATTCGTGAGTAATTTATGCAGTTAATAAAAGAAATGCAAATAAAAAACCAAAAATCTGAAATCTAATCGTAGCATTTTGTGTCAGAAATGGTTGCTGCGAGCAACAAGTGTAGAACAAAAAGTGAAACAGCTGATATTTACTTTTACTGATGATTACTACTTTTTGCAAGACTTTACAACACTGTTAACAAAATGACACAGAAAACTTACACGAACTTGGAGCTTTTCCAAAAATCTAGCGCGACAATCAATCTGACATGTAAATACAAGACTGTGTGACCAGGCCAAATTCGCAAAATTCTGCTGAAAGTGACCAATCTAAACATTTTAATGAAATCGATTTCAAACATATACGCATCGAAATCTAGAACAGTGCGCATGTTTTGTAAACTTTTAGTTTATATTTATATATATGTATTTGACATTTTTACATTTGTTTATTATAATTTTTTTTGTTTGTTTTTTTTTTAACACATAAAATGCTAAGCAAAGAACGAAGCAGCTGATTTGATTTTATATTTGATTTGTTCAAACCTTTCAATACGAATAAACTTTTTTTTTAAAGAAATTTGTACGCTTTACACGACAAATAACTGCATGCAGGTAACAGCATTGCGATGAGTTGGCATGCCTGCGTGCCTCTGTTTTTACTTTTGTTGCGCTGTTTAGTTCCAATGCATGTGTTAAGCTGATTAAAGCTGCAGTACGTTTGAAATAAAAGTTTAAATTTGAAAACTGAAAAAAAATGTCAACTCAAGTAAAAAATAGTACACAAAAAAACTTCATTCAATTGGTGGTCAATGGCAAAACAAAAAGAAAAAACAAAATCGCAGCAAAGTAAAAAACTAAAACGCCACAGGTGAAAAAAAGTAACCAAAAATAAAAACAAATATTTTTTTTTTTATAAAAAATTTTCAAACAAAAATTTTTATTTAAAGGATAAAGATAAACTTTTCCAGTTGTTTTCTTGTTTTTTTTTTGTTTTTTTTTTTAATTTTTTGTTGTTGTTTTTAAGCATAAATTGTTGTTTGGTTGCTTAGACAATAATGATAATTTTAATAATAATAATAATAATAATAATAATAATTAATCAATTAATTAATTAATCAATCAATTAATTAATTAATTAATAATAATAGTACACAATAATAGTACAGCATATTTAATAATTATTAAACATAATTACAATGTAATAGTTTGTTGTTGCTTTTGTTTTTGTTTTACTTAAAAAATGTTTTTCTGCTTTCATTTTTAATTTTTTTATTAATAAAAATAATATATTTAATATAAATTATAATTTGTTTGTAATAACTTTTTGTTTGTTTGATTTTTGTTTTGTTTTGTTGAATTTTTTTTTTCAAAATTTTTTTTTTTTTTATTTATATAATTTAGTTGCTAATATTTTTATTTATATAGATATAAATCTTTAAGAGCGCGACACTAAGCCAATTAAATATTTAATAATTTTTAAATTATTTTTTTTTGCTTCAAATTTAAATCTAAATAGGTTTTTTTTGTTTTTTCATATAACATTTAACTATTTACACAACAAATAATTTAACGTGGGGTTTATATGTTTTATTTCAAAGCATTTTAAAGTTGCAATGATTGTTTTTTTTTAATATGTATGTATATATTTTTTTTTTAGAATTAGAAAACAAATCAATTTAGCAAACAAATAAAAAAATATTTTGTGCCAAAAAAAGGTTTTTTATATTTAATTTTCTTTTTTTTTTGTTTAAATTTTAAATTTAAATTAAATAAAAAAATTATAAAGTAGTAGATTTAATAACAATTATTAAAATTAAAATTTCTTTTGCGTATAAAACTGCTTTTGTTGTTTTTTTTTTTTTCAGAGATCGCACACAAAAATAATTTGTTTTTAAATAATATATTTCTACATATTGTATTTTTTTTTAATATATAAAAAAGAACTTTGCACTCAAGCAGTTTTTTTGCGTTAAAAGCAAGTAGTATTTTTTTTTTTTTTTAAATTTTAATTTTCTTTTCATAGAACAATTTTGAATAGCATATTTAATAATAAGTTTTCTATTTACAACAATTTCTTTTAAAAGCTACATAAAAAAAAAACAAATAATTTCATTGTTAAAGCATAAAATTAGCTTAAAAACAAAAATAAATGTAAAACCAAAGTAAAGAAAGAGTGTTTTTGCTCAAAGCTAAGCGATAATAGAAGTAGGCCTGTTGACGCCTCAAACCAAATAATTGAATTGAATAATTTTACTTGCTTTTTCGCTGCTCTAAAAAAAAATATTTTGCAATGTTTGCCCCCGCTTTTTAATACAATTTTTAGCGCTAATTTTTTTTTTTTTTTTTTTTTTAAATTTAAAAGGACATGTTCTTTCACTGTATCGCTGCTTGAATTATTTAATTATTAAATTGCATGCATTTATTGAATTATTAATTATTAACTTTGTACAATGCTCAATTTTTGTTGTTGTTTTTTTGTTTTAACATTAAAATAATTTGTTTTTTTTTTTTGTTTTTGTATTGATTTTCTTTGCTCGCACACAGCAAATAAAATTATTTTTGAAATAATTTCCGCTTGATTTTTGTTTTTGCGTCTGTCCCTCCCTGTAATGTATAAATGGTGATTTGTTTTTTAAGTGAATTAATCTTTGCTTTAAGGAAAGTTAAACTGTGCACTAGCCACGCCCACGCCCACTTGCAGTTTGTTTCTTGCTGTTTTTTTTAAATCAGTCTCTCACTTTTTTCTTACAATTTGTTATTGCGCTGCTTTCCCATTTAGTAGACAACTTACGCCTCTAACATGACCTTATGTATCGCTGGCACACTAGTTGGCGACTGCGTTGCACCGCTGCTGCTGCTACTGGGCGGTGTGCTCACCGTTGGCGGTGCGCTGGTTGCAGTTACTGTAACATCAGCGCTTACTGTGGGGAAACGCTGTACCGCATTTGCAGCAGCGACAAGCGCATGCAGCTTACTGGGCGGCGGCGTTGGTGATTTCTTGGACAGATTCAGCGGTTGCTGTGAATCAGCAATGTCCACTTGCAGCTCAAGTAAACGCGGCGGTGTATGTACAGCCGTTGGTGAGGGACGCGGTGGTGAGACTGAAGCGGATGTGGAGTGTGGCGATTGGAAATACTGACAACCGCTGCTGTTGCCGGTCGACGAGGAAGCGGTGGATGACGTTGCAGAAGACGACGACGACGATGAAGATGATGACGATGATGAGGAAGAAGAGCCATTGCTGTGCGGCGACACAGACTGCTGACGCTGACAGGTCGTTGTGGTAATGACCGATGAATGTGCAGACCAGCGTCCAGTTGCCGTTGGTGGTGGCGGCGAAGCAAGCGTCACAGTAGTAGTCGAGGGTGATGCGCAATTTGAATTGCTCGACGATGATGATGATGAAGAGGCCGGTGATGCAGCAGCAGCAAAGACATGCTGCAAATGCTGCGGCGCCGGACTGCGACTACCGGGTCCAGTGGGTGTGCAGACAAGCAAACCATTTGAGTTGGTTGTAGATGTAGCCGGCGTTGGTTCACGCATCAAATAGTTTTGTATAATATCGGAACGCTTCATTTGCTCTGGGGTCATGCGTGGCTCAGCCATTAAGGATTTGGCCAGTACAGAGTGTGTGCTTGAGAGTGAAGAGGCGCTGGCCGCTTGCAGCTGCTGCTGCAGGTGGTTTGTGTTTGTGGGGGTTGGGCGTGTCAAATGCATATGCAATTGGCTCAGGTGCTGCTGATGCTGCTGCTGCGGTACATTGTGTGCAGCTGGCGCGGGCGAAATGGCTTGCGCGGACGGTGAGACCGTTGCTTGTGGCACAACAAGTGTCGTGGCAATGGCTGCTGCTGTGGGTGCTGGACTATTGGACGCCGCATGCGCATTTTGCGGACTGCCAGCAGGCAGACTGGTTGTGGTTGTTGCTGCATTAGACGCGGTTGTTGTCGACGTTGTCGATGCTGGTGCTTGTGCTGTTGTTGAGCTAGCATCAGCCTCAGCGGTTTCAAATTCACGATGGCGCAAAGCGCGGAACTTCTTGTGCGGCTTATATGCCTCATCCATTAGTGAGTTGGTATCATACAATGGCGGCGCTTGCAGCACACGCTTCAGCACAGGCATATCTTCAACAATTTGACGCTTCAGCGTAGAGCTTGTCGAACTCGAGGTGGTGCAGGGTTGCGGCGAACGTACTGGCGAAACGGAGACAGACACCTGATTGCCATTCGAAACGCCGGCAACAGCGCCGGCAACAGCGCCGGCATCGCTGCAATCAAGCGCATCATCGACACTGGAACGCGGACTGGAGCACGAGCTGCTGCCGCCTGAGCTGACATTTTTGCTGCCGCATTCATTCTTCTCATTGCCGGATTCAATGCCCGAATCTGTCGGTGAATCCAATTTGCGATAACGATGTGCCGCACCAGCGGTTAAATGATGATGCAGCTGCGGATGAGCATGCGCATTGCGTACAATGGGCGTGATTGTCAGACCGTTTTGTGTGAGATGTGCATGCGAACCGACAACCATATCTAGATCAGCGCCAGAGTCACCAGATGAGCCAGAATTGGCGCGATTGCGTAGCGGACAGCTGCCGGAAAGTGTTGCAGCGAGCAGCGGCGCCGATGAGGCAAGCGCAGAGGGTGCATGATGTTGTTGTTGTTGTTGATGTTGTTGCTGCTGCTGCTGTTGTTGCTGTTGTAGATGTGCTGCTTGTGCTGCAACAATTGCATGACTGCTCAGTGCATGACTGTGATGCTGCTGTTGCTGCTGTTGATGATGATGCTGTACATGCTGCATGGCTGGATGGTTTAGGTGGGC
Source organism: Leucophenga montana (assembly GCA_035044765.1). Taxonomy (NCBI): domain Eukaryota; kingdom Metazoa; phylum Arthropoda; class Insecta; order Diptera; family Drosophilidae; genus Leucophenga; species Leucophenga montana. The sequence continues at coordinate 2,632,168 of JAWNNQ010001640.1, read as the reverse complement.
GGCAAGGCTATTTGTGCCATTGTTGCTGCTGCTGTTGCTGTTACTGCTATTGGTGGTCGATGTTGTCGTGTAATCAAGATCACCCGATTCAGTGCTTGAAACTGAACCAAGCGGACTCTTGGCCTCAACATCCATGCGTGCATCATCCCAGCTGCTGGAACCTGGACTTTTAGCATTTACATGCTGATCATCATCCATTGTCCACATTTGTTGACGTAACAGCTCTTTGTGTTCGGTGCGGAATACTACCAATTTCTCGGTATGCAATGTGCTCAACGTGCGCAGATCTGGCATGGTATCGAGTAATTTCGCCAAGAAATCTGGTTGATCTGGACGATTTTGTGCTACAATCGATTGCAAACAACCCTTCAGACGACTGTACATCTTCTCAATAAGCTCAATATTACGCAAACCCGGACGATCGGGTGTTATGAGTACAATGGCGCAGAATAGACCAATTTCGGCGTCTGATAGATTCATTGAATTCATGCGCTCGGCAAAATTAAATGTCGAATCGACCAGAAAACGCGCATTGGCGCCATTTTGTATTGCATCACGACGCATTACTTGACCATTCAGGCAGATAATGCTGTTTATCGATGAATCAAACATGCAAATTAAACGCACAAAAAGCGCATCGAAGAGTCCAGCCTTGAGTAGCGTGAATTTATCATCCTGTGTGAGCAACTGAAAGCCGGGTATCATGCCCGCAAAATCAATGACGCCGCGTATGACGTGTGCAAAACGTTGTGAGAACTCCTGTTCGGATTGTAGCTCAGGGGCGGGATTCAGCGGACAGGCCTGTAAATGTGAAAAAAGAACAGAAAGAGAGAAAAGCGGAAAGGTATGGTTAGTCATATACTATTTGTAGGCAAACTGTTGCTACGATAAACTACATATATAATTGCTCACTCAAAGACCTTGTATGCTAGCCGGATATTTTATTTTGTAGTCTAAGTTTTGTAGTATGGCGGCATTTTCCGCGAATAGTTCACGCGAAGGTCAACAGCTACAATAATGCGAGTTGTTATTTTTTTTGTGACAGAAATGCAAAACACACGAGCATGAGCACTCATTTAAATCAATAATTATTAAGACTTCCGTACACACCCCCTTCAGGCGTAACACACGCGCACGACATTTCACGTTGCTAAGCAAAAAGGGAGAATGTGCGACAGAGAGAGAGAGAGAGAGAGAGCAAGAAAAGCATTTCCTAGTTTGTTTTTTTTCACGCTCACAAAGCTATAACACCCCAAAACACTCACTAAAACTAACGGCACTCACAAACTTTATTCATAGTTTTTTAAAGAATGAGAGAGAGAGTGTGTGAGATAAATAGATAACGGGGTAATGGGAAGGCAGTATAGCGCTTCTTTTCGTTTAGCACATAGTTAGCCTATAGTTGAGGGTTGTTCATTGTCAATGCCGTTCTCATTGCGGTTGTCTGTAGTAGTCGTAATGGCTCGTAGAAGTTGTAGTTGTTGTTATTGTTTTTTGTCAACGTAGTTTTGTAGCCTGACATTCTACTCAAGGTCGACGAACCGAGAGTTCAAGGTTCGCTAGAATTTTCGTTACGAAGCGCGCGTGTGCAATATGTTGGGGGGTAAACTGTAATTGGCTTGTGCTAGGCCATACAAAGCTTATGAAATGGGAAATGAGTGTCTGTGACATTTGTGCATGAGAATGCTAGACAAAAACTACAAGTTGAGTAAGATTTATGCTATGCTATAAGTGATACTATTTTTTAAGCATGTGAAATTCATATCATGCTATTCGTTAAGTTTACTTATAAATATAAATATAAGCTTCGTTAAGTTTTCAAAACTTTCGTTAAGTTTTTAAAACTTACATATACATGTGTTATAACAAACTAGTTTTAAACACTTTGTAACCTTCGTTAAGTTACATACAAGCTGCGTTAAGCAGGAAATCTTTGCATTCAATGCTAATTCAAGCACCTACACTACTAATTTGCCAAGCACAAAGGCATGCTTCCCACATATTCGTATTCATATCAACATCATCATCATCATGCAATTATGCATGCATGCAAATAACTAAATTCCCAAGACATACATATGTTTGCATGCCAACACTGACCCAATGTTTGCACAATATATTGTACTTATATAGCTACACAATTGTTCGCGTTCTGTTTGTATTTATATATTTCAATAATTTTCTACGTTGTAATATCGCTTTCCGGGTTTTAAATTACATGCACGCGCACGCTTAACAGCGTTCCCAACCCAAACCCCGATCTCATCAAAATCAACACAACATCATCAGTCTTTTTGTGATTATCATACATACATATGTGTACATAGGTAGCCGCCAGACAGAAAGCGTTATAGTATGTAATTCTATTTAAATTTAGCATATGGCAACAGAGTGATACAAGTTGTTTCACTATAAAGAATTTCTATAAATTAAAAAAAAAGTTTTTTTTTTGGTCTTCACATTTTATTTCGTTTTGTTCTGTTTCATTGAACAAGTCTGTATGAGCGAGTGTATATATTTAAATTATTGTCTGTCTGTCCGTCTGACTGTCGCTCTGTCAGGCAGACGGAAAGTTCGACAGTCATATGAAATAAAAGAACGTACGAACATTAACCTTGAAAATGTTTATAGCGACTACCGACGCGATTTCTTCTTTTGTTCGAACCTATTCCCTCCCAAAAACAGCAGCAGCACTGACTGTTCTTTTGTATATGACGACGAAGCTGATGAAGACTACTACTACCATCAAATTTAGCAAAATATAGTATTTATGTAGCTAAAAAAAAAGCACTCGTGCTTCTTGTTGCATGGCCTTCGTCAAGTGCAAAATGCCGGCAGTGTATGAGTAGAAAAAGGCTAATTTGCGCGCGCTAACCGGTAACAATTTTGATATTTTATGTTATATACCTATGAAAGCATATGTATATTGTATAATAAATATTTGTATTTTATTTTTGAATAGCGGAAATAGTTTCTACGATAGCGCCGGGACTTTTCTGGCATTACGTACGTATGTATTCTTACAAATATAATTATGCGCTCACACAAACGCACAGCTTATGATAGTATTTGTTATATACTAATGCAGTGCTAAGCGTTTATGACCTTCATCGCTTTGCTTTATGTGTATATTTTGGGTAAACAAAAATTTCGATTCTTAGAAATGATTGTGTTCCATTTTATTTTATTTTCTGCACGAAAGTACGCAGTTAGGATTAAAAAAAAGTGCTATCAAGCAATACTGAGTCATTTAATTGAAGCGTACAATGAAATTTGACATTGAACTTCGTGTTGCAGCGTAAGATAACGTATCGTTAAACGATTTTTTAGTACTTTATAGTATGTGAAATATTTTTAAAATGCTTGAAATGATTAACAAATATATTTAACTGTCCTATGGTGTAGTTTTTGTACTTTCGTTAAGTTTTTAAAAGTTTCGTTAAGTTATTAAAAACATTAGCTCTTATATTAAACAGCATTAGCATGCGTTGGTAAACACATTTCACTATAAAAATGCCATTTCAAGCGCATTTTTATAGTTGCTGTAGCAATTTCCTCAACGCTATGCCGACGAAGGTCTTGTGCCTGTCATAAAGCAAATGACTTCCTTATGCACATACATATTAAAAATGACGTTAAAATATAACATTTAAAGGGTATATGTATATTATTAATTGCTATGCAAGCGCAGCAGCAGCAGCTAGTATTGCGTCTTGGCGTTTAAGTAGTAGCAGTGCATTGACAGCTGTCATTGATTGGTTTAGCACAAAGCGGACGCTTCCTAGCTATTAACAACCGCTATAATCAATGATAGACATATACAGAATTCAAGTGCAATAACAGTCTGTATGTCTGTCTCTGTTGATTAATTTTTTTGCTTAGCAATACTCGTAGACATACTACAAACGTTCATATTTATATTGTAGAATTTTTTTATTGTTTGCTTATATGTATGTATATATTCTATAAACAAAAACAACAACAAAAAGGTAACAAAAAACAAATTTTGCGCGCAAAAAATTCATTCATTCAAGGTTAAAAAATAACTCGCCACAAGGTCGGCCCAAATGTCTGTCTGTCAGTCCGTCTGTCTGCTTATCTGAATATCTCGTTTTGTTCTTTTGCCTTTTGCTTTCTTTTGTATACACATTCAAATGATGCAGACGTATTGTTGTTTTTATGTTTATTGCAGCTACTTTTTTTTGAGTGCATAAATTTGATATTGGGAAAATTTTGCCCAAAAAAAAAAAAACCAGACAATTAACTTCCGTTGAGAAGAGTGTCGTCAAAATAAAAAAAGCAGCAGTAAAAAGTATATATGTATTATAAAAAAACCTGTATCTATCACTAAATAAATAAAGATTTTGTACTTACTCTTGACTTTGACATTTGCTTAGCTTCGAAAATTTATTTTATTAACACAACTGACTCGACTTTGCTGCTGATAATTAGCTAAGAGCGCATACAAATATTTAATAAATATATGTAGTATGTATGTCTAAATAACCGAAAATTAAACGACAAATAAACGCATAATACTAATAATAATAATTTATTTAAACAGTCGTTTTTGCCGACTGCTTTCTACACTCCCCTACTACAATTTGGCATGCTTGTAGAACTTCAAAAAAAAAAAAAAATCGTTTTTTTGTTTTGTTTTAAACGTTTACATGCGAGCCTAATGTATTTAGTGTTGCTGATGTACGAGCATGTATGTTGTTTTTGCTCTTTCTTGCAAGTGCTATTGCGTACTCTTTCATGCTAACGCCGCTAACTGAAACGCGCCGCTATTACTTGTATGTGTATATGTAGCTGTAGCTGTATGTTTTCATTAATAATGACGCTACGCTTGACCTTGAGCTTTAGAACATTTTGCTGTTTGGTTATTGTTGTTATTGTTGTTATTGTTTTCTGCTAATGTTATTGTTGTTATTGTTTTATTTGTAGTAGTTGCTCTTGTTGCTATTTTATTATTTTATGATACCAACACGTTTTCGCGTTGCTGTTGTTTTTTTTTTTATTCTCACACTGACTGCCTTATCGCTTTTGTGTGTCTAAAAAGTTGTGCAGAAATTAAATACACTAAGAAAAAAGTTTTTTTTTTAAGTTTCGTTAAGTGTGTTTTCTGCACATTTTAGTAGGTAAAATATTTTAAAAGTATTTTTAACAGTTAGAAAATTAATGTAGCTGACTTTTGGCGCCATTTTTGTAGTTTCGTTAAGTTTTCAAAAGTTTCGTTAAGTTGCTAAAATTGTCTAAATTTGCGTTTAATTAACTTACATTGTATTTTTAACTTCAAAAGCGCACTGAAAAAAGTTTCGTTCAAAAAATTGTTTTCTATTTGCTGCTAAATGTTCTTCAATAGCTGAGTAGCTGCATTTAAGAGTAATTTTTTTCTAATTTATTACAGCTGTTTTTTTTCTTCTTCTTTTTAACGTGACTAATCTCATTACAAATCTAAAAAGAAAAAAAAAACACCCACACTGACGTATACGTAATTTTTTCCTTGAAATATATATTACTTATACGCTGCCGCTTTACTGTATGCGGAAGTTAACTTACATTTTATTCGATTTTTCTTTAATTGAGTTGTTTTTGTTAAATTTTTATCAGCTCAGCTTTAACTGGAATGTTGTTTGCACATTTCTAATAAGTTACAACGGCGTGTTAAATTTTTTTACTTCTAACAATAACACAACAAGAACTTGACCTAGCATATTATGAAAAAAAAAAAATAAACCATAAACCGTAAAAATGCCTTTTGCTGTCTATCAGCGTAGCTGCTGTCATTTCAATGTTCAATGACTTCTTGAAAAGTGTCTGGTATGTTTTTGAACTTAACCTCTACTAAAGCGAGGCTTTTTCCGTGGTAGTGCGCGCGAAAAAAGCGCCAAAAAAGTGTGAAGACAAAAAAAAGAACAACGTGTGTATGCAACCATAATAAAAACAACAAAATTAACTAACTAAACAAGTTCTCGATAAAGATTTTGCGCTTTTGATTTCCTGGTCGGAGACATTTAGAATATCTTTTTTTCTTAAATTTATTTATTTATTTATATTTATATTTTTATTTTTTTATACATAGCGGCGCTTTGCTTAAACATGTTCACCTTGGCGTATGAGTAACAATATTTAGTTGTCTAGATTTTATTACTATTATTTGTCTTTTTCTTTACTGTATACAAGTTTATTTTTGGTTTTAATTTAATGATCTATGCATGTCAATATGAATGTTGCTTGTTTTAATATTAGTTCTTGCACTGAATTCATTCTTTTTACTAGCGAGGTTGTACTGTGAAGCATAAACCGGAAATTGAAAAAGCGCTATTGTCAACGCTTGGTTTTTTTCGGTATTCAATGTTGAGGTTGACGGAAAACGTTTTATGCTTCAGCGCTTTTTGAGTGCTATAAGTACCTTGATGTATATCGCTACTACAACTACTACTACTTTGCCTAAGGTCTTTGACAGCTAATTATGTTTTATCAGTTTTAAAATTATAATATATATAATTTTATTTATTACTCACCAATAGTGTTGGCATCGAATATGAGGGGCATTCACGTGCACGTTGACGCATTGCTGCCACCTTTTCCTTTGTGAATTCACACGTTTCAAGATGTGCACGCAACACTGCTGCCAATAGGCGCGGCTGATCATCCAATTCGGTGGCAAGCGCACGCTGTTGTCCACGATTCTGTGTGCTCTGTTGCATGGCGGCGAGTATGCGCGCCTTTTCGCGTTTCGGCACGCGTCCAAAACGCACAGCTGCAATGAAACAAAAATAAAAAGAGGCGGAAAATTGTTAAAAATTAAAATTCTCAATTTTTGTTGTGCATATGAAAGGCATATTATGTGCATATTTATGTATAAGTTTTAAGTAGCTTATAGCAGGTGCATACGGCGGAGTAGCTGCCAGACAGCTACTACTTTAAAACTGACAACAGCTGTTTAACCCTTATAGTATATAAAGTTGTATTTAAGCATGTCTGTGCACTCATGCAAAAATTTTAACCTTTTTTGCTTTGTGTTTTAATGACTATACTTGCAGCAGGAAGTGTTGCTGTACGCTTGTGGTAGGATAATGTGATACACATGGCTTAGTTTACATTTTTATTTTTAACATTAATTTACAATGCAGACAGTGTCAGCAGTTTTTTTTTTGTATATATATATATATATTACCAACAGTTTTTAGTTTTCATTTCATTATTTTTTAGTTTAGTTTTGTATGCGCTGCAAAAGGGTCACCGTAATGCGCAAAGTAGGTCATTGCCTTTTTGTCGTTGCTCAGCTGTCATTGTTTGTTCGTGCGTTCGTTCGTTTATTGCTATGTTTGCTTGCTTGTTTTTAGTAGTTTTTTGTCTTTTATTTTGCTTTTGTACGCTTGGTCTGTCCGTCCGTCTGTTACACTTTCTCTTTTTTGTTTTTTAATTTTTTTAATTTTTGCTTGCTTGAAATTGCCCTCAAACGAAATTTATGTGGGTGAACTTTCACATTTCAACGCTAAGCGTCTTTTTGTCTGTTTCTATCTGCATATGCTGCAGTCAAATCTTTAAACGCTGACACGTTTTTTGCGCCTTACAGTCACGTTTTTCGCATATTGGCTTTAAAGGCGCGCTTCTAATTTTTATTTTGCTAATTTTTGGCGTATTGTTTTATTTTTTTTTTTTGCATTGGTTTATTTTGTAGGCGTGTTTTGTTGCACGCCCACTGTGTGCAATTTGTATATTTTGTCTGAAAATTAGCGCAAAAGGCGTGTAGAAAGTGGCACATTGTATGTGCAGCGTACAATCTCACAGATTTGTTTAAAAAATTGCTTTAATATTGCAGTCTTGTTGTGGCAAGTCATGGTTTATAGTTTAATTTTGTGTAAAATACTTTTTAAATGTTTTTTTATTATTAGCAATTGTACGTAGCTGCCGTCTGGCGCACTTTTTATGCTTTCGTTAAGTTTTTAAAGTTTTGTTAAGTTGCTAAAAATTAATGTGTTTGCTTGTAAGAGACTTAAAATAAGCGTACATAGCGTACTTTTTATGCTTTCGTTAAGTTTTCAAAGTTTCGTTAAGTTTCTAAAAATTAAAGCGTTTGCTTCTATGGAAGTTTTTAAATAGAATTTAAGCTATTTAGTAGTCTATAATATAAGATAAGCTCTGTAGCGTGTGCTTAGTATTGTATATTTAAAATGTTTTCTATTTATTTATATCTAGCTAGAAAAATTAAAATATGAATCACAATTTTCCTGTCAAACAACTAAACAAAAACCTCAAACAATTTCTATAATTTCACTTGAATTGAAAGAAAAGCTATAAAAAAAATACTAAGTAAGTCAGCATCATATACGCGCGCGCTGCTCCACCACAACAAATGCTGCGTGTAACACTTTAAAGATCGCGCTATAAATTTTCAAAAAGACAGAAAGAGAAAGATTATTCGAATAGTAACAAAAGTGAAACACTACAGCAGCAGCAGCAGCAGCAGCACCAAAGTGAGTGTTGTGGTGGCCAACTTTTATTCATATTTATTATTGTATTTTCTTCTTTCTGCACCCAATAAGATTTTTTTTTTCTGCTTCAACAGCAAATGCCGCGCGCATACAAAGAAGAAATCTTACTACCGTGACACACTTTCTGCATAGCGAAATTCAGGTCAAACGAAAATGAAAATGAAATTTACAAGCAAGCAGTGTCATACGCAGTCGCAGCAATCGTTGAAGCTGAAACTGAAGTTGTAGTAGCCAGCAGCTGTTGCTGCAGTGATAGTTGCTGCTGCTGTTGGTTGCTGTTGCGGCTGCGCGTAGAAATTAGAGCGCACAAACTTTCATAGAAAAGTTGGTCAAACATAAACAAATAACAGCAAACGAATCGTTTTCAAAGTGTTTGTGTGGCTGTGTGTGTGTGTGTGTGAAGTGGAATAAATTTTTTAGAAAATGGCAACAAAAATAAAAAAAAAAAAAAAAGTTGTAAAAGAGAGTTGAACTAGACGAACGAACGAACGAACGAACGAACGAACGAATGTACAAACGCGTACGAACGAAGACGTTGCGACGTCGCTCGACACTGAAGTTTCATTTCAAGTTTAAATACATTTTTTTTTGTGCTGCTTCTATCTTTCTTGAACGTTTTAATGGTGCGGCCGCAAACTGAAAACCAAACGAGGTCAACACTCAATGGCGCTAAGTTTGTTGTTACTGCTGTTATTTGTTGTTGTTGTAGTTGTTTAGCGCAAATATTAGGTACCGCTCACAGTGCACTATACTATACTGTGTACAAAAAGTAGGCAAATAAAATCAAATTTTTTGGCTTACAGCTTTTGCTGTCAGTCAAGAGTAATCAAAGCTACATTTGGCAGTTTGTCTTTATATTCATTTAATTTTGTTGTTGTTGTTGTTGTTGCTGCAGGCGTTAATATAGCCAGAATTATTGGTGCATATGAAATTTTTAGCTACTTTTGGCACTTATACTTTTTAGCTTTTATTGTTGTTGCTAATTTAGCTTAAACATTTTTTTTTATTTATTTTTGGTGTCAAAATGTTGTTCTGTCGTTGCTATTTGCTGCTCAGAAATTGAAAGCGCTCTATGTTTCTGTTTGTTGTTGTTGTTGTTCAAAGAAATTTGTGTCACGTTTCTTGAGTTCGTTTTGAAAGTCAAATCGCTGCAGGCGAGAGTGTGAATCTTTTTTTTTCCATGTTTATGTCTATTAAAGCGATAATAGATCTAAGTCTACAAGTATAGAATGAATTTTATGTAAATTTATGCATCTTAAGTTTGTTATAGACATATAATTGGCTTTTATTATATTTGTTTTTGGCTAAAAGTATGCACTTCAGTTGTGCTGCTTTCTGTGTCAAGTTGAAATTCAGAGTATTTTTTTTATTAAATTTATTTATGCTGTTTCTTTTTAAACAAAATTTTTGTGTATTTAGTAATATGAAAAATATTTGATTTCTTAGCAATTTATCATATAACGTAAAAATATGAAATGAAACGTAAAAATATGAAATGAAACGTAAAAATATGAGATGAAACGTGAAAATATGATATAGCATAGAAAAACTGATGCCCCACGTTGGGCGCCTATTTTTGTAATGCCAGTGAATATTGAATTTTCTCAATGAGCATAAAATATGGCAATAAGAATATAACGTTAAACGTAAAAATATGCTGTAGCGTTATAATTTTCCTTTTAATTTTGTTTAAATAAGTTTTTTTATTTATTTTGTTTAAAAAAATTTTTTTTTTTTTTTTACGTTTCCTTTGTTTTGCACAATTTGTTTTTACTTAGTGCAATAATATTTTATTTTTGAAGTTTTTTTTTTTTTTTTTAATTTAGAATATTTTAATAAGATATTTTTTTTTTAATTTTTAAATGTTTCGTTTAAAAAAAAAAATTTAATAGTTTATTATTTTTCAAATTTATATGTATATTCTAAATTTTAATGGAAATAACTTATTTCTTATTATTTTTTTAATGTTTAATAAAATTAAAGTTTGTAGAAAAATGCTTTTAATTAAAGCTTACATTGCATTTTTATGTTTATTGTTTCTAATTATTGTTTATGTATGACCTAAATATTTAATTAATTTTTAATACTTTACACTTAATTGTGCATATAAATTTGTTTCTTTGTTCAATGTAGTTAAAAAATTTTCTTTTATTTAATTATTTTTATCTTTTCATTAAGTTTTTAATTAGTTTATGTTATTATTTTATTTTATAAAACTAATTATGCTTTTAAATACATATTTTAGTTTTAATTTTTTTTTTTACTAAAAATTTTTGTTGTTTCCTTATTTCAACTTACGCGCATTGTGATAATTAACATTTCCTTTGAGTATTCCTTTTAAAATTGGTAATTCCTCAGCCATTTTTCTGTGTGTGTTTAATGGTGGTTCTTTATGTGTTTTTGTTTTTGTTTTGTTTTAAATTAAACTAATTAATTTAAGCACATGAAAAAATAAGTGTTGGCTGCACAATTTGCTTTAGACATGTGTGTGTATTAATTTAATAAATCAATTTCAACTTTGCTTAACTTTGTTTTTTTTTCTTTTTTAATTTAAATTTTAATTTTAAATATATATTTTTTTATTTGGCACAAACTGCACAAAATATGACTTTGGTTGCTTGAAATTTTTTTGCTGCACTTAAAACTTTAGTTTAGCAAACAATTAAATAATTTAATATTTTGCAGTTGCTTTGTTGTTGTTGTTGTTGTTGATGTTTTGTTTAAATAAACAATAACTTTTGCTCAGGTACAAATTCTTCAAACACTTGTTTGGGCTTTGTGTAGTTAAATATTTTTATTATTATGATACTTTTTTAAGTAGTATAATTTTGTATTTTTAAATTTTGTTGTTGTTGTTGTTGTTTAAGGAACTTTCTTTGCTTTGTTGAAATTTTATTCATGTATGTATTTTTAAACTTATTTTTTTTTTTTTTTTGGGAAATATGTTTAATTTTGCGCGTAATCCAGTAAAATTTGCGTTTATTTGGCTTTCTAAGTTGTCGAATTCTTTTCACATGTAACTTGATTTGACAGTTGGCTTTTTTTTTGCAATTTATTTATGTTGCTCTTTGATGAATATATTTTTATATTTATATGTATAATATATCCACTTGCACTTTTTGTAATATTTTTTAAAAATAAATAAATAATTTTTTTTAAATATTTCTAAATTTAATTCAGTTTAAACTGTTTTAAGTTTGTTGTTTTTAGTTGTTATTTGGTTTTGCTCTTGCTGTTTCTGGTTGTTGTTGTTGTTGTTACTTTTGCTGCTTGTTCTTGCAACAGTCAAATCATTACTAATATTATTTATATTTATATTAATATGAATAATAATTATTTTTGTCAAATTCGCTAACATGACAAAACTCGACAAGGTCTGAGGTCTGAACGCGACTAACAGTAAAATTCAAAAGCACGTTACGAATATACCCAACAAAATACAATAAAAAATATATATGTATATATAAAAAGGTAGAAGAAGCAGCACAACAACAACAACAACAATGAACAATGCGGCATCGTATGCATGAGAGAGCAGAGCAGAGCAGTAGACAGTACACAGCGAGAGCGAGCGCACAGTAGTAGCAAATAAGCAAAGCTCAAACAATGCTGTTATTGCTCTTCTCTTCTCTTCGCTATATGCCAGTGTCATGTCAGTGTCAAATGAGCGCACGTAAAATACAGCCAATGAGCGTAATGCAATATACAAAACAAAAAGCTTAAGAGCGCATATGCGTTGTATACAACAGACGCCATTTTCAAAGCTTGTGCTCTTCGTTTTCACGGCATGGCGCTTAATTTGAATTTTGATAAGCAAAGTAAATTTGGCTAATTTTTAATTTTTCAGTTCTTAATTGTTTAAATGAACTATAAAATGCATTTTAACTTTGCATTTATTAAAATATTATGTAAAAAAGAGAAATATGCAATATTAAAACTTGTAGCAGCGCTAACAAATTTAAACGCTGCTGCTGATAAGATTTTTCAAAGTTCAATGCACGCCGCTATTAGCATATATATTAACTCTTAGTTTTGTGCTAGCGCTCTTTATAACATTTGAGACTCTTAAATGTTAAAGCTTTTCAACACGCTTAAGAGCAAAGTGTGTTGAATTTTCGCGTCGTGCGTGCAGAGCGCAAGTTTAGCAAACAAAAAGCTATGCAGCTTTTGAGGTACTTGTACAAAATTTACGCTTGCTGCAAATAATGCGAGAATTCGTAATAAATTTTTGAAATGCAACAGGAAATAACAACACAAGTTAGTTATAAATATGCATGTAAATGCTATTTCAACACCTTGAACTTCAAAAGGCCATAAAATATAATTTGCTGCTAAACAATTTCATTTAAGTATTTAAGCAGCAGGCGAAACAGATAATAAATATTTATAAATAAAAAAAAAAAATTTGCACATTTTTACATAAATTTTAATTTATACAACTTGATGTTTACAATGTTGCACGCAAATTTTAAATAAAACAAAACAAAAAAAAAGTAGCGCAAGGATGCATTGCGCATACGCTGCATTGAGCCGTTTCGTTGTTTATGACGTGTGTGGGTGGCTGTCTAGTCTAGCATATTTGACTTGTTCAGACTTTTTATTACATTGCATTACTTTTTTTTTTTTTGTTATTATAATTGTTCCATTTTTTTTCGATTGTTGCATTGTTACAAACTGTTGTAAATTTAAAACAAGTTGACAACGCCAATGATTACGCGTCTATAATTTATGACTGCATTGGCCCCGGCGACGATGTCGACGTCAATCGAGGGTCTGTGCGCTGACTTTGAGTATTGTTTGGCCTGTGTCTATCTTACTGTCTGTCTGTCTGTCTGTCTGTCTGTTTGCTTTACATTTTACGCTGAAACAATGCAAGATTTTTATTATTATTGTTTTTTATGTTTGCATTGCGATATGCATTTAGTCACGTAGTCATTGTCCGACTGTTTTGCGCCTGTAAGCTATTTATGAATTATTTTTAGAAAATAATATATTCTGGCAGCTGTTGTTTCGTGCTAGAATTAGACTGATTTCTGCACTATAACTTTCTTGCACACTGACAAAATGATCAAAGACAAGCTCTGTTGCTATGCGCTGTGTATGCAATCTATGCTTGCACTAAACAAGCTGCGCTTGCGCCATGCAACTTTGTATTACATATTACATATCAGAATACCAGAATTTTAGTGTTTTTTTTTTTTTTAGCACAATTTGCATTACTTCTCGTATGGAAATGGTGTCACATTTTACATAGACTACTCAAGCAACTGCATGACTCACACAGCGCTGCTTTTGACGCATGCAATTTTCTGCACAAAATTCGACCATTTTTATGTTTAGTTTAGAAATTTATGTAAAATGTTTGTCATAAAAAAATTTACGATTTCAAAAAATCCCCATTAAAAAACACAAAAACGCTCAAAGCACTCAGAGCCAAGTCAAAAAAAAAAAATAAATAAATAAAAAATAAAAAAACAAACAAAACACACAAAAAAGTATTACTTTTTATTTTTGAGCTTTGCTGTTGGTTTTGTGTTTGCATGTGTCATTTTTTATAGTTGTTGTTTCATTTCATTTCTTTTGCCGTTGGTCATTGAACTTATGAAATGAGGCCAAAAACAAGCAGCAGTAACAACAACAACAAATACAATGACGACAATGTAAAAGCAAAGCAAAAGAGTGCGCAACGCATATGTATATATATATATATATTTTTTTTGATTGCGTGTGTTTTCTAGCTGTAAGAGCGAGATAGTGTTAATAATATAAAATTTAAATAGCGTTGTTGTTGTTGAATTGAGTGTTTTTTTTTGCTTATGAGTTTTGAACGACGACGTCGTCATTTGCTTGAAAGTAAAAGTGAAAGTTGTTTTTTTTCGATTTTTCTTTGATTTTACGCGTAAAGAAATTTGTTTTTTGGGTTTGGGTTTGTGCTTTTCTTTTTTTTTCATCTGCGTTTGTTGTTGCTTGCTTTTTATGGCCGATTTAGGTGAACTGCTGCTGCCTGCCGCTGTTGTGTGTGTTTGTGTTGTAATTATTGCTGTTGATGAGACCGTCGCACGCTTGTGGTTGTTGTTGTTGTTGTTGTTGGTTTTGTTGTAAGTGTGGCAATGCTTTCGTTGTGTATTGCATAGCATAGCTCCCTACATATTTTTTAAGCTATCTAGCGCCTGCTTGTTGAAAAGAGATAGCATTATGAGGAAGACAAATTGTAGGCCTATGATTTGATGTTTTTTTTTGGTATTTTTTTTTTTTTTTAAGAAGTTGCATAATATATAATTAGTTGGAATTTGTTGCATGTAGTCAGCTTGCTTAACCGCCTTGGCATGCATTTGAGAAGCATCGCGTTAAAATATTGTACAGAAAAGTGAAATGTGACAACTAGTCGGGCGGGCGGACGGGCGGACAGACAATGCATGTAAGCATTAAATAATAAAGATTTTTACTGTTTTATAGTTTTATAGTAAATATAGTAATGTGTACATTTTAAAATGGCATCAAAATGCAGGTTGGCACCTCTCTTAGCTTGCAGGTTGCCACCTCTATTTCGCTTGCTTACACATATATAACAGTTTTCATGATACTGTGATGTTGTGCGCTGCTGTATTTACATTTGTTCGAATTGTGTTTCCGTGTACGATTTGGTATGTTTCCCTAACATTTGCATGAAGTTTTCTTTTTCACAGCTACTGCGTGCAAATAAATTCATAATTATGGAAAATTGTTCTAAATCTGCTGTTTTTAATTGAGTTTCACCAAATTTTCAGCAATTTTTCAAGGTTTGGCAGCCTGCATGTCAAAATTTCAAGCGCTCGATTCGAGTTAGTTTTCAAAACTTTATGTATAAGTTTTAATTTGAGAATTCAAATGAATTCTAGCGCAGCATTGTGGTTTGCTCTCTCCAATATATGTTGTATATCAATAAGTCGTTGATTTTATGACGAGCTATGCACAAAAAAGCAATGAGTTGGCAGCCAATACGCTACATATTCATTTTTTTATTGCTTGCTTAATAATTTTATATTATTTAATTTAATTTATTTCGCTTCGCTTTTCAACAGCTAACAAAAAGCTTCACTTTTTCTTATTTTTCAAATTATGTATGTACGTACAAACAAACCAATTAACAATTAAGTTTCAATTGACATGTTTGGAAATAAGAAAAGAAACTCATCAAAAAAAAAAAAAAAAACCCAAAAAAAGAAAGAAATTTCACTTTCGCTTGATGCTCAATGAACGAAAAATAATGAACGAAAAAAAAGTAAATCAAGTAACCTCATTTTTTTTTTTATTTTGTATTTTTTATTGTATAAAACATTTCAACTGCTTTCTAACAATTTCTTGCAACAACAAAAGTTAAATACATTTGTACAAATGTGCTGTAAGCGCCAGCATTGAAATTTTTTTGTTGAAAAAAAAAAAAAACATAAAAGCAAGACATTTTGGTATTTTGTTTTGTATTTGTACTATTCAAAAAAAATTATGCATTATTACTTCCTATTTGTGTTGTTGTTGTTTGTGCTTTAGTTTATTACCACAATTACACATGCTGCATAATAAGTAAACTAATTGCAAGTCGAAAAGCATACATACGAGTATACACATACGTAGTTGAGGAAGTTATAGCGTATAATAATAATAAAAAAAAAAAATTAACACACCTCGTTACGTTATATACACAAAACAACAACCACAAAAATGATGTGTTTAATAATAAAATAAAATGTAAAGCAAAAAATGAAGAGATTCGAGTCGAGTCGAGTTGAAGTCGAAGTCGAAGTCTCGTAGCAGTTCAATGAACTTAGGTTTTTTTTTTCTTTTAATGTATTTCAGTTTAGTTTGACTTTGTCTACCTTTCGTTTGAGTTGTTGGCGGCGTTTCGCGTGAAGTATTTCTTTTGTTATTTTTTTTTTCATTTTTGTTATTGATGGTAACATATTACTTATAAAGCGGACAGTCATTTGTTAAATAGTTGTTGTAAAGCAAGAGTCTTTCTTTCAGCTTGTTTTTTATTTTTATTGTAAGCTTTCGAACTCTGCAACAAACTTGATACGAACTGGGGTGAATCAGTTTTTGTTTCTTTCGTTTTATGTAAAATTTTGTATTTTTGTTGTTATTGTTGTTTTTGTTGCATTAATTAGTCAGTCTTGCAGAGGAAGTGTATAAGACAATTGCTGCTTTTTTTTATATTTTTTATTTTTTTTTTTATTTTGTTCGTTGACTTGCGTAAGTTGTTTACATTATTTTCGCCCTCTTTTCTCGATTTTATTTAAAAAAAAAAAAAAAGTAATTTTTTTTGTTGTTGCTCGAAAAGCGTGGAAAGACAGCGTGAAGCATACAAGCCGCATAAGCAATGAAATGAGTTTTTGTTTTGAAGTTTCAAGAAATTTCTTGGAATTGTTTTTTTGGGACAATGTTCGTAGTGAACTGTTTTTAAGATATTTCTTTTTATTTTTTGTTTTGTTTGAATTGTTTGCTTAGTAAGCAATTATTACAGCCTTAAGTAGCGTTCAAGCGTTGTTATTTGAGCAGTTTTCGAGAAACTTTTATTTGTCATAGAGTATGCAAATAAAGCAAAAAATATAACAGATAAATTGTAAGACTACAATAAAAATATATTGACTGTATTAGCAAATTTGGCAACTTTTAGAACAGTTAGTGCAAGTCTAGTAGCTCAGACTAATTAAAGAGTAAGATAGAGTAAAATAAACACTATCTATGGTATATTGCTAAGCTAAACTTAAACTAGTGTGTGCTTAAAATGTAAATAATAGTCAACTACAACAATTTTTAATCTATAAATATGAAGCAACTTATGCAAAATGCTTTAAATAATACTAGAACGTCTATTAATCAACTAAAACGAGCATAAAACTTAAAGTTTCGCGCCATGAAGTGCACTTGTTTAACGCAAGAAAAGCGGCACGCGCCAATACAAGCAAATCTCTTGAATAAAACGAATAAAATCGAGCTTTTGAGACTAAATATAACTGAACCGCTAAGTTATGTAGCTTATATTTTGTTGACTAAAAGCATTTATGACTTCAAGTATCGTGCCTAGTTGGAGCATAGTACAGAAGCCTATTTTATTTCGATTTTTTCAATAATATTTAAATACAACCATGAAAACTTATTTTTGTTTTGTACATCATATAAAATGCAAAATCTATTATCTAGTTTTGTTTATTCATTACGAAAAAAATTGTTTGTTAAAATTGTTAAAAAATTTTGTTGGCCATCGGCATCAATTTAAACAATGCCTGCTGCTATTGCTGCTTGGCACCTTGTCCCAAAACGCTCAATTAATGATTGTGACAACGACAATCGAATGCAATAACCCTGTGCCATATTAATTTCACATTACAACAAAAATGACTATGAAAATATTCAACAACAACAAAAAAAATTTTTTTTTAAATAAAACAAGCGCGCCTCATTTATTTTCTTCAATAATTAAGCAATGAGCTACTACAACAACAATAAAAATGAATCGAATTTCGTACAAGGGAATGTCATTGGTTTATTTGTATACATATATGTATCGCTTCATACTATATACATAAATATGTATGTACATGGCTGCTGCGTGTTATATGCGACACTGACAAAAAAAAAAGTAAAAAAAAAACAAAAACGAAAACGAAAAAAGTGACTCAAAATTGCGCCTAGAGCAAAGTATTGCATGCAGCTGCAGTAGTTGCAATACTAATAATAATTATTTTAGATTTTTATTTAAAATTCCAAGGCGACAAGCAAGCAAAGCAAGCAATCGCAGCGCGAAAATTATTTGCCCAAGTGGAAATGCATAAAAAAATTTGTTTTTGCTTTTTGCAAGCAAATGACAAAGTGTACTACTCGTATGTGTGTGTGTGTGTTTGTGTGTGTCAGAACGAGAGGGAATTGTGTGCGAGCGAGCTGCTAGAGTGAATGACCGTGCATGACCCAGTTAAATGTCGCTGCACTCGCTGGCTAGCAACAACAACAACAACATCGACAATGATGGCGACGACGACGACAACAGCAACAGCAACAACAACATCGTATGACAAAGCAAGCAAATACTGACGTTGCTTGCAAAAACACAAAAACAAAAAGCAGCAGCGAAAAATAAAAAAAGTGCAATATAAAAAAAAAAATCAGCAACAATTTTAAACGAGGTTGCTGCTGGCATCGACTGCGCTTGAGTGCAATGAACAGCATTCAGCACAATGTACGAACGAACGAGCGAACGAACATGCATGCAGAGAGAGAAAGATTCGAAACTGCATTAAAAGACTCAATGCGCTTGTGCTCTCTGCTCTACGCTCAATTCATATGCAAATGCATATTAAATTGTTATTGTAACATTTTTTAAGGTTCTTCGAAACTATGCATATGTTAGTTAGTTTCGAACAAACTTGTATACACTTCGTAATTCGTAATTCGAATCTGGCGTATGAATCGAACCAATGAGCAGCTGCTGCAACTAAAGCTAACTGCATTTAGTCGTTGTTGCTGTTGCTGTTGTTGTTGTTGTTTTTGTTGCATTGCTGCTGCAGTTCGATTCGATACATTGATGTTGCAATGCGAAACCTTCGAGAAATTTCCCAAAAGTCGTTGAACTCGATGCCACACTCGCAGCAAGCTGTCTCGCTCTTTGGCTCACTCTTTCGCACTACGCCATATTGCTTGGCTGTCGTCTTGTATTGGCCTGGCTTAAAACTAGTTTGGCTGACGAGGCATTGAAAAAAGCGAAAGTACATTTTGTGTTAGCTGTTCGTTGTTGTTGTTGTTGTTGTGGCTGTTGCTGTTTGCTTTTTCTCTCGTATTTCATTTTGACTGCATTTGAGCGCCAGGTTTGAGCGTTTTATTGAGTTTATCTATATGAGTTTATATACATATGTATGTATATGTGGCTGAGGTAAATGAACCTTTTGAAGGTTCAACTTACAACTATGTATATGTGCAACTCTAAAGAGAGTGTATGAGAGAGGGGGTGTTGCATACACTACGCTACAAACTTGTTTGTTACGTATATAAAATATATTGTGCTTTTTTTACAACTCAGTGGAAAAAAAATGCAATTTCACCGTTAAAGCAAAGCTAGAGATTGTAAAATAAACTAAAAGATATACAAAATGAAACGCAACGCAAACCCAAACCAAAAGTAAATTGTTGTCGCACGAAATTTTTTGTTGCCGCTGCCTATTTATGTAATAATCACTTGTCAAAATTACAACAACAAAAAGTGATAAAAACTATACTGAAGACGTTACTTATTTTCACTTGCGCTTTATATTATTATGATTGTATTTTTTATTTTACTTTGTTTTATTATTATGCAAGCATCGTTTTTTTGTACTTTATTTGTTGCAAATTGCTTATACGCAATGTAGGACAACATTTAGAAAAAAATGTTGAAATTGCAAAAAATTAATGCAATTCAATTTTAATTTCAAGAAAAAAAATGTTAATGCAACTCAAAACCTCGAATTAAAAAATGCAATTCAATGCAATTTTAATAAAACTATGCGCTACAAAGTCGTCAGAAAACTAAGGTGCGCCTGCGCGCTTTTTCTATTTGCTTCAAAATATTAATATTACGTATACGCCTTGTATTGTTGTTTGCCAATGTACTTGAAAAATCATAATTATTGCTAGCATTAGTTTCGGTTATAGAAAATCATGCATAATCAGTGTCAAATATACACTTGAAAATTTGTTTAGGTATGTACATATAAATATAAAACACCTACATATAAATCGATACATCGAGATAGGCAGGCAGCCATCCACGGCACATATATGTATACGACCTCAAGTAGTCGCTTTGTTAAACTCCTACAAAATTTTATTACCTTGCCTTTATGCTATAAATTGTTGTTGTTGTGTGTAGCCTCCAATATTATTTTAGTCAACAATGTTAAAGCGTATGCATGCATATGTCGTCTATGTATGTATATTTATCTGTGGCATTTTAATGTATTTGTAATTGACCTGAATAAAGTTCAAAACACTCATAGTAGCTAGCACCAGTAGGCAGGCAGGCAGCAAGGCAAAAAACACACACACTAGCGTAGCAGCAAGCAGCAATTTGTGTAGCCTCAAAACGGCGGCAAATGATTGCGACAACAATAATAATAACAACCACAACAACAGCTATGAATACAGTAGCTACAACAACAAATATTTATATAATTGTAGCTCACATTGTTGCTGCTGCTGCTGCTGTTGTTGTTGTAGTTGTTAGTGGCATACATTTTTGGCTGCTGATAATTGACAATTGTTTGATTAGAATTCGAGGTTCTAGCTTTTGTTTATTTATTGACTTAAAGCATTACTATATGCATTATAGCACGGCCGTATGTATATGAAATAAATTATGTGCCTTAGTTTATTTAGTTAATAATTGTGATTTTTCATTTATTGTTTAAATAATTGTGATTTTAAATCTGTTTGAATGTAGCATGCATATGCCTTAAATATTTACAATTGCAACTCAATTTTATACTGCTAATTTTAAGGCAGGTTAGTGCATGTATTAATATTTGTTTAAGCTTGTCTAAATATTTGCACAATTGTGTAAAAATCAAGTTCAACTGTATGTAAACAATTTTTATTTGCACATTGATATGAAAAACTGAAAATGAAAAAGTAAGTAGAACAAGAGCCGAAAATATAAACTTCTATAAAAAGAAAATGCACAGCTCCATCTCTGACTGCTAGCAGTTGGAAACAAATGCTACTAAATCAATTTGCTCTTTATGTTTATTTATTTGTTATTAATTGTTTTGTTAATGCTCAACTCAATATACTTAGCAGTGGTTGCAGTAGTGCGCGCACATTTACTTTCAATTTGCTTAACCTCGCGCTAATTTGAGTTCATTTCAATTAAATGCAGCAGCATAACATGTTTTTTTCTGTATTTTTTGTTTAATGTAAGCTACGAAAATGTTTAGCAATTCATTTTTGTTTTTTTTTTATTACTTATTTTTTTTTTATCATGAAATTTATGCGCATAACTTATGTTTTAATCAAAAAAAAAAAAATATTGAATTAAATAAAATGCTCAAACATTGCGTATGCGTAATATGTATGTATGATCGCGCTATCATTGGTGCTGTTGTTTTGCATGCTGCTCTAACACTCGCTGCTCTTGCTACTTGGCTCTATCTCACTCTTACAAGCTCATGCATATTGCTAGGTGACCTAGTTTCCATTTTGTGTTTTCTACATACGAACGTCAGTTATGGCCGCGGTCAACGAACTCAGCTCGATTCGTTCGTTCGTCTGTCTGTCTGTTTGTTCGCTCGTTTGTTCGTTCGTTTATGCACACGAGGTTGTTTGTCGTTGTTCGTTGCGAGAGTGAGTGTGAGTGTGGTGTGGTGTGTGGGCGCAACGCCATATTGTATTTGTTGTTGTAGTATTGCTGCTGTCGTCGTTGTCGTTCATTTTGTTGGCCGTCATAGACTGAATGCTACTGTAAATTTATATGCATGCGAATGTATGTATGTGTGTGTTTTTTTTACAAAGGTATTTGTGCGCTAAATTTCAGTTTCGTTTTCATTTGTTATATTGGTTAATATAGCGTATAAAAAGCAAGAAATATTATACAAAAAAAAAAAAAGACAAAATTATGTTGTAAAAGAAATTATGAAAGCGAAAAAGAAAGTTGTTTGAAACTACATAAATTAAATAAAACGTAAGAAATAATAGTTGCAATTTATTTTTATTTTTTTATTTTTAAGCAGTAACAAAAAGAAATGCGTTGAAGAAAGAAAGTGAAAGT
Source organism: Leucophenga montana (assembly GCA_035044765.1). Classification (NCBI taxonomy): domain Eukaryota; kingdom Metazoa; phylum Arthropoda; class Insecta; order Diptera; family Drosophilidae; genus Leucophenga; species Leucophenga montana. Next base: position 2,609,896 of record JAWNNQ010001640.1, on the reverse strand, counting down.
TTTTGAAGATTTACTGAAAACTAAAATAACTTATTATATTTATATTGTATTTTGTTTTTGCTGTGAAATTAAAAAAATATATATATACAAATGAAAAAAGATTTGTTTTCTAGGTCAACGTTGGCACCAAAAGTAAAAAAAAAAACGACATATCATGCAAGCTACTTATTATATTTGGGCGCTTGTTGTTGTTGCTATTTCGGCTTGTATTAACTTTCCTTGAAAGATAACGCGCGCGCATACTACAAAAAATAGCACACGGTCACTTTTTTTTTTTTTACTAGGTATAAACATTTCGATTTTATTTAATTTTTTTTTCTCGCATTTGTGTTGTCTGCGCATTTTATTTTTAAATTTTTGTGCTAGTTAATATGTAATTACTTTTATAAATCTTTATTTGGCTTTTAATCAAGGGCAACATTTTAAATATGTATGTATTTGAATGTGAGCCTTCGCATTTTTCGATTTATCTAAAGCACTAAACAAAAGAAACTTAACTTGAAATAGAAACTAGTTCAAGGATATGTGCGCTGTTTTTCTTTTGATTCTTTTACGATTACTCAAGGAAATATTATTGTTGTTTTTGAAAAATTACAAAATAAATAACAATAAAACACTACAGAAAACTATGGGGAAAACAAAATGTAAAAAAACAATATTGCGCCACACGTTCGAAAAAAGCAGACACACAAAATCTAATACATTAATTACAACATACGACTGCTAGCCAGCCAGCTTACAACAACAACAATGTATAAATACATAAGTCAATTCTTTCTTACTTTTTTATTTTTTTTTTTTTTTGTTATTTTCATAAAGCAGCGCAGCACTTTCATTTTCGTTTTCACTCTACGTGCCAGCAGCAAGCAAAGCCAGCAAAAGCCAAAGCAATAACAACAAACAACCACATACAGCATATAAAGTTGTAGCTCAAAAGTCAATGAACGACGTTGACTGCATTGAAGTTGATAGCAGTAACTCAATACAAGTACAACAAACGCAAAAGCAGAAAATCAACAAAATGAGAGCGCAACAGACAAAGTCTGCTGCTGCTGCTGCTGCTGCATTGAAGTGTAGTGCTCAAGAGAAATGAGCGCGGAAAAGCAAATTGGAGTGTATATGAGAGAATGAGAGCGCGCACTTCCTGTTGACTTAATTTTTTGTGAATTTATTAATAAATAAATAAATAGATTATTTTAACACATTAATTTATTTTTAAACGAAAAAACTTTATATAAATTAATAATTTTGCAAAATAAAAATATATGTATGCCATTTTCAATGAGCACACGCAAATGTCTGCTGCTCCATTTTAGTAGTGTAAAATGTTTAAGGCCGGCGGCGGGAGTTATAATGTTTGCTGCTCATTTGGCGCACAGCATTCGTGTAGCTGTGTTGTTGTTGTTGCTGTTACGTTATTGCTGCTGCTCGTGCATATGATTATGTCGTTCGTTTGGTTTGGTTTGGTTTTTTTTTCTTTATTGTTGTTGCTTCGTTCGTCTGTTTGTACGTTTGCGCGCCCCGTCTAAAAATTTAGGTTAAGTGCGTTCGTTCAACTTTTAACACCATTTCGTAAGAGTCATTCAAACAACAACACCAAAAACAACAGCAGCAACCACAAACGCAATGATGGCAATGAGTTAGTGCTGCTCTTGCTTGTCTATCTTTATGTTTTTTTTTTTCGTTTTGCTTGTGTTTGCATTTGTTTTATGCGGGCGTACTAAATTTATTTGTGTATTTAGCTTAATTTTTTCAATTTTTCAACATATGTCATGCATAAGTAGCTTAATTTAAAGAACTAGACTTTTTGCATCAGGGTTTAAGCTTCTACCAAAAATAAGCAAAAACACAATAATTTGAAGGCTGCAATATTTTTTGTTGTTTTTTTTTTTTTGCTTTTTTTTTTTTTTTGACAACTTTTACTTTGCCATGAACTGCATAGAGCGCATTCAACTCGTTGTCGCTCAATATGCTGAGATACATTTCACTCGTTATATTCGAGTAAGTTTTTGACTCCCTCTCTTCTTTCACGGCGTATACTCTGAGCAAGACTTCGTCAATGTTCGGGTTGCCGTCTATTATCGTTATTCTTTTTTACACTATTATATTATACTACGCTAGGCTGCTGCTTTGGCTGGCTGGCTGGCTGGCTAGCTTGATATGTATTTATGTGTGTGTGTGTGTGCGAGAGTGTTTGTGCAACTATAAAATTTCGTTCATGGCTGGTCAATGAACTGCTCGCCAAACTAACTAACTATGTATGAATATTGCTAACTCGCTCATACACGCACGCACGTGCGTTGTTGTCTCGTCTATGCATAGGCAATTGTATGCATATGCATGTATATATACATATATATCTACGCGTATGTGTGTGCTGGCTGCTCAATGGCTGCCTGAATAGCTGATTGAATGATATACTGACTGCCTTGGCATGTTTAAAGCATCGTCGCGCTTATTTGTTATTATTGTTGCTGTTAATTGCATATGTAATTTTTTTTTTTTTATACACTACATGCGTAGTGTAAAAAGTGTACTATTAATTTATCAGAAAGTTTGTAACAACTTGAAAGCAGAAAGAAAGGAAACCACATTTCTAGTTGTTATTACCTCGCACACCTTCATTTTGATACTTGGTATAGAAACTTTAGATAAACAGTAGTAATACCTATATTTGTATAAAAAACTTTGCAATATTTTTCTTTAAATTAATTTTGTACCAAAAAAAAAAAAAAAAAAAAAACTGTGGTGGTGAAAATATAATTTTATTTATTATCAAAATCTATGGCATCCACCAAGTTGGATTTATCTATGTATAAGGTGATGTATTCCGCTGTGGTGACTTACTTAATGCATGTTGAACTATGCATTCCTGTGTGTTGAATATATTTTCGTTCAACTAACATTAACAACATGTGTTGAAAATATGTTTTTGTATTGTATCTACAGACATAAAACATTATTCTAGGCTATAGTTAAACATTTTTCAAAGAAAATAGTTCAAAACAAAATTAATTTTGCGATTTTTTTTTATATATTTCAATAGTTAAGTTTTTACTACTTTCTTTGCAAGTGTGTAGAGTATTAAAGTTTTGGTGCTAACTTTTTTTTCTCGTGTGTGTATTTTTTATGCTGGGGGAAATTTGTTGTTTTTCGAAATTTCTATTTTATTTTACTTTGTTTTTCAGCATGTTGCAACAATTTATCTATACTATTTGTTGCTTTTTTGGTTTTCTATACATTTGTAGCTAATATTTTGTAATCTTATCGCGTGTTTTATATACATTTTATATCGTATATACATATAATAATTTATTTCTTATGGAAAATTACTGACAGTTGGCCGCTTTAGTTATTAATTAATAAGGCTTTGTTTGCTTGTAACATGATTTTTAAATTAAATAGAAATTGTCTTGTACTCACCATCACGACTCATGCCAACGGCAATGCACTTTTTCAGCCGACAGTACTGACAACGATTGCGATTGATGCGCAATATGCTGCATTGTTGATTTTTCGTGCAGGGACGATATTGTATCTTTTGCTGTATGGAGCGACGGAAGAAGCCCTGTAATTAGTAAAAACAAAGTGCATAAGTATAGAGTAAAGTAAATTGAAAATAAAAATTAAAAAATTTAATATTATACAACATATGAATATGATCAATTTAAATTTTACTGCACGCCTTTTAAACCTACTTCACACTGTGCACCTTCCACTTGCTGCTGTTGTTTTTCTGCATGCAACATTTCAGCATCCTCCATTTCATCCTTATTACTATTATTTACATTGCTAGCACATGTTTCTAAATTCTCATCGAATTTCTGACACAAATAATTCAATGTTGCTGCCTCCAAGTGTCTTTGCTGTTGATGATGTTGCTCGCATAGCTCATCATCACAACCTGAATCCTGTGCATCCTCATGCTCTTGCTCATGTTGACAATGCTGACCGCCGCAACCGCAGCTGCCAATATCCTCATCACTGCTGTTGTTGTCATTGCTGGCAGCACGTTGTGCTGGTGTGCAAGTGCAACAGCCGCCGGCAGATTGTGTACTTGAATTACTAAGCAGTGAACAGTTACTGTCGGAGCTGTCACGTCGTTGTTGCTGCTGCTGCTGTTGCAGTTGTTGTTGCTGCTTTTGTTGTTGCTGCTGCTGCTGCTCACATTGTTGGTGATGCTGTTGCATTAACAAATTAGCAATTTCTTTATGTGTTTGCGCGGAAAAAGGACTATCACAATGCAGCTGCTGTAGACTTGTTGCCATTGCAGTGTTTGTTGTTGTTGTTGTTGTTGTTTTGGTGGGTGCTGCTGCTGCTGTGTCAACTATTGCTGCTGCCGGGGGCTGCTCTTGTTGCTGTTGTTCTTGCTGCTCGCGTTGTTTTAATTCACGCGCAAAACGTATTTTCTTCCATGGACATTGATATTGTTCATATGAGGAAGCTATGCTATCGCCAGCAGCTGCTGTTGTTGGTGCTGCTATTGCCGTCGGCACAGCAGTTGCAATATTATTATTACTATTTGCTATCACTTTGGGCGGCATATCTTGATCGCTATCGGCATCTTCGTCAATACCTGATTCGCTGTCATTTTTGGTGCTTAGCTCGGTTTCGGCGGCGGACTTAAGCAGCACAACAACATGTTGATGTTGTTCAACAAATTGTTGTTGCTGTTGTTGCGGACTAATACTATTTGTTGTTAATGTATTATTGGTGGTTGCTGTTACGTTTTTTACTAATGTTGCAGGTGTTTGTATAAGCAATTGCGGCAGCAATTGTTGCTGCTGCTGCGGCTGTTGTATATGCAACGGCGGCGTTGTTGCTTCATTTTTCAGTCTTTTGCGTAATTGTTGCTGTTGTTGTGGCGGTTGTTGTACATAAACTATTTGCCTTGCTAGCTGTTGCTGTTGCTGCTGCATTGGCATATCTGTCTTTATTGTTGCTGCTGCTGCTGCTGTTGTTGCGGCTGCTACTGGCGGACTAGCTGCTGTCTTTGACTTTTTTGTTAGCGGTGCCGATTCTAATAATCTAACTAGCGCTGAATGTTGCTGTTTTAGCTGTTGACTCTTAGTGTTGTTGGCTTGTGGCAGACGTTGTTGCTGCGGTTGTTGCTGTTGTCCTGCATTGACAGCATTTACGGCGGGTGTATGTGTCAGCAGCACAATTGTTGTCATTTGTTGCTGCTGCTGATTTTGCTGTTGTTGTTGCTGTTGCTGTGGCAACATATTGCTATAATGCTGTTGCATTAGCTGTGGCTGTTGCAAATGTTGTTGCTGCTGTTGCTGCTGTTGTTGTTGCTGCGCAGCAGCTGCTGTTGCTAATTCTTGCATTGCACAAACCATATTTTAGCTGAGATTTTTTTTTATTTTATTTATATAACTTTTTTTTACTTTTTGGTTTCAAAATGACACTTGAACTTTAATAAAATTGCTTCTTTTTTTTTTTACTAAAATTTGCTAATAAGGAACATTTTCTTTGCTTTGATTTTCTTCTTTGCTTGTAAAAATTTTCCACTAGTTTAAAAATAAAACTTTAGCGCCAAAGCGCCACTAAAAATTGTCTTTTGTTATTTTCTTTTTGAATATTTTGTGTTGTAAACACAAAAGAAAACGCGCGCGCAATTGTTATTTTTATTGTTGTACACTTTTGCTTTTTTTTATTTTAGTTTTGATTGCCCCGAAAAAATAGACTTATAATCAATTTGATTTAATTTTCTACATTTGTATATATTGTATATTTGTTGCTATTTTTCTTTCGCGCGCTCTGTGTTTTTTATTTTTGTTGTATTTGATTTACTTATTTATTCAACGAACGACGCTCAACCGTTTCATTTGACGAGCGATTTGCGAATGATTGGAGCAAAGAAAATTTTCAACAAATGTTCGCTAAAAATGCTCAAATGTATGAGCGCCAAGCATAAAACCAAATCACTCGTTCGAAGTTCGAATACGAAGCGTATGAAACGAAGCAGCCACGAAGTTTTTACGAAGCAAAGAGCGCCAATATTTTAACAAACTTTGAGTGATTTATTTATTTTGTTTTTTGGCTCAAAATTAACACTCAAAATTTAATGCAGCAGCTGCATTTCGTTTGAGCTGCCAACCTCGCGCTCGATTTTTATTTATTTTTTATTTTAGTTTAAAATAATTTTTTTTATTACATATATATATATATATTTTTTTTTTTGCGCTTTCTGTGCCAACTGAGGACATTCACTCCTCGACAGCAGCAGCAACAAAAACAACAACAACAACAATATAGTCTAACAATAGCTAGCTAAAAATGCACTGAGCTCAGCCGTTGCGCATTATTTGAGCGTTATACGCTGTCAACGCAAACTACTTTGGTAGCACTTTTCAAATACATATATAATATATACATACATATATATTATATATCTACACAAAATTATCTCTGTGTAATTCTTTTATGTTGACAAAAAAAAAAGAGAAAAATTATTTTCTTAGAATTTTATGCTTCGTAAGACGCCCACGCATGCAACGCGTTTTTATTGTATGATCTCAAGCGCTCCGCATTTCTTTACCTTTTACGTGTATTTGTCTCTGCACGCACACCTGATCGCTGCGATTTGATAAAATACAAACAAATAAAAGGCGCGCGCGTTCTGATAAATGTGTGACAAATAAGATTAATTGATATTGAGCGGAATTTACTTAAGTGTGTATTAAACAAACAAGCAAATTCATATTTATGTTTGTATATGGCAAATGAGTAGGAGTAGCAGTGATATTGATAGTTTTATGGGCGTATTATGTATACGTAAGTTTTTTTTATTGTACTTGCAAGTGTACAAATTAGCTACTTTACTTAAATATTTTTATATATGCTTATTTTAGAAAATTTTTCAGTAAGAAAAAGCAAGCACTCAAGTTATGCCAAAAACTCTTTATTAAAACATGCCACTCTGCAGGTAATGCTAAAAGTTTTAAAATTATGTTAGTTCTAACAAATGCGTAAATGTTTCAAATCGCGAATATAGACCCGTATATTCAAAAACAATAGACTTCGTCAAAAAACAGACCCAATTAATTAATAAAAATTGTTCGAATTTTTCTCGTGAAGCAAAACTGCTTATATTACTTCATATTACAGGAAGTTTTAACGTCTACCTTTACATTATTGTGTGTTTTATTTTGTGGCATTTATAGTTTTCGCGCATATTGACGCTATTATGAAATATTTGATTGGTTTTGAAAGCCAAGTTTCCGGAGTTAAGCTATGTCTTTGGAGTTTACACCTTGGCTCATTCCTTAAAGATACTAGACCTGTGCCACCGCTGGCTTCTTTGGCGAAACTAGCAGGCTCCACAATTATCTTATACATTTGTCTATAATATGTTTAATGTTTCTATCACTTTTGTAGTGCTTGTAAATTCGCTGATTTCGTCAAGCATAGATAGTTGAGTGAAGTATACAAAAGTATGTATATATTAGAGCATTGCACGAATCATTTGAAATCATGAGTGCCTTTGAATGCATTTGTCATATTATGAAACGGCTAATGTATTCTAAGTAGATTTTTAGTTTTCATTAAATTTCCAAAAACTTTTAGTTTTACCCTCGTAGACTAACATAACAAAAATATACTTTAGCTCAAATCACAGCGCATGTTATAATAAATTTAGTGTCGCCTTATTAATAAAATTAAATAATTTTTGTTTCACATTTCTCTCTTCTTTCTTTCCAATCAACATGAAGCAAAGCAAAGACACTTAAACTAAAATAAAATAAAAAAAAAAGACGGAAAAAGAAAGATAGCAGAAAAACGAATTACTAATTTCCACTCATTTCTTTTGCTAGCTGTCGCTCAAACGTGCATAGTGTAAAAGCAAGCAACACACTACGCTACGTATACGCTACGTAATAGACAACGTCAGCGTCACTGACAACGTTTTGTTTTGCCTTCATTTGTGCGTCGACGTTGTCGCTGACGGTTCAGTTCATCGAACTCTTGTCGTGACCCAGTTTTCGGTCAGCAACCTCCAAATGTGGAGCTCCACTCGGCTCGTTCGTTCGTTCGTTTGTGCGCTCATACACTCACTCAATTCATTATGTATACAACGACGGCGAACGATGCTGCTTCCTTCGTAGTTTGCTTCGTTTTTTGCTTGCAATTTTGACGCGAGTTCTCTCTCTCTCTCTCTCTCTCTCTTTGGCTCTCTCATTGTCGTTGCACTTTTGAGTTCGTTTTTGAAGCGTTTTTTTTTGTATGTTAAACTAGATGCGCTGCAGCAAACCTTTTTGCTGTTTAGCTAGTTACTAGTTTAAAATTATTATTTTTGTTGTTGTTATTGTTGTTTTATAAAATAGCAGCAGCAAAAAAGTCGGCAGAGTTCATTTGAGCTCGCGGTCGGTCAACGACACAGAAACCTCAGCCAGTCAGTTAGCTTGTGGAGTAGCTTAGACTGCTGCGCGGGTGTAACGTGTATTTAAGTCTAAGCAACTTTTAGTGGGAGTGTTAGCAAGCGTTAGCATATGAGCTACTGTTTAGTTAGTTAGTTTGTATGTTTTTTTTTTTTATTTTTGGCGCATATTTTGGTTGTTGTGCAAACAAATATAAAAAAATTTCAAGGAAATCTGTTTGCAACATATAAAACACGAATGTAAGTTAGTCAGTAATTTAGTTGCGATAATCAAATTTTGCTGGCATTTAATATGTATTAAGTTGTAGTTGTATGTAGCTGACATTCTATTACATACATTATTAAATATAATATGTAGTTATTAGAATTTTCCAGCAAAAAAAAAAAAAAAAAGAAACAGAATTATATGCCTGAGTTCAATGCACTTGCATGCACTTTCTCAATAGCTCAGCTCAGCTCAGCTCAGCTTGTGTGCACAAATTAAACTCAGTTGAGCGAGAGAGAGAGAGAGCGAATTTTAAGTTTGCATTTCGAAAATTCGCACTTGCTAACTTAACTAAACAGCAAAATGGCGCGCAATGCGCTCTTCTGCAATTGTATTACTATGTATTACGAAACAGCTGTGCAGTAGTTTTTTTCTTGCGCGCGCTCTCTTTCGCTCTCTCTGTAGCAGCAACATGAAAGCATGACCGAATGTGAATGAACTCTGTTTGCTGCGCTGCTAACAATTATGTTGCTGCAGAGCGACTGTGGCAGCGACTGAAGCAGCAGCACCAAAATGCGAATAACAAGTTTCAAAAGAAAGTGAGAGCATTTCACGAAGTATGAGTAGCACTACACGCGCTGCTAGAGCGAGTAAGCTTCTATGTGTTTGTATATAAGTACGAGCATATATATTTATGTGTATGTTTCTTGGCGCAACGTCATCGTTGAATTGTAAAATAATAATAAAAAAAAAAAAATAATAATTAAAATTCGGCTAAGCGGAAATTATGTAGCAGTTGATCAACGAAAGATCGAGTGAAAGAGAGAAAGCGTGAAAGAGACGATGCATTGAAACTCACTCAAAATCTCAAATTGCGCTCAAAACGCAAATTATGTTAATTATTATGCCAGAAAAATCGAAATTTTTGTTAATTTTCGCTTTGACAGCTGCTTCGTTCATTCATTCATACATTTATTAATGAGAGCGTGTGCGCGTATAGGTTTTGTTTAATTTTTATAGCTATTTTTGAAGTTTTTGAGAAAGAAAAAATGAGGTCATTGCGTGAATTTCAAGTAGCTAGTGCAGCCAAAGGCGTTTTTTTTTTTTTTTCAAATAGGTAAATTGTTTTGAATTGATTTTGGAGCACTGGCTTGTTGAAGCGTCAGACAAACTAGCTGCTTGACATGTGTACATTTTAAAAGCGAAATAATTTTTTACATATTATTTATTATAAGGTTTGTAACCTCTAAAATAGTGCACAACAAAACCATAGCTTCGAATACTTTCAAGTTCTAAAAAACCTCTCATTTATGCATTTATATACAAACATAGAACTCAATACACAACCCTTTTGCATACCTACACTACTGTTTCATTTACAACTATTTTTGCAGCAACCGCACGACCATGAAGCAGCCAAGCAGAGTTGAACGAACTCTGACTTGATTCAAGTTGTCGTTGTCGTTTTCGTCGCCGTCGTTGCAACGTGCAGCGTCGGCGACTTCGTCAACAAATGACGTCAATGAGCGCTGCCAGAGCAGCGCACGAGGCCAAATTGTGCAAGTAGTTAGGGTAGCAGCGAAAGGCGTGCGAGACACACGGCATGCATAAGACTTGCAATGTAACTAGACTGCTACAGCGCATTACACCTCCGCACTATATCTCTTCCTCACTCACTCATAATGCTCACCCCTCAACAGCGCGTTACAACTCAGTGGGCGGCAAACTGTTATTGGTGGTAGTAGTAGTTTCTAGGTGTTTGTATTCATTGTACACTTCCTGCCTACGTGCTGTCGAACTCATAGCCGTCGTCGTCGTCGTCGTCGTCGTCTTGAACATCATTGTAAGTATAAATGTACATGTGGGTGGCAAAAATTTCCATTGCCGTTGCCATTACATTTGTATCCTGCTTACAACACTGAAGGCTATTCAACTCTGACCTCATTTTGCATGGCAATGTTTCTCTGTTTATGTATGTGTGCTGAAGTTCCTTTATTACTTGGCTATGTTTTCTTGCCTGCTTTTAGGCGCATACACAAGTCATTCGAGCCTGATAGTTATTAAGTTACACATAATTTATTTATTTTTGTTCAAGCAACTAATTGCTTCGTCGTTCTTGCGTTCGTTCGTTCGTTCAATAGTGGGCGTACATTGATTGCGTGTGCAAAGGATTTGAACACTTTGAGGCGTTGTTGCTACACTATGCAAGTCAATTAGTTTTACCTATGTACCATATATTTACTTATTAATATAACCAACGACAAAGACAAAAAAAGACATACATAAATCGTGATGTCAAAATCTGTATGGTTAAACTCAATAAATTTTGGTCTGAGTTTTAGTGCTTATACTTATGCTTTCTTTTTCATACTTTGAACTCTACTGTTTTGTTCTTTTCAAGCATTATATATCAAACAGCTCAAGCACGTGCTAATTGATTACGCATCGCTTTAAGTCATGCTTTTCGGTGACTCTTTGCTTTGCTTTTTGTTATTTATTCTGGCATAAATAAGTGACTTTGTTGCTTTGAGTTATTGACAGTTGAGCTGACTGAGCGGTTTAAGCGATTAATGTGAGAGTGTGTGTGTGTCTGTACTGTAGTGGTGGAATAAAATTTAAGTATATATGTTGAAACAAATAATTTGCTTGACGCATATTGATTGTTTGTGTGTAGCGAATTGTTACTTTGCTTTGACGAAATGTCAATAAACAAAACAAGCTAGCATTATATTTTTCACAATATTGTATTGTCATGGGATTCCCAAGTGCATGTTCGATTTTAGCGCATTCAGAGCAGTGGAAGTGGAACAATATTGAGTTTGAATATAACAAACATATAATAGGAATTGCTAAAACAAGCGATTTATAGAAAACAAACCAAAAGATTTTATTCACAAAGTGTATCAGCGGAGACATAGAAGTCTATTTTGCCACAAAATCTCAAAAAAAAAAAAACAAAATAAAACTATGCAAGAAATTTGAAGATTTTGAGACGAAAGAGATTTCTATGTCACCCCAGAATTTGTAAGTTTGTTATGATAAAATTTTGGAACTGAATATTGAGCCACTTCTACTGAAAGGATTGGATAGCAATGTGAGTATCCGATGCAAAATTAATACCTGCTCTTGATTTTTTTGCTTTAACTAATTTTCTATTTGAAAAACTTTTTCAATCTATTTGTTTATTTTTCGTAACTTTTATTAGGGTTTGGCTAAATTTAGCTGCTAAAATAGCCACATAAAATATTTTTAAGTAACACAAATCAACAATACTTCAACGTTTTTAACGTTATTTACAAAAAAAAAAAAAAACTACCTTGCCATACTAACAACTTCGCTTTAAAGTACAGCGGTAACTCACCCAAAGTGAATACATTAGTCAATGGCACATACAATCAATCAAGCGCTTCACTAATTCCTGCTACATAATTAATCAAGCTTAACATAGCAGCAAATACTAGCAACGAATTCGAATGAAAATTTCACAGATTATGTAGATTATGTGAAAGAGCAGCAAACACAGATATACCTATATGCATATCTATACACGAGTATGTGCAAATGTTTGGAGAAGAAATCGAACAATACATTCAATCATGCAGAGTAGTGTACGCTTATGTATGTGCAGCATATGAAGTAGTTTGTGAGTTCAAGCGCAAATGCTATTAAAACTTCATACATTCACTTTATCCATTCTCTCTCTCTATCTCTCTCTCTCTCTCTCTCTCTCTCTCTCTCTCTTTCACTGTCTATTTTTGATTGTAGTAAAGTCAAAGGGAAAAAGCAAAGCCAAATCAAATCAAAAATGCAAAAGTAAATCACATTAAACACGAAACGGAAATACCTTTCATATTGTTGTTTTATATAGCAGCAGCCTAGGCGTCAAAACGGAAATGAAAAGGGCAAAATGGCGTACGTACGTATGGTAGTAGTTGTATGAAATGCGTGTAAGTGTACGTGGGCGAGTGTGTGAAAGAGAGAAAGAGTGCTATGCATTAATGAGCTACCCAGGGACGCAAAAAGAACAATTTAAACGTTACAACAACAACAACAATAACCATATGCAATGATTGAGGACATTGCACTGCAATAACCTTAAAAATATGAAGAAGCAGCAGCGGAAGAAGAAGAAGAAGTAGCAGAAGTAGCCGCAACACTATTGAGCACTAGTGTTAATGCATTTGAGAGAGAGGAGAGAGAGTGAGTAAGTTTGAGCATAACAAATGCACAGTGCATGTTTCGAGCCTTTTTGCATGCATGATTGCGTGTGAGAGTGAGTGAGCGCACTTATGAAAGAAAGCAACTGGAACTTTCATCAAATATGTTACGACTCAATGCTTATTGGGTGGGTGTTTGTTGTTGTTGTTTGTGTGTATATGTTTCGCATTGCATAGCTCGTAGCACGTAGCTCGTTAACGTGTAAATCAGGAAATGGCGCGTAAATCGTAAGGAAGTGCATTAATTGCCAATACACAAAGCTATACAAGCGTAATCAAACGTAAAACCACTCATTACGCTAAAACCGATTGGCATACGTACAAGAGTTAAGTGCGTGTACAAAAGCGTTTTACGCTTCTGACTGATTGCAAATTGTGGGTTTTTCTTTAAACAAGAAAAAAAAACCTCGTTGAATTTTTATAGCATAAATCCTTGCACCGCATTTCAAACAGTCATTGAACTCATGCAACAAGCTTGCGCGTGTTTAAAATTCTATTGTTATTAATTTTATAGAAAATTGGCAAGAAAATATTTGGCAACCATTTGACAAAAAAAAAAAATGAAATAAAATAAAACTATGATAGAAAGCACCTGTGCCATACATCCACCCACAAGTTGTAGAAAGTGCGCTAAAAAGCGTAAGCGTTCGAAGGCTGTTTATGTAGAGGGTTGCTTGCTTGCTTGCTTGCTTGTTTAGGAGCATGTCAACAGCGTTCATTGTGCTAAATTCCTTTTCACTTTTGCTGCTGCTGCTACTGAGGCTGATGCTACACGCGGTCGTTGTTACAATTTCGCCTTGGCTGCTGCGACTTCAACTGCGCTGCGCCAGGGGTTGTCATTTGCTTTGACCTACTTTTCGTGCAATGAACTCGAACGAGCTGCTCTGCTGGGTGTACAGCAAGTTGTTTGCAAGTTTGGCGTTTGCGTTTGGGGTGTCTCGTTGCTTCTGCTGCTGCTGCTGCTGTTTCTGCTGCACATATGTACTGCAATTTTAGGGGTTACGTTTATATATTCATTGCACGCTGGCTGTTCGTTGCTGCACAAAATGCGGGTAAAAGTGTTTTCTGCAAAGTTAACCTTAAACATTTTTCTTTTTCGTGTACTACGTAAATGTAATTGTTGTACTGTGAGTGGGTGCGTTTTTCTTTTTGGGTGTTGCATGTTGGCTGCGCTTGTGCTGCTGCTACTGCTGCTAGAGCAATGACCGCAGCTAGCAGAGTTGAAGGATAATAGTTTCTTTTTATTTTTCTTACTCGTACGATACAAGCAATGAAAGAAAGTGTTGCTTGTAAACGTACATAATTTAAACATACACACGCACACAGAAACAGTTGCACTGGCAAATTCTATTTTCCTGTGCAGTCAAGTGTATGTTTTGTGTGGCTTAGATAATTGCTTAAGGCATTTGATTATGCTTTTGTGCAAATATACGTATTTATTGTTATATAAATACATGTTTAAATGGTACAGCTTATAGCTAGATACAATTATTTGCTGCTTAATGTAGCTTGTAATTTAATATTATGTGGTATAATTTATATAATTTAATTGTATATTATGTTGTATTAATAAACTATGACAGAAAGTACATTTTTTTAGTTTATGTTCTACTAAGATATTTTTAATTAAAAAAAAAAACTACATTTACTAAATGCACAAATGTAACAAACTAGAGACCATAGAGACCATAGAAACCAAAAACTTGAACAAATTTTCTAAAATATGTATTCTCAAATGCTGAACATTTTTAGAGTTGTTTGCTTTTGCAGAGCCTTGAGTTTTTTGAAAGCAAGTCTGACAACGATGTGGAACTCTTGACTATGCTTATGTGTAATTTTAAATAAGTATGCATATAGTATCTAACTATTAAATAATTCAAATCTAATTTCAAGCAAATTAATTTCTAAAATTACACATACTCCATATAATACGCTACAACAAACACAATTCAATTATAATAGCTACAATAACTCAAATCAAATGCTTGCTTTGAACTTATTTTGCACAAAAAAAGATCGACGCCGATATACAATATAAAAATGACAGCAAGGTCTTTTGCACAATTGCAAAAATAACAACAACAACAACAACAACCATTACATTTATGTTGCATATAAGCAAACAAATACATAATTATCGACACACAATAGCAAACTTCTTTAGGCATTTTTTTTTTAACTTTGCTTGCATTTGCAAATACATAGCTGCTTTTTGTTTTTTTGTTTTGTTTTTTTTTTTTCATTTGAGCGCGGTGCGGTCATTGGCTTTTGGCAAACAAGAGCGAGAGAGCTAAAACCGAAATGAGTGCGACAAGTTTTGTATGTTGAGTGAATTAAAGCTGAGTTGTTGCGTTAGCTTCACTCGAAGCCAGGCGAGCAGGTGTGCTCAATACGAGTTCAGACCAAAGAAACACAAAATGGCAAAAAAACGCAAAAAAAAGGAAAAAAAAAGAAAACTACAAAAAAGAGAATGCAGCACACAGAGTGCAGTGAACTCGTGGCTGCTAATGGCAAAGTCAATGCAGCAAAGACAAACTACAAATGCAAACAAAAGCAGACAAAAAATAAATACAAAAAGTATTATTAAAAATAACAATTTTAAACAAAAAGTGTTCAAAAATAAACGTTACAGATTTCTTTTTTAAAAATAGCATATAAAAAAATGTACAAATAAACGTTTTTTTCTTTATTGCATATCTTTGATTGTCTTTTGTCTTTGCGGCATTTTTACTTATGACTCATAAAAGTCGTTTACGCTGACTTTGTTGAAGTTTCAAATAATTTTATATGGTTCAAAAGCCTTTAGTGCGATTTAAAACTGTTGACGCATTGAAATTTTGTTTGTCAGCTTATTTTTTTGTATGCCTTTTGACATAATTCCACAACTACTAAAAAATACACTCTGTGAAATTCAATTAATAGTAAACAATTTTTCATGAAAATATTTCAATTCTTTGTTTTATTAGTTATACTAGTCAAAACAACTATTAACTTTACTTATACAACAAATTATGAATCTATAGCGCAAATACACATGTTCTCAATCGAATTCAAGTTCAGAAAACGTGCGGACCACTGTTCATAATAGATTTTCTGTAGCTAAAACGTTTACTGATGCTCCGCAATGCGCATTCAAGACGTTTGTATATCTTTTATACTTCACTCATCCGGAATTTTTGCATATGGAGATGCTGTTCTGATGCTTAAAGCCACAAAGTAAAACTATCGAAACTACACTTCCCAAGTTTTAAATCATGCTGGTAATAATTAAATACGTTCGGTTCATCAAGCTCACACTTTTTTTTTCGTCGAAAAATACCACATTTGTACAAACTGCGTATTTTCCAAATGAATTCCGCTGAGTGTATGTCTTTATATTGTTGTATGTGGCGCTTCTGACAGTTCCTGTACGCTAGAGAAATATGAAATTCGGGCAGCTGCAGCAACAATTTTGAAAAAAAACACACACACACACACACAGCTTACAGCTGACTGGGCGTATTATGCAATTTTGAGATTTTATTACTTTATACGTTTTGATTTACGGCTTAAAGTCAGCAATTATTATTGAGTCATACCACTAGTTTCAATTTATGCACATTTTGCTGTTTGTCTTTGCGCTTTTTTGTTATAGCTGACAGCTATTAAGTGGGCGATATATGGAAACAATGGCTGCAGCAGTAAAATTTATTGATTCTAATTGGACTTACCAGACCTTATATGTATTTTGTGCATATTTTGCTATACAGTAAAGCGTATACATACCTAAAATGAAATAAATTAAATGGAAATAATTAGTTAATGTTAAATTTAATATAGACTGTTATAAGATATAAATTTTTATTTTACCAAAATTCGAAATGTATCCAAAAGTCAACTTAATTACACTTTAGCTGGCAACTGTTTAAATATTTTTCAACTAATATTTAAGCACTTAATTGTACAATTTTTAAGTAGACGTACAATTGCTCTAAATACTGTCTAGAAACAATACACTCGACATAAAGAGTTCTAAACTCGCTGTGACGTTCATTATAGCCCTTTTCAATACAAAAGCAAATAACAGGCACACAATATACCCCAAAAGACAAACAATAATTGGCACAAACAGTGGCAAATGTAGAAGAAAAAAAAGTGCGCTTGCCGCGCGTTAAAAGTGCTTAGATAGATGTTTGTATATTAAATATGAAAAAAAGCTAAAACATTATTGTATTGTATATGGCAGTAAGTAAATAAAACCCAAAAAGATAATCGTAAAATAATTACGCGCAAAGTTCAACGAACTCTACAACAATAATATGCGCAAACATATTTGAAGTAATAAAAAAATAATAAATAAATAAAAGGTAAAAAAAAAGATAGATAAAATTGGTACATAAAAATTGAGCTAGATTGAAATATGCAGATACTTCAAAGCCAAAGCAAGCATAGTAGAAACAAAACAACATCAACAACAACAACAACAAAAGTACAAACAGCCCACAGCATTTTGGCATATTTTTAGCATGGTAGTACAAACCGAGTATTTGGCTTTATGTACTTATATTGAATTAAATAAAAAAAAAAAAAAAATGCAGAGCGACATATTTAATTACACTTTATTAACAGTCTGTTTGTCTGTCAGCGCACATAAATTGTACATAATTATGAAAATTGACCAACAAAAAAATGGAGCTGACATTTTGTTGACAGCTAAATGTCAAAATAGAAGTCAGTGACATGTACTCCCCAAAAAATAAACGAAGAAAAAATTGAACATAGCACAAAAGTGCCGATTGAGCGAAAGATAGCAAAGCGGCGACTATAAAATAAATTGTGTAGGCGTACTATGACTACTCAAAAGGTATGAAGCTGATAAAAATCTAGCGTTAATAATTGTTATAATGACTTCCAAAAGCAATTCAATGCTGTACGTGTGCACAAATAATTTACTTTATGTACAAATTTTTCAAAGCGCCCTTCTATATACAATAAACTTATAGCTTAACATAGTGCAATGACCGGCACACATATATGTACATACTACCTTAATATGTACACTTCTAGCAACTATTGCAGCAGCATAAAAATACTCAATTAGTGCAATTTTTGCATGCTTGAGCAATAACCCAAATTTTCTATAAAACACTAGGCAACACGAAGCGCAATGCAACAACAACAACAACAACAACAAGAAACAAGCGCCAAAAAATTATCGCTCGAAATAAAAAAAAAGAAAACTATGAGAAACAACCAACAGGCCAAACCAAAGCAAAATTGAAACGAGCGCGCGACGAAATACTTCAAAAACTTTATTAACATGCAAACCAAATTGAAAGAAAAAAAAAAACCCAACAAAATAATAAATATAAATGTATAAATTACAAAAAAATAAAGTAAAAAATCTAAAAGTGCCGAAAAGAATCGAAAAAAATACGTTTCAAAAAATGCAAATGCCAAATTATAAACACTCAAGATGTTTGAAGCAGCAAAAAGATGGAAAATTTGAGAACTACTTAAGAGACATAAACGACGAAATATGAGATTTGTGCAGCGGCACTGCTTGCCTAATACTACAAATACAGTGGAAACAAATTGTCAAAAACAAATTCTTCAGCGATTTATTAAACAAGAAAAAGTTTGCTATTAGGTATAACATATCGTTATCTCACTGTACTTTGTATATTAAAAACACAGTTCATACTACATCTGCACAACGAGTGTATGCATACAAACTATTGAAGAGGGTGACATGCGGGCGCAACAAGGCTGCTGCAACAATTTGGAGCAGGCTAGCAGCAAAGTACTGCAAGCAAACGGCAGCAGCAGCAGTTGCAGCACGAGGTCACATGCAGCTTCACGTTGAAGCTGAACTTTGAGCAAGCGAGTTGAATGAACTCAAGCTGTTTGTTGTTGCGAGAAGTTTCGCATGCAGCTAGTTGCTCCAGGCGCAAAAGTGCAAGAGAGCAGAGTTGCTGCACAAGGATGCCCAAAAATAATAGTAGATAAGAGAGAAAGAGGGGTGCAGCGGGTGGCTAGTGGAATTGTTGCGGTAGTCTTTAGCAAACACAAAACTCATATGCTTCAATAAACTTACATATGTATGTACACGGTTGCAGGCATTGTTTAAATGAAGTCAACTAAATCATTTTTTAAATAATTAAACAAACTTAATTATATATAATTAATTATTTATACACACGCTTGGGTGTGTGTGCGCTCGGTACAATTAATTAGTTGATTTATATGCAGCATTACAAAATGCATTAATTTTGCTCACAACTCATGGCGACATATGGCGACTAAAAATATAATTATATATGAAAATTATATATAAATTGCACAAAAAACAAAAAAAAAAATCAAATTAAATAAATATGTGCCTAAGATATTGTCATGCTGCTATTCACTCATACACTTTGCTGCAGGCATCTACTCTTTCGTTCGTACATATTTGCTTACTCGCACGTTCTATGCAAAGTGAGGTCGTTGGCGTTCAATAACCTCATGCAGCAGCAACAACAACAACAAGAACAAATGCAATTGGCGGCAATTGCAGCACACACACACACACACACACACATGTGCATAGAAATGCACAAGTAGAGAGCAAGTTTGAGAGAGACCTACAAGTCACATGCATGCATAACTCTCTTGCATACGTCGCCATTGCACATGGCAACACTGCGTATAGTTTTTTTTTTAGGCAATAGCACAAAATGGAGTATAAGCAGTGAGTGAGAGCGCGCTATGCAGTAGTCTAGTAGTAGCACGCGCAGAGAGAGAGAGAGCTTAGACTGCATTGAGTAGGCAGGCTAACTGCAAAAAATTTGAACGATTTTTTTTTTTTGGGAATTTGTTTTTTTCAGGGTAAGCGACTTTTAAACTATTTAGTTTTTTAAATAATGTACATATTTCGTAATTTTCTAAGAAATTTGAACGTAATAAGACAATTGTAATCGAATAAAAAACTACAAAAAGATATTGTTAGTGCAAAACTGTGAAGCGTTGAGTAGCTTTGAAATAAGATATACTAAGATATATTCTACAATATTAGTTTTTTATTTATAATTTTAGCATATGTTAAACTAACTTCTATAGAACTGCATAACCCATATAACATTTTTACGTATTAAATGAATGTACAAATAAAACTTAAAAAAAAAATCGTTTAAGCTACATTATCTACTCATGTGCACACAAACTCACTGCAATTTTGATTTATACAATTTAAACAAAATATTCAGTGCGCAAAAGAGTTAACCTATGCTACAAAAGATCAACTGCAGTTCAATGAACTACACTTTTCAAAGTGCAGCTCGGCTGCCACACACAGAACGTATAGCCTAATGAAGCCACAAAATATGAGTTTTTTTTTTCTATTTTATAATAAAGAATCATAAAAAAGGTACAATAATAACAATAAAATAAATCAAGCACAAACGAAAATGGAAAAACCAACAAGAAACAAGAAAAGCTAAACGAACCTACCTCAATGCATAAATGCAGCGACAACGAAACCACAGTAAAAGCGCCGAAAAAAAGCACAGTACTATGAGAAGCGGTGAAGGCAAAGTAAACAGTGGTTAGTAATGAAGAGAAAGGGAGCCATTTTGTGGCCTGAAACAGCCAAACTAAACTGATACACACTGATACACACACACACCACACAAGTCGAGCCTCTTCTATGAACTTCTTAGAGTGCAATGCACTAAAATAAGTATAGGCAACTGTCTAGAGCGGCGCTTATCATTGCAGCAAGCGTGGTAATGTGAGTGAGATAGACGTTTTAGCGTGCATAGGAAACGAAATATAGAAGATGGAAAAAAAGGTTTTACTTGTAGGTCATTGTGCGGTCGTTGTGCCAACAAAATGAAATATAAAACGAAGGTATAAACGGAAAAAAAGTATGCGACATACAAACAAAAAGTAAAGTGAAGCATGCTAGACGTGTATAAAAATGGGAAATATACAAAAAACTGTGTGCCTATTAAAATTTATTATGAAGGGTATGAGATTTCCGATATTTTATACTATGAAAGTGTTTTTATATTGAATAGTCGGTGCCACGGAAATCAGCATCACTTATGGCAAGAAGGCCCATTCTGGTACCACAAATATTTATTCTGAGAGAGACCGCTGCTTCTACAGACATTGGGACGATGTACATACATTTAGAGCCAAAATCATATCGACCACAATATGTTACTATGTGGTATGCTGTATAGTTTAAGTCTCGCTTACATAATTGCCACGCCTCATTAACATTTGCAATGTGTTTGCTTCATTTTCATGCACGCACAGTTTGGGATGTGCGCTCTCTCCTTGTTGCGCATTTTATTAATTTGTTCTTACTGTTCTATTGTATTTTCAAACAATCATTAATCGAAAAACTGCAAACTGCAACCCAATTCACTAAAACCCTGTACACTTATGTAGACGCTTAAGCGCAGTTCCACTGTACTGACTAAAAAAGACGTTTGAGTCCAGATAAAGCCAACAACAGTATATAGGTACATATGTATGTATAAGTAAGAAAGAGTTAAAAGCAGACGAGAGGGAGTGAGACCAAGCAAGACAAAAAACGTGAATATAGTACAGGCACACAGCAACGAGAGCCAGAGCACTGATTGTAAAGTCGTGCTTCCCTAGCGTAGGTACACTAACAACAACAACAAACAACGAGTGCAACAACAACAACAACAACAACAACTATGCATATGAAATGCAAAATATGCCGCTACAAAACCGAGGCCAATGAACTTTTAACTCTCTCGTGCTCTCAACGCAAATCAACTTGAGTCGAAACAACTCAACTCAATTTGGTACAACGTTCACAAAATGTACCGAACTGAACTGAGCCACTGCACAATGGGCGGGTAAGTGGGCAGCAGCAACAACAACAAAAAAAGGAGAGAATGAGAAAAATGTAAAGAGTGTTAGTAGCAAGCAATGCACAAGTAGGTTCTTGTTGAGGCAGTCTTCTGTTGCTGTTTGGACTTTGTCGTAGAAGGTAGTCACAGTATGCCATGCATATACATACATACCTACATATTTATTAGAATGCGTACTCTCCTATGCTTAATGTATGTACTTAATTTATATGCATATCGCATATGTTGCGTATACGCCACATTGTCGTCGTACTCGTTGCTGGCCTGGCCGCCGCCTCAGTACACTGATTAGGCATTAGATTTACAGCTAATCTATATTTTAGAATTGTAATAATTTTGCATAGAGTATTTTTGCTGGCAGGCAGTCGAAACGAAACGAAACGAAACGAATTGGGCAGCAGTAGCAGCAGCAGCAGCAACAGCAGCGCCACATGCAAAGTGTTGAACGCAGCTGCAGCTGTCAACTGGCGACATGAACGCAACGGGCGGCTGATGATGATGACGAATAGTATGCTCAGCGACAAGCGGCTTGCAAGCATGTGCAAAAATATAAATAAAACTAAAACGCACAATCAGCGAAGACGTCGTTGCTTTTGCCGCTGCTGCTGATGATGGCCTTGTTGTTGTTGTTTTTATGTTCTAGACGACGTCGTTGCCACCGCAGCATTGGGTTATTGAACTCAACGCCGCCGCAGCGCAATGAATTAGGTTAGAGCGGTAGGTTAGTTACTTCAAGCTGTGACTGTTCTTGTAAATAAATACTAACGTACAGGAGTCTGTAAGTGTGTTTGTAGTTTTTCAATTATTTTTGCTTTTCATATGTATGTACATTCTTTTTTTTTTTGTATTTTTAGTGCACATGCGATAAGACTTTTAGTTCTAGAAGTTTGAATTTTGAGTTTTAATTGGTTTGTGACTTATGATTGAAAGCAGCGGTTGCGCAAGTGCTTGTCTAAGTAAGCTAGTTGTAGTGTACTAGAATAGTTTGACTGTGCACATATATTATATAGGAAGAAGAATGATAATGATTGACACAATGCTTGATGCTCGGAAAAGCATTGAAATTTATAAAAATGCACTTGTATTAGGCTTTGATTATTATATGATGATTGATTGACATGATTGATTTTAAAGATTTGAAAGACATAAAAATTTTGATTTATGCTTTGGCTGCTGCTTTAAAGTAATATATTGCATATTGTTCATGATTGTTGATATGATTTATGTATTGATTGAAGTTTGTTTATGCATTTGTATAAATATATAGCTTTATGTTATGATGTACGACATATAGTAACATTTTAATTAGTAGTTAGCATGTTTATATGATTGATGAAATGATTGATGTTATGATTGCTGAATTTTTGTTATGTTTGACATTCAAAATATGACAGTTTATGCTAGTAACATTTATTTAATGCATGATTGTTGTTAAGATTGATGCATTAGCAGCAAGTAATTTAATATTAGATATTAATTTACATAACAACTAATGCGCTAAAGCGCTCAATAGGCGCATTAGGGTGCATATTATATATAGCCAGCATGATTGAGGCATTGTTGGTAGTTTCAAAGAATCTTAAAAGCCTGCATATATAAAACAGCTACTATCAAATCATTCAAATTAGAATATTTCAGACATTGCATGCCCTAAGTTACACTTGCCACTATTGCTTGCCAAGCAAACTCAAGAAAAACGATTGCCTGCTCCATTTTACCAGACTACTTATGTACAATCTCAAGCAGCCATGATTTTTTTTTTGTTTTTTTTTTTTTTGGCTCATTTTGTGACAACATTAACTATATTTATGCCACAAAATTTCCTTCTAACAAAAAAATAAGTAAACGTATGCATACTAAAATATACTTTTTTGGCAAGCATGCTGCCAAATAATTACAGCAAAAATATATTATGCCTGTCACTTAGGATTTTTTAGGTTCTGTTAATTAAAAGCAATTAAAAATAGCTTTAGAAATATTCTGAAAAAAAAAAAATAATAAAAATACTAGAAGAAATGTGAAACGAGGTGAACTATGCAAAAGTAATTTTTTGCGATGTCTGCGCTGTGACAGCTCAACAAAAACGATGCTGACGACGACAACAACAACGACGGATGTACAAATTTAAGTACGATTTACAAAACGATTTGTTGCGCACATATTTAAGTTTTTTTTTTTTTTTAAATAGAAATTTGAACGAGTGACTTAATTTCAGCAAGGAAGATTTTTGTATTTATAGAATTATTTATTGCAGAATATACTATATACTTTTTAGTAAATGGGTTAAAATGTATGATTGAAGTAGTATGTAAATGATTGGGGTATAGAGGAAATGTTGCTGTTCAAATTGGTTTGAATAACATATAGTAAAATAGTTTCTTACTAAAAGTTTGTTTTTCTATTAAGCTTGACAAGTCAGTTAAGTCAATCCAATTAAATTTTATTGCAATACTTCAAAGCTATAACTAATGAAATATGTGTGTTTTATATTGAGTTAAAGCATAAATAAATGCAGTCATTCTCAAAGCACAGAATGCTTGTCAATCATGCTTGACAAGTCAATAAAGTCAATAAAATTACATTTTATTGCATTACTTAAACAAACTACTATAACCTTAGACAGTTTTGTACAAAGTTCAGTAGCTTATGCCACCTAATTGTATCTCTATGCTGTACTTCAATCATTTGCAGCAATACAGTAGCCCAAAAAGTGCACACACCTTTTACAAGTTGCAATTGTAAACTATAAACTCGATCTCAATTCGCTGCAATTCGTTTCAACTTGAGTTGACTTGACTCTTTACTGCGCCATGACATTTTCGTAGTGTTGATGACAAACGCGACTACGAAACATTTTCATGCTTGTCAAGCCTTTGCATGCCAGTTTGGCCGCCAATTACTAATAGCATATGACATGCGCTGACACAGGCTAAAATGTCACACTCAAATCGAATAGTACAGTCAGCCGCGTATTGTTTGTGTATTTCGTGTGTGTGAAATTATTGAGCAGCGTTGAAATAATTTATTATGACTTACATAAAATCTAATTCTCAAAGACACAAAAAAAAAAAAAAAACGAAACAAAACAAAAATCTAAAACGAAACGAATGCAACTCAATTTGCGCCAACAAGTTCTCCTTCGCATGCATACGTATGTATACAGAGTGCATAATCGTAGACTATGTCGTCGCTGTAACTTAGTTAGCCTTCAGAAAATACTTGTTAACTAGTACAATCACCTCGCCAAGCATTAACCTCAAGCAACAATCATCGCGCAAAAACGTACAAGCGATTCTATGAACTCAGCAACGAATCGTGTATCTAGATGCATAGATAGATAGATAGAAAAACGTGACTGCATACGTTCGAATGCAAAAAGTAGCAGCAGCAGCAGCAGCACCAGCAAAATTTACGACGAGGCTGTTTGAATTTGGATTTCGGTACTCGAATTGCATTTAATGGGCGAACCCAATTGTAATGTAAGATATTTATTTCGAACTAACTCTGTGCGCTTGCTTTGCTGCCTGCTAGCCTTTAACAATTCAAATTCGACTGCAATTTCAATTGATTCTTATTTCTTTTTTGTTCGTTTGACTATTGCTGTTGCAATGTACGACGATGCCGCTTTGACAAGTAATACGTAATGTTTGTTGTACAAAATGGAAATTGATTCTATTTTTTTTTCTATTTTTTCTTCTCTGCGCCCAATTCAGTGCTTGTTTGGAGTCTGTATACAACAATCATGTTCGCCTCGCTGACTTTATGTTAAGTTATAGTTTTTCAATTTGAATATTTGACGGCACCAATGCAAGCCATTAAGCAAAAAATTTGTATTTTTCGACAACAACGACACAACAAGTTGAAGTTATATATTGTATTGTATACAACAAGCCAACAAATACAAATTGACAATGATTGAACAAAATATATGTATGCATGTAGGTACGTATATACATAAATAATAATGATCAGTCGCATAACAAAAGCATGTTATACAAGTAAGAATTATTTGTATTTGTATATATAACAAACTTATGTGAGAAATTCTTAAGCTAAATTTAAAATTTATTGCTCAAATGAATGACAGCAACAAGTGCTTGAGTACCTGATTGAAGCTATATAACAGGTGTTGAAGTTTTCCAGAATTTTGAAAGTAAAATAAGTTTTGTTGGCAAAATTATGTCTTTGTGTGAACACTGTCTAACTGCAGCACTTAAAATTTAGTTCGATTTGCTGTCAAATGACATCAAAATGATTTAAAGACAATGCTTTAAATGCATTTCAATCGATTCATAGGTTAAGAAGTTTTAGTAGACAGCTAAAAGATTTCATGCTGGCACTACAGTTTGTTTTGTAAAAGTACCGACATCAAAGTAGCCCGTGCCATGAGTGTTAAATGTTTGTAGAACAACTAGGTGTAGGTACTATTTCAATTTGAACCTCAAATCTAAACGCAGCAATGAGAAACAGCTTAAAATAAATCTAAAAATAAAATAAATTGCTGATTGACAAGCAAATTGATGCAATTTTACAGCAGCTTATTAAACAATTTTCACGCCTAAGCAACTGCTACTCTATACTCATTAGTTCTGAGTTGGCAGCAACCTCAACCTTTTGCCACTCGTTCGCTTTGTATGCTTAAAAATTGCTGCAGATTTGCGTGGCACAGCGCGCAATTCTATATTGTAGTTCACTGACCGGGAGGCCGCAAACAAACTGAACGCCCTTCACACAAATTACGACAACGACGGCGACGGCGACGGCGACAAGTTGAGGTAGGCAGCAGCAACACGATACAGCAGCAACACGCCCAGTGGCGAGCATTATTTTAAATCGTAGACACAATCACCGAAACTAATTGATTTATATACATAGCACAAATTCAACTAAAAACACAACTCAGCGACTGAGTGCGCTTGAAAATGTGATAAAATAACATAAAGCAACAGCAGCACCAACTTTAAACCAAGTTGAGTCAAGCAAAAGCTAAACGCAAAGTAAAATTAAGAATTGTTAATGCCAAGCACGCGATGCACACACAGACCGACAGACATACAGACAGTCAGTTAGACGAAGTAGTCGCTTTGAGTTAGCGCAAAACGCCAAGAACTAAGAATGGCAAACCGCCGAAAAGCCAAACGAGTTCATTTATTGTATAAAAAAATAGTAAATACGAAACTAACCTCAGACAAAGTTAAGCGGCTTGTGGCAGATCGAGTCAAGTTAAGGCAAACGGCAAGCCTCGAGCTGCATCCAGCCAATCCAATCCAACCAACCAATCCAACCAACCAACTAACCAGCCAGCCAGCATATATATTTAACTTGGGATTTACTGCGCGGCGAACAAACGAAACCGTTAGCTAACCAGGCACATAAAGTCAACGACATTTTGGCCAAGAGTGTAACTAGCCGAAAAATATATATTTATATCTTTATGCTAGCAGTTATGCCCGGCGTTGCCCGGTTTGAATTCCACGTTCGTTTCATGAAGGATCTTTGGTTGAAATTTTCTAAAATCATCAAAATTATCTAATTATTTATTTTGTATACTGTATACAAACCGATTTAAAAGGCGATCGGGTTAAAAAAAAGTTGACCCACATAACCTTTCAACCACGTTTCCCACTTTAGGTAAAATTTTTCTAAAATCGGCAAAACAACATACCGAGCGAAACCGAGTTTGAAGGCGATCGGTTGAAAAAAAATTCCCTACATAAACTTTTCCCCGTTTCCCACTTGGTATGAAATTCAACTAAAATCGGCGAAACACATGTTTATTTGTTATGTAATACAAAAATCGGATGATATCTCCACCAAAAAAACGTTCGTCCTACCCCCCCCCCCCCCATTTTAACTTTACGCTTGAAATTTTCCAACAATTCCGACTTAGTGAGCGATTTCACCATAATAGGAAACTACTATTCACAACTCAGCGATTATTGCTATGCATTAATGATGGAAACAGTCAGTCAGGACAACGATTCTTCTGTATATTTATACTGTAGAGATATAAGTATAAAGCGCAATTCTTTCATTCGCTACGCGCTGCAAAATGTACAGTTAGAACGCGTTGATTTTGACCGCTAGGCTGCAACAAATATAAACGTTTATTTTCTTTTTAACTTCTTTTTTGCCTTATTTTTGGTTGCATTAGAAAGGCAAATGGCCACCACAAACAGACAGCAGCGCAAATGCTTGTAGCAGCAACAACAACAACAACAACAACAACAACAACATAGTATATAGTATCTACACATTGTAAAAATTGCATTGCAACGCATCTAAACGCAAATGTGCGTAAGCGGCTTGGTTAGTTGATAGCATTGTACTGGGATTTAGATGCCGCTCATCGTTGTACGCAGCGCAGCGCACCGTGCCATTCCGTTAGTCGCTATGTCAAGCAAAAAATGCATAATCGCATTTGGTTCGGTTTGGTTTGGTTTGTTGCACGCATGTGGGCGCGCTCCGCATGCCGCATGATAATTATGCAATCATCGTCGTCGTTGTAGCTTCGAGCAATGCATTTATTTTACACACTACGAGTTTAGTTTACGACGACGACGCCTAGCTTTCATCGAAGCCGCCCTGCTGCTTTTTGTATCATTTCCGTCACAAATTCGCTATGAACTTTTCTGCATTCTTTAAAGTGTCTATAAAAGAATTATTTAAGAGAGACTAATTTAAGAGCTACGATTTATATGGTTAGCAGCGGAATCTTTTTACTTGCTACATTAAATATTATAAATGAAGCACACTCGATTTTCTAGCTATATTAGACTGATTTTAAGAAAATTCAAGTTAAGAAATTAATTTTTAGAAATTGATCAAAGCGAACATTACGCAATAATCGATGGATTGTTGTTCTACACTTATGAAGCTGGCTGTACCGCTTTGTTTAAAACGAATTTAAATAACTAAAATACAAGCTAACAATACTTAAAACACCAAAACTTTAAATTAATGTCTCAAAGTACTTCAAAACAAGTCAAGCCATTTTTTTTCGCGCAATACAAATGTCTAGAATTACATTAAACTATAAAATTTATGCACTATCAACACATAGTCAAAAGCTGCAGCACAGTATGGTGCGTTCATTTGCAATTCGTGTGTGTGTGTGTGTGTGTGTCTGGCTAGTTTATGTTCATTTTTATGTTAATTAATGGCGTCGTTTGCAGTAGGAATTATGTGTATTGCATGCAAGAACAGCACAAGTTGAAACAAGCACTTTGGCTTAGCATTACTGCAGAGTAGTACTAAATAAAAAGTAATCACAGCAATTCGAGTAGTGAGTCATATGCTGCGTATGACTAAACTTTATACACACAAAATTACTTCACACGCTCTATATTGGCAGCGTAAGTTTATACGCCCACAACTGCTGCAACACAGTTGACACGCCTTCAAAAATATTGTATATCAATAATTAATTGCAAACATCCTAGAAATTTGTTGATGCTACAACTAATTGCTGCTATACGAGCGCAACAAAGTCAATAACAGGCGAGTTGTAATTGCTACTTATTGTAGCTGCTACTTACAAGCAGCTAAGATAATGCCACGTCAGTGTCTATGAACGTTTGTCTGTCCGTCCGTCTGTCTGTTTGTTTGTACGTTGTTGCATACAGTTTGCTGTCTAACAGCTGCAACATTAAACTGTCAACACAAATGTGAACAGTTTTGACTTATGTCATATTTTGTTTTTCTTTTTGCCTATTTTTGCAGTGCAAATTTCACGGCATGCTGGTCACATTAAAGCAGACGCATTAAAGCGAACCACTTTTACGCGAAGTTAGGCAGCAGTAGCAACAACAACAACAACAACAACAAGTTAGTTCAGTAGCAGCAAAAAGAAAAAATCAAAGGAGCAGCAATCAGTGAGATTGTCAGCTTTGGTATTGCGTACATGGTATAGGAGTGGCAGGAGTATCGAAACGTTGGAAAAACCCAAATGTGTGTGTGTGTGTGTGTGTGTGTGCAACATCAGCAGTTAGCAACAGCATTAACGACAACAAAAGTTAAGGAGTATTGAACTCGAGTAGCGTACAACAACAGCAACAACAACAAATCAAGTAGCATATTTAAGCTTTCAATAAAATTCTTCGAGAATGTACTGCAGCAACATGTTGCTTGTATAGAAACATAAACTATCTTTCATTCGATCATTTTGCAACATGTTGCTTTACAAGCTGTTTAAATGTTGCTTCGATTTGTTATTGAAGCAAAAGAAAATCGAGTTTAGTCCTATGTTTGATTAGCTGCTGTTGTGGTTGTTGTTATTGTTGCTATAATTAGATAGCACATGAAGTGTAATTGCAATATCAACAAGAGCAGCAATAATTGTCATAACAAGCATAGATTTGAGTGTTGAAAATGTAAAAAGACTGAATAAAAAGACTGTATTTCTTGCACAGTATAATAATACTACGACTGACTGTAGAAGTAAAGTTCATTAATAAAGGTTAAACAATAGAATATGTAATTTAGGCTTTAATGAAACCGTGCACGAAATTATGATATAAAAGATTTTGACTTTCCTATACAAATGCTAGTATTTCTAAAATCAAGTAGTAGAATTCGGCATGCTAGTTTATTTAGTACGTTTAGTTCACTTGTGTTTTTTTTTAATGAATTATTTCTGCAAAAAAAAGGTGTAGTAATTAACTCATAAGCAGAAAATTTGTAATTGAATTAAATGAACACTTTAAAATTGAGCTTTGAATTAGTTTGGGGCATGTATTAGAATTAGAAAAAAAGTCACTCTTACTGCCTCTCACTCACATCAAGCATAGAGTTGTAAGCTGAACAAAAAAAAAAAAAACTCAGCAAAATAAAAACTATTCGCAATTTGTGCAACCAAATATAAAACATATCGCATGCGACTTTTCACCATTTTTCTTCTATCAAGCTAGCATATCTATATGGTGCCTCTCTTTCTTTCACACACAAGTTAGCTGTTGCACATTTTTCATTTGCTCGATCTCTTGAGTGTAGTATGTAATGAAGAAAGTCATTGCACTCTCTGTACATGTATGTGGCTATGCAATGAAATGGCATGTAGTGAATGTATGTGTGTAAATTTTTGTTGCGGTACTTTCATTACTCAACTACAGAAACAACGTTGATTACCACTCTGTTGTTGCTACTAGTACCAATTGATGATTAAGTGTGAAAGAGAAAGATAGAGCAAGAGAGGTCGATGACGTTTTCTATGCAATTTAATTTTTTGCACAATAATTTATTGTTGTTGTTGTTGTAGTTGTTTTTGTCGTCACTGTTCGTTGTTCATTTGTTCATGCATTTTATTGTTGTTGTTGTTGTTGTTTTTCTGCTGAGAGAGAAAGCAAAATGTATGGAAAAAAAGCTGTCATCTAGAAAATTACATTTCACTCAACTAAGCACATTGGTTATTGTTGTTGTTGTTGTAATATGCCACAATCATTTGCTGACATCATGGGAATAATCAAGCGGCATAAAAATGCATTTTGCAGTAAAAATGCGCAAAAGAGAAAGATAGCGAGAAAGAGATAGAGCGAGAGAGAGAGAGCGAGTTAGGGAGACATTGTGCTGTAGCGCACTAGACGCTAGACGCAAAGAGGAAGCACAAAATAAGTCAGAATAAGACTAAAAATATTTTTATAGACCGGAAGTGCGTGTCGCTTGCGCTGATGTTGTGCACTTTTTGGTGTTGTTGTTGTTACAATTTCTAAATTTACATACGGCAAATTCATTTACATGTAACTGTGGCGCAAATAGCAACTCTACTGCATTGAAATATAGAGTTTTAAAAAATCCACTTTTTTAGAGTTTCAAAGAATCTACAAACCTATCAATATATGCGATAATATATAGAGTAGATTAAAAACCGTTAGATCATTGGTAAGGTATTGTTGTGTAGAGTTACAGCATCTTTATGTCAGCTATAATCACATAAACGTAATACACGGTTTCCCCACATAAAACGTTCATACGCATTAAAGAATAAGAAACATAAACGGTAATACCGAACTGTGTGCGCACAATTTAAGTGGGAGTCATACTTTATTTCAAAGTCGTCCTCAAAGTCTTTCATAATTTAGATTTTGAAGTAGAATTAAAATAGTTTTTAAAGTTTACGCTTAAAGTTTATATATTAGCTGCTCTGCTTCAGTTATGAGTTGTGTTGTTGATTCAATCTACAATAAATAATTCTCTTTCCAAACTAACTATTCAACTTCAAATTTCTGACTCATTTGACTCTAAAATATCTTGTATATTTTTTTTTTCTGCTACATAGCAAAATTCTGTGACTCACAAACCAGACTTTTTGTGGTTTCTAACTAAAAAAGGAAAGCTTAGATAAAGCATGTTTGTATGTACGAGTATCTATGCGGGGTGTGGCAGACACGTGCGTTTTTTAACTACATTCTAGGTTATCAACAAATGCTAAATGCCATTTTTGTAGAGTTTGCTAATTCAAAATTCAATGGAAAATGTACTTTTTCTATTTTTGCAAAACTTTGTAAATGGTAGGCACATATGCACGATACGTAAAGCTGAACGAACGAACAAACAAACGAATGAACGAAACAAATTGTCAGCGCTGATAAGCTAGGCAACGAACCAGCGCACGTACATACGTACGCATGCAATAAACCTAAGAACGGGCGCAAATTGGCGAACGAGCGGTTGCAAGTTGCAGCGGTGGCGGTGAGTTTTTTTTTTCGCCACTGTGAGCTGAGCCGTGTTGCGCCGCGTGCTGCGTTCTTGTGTGCCACTGAGAGTATATTGAACTGTAAACTTTGTAACTGGAGCAATGCACTGCGTTGAGTTGAGCCGAGCTGCGAAGGCCCTCAACTCAGCCTCGAATGGTGCGTTGACTGCTGCACTGAATTTATACTCGTCTATATATACATATGTATGTATATAAATATATATATATATATATATATATATATATATATATATATATATATATATATATATATATATATATATAAAGTTACCTTTTTTTTTTATTGCTGTGGAACATGATTTTTTTTTTTGTCGTCAATTATTATTATAAAAAGTATATACAAGCAAGTCTATATAGAATTGCTGTACAATTAATTGAGCGTAGGTGGTTCACTTGAGGTGCGTGCTTGTTCATGTGTATGCGAGCTATACGAAAAGAGAGAAAGAAAGCAAGCAAGCAAGCAAGATATAGATTCTATCTAGGCGCAAATCACCAACAATTGCAAAGATGTCAACGACTTCAAAACTGCGACGCAAACTTTTAACTATGTATGTTTTGATTTTTCTATGAATGAAGCAGTTGAAGTTGTTTCGAAGTGTTAAATGTTGTCAAGTTAATTAGGCTGGAAGCAGTGCGCAAGTTATAGCTTTGTTGTATCCGAATTTCAGCGACTGTAGAGTTCGATATTTATTTATTTTTATAAACTTAAATACATACTAAAATTGGTACAAATTTTAAAATTTGGAGACCATTCTAAATTTACTAATTTCTATAGAAAATTAATTTTTATGCATATGCAAGCATTTCTACAACAAAATCTACAAAATTTTTGCAAATTTTTTAATTGGAGAGTTTGTAGACTTTTCTAAAAATTCGAAATTGTGTAAGATTAATTATTATTATGCATTATATATCAGTTTAAGACTTAAAAAACATTAAAAAATACATTTTTTTTTAAATTGTAGAGTTAAAAAAAATTAAAAAGTAAAATTTTCACACTCTCCAACATTTTCAGCCACTGAAGTGTTGCTACATAAGCTAAAAACTACATAAAACATACATTGTTGCCTACGTATGTACAATTAAGTCAAATAACAATAACTAAATCCTATTTTCACTTACACTATACGAAAAATACATAAAAGAGGAACACCAACCCACGACCTCTTTAAACGCTAGTTCGGCAACCAAAATAGACCGCTATTTTTCACCCGCTTTGCAAGGATATGCAAACACAACAACGCATGCAAAGCGCAGCAAAAGTGAAAAGCTAAGCCACAAAGCAAACAGAAAACATTTGAAGCGGGCACAAAGTAGCAACCAACCCCTATAACAAGCAAACCCACCACATCAACCCCCAGCAAAGCGGACAACGACGTCGACGCTTGCGAACAACCTCGAACGAAAGCAAAGCCAGCAGTGTCCTCCATATAGAATAGTGGAGCGAAGGAGCTTCAGCATAAAGTTGAATGACACGAAACTAGGTCATTCAACACCCTTCCAATAACAGCGTAGTAATGTGGCAAAAGGAGGCAGTAAGTTTGACATGCGCGCATACATTTGTATAAAGATACTAAAAATATTTACACTATCTGTGCGTACTATCAAGCAACAAACGAACGAACAAACGAACGTACACTCACTTTTTTTTCTTTTTTTTTTGTAGTAACAACAATTGCCTACATATACACGTACAAGTATCTAAATGTATGTACATATATACATAGTTCTCATTGCTATAGCAGTAGATGTTGTTAGATGTGAATGGG
Organism: Leucophenga montana; assembly: GCA_035044765.1. Classification (NCBI taxonomy): domain Eukaryota; kingdom Metazoa; phylum Arthropoda; class Insecta; order Diptera; family Drosophilidae; genus Leucophenga; species Leucophenga montana. The sequence goes on along the minus strand of JAWNNQ010001640.1, from coordinate 2,575,738 downwards.
CGCCAAATCAAAGCAATAACAACTACAACAATTGCAGCCGCCTGACTATCTTGCCCGCCTTGCCTAGCTGCTGCTACTACCTTCGCTCGGTCCGTCGGTCGGTCGTTCATTCGCTTTGCTGGCTGTTAGATTTGCTAGCTTGTTCGCAGATTGCAGTTCATTGCACTATGCCCTCGCCCCAGATTTTCGGTGCATGTATTCTATTTGTATGTGTTGGTGTTGCAGCTGCAAGCACGTTGTAGTACAGCGCGCGCACATGCTAAGTTAGATAAACGTTTTAGCAGCAGAGACCAAACAACGAAGGTGCACTACTGAGTATACCTATATCGCCAAACGAATTTTATTTAAGCATTTATTCTATTCAAACAAATTTTCTTTGAATTTAACGTACATTACACGAACACATGAATCGCACAGCGCACTGCAGCATGACCAGCTTAAAACAGAAAGTGTTGCATACCCGCAGTTGTCAGCAACGAGCATATGCCAAATATGGTCATGTGGTCGTGAAAATTTGCTTACAGTTACTTGTGGTGAGTTTATTGAATGAATAGTGTGGTGAATTTATATGATTTTGAATGGCAATAAGGGAAGTATTTTTTAATTAACACATTAAATTTTCAAGCACAAACTATTGAGACTTATATTGAGATTATGAAATGTGTATTGCGCAAGTTTAACAAGTTTTATGCAAGTTACCTTTGAATTTTCACATATTCAGATCAGTGGTGGTACAGAAATCCTCTCAATCTACAAATTTCGTTCATAAAGTTTAGATTTATAAATAAAATTTGAAGATTTTAAGGTGAAACAGTTTACTGTGCCAGCCTCGAATATTTCGTTGACAAAGAAAACTTCAAACGTAAGTTGATGTCACAGCAATTAAGAGAAACCCAAATCTTTTACTGGTTATCGTCAGTAACAGTTTACTAATTTCCTTTCCAGAAATGCTGAAGCAGCAGTTGTGGATTGTTCGTTTAATACACCTGTTTGACTAAACTGGAATTGAAAGATGAAATAAAATCTCTTAGTGTATGTAAAAAGCATACGTCTTCTAAGCTGTATGGAAAACCTGAGAATTTTATGGTTCCGTAACATTCCAAAACTTTGCTGACGATATTTCTGTGGGTGTGGAAATGCTCACGCCAATGTTAAAAGAATACACTCTGGCGTACCACAAGGCATTGTATTGGGTATCACTCTCCATTACGACTTACGCCATAATTGCAAAAGCTTCTGGTGCAACAGGAAGAATAAATGGAACATATTAGTGAATGCGGAAAAATCAGTGCACACAATGTTCACTCTTCGTCAAGGGTCAGGTCGACAAATTCGTTAAAACGGCGTAACACTACCGAAGCGCAGTATATTTGGGCATCTGATTGGACAAAACTTTGACTTGGAAACCACATATTTCAGCCGAAATCCAACTTATTAAATTAATTTGACTAAAGTTCTGCTTGGACTGAGTGTAAATAAAATGGATTTAAGAAAAAAACAAAAAAAAAACAAAAACAACAAATTTACAAGGCAAAAATTGTCTGAACAAAATGCCAGGGGAATCTTCTGAAAACAATACGGTTTCATCAGCTGAAAGAAGGTCCTTAATTGAATTTTTGATTTCCCAATTTGTCGTTCTCTTTCTCTCTGTCTTTTACACTCACTGTGAGCGCTAGTAAAACACGCATACTTGCTATTTTCTAGTCACTTGTGCACTAGTTTAGTTGTTTTGGTGGAGAGAGTATCTATGTGAATGCATGCGAATAAACTGCACACATTCTCATCACATTTATTCACTCACTCACTGACTCACTCTCTCAGCAATATAAACACAACGCTAGCGATAAGCTAATGCACTGATGCTCTCGTTTTGTTGTTTTTTATTCTTATTGCCGTCTTTTTTTTTTTTTTGCTATATTGCGGTTTATATGCGCTCTCTTGCTGCTACATTCGCTGTAACCTAAATACGGCGAGGTTGTTGACCTAAATTGCAAAGTGCAATGAACTGTTTGTAGGCAAAAGAATATAACTGAGTGGCAAGTGTGCGTATGTGAGTGCGGGTGGTTAGCTGATGTGCGGGGGATGAAGATGATGTTTAAGATGACGACAAATAAATGTGTTGCTTGTTGTTCGTGTAAATTTATTAGCAATATATTTTCAGTTTATGCCTAATTTTTAGTGTATTACAAAATTTAGAAAAGAAAATTAATTGAGAGTATTGTTTAAACTGTTAATTTTACGTTGTGCTTCGCTGCATATTCCAGAATTTTCCACAACAGCAGCAGCAAGAACAGCAAAAACAACGTTTCCTGCCCTACTACAATAGTGCTTTAATGCTATCTCTTTTCTTTTTCTATACTAGCTCATGCTGCGCTGCGAATGGTTTTGTTGTAGCAGTCGCTGAGCTGCGCAACGCTGCTGCTTAGTCGTTCAAGTGCAGTTGAGTGCATTCACCTTACAACAAACGACAGACAGACAGACAGACAGACGTACGGACAAACTTAATGAAAAAGCACGAAGCACAAAAACGAACAGCTTGGAGCATAAATGAGTTGAGTGCTATTGAGCGAGTGAGAGAAAGATTGCAAGTTGCAACATACGCAGAGTTTGGAGCTTAGATTTTCATTTGAGCTGCAGCAGAACTAGTGAGAGCGCAAGTTCGAAACTTCGAAATGCATTTGAGTGCAAAATAAAGCGAGCAATAAAGAGTTTTACAGTGGAGTGAGTAGCGACAAATGAGTTGAGTTGCAAAATGTTGAGTCAAATTAACTTATTTAATAAAAATTTAATAATACGTTGTGAATTTGTTTAAATAGAAAGTAATGCAGATTTTTCTTGGCGTTTTTATTAATTAGATTATTTCTGCATAGTATATGCTTGTTGTTTATTTTGAACTAGGAAAGTAAAAAAATAGAAGAACTCCCAATCTTGATGTTTGTTTTTCTTATGCTGTGCCAAGCATTTGCTGGTGTGCGTGTTATTGTATCTGTATCTGCTGTGTCGTTTGTATCTTATATCTTTGTTTATGTATGTTTTAGCGCTGACTGCGCTTGTATGAATGAATAAACGAAACGAAGCATAGCATATAAGAACTGAGCAACGTTACAGAAATGTTATTTTTGTATTTATTTATATGCATTTTTTTATACTATTTATTTTTGTATGTCTACAGAGCGCGCCTATGCTTCCTGCCTGGTTGCCTGCTTACGTTGTGTACTTGTAAAATTTCTTTTGAGGTTTTTTTCGGTTTTTTTTATAGAACGATTATCAAGTAAAGAATTTTTTGTGGTTACTCTTGTTGCTGTGTTTGTTTGTATTGTGTGCTTGTATTGCTATCTGTAGCTGTGCAGTCAAGCGTTGATTGTGCCTCTATTGTTGTTGTTGTACGCTATGGTGTTGTGTGTGTTTGTAATTTATATTGATGCAGGTTCGGGTTTTCACTAATGAAAATGCATTGACTGACAATATTATATTTGTTATTAGATATTTCATATACATACATACATATTAAATCTAAATTAAATAATTGTATTTCATTATTTGCACTTTTTTCGATTTGATTATTAAATTTACTCGTTCTAAAAGTGCACTCAATCATATTTAAATACACATTTTAAATTTATTAGTTTGAGTTAAACATGCGCTCCAAAATAATGCATTGCATTGACTTCTCGCTCTATCTCTCTCTTTCTTACTCTTCATGTTTTATGCTCAATCACTCGCTGATTATTGTTGCTTTTATGCTCTTTTTTACTATACTCGTCGCACTCGTTTCGTTTATGTTCGCTGCTTTTGCTTTGCTGCTTCGACATAGTTGACATTGAACGAGTTCATTCACTTTTGCTTTGCGTTTTGTCTGTCTCTGCGCCTACTCTTCTACTGCACACACACACACACACACACTATCAGTACTAAATACGGAAAAAGAAGAACTCCAAGTTGTTGTTTTTGTTGCATGCTGTTATTTGTATGTATGTAAAAGCGAAGTACAACAATGCTGTTTGTGTGTTAGTGGGGGGAGATTAAGCTTGATACGCAAAGTGCCAATGAAGCAAGGGCAGAGAGAGAGAGAGAGAGAGAGAGATTGAGAGCGGCAGATTGCTATTAGAAAAGGTGCGCAGATAAACAAAAAAAAATGTCACCAATTAGAAAATCAAAAATGTCCCCCAATATGGCGCATATTTGTTTTCCGAATTTTTTTGACACTCAATTAAGTTTTTACTCATTTGAGTTGTATAACAAATTGTACATCATTTGGGAGTATATTTCGCTTTTGAACAGCTTCCGGCTATATTTTTTAAGTTCCGCATATTTAAATTAGGTCAGTGGGCGTTAGTTTTAATGCGAAGGAAATGTATAAGAATGAAAGTGTCAAAATGTGTAACTGCATTTCTAGTTTAAAACGAATCTAGAGATGTCTGCATGCTAATTATCTTATCAAAAGTAGTTGAAAATGCATTGGAATCAATTAAAATTTCAAGAACTACGTAAGAAGTGGTATACGCTGAAATTTCTTGCAACAAAAATTTAAATAACAAGTTTTCAATAACGATTGCTAAATTATTCTAAAACTTCCTCGATTCTAACGATTCAAACAGTCTGTCAGTGGCGAATCGAGGAGAGGAAGCCTGCTAGATTGACTCTTTGCGTACATTTTCAGCCAGATTTGAGTAAAATCGGTTGGATCATTTTCGAAGTTATTTGGATTGATTAAAAAGTCTTGATCCAAAATGTTGCTGAAATGAATTTTAATTGAATTTTATAGTACCTTTGCCATTTTCCAACTGAAATTGCTCAAATTAGACTTGCGATTTTTTAAAATTAGCTTTACTGCAAAAGAAAACCGTGCTAAAACAATGCCCATTCTGCATTTAGATTAAGCAACCCTAATAACATCGGACAAATTTCCATTATAATGTACAATGTTCAATCATATTTATTTTTAGCGCATATGCTGGACTTTTTATAAAAATTATAAGTACATATTTCAATGAATAAGCCAACACATATCTGAACAACCCAACAACATCAAATAAAATAAAACACCAATTCAATTGCTGACAAGCTGCAGAACCAAATTTTGAAGCTAAGGTAAGTACAATATGAACATCTAAACAGTGTATAACTAAAGGTTAACAGACATAATGAAGGTCACATTAAAATATATGTATATACATAAAAAATGGCGGCAGGCAGCAACAATCGAACTACAAAAAAAATGTCGATTCAGCAGCGCTGAATGTCGGAAATATGGCCCAAATATAAAAATTGCATACGCAATTTTTATTTATTTTTTATTTTATTTATTTCAATAAGTACAAAAGCCAAAAACAATAAACAAAAAGACTTGCTTCCTAGTTGTTAAAAAGTGCAAAAAAAAAAAAACTACTCTAAAACTAGACACGCAAAATTGAACTCGAATTGGAATAATAGCGCACACTGCGCATAAAATATATAAAGAATTATTGTATGTAGCGTTGAAGAGCTGTAGAACTGTAGAGCAAGGGAAAAGCACAGAAACATGTAGGGAACTCAAAATTAAATACAGGTTTCATGTAGATCTATGTAGTAGGATTTGTGTGTGTGTGTGTGTGTGTATCTGAGTGCGTATTAAATTTAACAAAAGAATTAACCTTGAACTTCAAATAAAACCTATCAAAATATACAGTAAAGAGAGCAAAAATAAATGTGAGAAAGATGCAAGCAACAGGGAGTGAAATAAAACGCGCTCTAGATAGATTATAGTTGACACATTGACAGTTTTTTTATGGACATAATGTGGTTTTATGTTGCTAAATTTTGTGCTACTTCTTGGTTAATTTTTGCACAAAAGCGAGCTTCAATTCCAAGAACAAAAGGCCAAATTGTGACGACGAAGAAGACGACGAAACAGCAGCAAAAGAGTCAAGTCAATGAACTTCTTGGACAATACATCGAAGCAGTAATGAAGGAGACGTTCTTGAAAATGGTAGACGCTGCAGGAGAGTAGAACTTGAATCAGTGCAAAAAAAACAAAAAAGAAAAAACAAGTATGAAGTATATATTTAGGTATAGGGCACAAAGACTATCTCACTTTATGGCTAGCAGTTTCATATAACAGATATCAAGCGTGAAAAAAGTGCGAGCGAGAAGCCGCACAGCAGGATCAGTTTTACAGAGAGGGGGAGAAAGAATGCTAAGACTAAAATTAGTGTAAGCAGGATAGCACATACATATTAACCTAATTCAAGGACGTCATTGAGACATAATTTTTTTTTTTGCATTTATAAAAAGTCCAAAAGAAAAAAACAACCAAAATAAAATATAAGGGAATAGGGCAAACTACTTTACAAGGTTATTTCCAGCCAGACAGACTAAGAGAGGGAAGTATGCGCGGAGTGTGCAGAGTATGTATGTTGTGGTGGTTTCGTACATGCTGTTTGCAGCAACAAGGGCGATCTTGCAGCAAGCCAATATTCATACCAGCCAGCCAGCCAGCCAGGAAGAAGCGAATGAACTTGTCGGCACATTCAATGTCAAATCTGTTTCTGCTACAAAAATGCATGTGAGGAGAGGCAAGGAAATCTGCGCACGCTACAAGGATATTTTGATTTATTTAGCTGCGACGCAATTTATTTTCGTATCATATCAAAAGGCACATACTAAGAGGAAGGTGGCTGCGCAGCTACAAAAAAAAAAGACAGGTTTTTGAAAAACAAAAAAAACAAATATTTCGGTATTTCTAAGCATAATGCACCCTCCTGTTGCGCAGCATATAAGATTGCAAAAAGGGTCTATACAAAGCAACCCCTGTGCATTCATGTTCGCGTTTATATTTTGAGGTCAACTGAGTTCAATGTCAATGACGGCGATGTTTCGCCGCTTTATATGATTCGGTTTGATTTCTTGGTTATAACTATTGCAATATGTATGTCTCTGTCGCTTGCAACACGTGTGCCGCACACGTTCCATAAGATTTCAAATTTAATGCGATTTTTCATTTTGCGGCGATTCAATAGTAATATTGTACTTTGTACTGAACTTACCTTGCAGCCCTCGCAGGAGTGCACACCGTAGTGAAAGCCAGAGGCTTTGTCACCGCAGACACGACACAGCACAGTGGTACCATCGAATTCTGTAAATAGAAAAGAAGAGGGCAAGAATGATTTATTAGAAAATGTTGTAAATAACGAAAAGGGCGCCTTTTTATATCTAGCGTGGGCAGTAGAGTAGCTTAGCTTAATCTATACATACACCATAAAATATGGGGTTGTTGAAGAAAGAAAAGAAGTTTTAACATACAAATGTATTTAACTTAATAAGCAATATCTTTGTAAGTTAGCTGTTTAATTTCTTCAAAAATTCTGTGTAAGCGGAAGCATATATTTGTGCTTAGAAATGTTATTGGTAGTCGGTACGTACGTGCATGGTTGCCTTCCCTCTACATGCCTCTAAGCACGTGCTTAAGCATATAATCGTATTAATCGTCATATTTGTATATACTGAGATATTCACATTTCATTGCCTAATAAGTTTTTTTAAATAAAAATAATCGCACAAATCACTTTTACTCTCATTTCAACTCATGCCTAGAAATGCTATGACTAACTTAAAGTCTTCAATCGTAAAAGAATCATGAAGAAAGTCTATAATACACAACTCACTCAAACGCGAAGAAAGCAGCAAAGCATAGACTACAAAAATTTAATTACAAGCAAACAAAAAACATTTCAAGACAAAGATAATAATGAATAAGTTGAACTTGAACTTGTTCTCGAAAATATGTATGCAGCAAGAGCAACTCACGATCAGTGAGAAAGAAAGTTCAAAGAAAGCCAACAATCAAACAAGCAGTAGAACAAACCAACAGTCACAACACTAACAACAACAACAACGATGAACAAATATTATATAACTTTCACCGCACGATGACACAATAACAACAACAACAACAACAACAAAAACAAGGCAGAAGAGAGTAAACAAGTCGTAATGGAAGAAAGCAGCAAGAAACAATTCTCTTCATGTAAGATTTTTACTGAAATACAAAATAAAAACAACACAAAAAAACGAAGAAAGCTCAAAGCATAAAACGCTAAAAAGAGATAGCATACTAAAACTTGTTTCTTCATACAAAGAAAGTAATTTCTCAGCTTCGACTTCATTTTGTTTGGCTTTGTATCTCTGTATCTCTCTGTATATGTGTGTGTGTCTCGCTTAAGCGCTGTGCTGTCAAGCATGAATTTGATGTTACTCTGTTCTCACGCGTATATGTACAGCTTTTTGCACTTGTCGTTGTGTGTTTACATTGAACTTGAATTTGATTTGTATTTGATTTGCTTTGCTTTGGGTGTGTGTTTGTGTTTGTATTTGCTTTTGTGCTTTATATTATACTGTAATAGTTTTACGCATAGCTGACTTTGCATGTATTGTTTTAATAAAATTTAACATTAAATTTATAAGCATTTAAATTTAATTAAATCACATGCAATATTTAATTATAAGCTTTTGGCGTGTAAACAATAATAAAAAACAAATTGATTGACTTTAATGCTTTGCTGCACACTCGCATGTTTGAATGCAGTTAAGCTTTAGGCGCTCTCGTGCTTTGCTCTCTTTCACGCGACTGCATAGGCTATTGAAAAGAAATCAAAGGGCGATTATATTTATACAAAATGAAGGAGGTCGCCGACATTTTGCAAAGTAAATGTTGCTTTTACAGCGTATGAGCAATGAAGATTCTGTGTAAACAAACAAAAAAAAAACGTCAACTTATTTAAATATTAAACGAGGAAGTTTTGCTACTAAATATTTAACTTAAAATATTTTGCTATGTTTAATTCTTCTTTAAACCAGTCATAATTGCTTATTACTCGCCAATATACTAATAAATTTATGACATAATTCAAAATCTCTTAATTTAGCTGTAAATAGCGCTAACGTCAACGCGCTATAAGTCATTTTTATCATTCTGCTACACGTGTCGCTGATTAGCACAGACGATAATACATAAAACAACACTAAATACAAAAAAGTGTTGACCTTGCTTTTTTTTTTGATTTCCGCATAAATAAAAGCAAACTAGATTGATATATACACATATATGTATGTACATATATATATATATATATAAATAAATATTACAAGCATTATTGTATGTTTATATGTCTCGCCGTCTGTCTGGCCGCCAATATGTTTTAATTTAAGGTGCTAACTGACGTCAGCAGTCTGTAGTTGCCTATTGTCTATTATTATAAAATACTCGTGGCAAAGAAACACCCACCTAACCATGCGCATACGTACTGAGGAGGCGCCTCTGTAGTTTGTATTTTTAAATGTGTGCCAGAAATATTTAAAATGCAATTATGTACTGTGGCAGTCAAAATATAGCTGGTATATGATTGCTCGTGGCTTGCTGCAGTACTCAGCATATTTTTAATGCTAAATATAACGCGCAAAAAATAAATACATACGTGTATAAATGTATTTATAGTTTATACATATTCGCTGTACAGAAATTCTGTGCGCTGAAATGTGCTTAGTCAATTGTCATATCAGTTGTGTTGTAATAAAAACAATAACTATTTACCATGATATAATGTAGCTACGAATTTAATAATTAGAAAAACAATTGAGCGCTGATAAGCTTTTGTAGTGTTTGTTGAATTTTTAGTTGGCACCTTGTAAAGTATACTGTGCTTCTATTTTATATTTAGTTTTCGAATGAAAGTTATAAATGGTGTCATAATATGAGATAAGATTTAAAAGCCAATGTAATTTTAAAATAAATGCATTTCTACTACATTTTTAGTCTACTACAATCAACTGACGCGCATATTTAAATAAATAACTCAAAATACTCTAACTTTTTTTAAAGACAAAACCATAAAATTTCTATTAATTTTATGCTTTAAAAAGGGTTCTTACAAAAGATAAAAATTCACCTCCATAGTGCTGCAACTCAGAGTACCTAGCATTCACCCAAATATAAAATACCATTCAAACAATCGCAAAATTTGAATCTATGTGTATTATCTAATACGCAAAACTCGTCGTTAGCAAAAAAAAAAAAAAATACCTCATAGGCGACCTTGAAAGTTTCATTCACATCACACGAACATAGAAACGTACACTATCACAAAATAATAAAAAACAAAACTTTTGAGGAACTTCTGAGATAGTGCGCTAGAAATAAACACAACGTATGCAAACAAAAAAAAAAAACAATATTCGAAAAATAGGAAAAAAAAGAACAACAAATACAGATACAGCTGCAAATTTTATACAAATACATTTATGTAGCTAAATACAATGAACCAATGAGCACAATACAAACAAATTAATACTGACAGCTCTTGAAATTGGCGCTGTTGCTTAGTGTACTCATGTGTGTTCATATATTGTATGATGAAATGAAACATATATGTAGATAAACAACACATATAGCTAAATAAAATTTAAAAAAAAAGCGCAAACCTGTATAGAAGTTTTTTTTTTTTTGCAGATACATTTGTATCTGTATCTATGCACTGAAGGCGTTGTGTGTTGTTTGCCGAAAAAAAAAACAAATACATACATACGCTTAATTAAAATTTGACATTGAAATTTTCAGTTGCTATTTTTTTACGTAGCGTAAAAAATAAAATAAAACAATTCCGATGATCAATAAAAATACAAAAACAATCTCTAAAAAAAATTGCGCTGGCGAAAGCGAGACAACAAATAAGTAAATGTCTGTAATCAAAAAAAGAACAAAATTATTTTCAATGCGGAAATGTTTAAAATATTCCGAACAGGTTTAAATGCCTGCAAAGTTCAAGAAACGCAACTAAGGTCGAGAATTCATTTCGGTTTCAATTTAAGTTTAATCATTTTGCTTAAATCAATTTGTAAAAATTCAATGACCACGCGGCGCACAGGTTATCGACGTCGACGCGGACGTCGCCGTTGTTATTTTTTTTTTTTGTTTGTTTGTTTTGTTTTTGGCGCTTGTAAAGTGGGTGTGCGGCAACGCTTTAGACATACTACACATTTCATTTGTTTAGTTCATTGCATTAAATTTAATTTTTATTTCACTTTTAGCTGGCGTAAAGTCAACGCTTTGCAGTTGCTTGACTTCCACGCCATGCCATGCCATGCCAGTCAGGCGTAGTAAAATATTATTATGCAATATTTGTATACAAGTACGCGTACGAGAATTATTTCGTTGAGTGCTTGAACATATGCTTGATTGTGATATATATTGGTGCAATGACTTAAAGGTGAATGTTTTGAACTGACGTTTTTTTTGAACTTTTTGAACTTTTTGTTTTTTTTTTTTTTACTTCTGCGTTGTGTATGGTTTAATGATTTGCTTGTTATGGGTTTATGTTAGTATAAGAGTATTGAGGAGATGCCAGTGTAACTACCATTGCTGAAAAGCATCTGCTTCAAGGAGTGAACTTTATAGGAAAGCCACTTGCGACATGCAAGCTACTTGTAAAATAACATGCATTGTTAAGCGCTCAATGCTATAATATACAAAAGCGTAATTATACATCAGCTTACTCCAACATCAGCATACTCATACATTAGTATTCAATTTGTAAGAGTTAATCCGAGAATATTGTCGCTAGTGCACTATATTTATACTGAACGAGTGTAAGGAGAGCATGCTCGACTTCGAGGTATGTTGTCTAAGACAACATATCTCTTATGTTCAATATTTTATTAGGACTGACGAAAGATAAACCAAATTTTGCATGTTTATTTTTATTAACAACAACAACAACAACAACAAAATTCTCAAACAAAAACTTATATGGTCTGATCTGTAGCTGTGTATGATATTTTATTAGCATTCAGACTTTATTAACAACAGAAACAAAACAATTTTCATACATAAACTCAAAAATGAGGGACTGGTTTGAATGCAGGCTACTACTTATAGTGCGATTGGCAGATTCATTTAATACACTTTATCTAAAAAACGAACAGGAGAGTCTACACATTCAAATTTGAAATATCTAACACTTATAGTCTCCAAGATATTGTTGTACAAACAGACGGTCGAACGGACAGACGGATATGTCTCCATCGAAACGACTTTTAATGCTGATCAAGAATATATGGAGCCTGTTACGGCTCCAACTGCCTGTTACACATATTTGCATGAACTCTATGTATTTTTTTTTACCATATTCAGTTATATTCAGGTTATATTCATATTCAGGATTCAGTTTATACAAAATATTCTGCTCAAATTACCAAATTTTGTACAACTAAGTACGTCATAAAAGCAAAAACGAAATTCTTTCAATACATCTAACTCGTTTTCCGTTGTCTTCGGCTGTTAGTTTCCCATAAAGCAGAACTTTTAAGCGTCTAATTTGGCACAGATATTTCACATAGCTACTAGCATGAAATATATGTACACTACATATAGATCCAGCATGTACTTCTATATTCTGCTTCTAACAATACTTTAAACTACTAATTTTTGCAATCATCTCACTTCACAATTAAAATAAACTTTATAGCAAAGTTTGCAACATTAATTGCAAACACGATACATATTTTCAAAAGTAAAAGCCTGACTTGACAAACTTAAGCGCCAAACACTTTCATTGAATGCATGCAGAAAACATAAAAATACTCGTATATAAAAATAAATTAAATAAAAATAAATACAATAAAAATTTTACTTTCAATTATAATTTTTTTTTTTTTTCATTTTAAATTTTTTGCCAAACCAGCAAGTTTTCACTTTTCAAATACAAATAATAAAAGTTGCTGCCAAAATAGCAAACCCTAACAACAGCAGCATCGACGACGATCGAAGAAAGGTCTTTAGCCGTTTAACAAATTTCTAAAATGCATATAACAACAACAACAACAAAATAATTGTGCCAACTACAAATGAAAACAAAAAAAAAAAATAGAAAAACAAATGTCGATTTATAAAATTTAAAAATAAATTGTATAAACTTTCCAACAAAAGTTCAAACTCCTACACGACGCCGTCGACAACGTTGAAGCAAACAAAAACAACAAAAAAAATTATACTAAAATGCAATAAAGCAACTAAAAGTAAATAACTTTTCTTTTCTTGTGCACAATTGTAGCGCGAAGATATACAAATATATGTGTATAAATAAAAAATAAAAATAAAAATTAGACAACATTGCACATTGACTTTCACCGACATTCGAAGCGATTCGCAGACAGCGCAGCTGAGCGCAGCGCAGCGCAGCGCAGCGCAGATACCAGAGTCAAAGCCAAGGCAACTGCAGCAAAAACTCAAGCCACCAAGCAACTCAGCGCACGAGAGTCATTAACCCGCACAATTGCAATGCAAAAATAAAATTATAAAGACAAAAAAAAGCAAAAATATATATATTCAAGCTTTGCACTTTTACTATGAGTAAATTTAACCTATAACAACACTAAAACGAATTGAGCTGCAACGAAACGCGAGCGTGCAAAATGTCAAATGCAATTTGACAGTAAATTTAAATTAATAGAGCCTCCTTCAAGTCTTGAGTGAAAACTAGTTGCAAGCCTTGCCAAGTGCAAAAAATTTATACAAAAAAAAAAAAGAAAAAAATACAATTGCAAATAAAACTAAAAGTGATTTTTTTTTTTGCTTTTCAAACAACTCAGTTTTCACTTTCTTTTGAAGCGTCGTATCTTTTTTTTGTTGGTTTTGTTTTGTTTCTTTAGTGGAAATTAAAAACTTGGCAAACGGATGCATTTCAAATGAATGACACTTTGGCGCACAATAAAACAAGCGAACGAGTATCAAGCGTAGCAAATATTTATGTCTGCTATAAAAATAAAAAATAAAAAATGTAAAAAAAAAAAAAAATGGTAGCAATGAACTTGCAGTCCCTCTTGCAATGCAAGTGAGTTATAAAAGAAAGCAATTCAGCAGCTCAGCCTCTCGAGTCCAACTTACGCGTATGCTGATGAAGTGCAACTAATTGCTGTCGACTGAATTTGAATTTTATAGCGACCGACATTGGTTTGGATTGAATACTGATACTGAACTGTCGCCGTTTTGATTATTGTGTTTAGTTTTTTTTTTTTTTTTTTTTTCAGCAAATTTCACTTGGCATTGTAAAGTGTGATTTAAAAATAATAGTCTTGTATTGTACAGCGCCATTTTAAAGCAATGTGATTGAAGATTTTAATTGAAATTATGAAATTTTATTGTCAAGATTGGAAAATCATATTTTTGCTGAAATTAAAAAAAAAACACTTTGCAAGTCTTGACAGTTTTTGATTGATCAGCTGATTGATGCAAGAAATAAACGGATTCAAAACATGACTTTGATTGAACAGACAGAACAGTTTGTAGTTACAAACAGTGGCACAAATGGCAAGTCTCATAGAACTAACATTTAACAGGTGATTGGTGCAAGGATTGTTTGGATGATTGATGCAATAATAAGTCATGTAACTATGATTGAACATACTATTTATGTTGTAATCAAACAGTTCAACAAAATTGCAAGTCTCGTAGAACGTAGACGATTGTTTAGATGATTGTTGCAATAATTGGTCAACAAAATTTAAATATAAACATAATCTACATAATTACATATATGCTTAATACATGCCTGATTGATCTATATGCTTAATACATGCCTGATTGATTGTATCAATGATTGATAGCATATATACAATATCTATTAAAATTAATTCTCCGTCTCAAATTATATATTTGTTTAAAACGCTGATTGATTAATATTATGATTGATATATTGTAATCAGAATACATTAAGCCTGAATTTAGCACACAATAAACCAATTTTCTGTACGTTACTGCGTTCAACAAAACAATTAACAAGCTGATTGATAAGTTGATGCTTTTCGTGATATTTCATTAAGTTAATCCAAATTTAATGAAGGCTGGTTTGTGCAGCGTTTAGCAATAAAGTTTTCAATCTGATTGATAAGTTATTTTTCGTTTTTGATTGCTATAAATAAGTTAGTCTAAATTGAACATAATGTAAAATTGCTAAACTATGAGTTTCTAAACGATTATTATTCTTGATTTTCAATTTCATTTTAATTTATTGAAAAGTAATGATTGATTTGATGCATTGATGTGTCATTCTTCTCGCGCATGAATCAACTAAACTAAACTTGACTTTTCTAAATGATTGATGGCATGATTGATACGCAATAAAATATATTAAATTGATCTTTCATGATTGATTGCAACAAATTAGTGCAATAAAATTGTATGAGATGTTAATTTGAATTTCTAAGCGTGTTATTAATCAATAAGTAAGTTAAAAAAAAATGATGTGCTTGATTGATTGAAAAATGGTTTGCTACAATGCTGCTTGCAAAAACTAAACACTTTAAATAATAGTTAAAAGTAAATATAATCGATTTTACAGTAGTCAATAGTCAATGAATTAAATTCGCAATTTTAAATAATTGCTGTCATGATTGATAAGTGAGAAATTGTGTTGAGCATAAGAAAACCTATACCTTTGATGTTCTAATTAAAAATTGTTGTGCTGCAGATTTAATTATTAATTTCTAACTTAGAAGTCCAGCATTGAGTTGTATTAATTATCTATTTATATGCTTGATTGATGTTATGCATTTTGATAGTAAAAAGTTCTGCTAATTCACATTAATACAAAAATCGATTGATTGGACTTATGAATATACATACATATGATATAATTCCCATATAAAACACTGCTCTACTCAATGAATCACTTGCTATAATTTCTCACAACAATTTTAAATGCACAAAGCCTTTGAACTCAACTGCGATTGCCTTGAATTGACAGCTGTATGAGTGTGTATCTGTATTCAAAGTTTAAATTACTGTTGACTTTAATTAAAACAATTTTTAACCAGTTTTTCCAAAAAAAAAAAGATTCATTAACAAAAAAGTGCAATAACTTCCTACTATGCATAAAGAATGCGCTGACATTGGTACAGTTATATCGCGATTAAAGTTTCGATTAATTTTATTATTATTTTTTTAATGCGGTAGCAAGTTAATTGAACTCACATGAACTTCTGTGAAGACTAAACTTGAAGCGTTGAATGAACGTTTTATTTATTATAAATATTTTATTTGTATTTATTTTAAACGACATTAAATAAACACGGAACCATATGAAGATGCTGCAAAAATCAATGACCTTGCTTGATAAGTTGATTGACTGACCAACTGAGAGTGAGTGAGTGAATGAATGACTAACTGAGTGAGTGAGTGAGTGAGTCAATAAGTCAGTAAATGAATAAGTGCATAATGCGCATACATACTTATATAGGCTTTGACTTATAAATTGTTCATACTATGTATATTTTATTAAGCTAGGAAGTCGTTGGCGTTATTTGCCGGGGTCAACATGCTCGAAGGTAAAAGTTAAGCGCCAGCTAACTGTAGTTGAAATGACAACGACCATTGCGACAATGTGACTAAATAAATCGAGTCAATAAACGTCGAGAGCAAGTAACTTGACAACCTTGCACAGCTGTGAAATTTAAACAGAAACCACATGCTTCCGAGTGTAGTAGCTTTAAGTCAATGCTCGTTGTCAAGCAGAATGCTTGTGAAAAGGTCGTCATAGGTAGGTAGGCCTATAGTATTTCTAAAGGCTTGGCGCTATTTTGCAAATGTTAATTAAAGATCAAGATCGGCAGCAGTTTAGCTTAGTTGGTTTAGCAGTACTCATTTCCGACACCCGCTGAAAATATTTAGCAAAACATTTGATATCGGAAGCAACCTTTAAGCGCGTTTGCTTTAACTATTTGTTTGGCCATCAACGTTTTGTGATTGACAACGAACTGAACGAATAATCGAACTAACATTTGATCGATGCAACTGATCAATCAGTTAGACTTTGTTGTCTATTTGTTTTAGTAATTGAATAGTTCCAGTAGTTCGAGGTGAATTTGTTTCTCTTAATTATACTATTTCGAGCACTGTCTTAAAACGGTTCTCGTTATGTATCTATTAGCTATAATTTATAAATTATTAAAGGTGTATTT
This sequence comes from Leucophenga montana, assembly GCA_035044765.1. Classification (NCBI taxonomy): domain Eukaryota; kingdom Metazoa; phylum Arthropoda; class Insecta; order Diptera; family Drosophilidae; genus Leucophenga; species Leucophenga montana. Next base: position 2,558,752 of record JAWNNQ010001640.1, on the reverse strand, counting down.
GCGGAAGTTGTCGCAGGCGCTAAAATGCTAATTAGCTTTTATGATTATGCTTGTTTTATGCTAATAGTATTGGTACAAGGGGTCAATATAACTTGTGGTTCGAACGATTGACGGTTTATAAGAACGGTGTACGGAACACATTGGCTAAACCAGTTATGTTTGGTGTGAAGTTAATTAGTAAATGATTGAATGAATGATTGAAGTGTTTTAAAGTGAAAAAATTTGAAAGTAATGTACTACTAATAGATTTTTGTGTATTGTAGGCCACCTGTGACTAGAATGGAAAACATAACAGTTCAAAGTTTGAGATTGAATTGATGATTGTTGCTAGCAAATCAAGATGTTGACAAAGAGATTGAAAAGTAAATTCGAAGAAAAAACATACAAAATAAGTTCACAGAATTTATAAACCGAATTCAAGACTCTTGATTGACATACTGATTGATGTACGTAATTTTGGAAACATTTATTTTTCGAGACGAACTTTAAGCTATCATTGAAATATCTTCTTACCGATATGCAATTCCGGTTCGCCCTTAATCGAACTAGCAACTGTTGTATCCATAACTGGATAAGATTTAATATAATCCGGTGTTTGTGGACGCGAATCTGCAGGCACAACCACAATTGTGCCATTGCCATGAGCATGATGATGATGATGACCGGCCGGTATCAGTGCCTGCGCATGATAGGGTACCAAAGCGCCGCCATTGTAAGCAGCAAGTGTATTCTGTGGTGCTGCTGTTGGCAGAGCAGCTTGATAAATTGTACCATGATGATAGCCATCATAGGCGGCATTTAGATCACTAGTGCTGACAACAACACTGTGATGGTTATTGTGAAGCTGTTGCTGCTGATGATGATAGATGGAAGACGACGACGACGACGAAGTGGTTGTCGTAATTGTGCCGGCGGCAGCGGTGGATGACGATGACGAGGACGACGTCGGCGAATTGGGTGACATTGAAGAGGAGGCGGTGGATGTGGAGGAACCATTACCATTAACACTCTTATTCATAAAGATAACATTGCTGTGCGGCATTTTACGCGCGGCGGCTGCAGCAGCTGCGGCGGTGGCGGAGGACGAGGACGAGGATGTAGCGGTGCACGGTGCAGTGACCACAGCACCACCTGTAGGCGGCACAGTATCCATGTCTGTGACAGGTGGCGTGGGTACACTGCCACCGTGAACACCACTACTCCCACTATTACTATAACCGATTAAACGATTTGCGCGATAATCAGCTGCGGGTGCTTGAAAAACAACACATGCGGCATGATTTGTGTTCATTATGGTAGATGTGGAAGAGGACGAAGTTGTTTGTTCTGACATGCTACTACCAGTATTTGTGTCTGTATTTGTAATCACTTTTGTATGTTGATAATATGTAGAGACGCTCGTATTGGGCGGTAATTTTAATGCGTTCTCTAAATGTGAACGTCCTACAACAAGCTGTGCTGCTGTAGGCGTAGTGCTTGAGGCCACCGCAATTGCAGGCGGTGCTGCAGTTGACTGTGGCGGTGTACTCAGACAGATCACTGAAGTCTTTGCACTTGTAGGCGGCATAGATGATCTATTTGACGGTGAGCTTTGAGCAGCAGGAGGACTGCTGCTACTGCTACTGCGTGGATGCGAATCGGAACTGTCCGCGGACATTAGCATTTTCACTGGTGGATTTTTTTAAAACACTTTCAAAATTTTCTTTTTGATTATTATATATTTTTGTTTAAATTCTGTTTATATTAATATAAACATAGCTGTTGAATTTCTTTGTGGCACACTTTGTGGTATTCAAAAATTGTTATGCCATAATTCACTAGCACTTGAAAATATGTTTAAGTTGTAAAATTTAAGGTTTTTTGTTTGCATTAATCCTGTGCACATAGATAGATTTTTAATGCGCTTTCACTTGATAGTCACACGATTTATATTTTTAAAAGAAATGCTTGTAAAAATAATTTCGCTTTTATATGCTGTTAACAAAATTTAAAAAACCGCTGAATTGTTTTTTTTTTTAAATTTTATACGATTAATGAAACGTATTGAAAACGAGCGAGCTTCCGTAAAAACGATCTGCACATCACGAAGCGCTGTTAGTCAATGAAAGGAAAATCAACATCAACATTGGATCTTGTTCAATATTTCGTATAACGACGTCCCTGAGAGCGTACACAATTGTGAAAAAGAGCGCAAGAGCGCGAGTGTTTGGGGTGCAAGCACGCTCTTGTGCTCTTGAAAATAAAAACGAACGTTGCCATTGAAAAATGAACGAAAAAAAAAAACACATTTACGCCGCTGTTGTTTCGCCATATTGTAATATGGCAAGAGACTCGAGTTCATGAGATCCAACGCATACATATACAATTAATCAATTTGGCAGCAGGCAACTCAACTTCCTCTCTCTCTCTCTCACTCTAGTTGAGTTCACTTCACTGCGTGAGTATTCAGGGCTAAATATGTATACAAGTCAGCTGCGCTGAGCGAAAAAAGATTAGATTAGCAATCAGAGAGAGAGAGATAGAGAGAGAGAGAGAGAGTGTATGGGAATAAAATAGAAAATGAGAGAGCTAAACTAGATTTACGCTCGCGCGTGTAGCAGCTATATATTACATGTGTGTTTTTTTTTTTGTGTGTTAGTGTTGGTGGTGGCAAATATGAAGCAGCAGGGGTGACTCAAGTCGACACTAATTTGTAGTGTAAACTCCCCCGCATTGTATTGTAATTCTTCAACACGCTGCGCTTCGACACTATCATTCAAGTCACTTTCACGCTGTGTGTGTGATATATTATCAGCATCGCAACAGAGAGCGAGAGAGAGAGCATGTAATCGAGTTTCGCGCATATGTTGTGCAGTCCTCGAAAGTAATTGAGGAATTAAAAAAAAAGCATTAACCTTCTTGCGGTTATTGTACTTTTTGCAATGATTTTGATAATTTTTTTTTTTCGAGATGCCATTGTCGCATTGAAGTTTTATTGCTTTATCAAGATAGACGAAGTGAGAGCATTCACAAGTATTATTTTGTACCCTGCACTCATTACGAAAGTAAGGTCTATATTGAATTTTGAACAGCTAACTATAGGATTTAAACTAGACTTGAAATATTGACACTTGAAATTCTTGTCAATTGTCACAATATGTACATTAGGTAAATAGTTGTGGCAGATGTAGAAGTTTGCTCTTAAAAGCATGCAACGAAATTTTATATCTTCGTAATGACTGAATCGAATTCAACTACGGCTTTTTTAACATAACTCATCACAAAATTAACGTATTGTTAATATAAAAAATATGTATGTTGAGAACAAAATGTAAAAAGCTGGAAATCATTTCAATTCTCAAAAAATAAAAATGCTACATTAAGTTTTCAAAGTATCTAAAACCGACCGCTTGAAATTTTGGCTTGCCGATTGCCACCTCTTGAAGAATTTTTGAATATGTAGAAAAACTGATGTTTATATTGCAGCAACTCAGCTGTATACTTTTTTTATACCCTACATATATTATTTTTTCACTCTGCCCTTGTCACGCAATGTTTAATTTCTTTATGCAGCTAACTAAAGCGAACGTTCACTCACTACATTTAACTTTTTTCAATTCCTACAGAGTTCATTGCAGTTTGAATGAACATGAAAAAAAAAAGAAAATTTTTATAAATTTTCTACTCACATGAGGTTCAATAAAACTTTGCGTTTTCTTGAAATTACTATTTTTCTTTTGTTGTAATACATTTAAGAAAAAAATAATATTCATAAAAAATTTGTTTAATTACGCTGCATTTAAAATTATATCATTGTGATGAAAAATGTAAAAGACGCTGTGTAAAGTCATTGACTCGTAGACAATTTATGTAATTTATTTGAATTGTAATTCACTTTTGAATGGTTTTTCGAAAATGAAGTGAAAGTACATTATTATATACACATACACATGTATTATATACACAATATATTTCTTGCCTAGGTCAATATTGTGCTGTAAGACATATGGTATTTTGAGACTATGTTGTCTATTTATAGGCGCCCTAGGCACACTTTTTAATGGTCAAGAGCACAGCAGGCGACAACATTTCTTTGCTGCTCGTTTTTATTCTACTATATAAAATTTGCGTGGGTTCTTAATAGTTTTTAAACACTTATTCACTTTTGGTTTTTAAAAATTTTGACAAATGATTTTTTAAGTAAATGACACGTGTTATAAGTTTGGCAACGATTTATGGATTTGTTTAGCGTCAGCGGAAAGCAAATTTACATTATTTCTTTTTCAATTATTGTATAAAATTTTGAAAAACTTAATTTTGAAAAATTAATAAAAATGCAGACGTTTAAAATTTAAAATCAGCTGATTCATATCTTCATCTTGGTCGGACTAGTTCTCCGTCTCCGACTCGGTTTCCGACTCGGTTTCCGACTCGGTTTCGAACTCTATATCACAATCAGACTCTTCCTCATACCATAGTTGTTCCTCAAGCTCTGACTCTGACTCTGACAAGCACTCGGATTCCACGTCCGATTCTGACTCGGACTCATGCTCAAGCCATAGTTGTTGCCAGGCCACTTGTGGAGCACGAATGGGCTCATCTTTAATGGGCTCATCTTCAATGATTTTAATGCCAGTGTCTATGAAAGACATTTTTGGTTTTTCTCTTTTTGGGTTTTTTAAAGATATTCCAGTATATATAAATATTTTGTGTTTGAAAATAAGTTAAAGATTGTTTGAAATAATTCAAGTATTTTGCAAAAGTTACTTTATAAAATTTTTCTATTGTAAAAAGAGAAAAAAGTTTCTTGCCTTAATTTGACTACGCATTACGTATAAATGAAACGTGTATTAAACAAGTCAGAGTTTGAATGCTGTATAAACAAATTAAAAATTCGCAGCAAACGAAACAAAAATAAATATTTGACTTCCTTATTAACGAAATTATAACATGAAAAAAATTTAATATTCAAAAAATAAACACAAGAAAATCAAGCCGACAAAGTCATGCAGCCAGACAAAAGGATGCCAGGCAGCAAGGGACGCTAGTGTAATATGGTACCAGATGAAGTCTCAAGACTGAGCCCGAAATTTCAGCTTACAAAGCCAATTAACAAGTTACAATCCTTAAAAGTTCAATGCTACTAAAGCCAAGTTCAATTAATTTGTTGTTTTTATCTGCTTTTTGGGTAAATGGCACATTAAAGATCTTTACTTTTTGGGAAAATTTTCGTTGAGCTGTAAATTCAAACACTTTCGCAAAATGAAAGTGAGCTCCAGTTTGCTCAGGCTTTGTTATTTTATTTCTTGAAAAAAAAAAAAATATATGTATATATATATGCAAAATAAATTTTTATACACAAAACTGAACGCTGGGAAAACTCGTTCGATCACTTTCTTTTCATGCTCATGATTTTTCCAATGAAGCTCGAAAATGCTTGCTGTTGTTGTTGCTGTTGTGGTTGTTGTTTATGTTGCCAATAAAATTGGTTTAATGACACTTTAAACACGCTTGAAAAAATAAATATAAATAAAAAGATTAAAAAAAAATCCTCAACAAAAAAGGCGAATGAACAAAATGTCAATGGCTTTTTCATTTTTATTTTGTACAAAACGCAGTTTGTGTTTTTTGGTTGTGTTTGTCTTTGTTGTTGGCAGCTCGATTGCATTTATGTTTACAAACAACAACAACAACAACAACAACAAAATGTTGCTGATATGTTCACTTGTTTCATTATGATGTCAATGATATCATAGCATATAAGTTAAAGATACATATATGAGTATACAGATATAAATTCAAATAAAAAAAAATATGCACGTTTGTACGAGTTTCTTCATGGCTTAAATTACTGTTCTATAGAGATCCCGTTAGAATACTACAAATTAGACAATAGTTAAAAAGTATTGTCAACACTATATAAAATATTTACTACTGCATGCAATGTGCAATGCATAAACTAACGAACTCATATAAATGCATATGCTGTAAAATTGCTGTACAAAACTGGGTATTTCACAGTCAGTGTTGAAGAGAAGAGGGCGTGCGCCGGTTTTGTATACGAACAGTGTTAGACAACACCGCGAATAAATAAATATAGTATTAAATTTTCTCGCTGCGGCTACAATTTGTTTATAAAGTGCAAATAAAAAATAAATAAATTGGCTATACAAATGCTTTGATAGATTACAAATGCCTTGAGAAATTATGGGCAATTTTTTGCTGAGAAAGTCGCATGCAGTTCATTGAACTAAATGTCAATTGTATACATGAAGCTTAGTTTGAATGTGAATGAGTTGTTTAAAGTTTGTAAAAACTATATATGAATGAATTTCAATTCCATTTAGGCATTGCTTGCTTAGAAACTAAACTTTATGCACAGTATTCTGATACTAAAATGAAGGCAGGATGTAGTTCAAGTGAACACATCAAGTTATTTTCCTTATCTTTCTCTTTGCCACTGCAGCATCGTGCTTGTTGATCTGACGTTTTGATAACGATTTCGTTCGAGCCAACCATAAATAGCTTCGCTATAATTCCATTCAGGCAATGCTGGCTTAGAAAATAAACTTTATGAAGGCAGGATATTGTTTAAGCGAGCACATGAAGCTTTTCTCTATTTTACACATTTATTTCTTGTTGATCTGACAACAATTTCGTTCGAGCAAACCATAAATAGCTTCGCTATATAAACATGTTGTGTATTAACCAAATTTTGTCCAATTCGAGTTCATAAAAAAAAGTGTATGAATTTAACAAACATCAACCTAAATATTCACTAAAATACATGGAATTAGAATTGTAAATTTCCAAAACATCAGTTTATTGCATTTTGACCTTAAATTTGGGCTACCAAAACCTGAGTGAAAAATAATCGCTTTTTTAAACGTCAACCACTCACCAGGTGAACAATCTGATTTGGAAACGTGTAACTTACACCATTTTGGCGATTAAAGAGGCCAACCAAACGGTTTGTACCAACCTACAGGAGAACGTCCCGACTTCTTATACTAGGTTTTTTTTTTATATTTAGACCTTAAGAAGCTCAGAAAATCGTTAAAGTTTTCAACATTTTCAAATTCTTCATGTTAAAATTCAGGTGGTTTCCTTTCCCTTTCTACTTCTTGTCTGCACTAACTCCATACCATAAAGACTTCTCAAAATATTTAATGTCAATGAATTAAATTTATGACATCATTCTCAACTGAACTGCGGTGAACCACAAATTCGAAAATTATGCGTAATCAACGTCACCTGAGAGCATCGCAAAAAAATGATTGTAGTAAGTATATAGTTCTATATACACAGCTACATATATGTATATACATAAAAAAAGCATTTATTGAAACAAAAAAAGATAAAATAAACTAAAACAAAGCACAAAAATTTAGTGTATGTACTTAAATCGTTTCGCATTTCGACGAGCACATTTTTTTCTATATAATAAATTTTTATTTATTATTTTTTTTGTGCGTGACTTTGGCCTTCAGTTTGACCGAGTTCATGGCTCTCACGCACGAGCTGCGTTAATTATCTTCAAAGATACGCGTTTATAACATACTTTGCCGGCAAACTTGACTGACAGCTATTACAGATACAAAGATACAATTCTAACGCCTGTAGCGCTGCTGCTGCTTTTGAATTTATTGACTTTGATAAAACTTATGTGAAGCCAAAGGCGAGCGTCAAACATTTGCGAGCATAACCGAGTTCAAGCGCGCAAAAAAAAAATATTTTTTCAATTTTAAATATTATTTTTAAACATTTATTTTTCGAAAAGTGGTTTAACAAGAATAATATTTTTGAAACTAGTTCTGCAAAATTATATTTATATTTTAAAGATGATCTATCAAGGAAGTTGGCAGCGTTTAATGCCGGCGCCACAATTGATTTATTTTTATTTCAATATATAATTTTTTTTTTTTTTTTGTGCAAATTAAAACTACAAGGAAAAACTCATAAAATGTCGTTCAACTCGAATCAAATTCGTTTTGATTCAATGCTACCACATACGACTCGATTGCTTCAAGAGAGTATATGGCACGCTCAATTATTTTTTTTTTTTTTTTGGCGTACGTTTGACGCTCATATAATGCTGATAATGATAACAATTCGCTTAACCGATTATCGAGCGAGTCAGTGTCGCATACTCATACAAGCATATGCACAAATTGTATTAACTGCGCTTGAGATGTAGCACAGTGTCCCAGCGTAATTATCAGCTGAGGCAGACTTGGCGACTATTGCCTGGGTTGATTGTCATCTGTGTGTATCCGAGGTCTAGTACAACACAATACAAAATACAATACAATAAATCATTGGTCTGCTTTGTTCTTCTTTGGCGCTTTAGTTCTCTAGAGTATTGGGTTATTGAAACTGCGGCATACAACATTTATCGGTCAATCGATGCGTGAATGTGAAATGTGAAGGCAAATGAACGCGTGCTGGCTCTGGATTATACATATTATGCAGCAATTTTTAGTACAATGCAACTGAATCTTGAAAGAATGAATGCTGCAAATGATTTTAAAGCTGTAGAAGGCACAGTTAATATTGAACCAGAATTCAAATCTTCTATCTCCACTGGCCTATAGACATCCATTTGGAAAGCTTGAACATACCTAATATCGAGTGTAGCCAGAGTTTCAATGAAACATGCCAATTTGTAGATAAGAGTTAAAGTTGAAGCTCATATTAGATCCGTCTATTTTCAAGATTTGTAGTAAAAAACGGCAGCGAGAGTGATTCTTTTAAAATACTGTATAATTTAGATTGTGTGTTCTCTAGTGATTTATGAATAATATTATTGGACTTTGAGAGCAGCGTCATAACTTCATTGCTGTAGCGCATACTCACATTAATGAACTAATGGTAATGAAAAAAAGGAAAGTGAAAACTTCAATGGAGAAAGCAGACGAGAGACGGGTTTAACTCTCTATCCTACTCAATTTTCATTAGAATCTCTTTCTCTTGCTATCCCTCTATTTCATTTAATGTCTCTCTTTCTCTTACTGTCTCTTTCATTCTCTTACTATCTCACTCTTTCTCTTACAGGAGAAAACAGACGAGTCACAGGTTTCTCTCTCCTACTCAATTTTCATATGACTCTCTATCTCTCTTCCTCTTTCTGTCACACTCTCTTATTTAGTATCTCACTCTATCTCTTACTGTCTCTGTCTCTCTCTCTTTCTCTTACTATCTTTCTCCTACTGTCACAATCTCTATCACTGTGTAGCTCTCTCTCTATCTCTCTCTCACTTATTGTCTCGCACTCTCTGTCTCTCGTCCTCTCTGTCTATCCGTCCGTCCTCCTCTTATAGTGAGTCTCACTCTTTCTTAATATCATTTCTATTTTACCCTCTTTCTCTAACTGACATTGTATTACCTTCTTACTCTAACTCGCTCTATCTCACTCTCTTTTTATATTATGCGCTCTCTATCTCACCGTCTCTATCTCACTCTCTCTGTCTCTTTCTCTCTAACACTATTTTACTTTCTCGGTCTCTCTCGTTTACTACAATATATCTTTTTCTTTCTATAAATCCAAGCTATTTCTATCGCTGCCTCTCTCTCTCTCTCTCTCTCATTATGAATCGAGAATTTTACTCTTTTTCCTTCTATCTCTCTCTCTCTCTCTCTACTATTCCTATGTGAGAGCGTGAAAGCTTGACAATAAAAACATTTTGCAAAATATGGGTCTCTCTTTCTTTTTCTTTCTCTCTTTCGTATATTTTTTAATTGCTAACTCTTTGTTACTCTCCGTAACTCTATCCTTCTTAGTGTGCTCTCTTACTCGATCTGTCTGTGTTATTCTCTGTCCGTTTCTAAAATTTTTCCTAATCTTTCTCTACACTACTCTCTCATTCTAGCTTTTTGTTACTTTTTCTCTCTTTTCTCCAACTTTCTCTCTCGCTCTCTTACTCTTTGTCCCTTTCTCTTCCCATTACTCAAATCATAATTCTTTCTATGAAATTCATTAACAAAGTCTAGCACACATGACTAGTCAAGTCCCTACTTGATTAAATACAACCTTCAATGTCTATCAACTTGAAGTATATGGTTCTTAACCCCAAGCCTCATGCTTTTACTCAAACAATGTTGATCAACATGATATGCGCAAAATTTCAAATAGAAACCGCAAACAGTTATCATTATCCTTGAGTCCAAAACTATATATGTATAAAAAATTCAAAACACTTGAATAAACTTTAATTACATAAAAAAAAATGTCTGCCAGCAGATATCACACCATGCTGCCACAATGCTGCTTAACTACAACACAGTTCAATAGCCAAATTTTTCTAGCCAGGGTCAACTTTGCGTAAATATTGATAATTTGCATATTTGCGTACACACATCATTGTTTAATTTAGAATTTAGTGTAGGTATAATCTATATATTGAAATGAAAACAAATTGTAGGCGCTTTTTTGGCATTAGTTTCGCTAGTTTTTTACCAGTAGACGCACACGACCTTGACTAATAAAATAAAATCTATGCATATGTATGTACATATATTGTAAATAGAGATAATTTCTTAAACACACGCCAACGCTACTGACACCCATTTCCTATGTGAGTGCGTGAAAGCTTGCCAAAAAAAAAAAGAAATAATTATAATTTTTAATAATAATCTTTAGTCAAAAATAATCCTAGTCTAGCAACTACTCGTGTATGGTCGCATCATATCATATCGCACACGAGTTAGACCTTGAAAATTCTTATCGAATTTTCACCTTTTGCCAAAACTAAAACTTTTGGTTTTCTTTTTATATTTGTTTTGTTTCAAATTCTATTTTATATTGCGCGTTGATAAGTTATAGCTTGTTATTTTTTTTTTGTCCATCCAATTTTATGAACTAGTTGAATTTGTTTTTATAATTTTTCGCCAACGCGTTTCGCTCACGTAGTGCTGCACTATTTTTACACATATGACGCATTTGTGCTCTCGCTCTAACTAAGACTAGATAAGCGCCATAGGAATTTGCTCCGCTGACCTTCATTTTTTTTTTATCGATGTGTTTGATAACATTTTGGGCTCGTGTTAAGACACAATTTTTGTTTTTATTTGTTGTCTCAGTGTGTGTGTTTAGTATTATTTAAGTTTTACTATCGTCCGGAGATTAGAATTGTTTGACTGTATGAATCTAAATTAACGTGCAAATAGTTTACGTCGTTATGAAATTGTAATTTCATAGTATTGTGTATTACGTTGTCATAAATTATGTATGAATTTACGCATTTTTAATAAGCTTCTTAAGTGTCAGATTAATGCGCTAGAAGCTTGAAGATTTCACTATCAAATCTCATTTTGGGCAGCTTTGAAATGAAATTTGTACTAGATTTGTGAGTCTATAGCTCTAGAGTCTAGTTTTTATATTTTTCGAAAACTAGACATTGAGACAGTTTAGCAGACTGACGGGCATGCATATGGCTAGCGCGATACGTCATATTTTGCTGATTAAGTATATACTTTGTGGAATCTCCGCTGTTATTTTCAGGGGTGATACAGAAATAAATTTTACTAAATTTTAAGAATGCGATTTAAAGATTTTGAGGCGAAGCGATTTCTGTGTCACCCCATATAGTCGATGATTGTATGGATGTCTTAGCTTAAAAACTCAAAACTCAGTGTTTGACAAAATTCTTAGTAACACATGAAAAATACTTCAATTATATTTTTTTATATAAAAAAAAAAAGAAAAAATTTAAAAAAATAAATAAAATAACCAAACATTGGCACCATGTCCGGCATTCGAACTTACAAGCAGCAACCAGAGTTCATTGAAGACACAAATTTCGAGGCACAACGTGAACTTGAAGCTGCAAATAATAACTATACTATTGAAGATCTAATAGTAGCATTTATGCATTTAACTATCTCATAAAAACAGTGTTACTAAAGGAGGAGATGTTACAAAAAAATACAATATATTTATGTATATAATATAAAAATGATGTAACAAACAAGTTTATATCATCATAAAAAAAAAATCAACAAACCAAAATGCCGCTAACTTTCCACACAACATTTAACTGCAGCTAAAAGTTTCGAATTTTCTAGTAAAAGAAAACTCTGACAATTTCCTGCCGAACAACTTTCCACTTCTTCGAGCACACAGCAAAACAAAGAATGGAATTAGAATGGTTTGTTCTAGAACATATCTATGCTAGAAATTCAAACTCACTCTAAATACATGTTGTATGTATCTGCCTAACGCCGCCTGTACTTGAACTCGTTTTGCTTTTGCTGTCGCTATATTTAATGAGTATAAATTTTCCACTGCAAGCAGCAGCAGCAGCAACAGAACTAATGCATTAATTGTAATACAGACACAAAGCAGTGAGTTTTCCACATTTTTCCTTTATTTTCTATTTTTTTTTTTTGTTTTTTTTGTTCGCTCCATAATTTATTATCAACTTGCATGCAACCACAATGGTCTGGGATGTTTTGCGGCGCAACGCTTTGTACATGCAAGTATCTGTAATCGAATGTTACTTCAGCGCTTATCAGTGAAAATTCTCAATGTAAGACGATGGCGACGACGACAAATTAAACCAAAACATGCAGCAATTGTAAGAAAAGCGTAGGAGAAACGGCAACGTACAATCAGCGGTGGCATGCAGCAATCGCGCCTTGCAGCATATAATTATGGAGCATTGTACGCAGCGGCAACGTTCAATGATCTGTAATGCATTGTGTGAGGGAGAGCGAGGTAGAGACAATGCATCGGGTGGAATAGTGTGAAATAGCGCATAGAAAAACGATCCGCATGCGGTAAAAGAAATAAAAAGTGATCTTCAATGATCTCGACATTGAAAATGATAAACAAGAGAAAATTATTTCAAAAGTTGATAAAGAAGTCTTCATACGCTACTAAGTACGAAATTGATGCAATGTTAAAGAAACTTGAATGCAAGAAAACATTTAAGGTATTCACAGCTAGTCGATTAACAACTTAGTTTTTGAAAAAAATTGGAAAACGGGACCTTTATGGGTCCGGAACCTTTTTGTGGACTTAGCTGGGTTCTAAGTCTAAATCTTTCATAGTAGATCGTTTTAAAAGCACTGCTTCCCGATACTGGATACAGTATTCTGATCTACGGGAGGCCAAGCTACTAACTCGTCCTATATACCCAAAAACCAACGCACATTTGACCAATAGATCTGACCTGAGGTTGCTTATAGGCTACCTCACTGGCCATCATCCACTGAGATATCACCTAAATAAACTAGGTCTCTCCTTAGAAACAGATTGCACACTCTATCTAGAGGATGACGAAACTAGTTTACATCTGCTTTGCGTTTGTCCGGCCTTGGCCAGGATAGTTATGTTTAAGCTCAATCGTCTGTAAAACATAGAAACCATTTTCCAATTTGAGTATATATGTTAGGTGACGTTATTTATGAATATAGTATGAGCGTTTCTGAGCAAATGAGCTATATGTTTCAATGATCTGTAATGCATTGAAACATATACTACGGGTTCGCTACGAGTTCATCTTCAGTCAACGACGGTAAAACAGTCTGAGCCACGGACTCACGAGGTCCTCGGGCAACCTCTGAAATCCATACTACAACTGTCTGATTTTATAAATGTCTATTTTGTTTTGTTCCTCAACATTTTGTTTCATGATGTTTTTATTAGAAGTTTCTAAAGAAATTGTATGTATATGGTCTCAGATGAATCGATAAATAGATAATACCCACATAATATGTGCTGTAAATGAGTGCATATTCATTAAGACTAACAACAACAACTTCAACAACCGCTAAATGAAGATCATCATGAAACATACAAGAGCATCAAAGAAATGCACAATAGTGAAGAGAGTTGTATAATGTATTTAAGCTCTGTCGCTCTCTTGTCTCAAATGTATCTGTGTGAAGTTCAAAGCCATTGCAGCATCAGTGCACTGCACTTCATTTCAAGCAGCACAAACAACAGCAACAAAAGATACTACTAGCTGTAAGAAAACGTATGAAAGACCGCACGAACGCCAACAACAATCTCATTTAATACGATCTGTGCTCTCTGCCATACTCTTACTTTAACCTAGCACTCTAGCGCAATGTTGATGTAGGTTCGTATCTATATACATTCACTTCGGATACTTCTGTTGCTGTTATTTCTTTTGCTTCTTGACTATTTCTAATGCACTTTTGCTTTCCCCACATAAATACATAGATACAGCTACAAATATATGCACAAACTTAATGCGCCAGTGTATTTGTTGGTGTAGATAATTTTTTGTATCTTTTCTGTTTGTTACACGCTTCTTCATATATAGTGTGAAAAGGGTATTATAAGTTTGTCATAAAGTGTGTTGTGTTTTGAAGTAGGCAACTACTACGACTCTTCGCATGGAGCTGCTCAAGAATCTTTGATAAGATAAAGTCTAGCCATATCCATAGATCTGTCGGTGATATCCAAAAAAAAAAATAAACAAAACAAAAAACGATACGAACCTTTAACACTCGAATCCGGAGCCGTTGTTTTACAATGTACAAAAGTAGCGCGTCTTAGCACGCTGCTCCACGCCGGCTGAGGATTGCTTAAGATTCAACCAATTTCTCATATGTATATATACTAAACAGATCATTATTAGATACAAGATTTATGTATATCGATTATAAAATATTTCGTTTTAAGATCTTTTTATTTTCATTTATAAAAAAAAGAGAAACATTTCAAGGATTTCAAGAATATAAGTAGACAGCTTGAAAATAGCAAAAGTAAAGCGTATTAAAGCTTCGGTTAAACTGCTTTTTCTTATTTTGTATGTTTTCTGTTTGAATTTTTTTTTATTTGTATTTTTATTTCACTCACACGATCGCTTTGCAGTTGCTTGCGCTGCTGTCTTGACTCGTTTCAATGCTATTCGACTCCAACGTTGAAGTCACTCACATTTGTGCAAGGGTCTTTAACCCTTCTGCGTTCAATGCACTCACATGAAGACTTGCAGCTAGTTAGTCTGCTTCTTTTTTGTTTGTTGTTGTATTATTTTGCACAACTCTGCTGCATTCTTGCACTATTTCGACGACAGACAGCACAAATAGATGCAGTGCTGCAACATGGTGCCAAAGAGTGTGTTAGCAAGTGATTTAGCTAGCGATCGAGTAAGTATAGGTATATGCGTACAATGACGTTGTTGCACCCTGCACTCCGGCTGTTGCAAGTCGCTACTTCTAGGTTTTTACAACTTACATACAGTTTTGTAACTGTTATTGAGGGTTATTGCACATTAGTTTAGTTAGTTAGTTTGTTCTGTGAGTGTGCGCGCGCAGCTAAAGTTTTTGAGTTAGCTGGTTTGTTTGTCGGTTGCCTGGTATCTCAGTTTTTATTTTTTTTATTTTGCAGTTGTTTGGTGGCAATGATCTCTGCTGCTGCTATTGATCGTGCTTAGTTTACCAGTTGATAAGCGCAAAGGCAGCAACAACAATTGCAATGAGTTTATTGACTTGTCAGTTGGTTAGTACTTACACTAACCAGCACTGTTTGTTAGTTTGAAACGGCATACCAGAGTCATCAGTAGTTGCACATTGTGGTCAGTAGTAGTACCTAGTAATAGTAGTCGTAGTCGTAGTAGTTCGCTTCAAGTTGAATGCACTTACTATTCGTATTGGCAAACTATTGATCAAAAGTGGTTGTATGTTTGTTCGTTTGTGTATCTATGAGTTTGTTTGCATTTCGTATTGGTAATTGCAGCACGTGCACGCATTTACTATGATTACATGTTATGTTGTTGATGACGTTGTTGCGCATGCGCATTGTCCATTGCTCAGTTTATTGACACAGAGTTTAGTAACCCGTAAATGCAATAGCAGCATAATAGTTTTTCTTTATTTTTTCTATTAATATTTAGTTGTGTAATTTTGCTGCTAGTGCTTAGAGGTAATCGTAGTGTAAAATACGCTCTCAACGATTAATTGTTTTAGGCAAGTTTAATTTTAAATAATTATATGAAAAGAACTAGAAGATGCTTTATCGAGCATCATACATTATATGACCTAACTTAACTGCCACTAGTTTCCATTTGATATTTCAAGACAAAACATACACCAACTTCATTCATATGAATGATTCCGTAAATTTATTGACTGCGACATTCACCTGTTAAAACTTTTCTCCGAAAAAAACAAGTACATCACATAGAAAAATTTCATATGAAGCGCTAAGTTAACTTCAAAAATGTAATTCCAAGTTAAAGTGAAGTTGGTGCATACTTCATCTGATGCAAAATACTGGATTGTCTCCATAAATTGTTAGCCACAGAAAAGAATATTCACGGAAAAAGAGATACATTCGATTCAGAAATTTAGTGGTACAACTTGTTGAAGTATAAGTTACATAATGATTTTTAATCCGGTTTAGTGTGGGTCAATTCAATATTCTTCTTTATCATTTTCGTCTTCAGTCTGATTTTTTATTTTCGACTCTTTCTTTTAACTCTATAGTAACAAATTATTCAAATCATGTTTCTACAGACTCATTCAGTAACTTTCCACCATTAGATATATATTCACTGAAACATTGTCTTTAGAAGGCATATAGAGGAGACTGTTGAAGTATGGTGAATGGTTACTAAACTCTGTAACTAAATAAGAATTCAGAAAGCGCATCGTCTTTATACCAAACTGCAAAAGAGATACACAGATGATTTGTCGACTTCCTGTGTAGTATTTGAGAAACTGTTCACATAAGATTTAACTTTCATTAAAGAGATACAGAAATACAACATAGGAAATACTTGACTTATCAGTTCTTGACGGCTGTCAACATCAATTTCAGAGGCCGACAGAACACACGAGTCGAAATTATAACAAAGCCTTCGCAATTATGGCCGAAAAAAGTGCAAAGATCGAATGGCCGATTTACGTAAAGCTAAGAAAAAAATAATAAGAATAAAAACCGAAAAAAAAACACACTCAAGAAAAAGAAAAAAATAAAAGTATTTTGTATATAAAAGTTCAACTCAGAAGAAGACAAATGCGAATCACAAACGAAAAGTCATCACTTCTCATATATAAAAGTAAATTGGCGAAATAAAAAACAAACAAACACGCGAAGTTTTTATATAGCACAGCAGCAGCAGAAGTTATGTAGAAGAGGTTTGTTGCATTTAAAATACAATTATTAAAAAATTCTGCTACTGTGACAACAATTTTATAAAAATGTTGTTCAAAAAACTTCTGAAAGCAACTTAAACGATTTAATTTCAGTTTTAGCTGTCCAGACAAACTTCATATAGCTAAAAAGTTCTTTTTTATATGTGTTATAATTTTGAACGAACCTCGTATAATGATATATATCTTATGTATATAAAATAATGCGAAAACGTCGCAGCTCAAAGCATAAACTGCGAGAACGACTTGACTTAAAGCACAACACATCACACATCACACACTGGCAAAAATTACAATTCGTGCGAAAGTGAATGACCTCCATTAACCGCCATTAAGAAACGCGCCAAGAGCGAGTAATACGAAGCGCGAAAGAAGTAGAGGCCAAAGCGCCAGAAAACAGACGGTCCGGTCCGTCTGTCTGTAGAGACAGTCAACAGAACAAAAGCCTAAAGTATCGGTCATCTGGTACCAGAAATCGACCCTTTTCAAGCTGCTGCAGCCACGCTTAGCATAATAATTAGTAAATCAAGTATACAAGTTACACATGCAACAACAGCATATTGTAGATACTTACTAACACATAACAATGTAGAATCGAATTGTAGCAAGAGTAGTGAAGAAACAAGTGTTTTGACCAGTAACAGATAATCATACTTTTATACGATAGTTAGAGAAGTGCGAGGTTGAGAGACAGCATAAAATACGATATATTATCTGGCAACGAAAGGAATTTGAAACCTGTTTGTCAGAATATTTCAAACGTGTTTAGCATAAATCTAACTTTTTTTGGTTGTTCAAATTGTGCGAGGTTAGCATAGCCGAGAAGTAGGAAGTTCTGTGCTATAAAATATTAGAGGCAAACTTCGAAATGGTGATGATGATGAGGAGCAGGTGTTGATTGCTTAAGGAAATTGGTTAATACGTTAAGAAGGTTTGAATTAGTAAAGACTTGCACAATTTTTATCGGAAAAAATTGTAGTTGAAGTTCGGTTGGTATTTTTAATTTTGAAAATATTTCAGAATTTCTCAAAAACAAGAGTTATTTTCAACAAAACACAACTAAACCATAATTGGTTTTAAAAGAGTAGTCGATTTCTGATAACAGAAACAGAAAAGACTTATCTATTACCTTTAATAAGTGAAAAATCACCAACTGTTCCAAAAAGAACGAAAAAGTATAAATTAATTAGTGAATTAGAAAGCGCAATCACAGGTGATATAAATATCTAAATATAACGACAGTGCCAAGAGTAATTCTAACGGGATACTGCAACATAAAAAATATCTCGCTAGAACAATCTAAGCTGGAATATAAATATGTAAACATAATAATGAATGAGTATTGTAGGTATTAATGAGTAGATGTGATAATGTTGACTTAATGTAAATATTGTTAGTTAATTTTCGATTATTTCTGCTTAAAACTTGATATTAAATTTCGCTTATAACTTAATAGCACTTGTAATTCACAAATAGTATATACATGTTCTTTGTTAACTATGCGTCACATGCTGCGGTACACCACTCATAATCTCTGTCACCAACTAGAGCTAGTTCAGAAATTATAAGTCAGATTCGATACAATTACCATATATTCCCATTTATAGTCATTATAAAGTCTCCAATTATTAAAAGTTTATGCTCTTCTCTAAAGTCAGGACTTACCTGTAAAGATAAAAGATAAAAAAATTATAATTAGTAAAACATGATTTCATATAAAAGCCTTAAGCTTGATGCATCATTATCTAAGAAAAAGCTAACTACTTAACTTACTTAACTTATTTAAATTATGCCAATTACATTCACTTAAATCCTCAAGCAATAACATCCGTTTTTCAATGAATACATTTTGAAATGCATACCACAACAAGTTCAATACACCAAGTAGTAGCTTAGGAAAAAACGTTCAGTGGAACCGAAACTTTAATACCGTTCACACGATGTTATAGAGTTCGTTCAAAGAATGCCACGATATCAAATTGATATTGCCTGTACCGAAAACGTGTTGCATATAATATTCCAAGAGTGTTTGATGAATTTTTATGGAAGCTACCTCAAAAAGTGGGCTTGGCATGTCAATATGGATACTGTATTTGATTGTGTTAAAAAGTTCGAGGAATTGAATTTCAGCTGGATATCTTAATGCGCAACTATATTCAGACGGGCTTAGCTAGATCGATACATCTGGCCAAGCTGATCAAGAATATATATACTTTATAGAGGCTATAATGCATTCTCTAAAGCGTGACAAACTCTCAGATAAACCGATTATACCATATCACACTTTGTTTAAAAGGTATACAAAAAATTATGTTTTCTACGGCGCCAAATTCAAATTGTGCAGCAAACATGTGGCAGGCAAAATATTGCAAAAGCTGGTATGCAACTACAACAACAACACAAGCGCTGCAGTAAAAACAATTGCCAGCAGCTGACGTCGCTTAGATATATATATATATATATATATATATATATATATATATATATATATATATATATATATATATATATATATATATATATATATATATAT
The DNA here is from genome assembly GCA_035044765.1 of Leucophenga montana. Taxonomy (NCBI): domain Eukaryota; kingdom Metazoa; phylum Arthropoda; class Insecta; order Diptera; family Drosophilidae; genus Leucophenga; species Leucophenga montana. The sequence goes on along the minus strand of JAWNNQ010001640.1, from coordinate 2,539,113 downwards.
ATATATATATATATATATATATATATATATATATATATATATATATATATATATATATATATATATATATATATATATATATATATATATATATATATGTATATTATATATAATCGTACATATCTACAATATAAATTCACCTCCAACAGCAGCTGTCAGTGGGGTGGCTTAGGCTTGCCACGATCAATGCGCGTTGGTGTTGCTGCGACGAGGTGCCGCGCAACAGTTTTGTGTGGGTTCACTGTGCGACTCGGTAAGGTCGCTGCACTCACAATGACGCTACTGACGCATTAACTAACAACCGCCGCGACAGACTAACAGACAGACAGGCAGTCAGCGCTTCAGACTGCCAATGAGTCTATGTGGCATGCATAGCTACAACGATCGTTCGTTTAGTTGAAGATTGCCAACTAAAAATGCAACTATGCTAGTGATACACAAAAACAACAACTAAAATAATATAAAAAAAAAAAAAAAAACTTTGAGAAATGTTTGAAAGTTGACTGACACCTTCTCGTAGTGCCGCGTTTCGCATTGAGTTAAAACAAATCCGTTCGAACGTACACCAACGCCGCTGCTGTTGCTGCTGCCACCGGCACGGCAGGACTTTGACCTTCCCAACTAAAGTGAAATTATTGCCGATAGAGTTCGCCAACATGGCATGTAAAAGGTTTTTGCACTCTGTTGCATTCACCAAGCGCAGCGCTGTGAGTCGAGTCGTTCAATTGGCAACGAGTTTGACTGGCATTTTCTCACATTTTCCAACAGTCAAACTATACAGTCTTCGAGGAAGGCGCTTCGTGTTGGCGTAGGTAAAGGTAATGGTACTTTCCATGCAGCTTTCAGCTTTCTGCTTCAATTATGTTGCACGTTGGCATTGTCTTGATCGTTTTATAAATACCCTTCATGTATATTTTTTAAAAATGTTTTTTCAGTTTCTTGCATATTGGGAGCAATATGCATAGCAACTACAAAAGATCTCTTGTTGTCTTCTTCAGTAGATATTTATTTTTAGCAATACATGTGCACCGTGTAGTGATGCTCTGCTGGTTTTAATATTTCGGAGAAGCTTCTTTATCTCGAGTTCTCCATTAGAAGCCATTCTCTCCAAATTCAAAATTCTCTATTAAAACTAAGAAGACCAATTCCAGACTCTGTTGGTATAAAAAATTTAGTTTGGTCTCTGAGCACTTTGGGCGTGTGAAGTGTATCTAAGTTTCAATTTAACCGAAGTTTTTGACTACTTTTTCATTTATTTACTTTTTTTTTTGGGAAATTCCACGTGCTGCTTCACCGAATCAGACGACTTAACTCGCCTTTGAGTTGGGTGCGCTGTGCCTGCTGCCTTTTGGAAAATTGGCTCATGCCACGCTGGATGCATGGATAGCTAGCTAGACGTATCATTGAATGCATTTTCGCCATCATCATCAACATCACCGTCGTCGTCTTGGAGTCATTGTTCGTGCGCTTGTGAAAGTTGCAATGCGCGAATGCAATTTTTTTTTTAGTTTTTGTTTTTGATAGTAATTTATAGTTTATTAACTTTGTAGAGTAGTTGTACGTTTTTGATACTGCGACGCAGTTCGAGTCATTGTACGACTGGAAAGTTTATTTCAACTACGCTTATTCAATTTGTTTTTGCTTTTTTTTCGGTTGTTTGATATTTGAAATTTGCGATTTGGAGGTCAGGGACTTTCTTTTTATTGCCGTGGGTGGCAAAAAGGCGCTTTTCCTTTTGAAGAAGAAGAAGGTGTTGTAGCTTTGACGTGAGTGAAAGTCGGTTAAAGGAGTTGAGCTGTTTGGAAGCGGGAGTGGTTGTTTTTTTTTTCATATTAATTAGTTAAGGTTTTGCTAACTTTGAAAAGATTCTATAAAATTGTGTCTCACTGCCACAGATCGGAAATGCTTGAATAAAAAAATCCCCTCAAACATACTTAGTACAAATTTTAAATTTCGCACTGTTCATCAAATCTGGTCAAAGAACTTCTTAAAATGAATTCGGCGAAAAATTAAATTAAGAACGTTTGACAATCATACGAAAAAAAAATAAAACTAAATGAAAGAATATTAAGAGCTTCAATAGCCAACCAAGTCAAGACACAACATTGAGTGTAGTAACCACATAAATACATACATATGTACAAATTATTTTGTTAAGAATAGTTACCAGCAAAACAGAGAACAACAAATAAACCGAAACGGTGTGCAATAAAAAACAAGAAAACAAATTAAACAAATCCAAATGAAAGGAAAGAAAAAAGTATTGCTTAACTTTTGGAATTTTGTTTATTTGGGACAAGTTCACTTTAGCAACGCCGTTGAATTTGTAGAGACGACCCCAACAGAGTTCTTAAGAAGTTAAAAAAAAGTGGATAGTCGACTAGAAAAGTATGCGTACAAGTACGAATTTTCACTATAAAAGCCGTAGCCGAAAACACTTGTTTTAAATTTAATTTTATGAAAATGTTCAATGAAGTTACGTGGTCGTGGTGTCTGTCAGTGCACTGTAAACAATATTTAAGTTATAAAAATATCTTACGAAGGTCAAAGCCTTTTATCACTAATCTCCCATAAAAAATACAGAAAAATATTAAAACTTGTTGTGAATTATATACGCTTTTAAGCTTTTAACTAAATTTTAAACGTTCTTGTTTATTGAAACATAAAATAAAAATACACGCTTATTTTTCTTCTTGCACTTCGTATCAAATGCTTTGATTTATACACTTTTACTTAAAACTTAATAGTACTTATAATTCACAAGTAGTTTTTTTACTAATTTATAACTGATTTGCTGTTTCATAAAGATTTGCTATGCCTATTGCTCACCTAAATAGCGACACTATAAAAAGTAGATTGCCTTAAATGTTGGAAAAATGTATCGTTAGTACCTATACACATACTTTTTTGGTACACTGTAAATAGATATCAACTTAATTTATACGCTCGGAAAGTTCTTTCTTTTCTTTCCTGCTTCAGTATTTCATTGTAAATAATTCTTTTGCTGTAGCTAAATCCCAGTCAGAATAAGTTTCAAAACCGATATTATACAACAAAATCATCATTATCATCATGATGATGAAGATCGTGATGATGATTTTCATTTTCTTTTGGACTTATATTTGTTTACAACTTTTGATTTTTTGTGCCCTTTTTTCGTTGTTATTATTATTATTCCGACGTTCTCATTCGTTGCTGACTTATTTAATGACTTTCTACTTTTTACGTTGTTTATATTATTTACTTAGGTATAGGTTTGTCTATTTATGTACCTACATATGTACATATGTGTCTATGAATTTCTAAGTTTGTATATGAGAAAGTCTGGAACGTTTCTGGAATTTTATATTATGTAATAGCTTGTTTACGTTTAGTTTTTTAACCAAAAAAACCAAGAAAAAAAAAACAAAATAAATAAGAAAAATTAGTTTTTTTTTCATTCATTTAGAAAGTCTAATGAATGGCGTATTTCTTGGGGGATAAATAACAAAATTTCATAGACAATAGCTCTGCTTAAGCGCAAAAATTAAAGAAGACTGTCATTCAACTTGCCGCACATAACGGTATCTTATTTTGCTGAAAAATGATTGTTGATAATGAAAATTTCGACTTGGAATTTAACACATAATTTAGAAGTCTGGGCAGAGCGAAATACAATAATTAGAAAATTGCTAGAGTTCAAAAACTACAGAAGACTAATACTGTGTATTTTATTATGCCTAAATGTAGCTGTTGTTTAAGTCATGCTATATATTTTTCTCTAACTTCAAAGCTATTTTTTCACGTAAAACAACAAAAAAAATTGATTGTTTTAAAAAAATTTAACATTTTTGCCTTGCAACAAAGAAAATGCTTTTGCATTTTTTCCAGTTTGATCCAATAGATATTTAGTTACTACAATTTTCTCTAGTTCGTTAACCAACAACAAAAGCAACAACAACAACAACAAAACAAAAGCCAATAAACTTGAATTCAACTACAATTGACTCCAACTGCAAACTCCTCGCCTATAAATGTAGCGAAGCTACACTAACAACATTTGAAGTGAATGGCACAGAAGCACACTCAACCCGATGTACAATATCTTTTTTTTTATTTAATGTTTCTATTTTTTTTTTTTGCAAAAAACGAGACAAAATCTACAACAAAAGAGTTTAAGTGAAGCGCTTAAAGCGTCCTTGCTTGACTTTAAGCCGAGAGCGACGTTGAGATACTTTGCGTAAAAAAAAGATACAACAAATGATCATGCAGCAAATGACGCTGCAAATATGTTGTTGTTTTTGTTGTTGTTGTTGCCACAGCCGACGACAACGACGACGACGACGATGAACAACAAAAACAACTGCATAAATTGTTGCTGCTTGCTGGGTTAGTTACCCCATGCTCGATGGCAATGAACCAGAGAACCATTGACCAGCTAAGCTCATGGCGTGTTAAAACAAAAAAAGCAAAAAAAAAACAAAATAATAATACAAAACAACAACAACTACAACATGTAACTGCATTGCATGCAACACAAAGACGCAGCAACAACAACAACAGCAACAACTTCGCTTGTATCTCAACTGGTTTAGATTGCATTGCGCGCGCGCCGCAGATACGTTTGTTGTGGCGCTCTTTTTGCACATGCGCGCGCTCTTCATTTGCAAAACTCTAACTCTCTCTTTCTCTCTCTCTCTCTCTCTCTATCTCTCTCTCTCTCTGGTTCTCACTCTTTTCATATAGCAATCTTTTTTTATTTTTGCACAAAGTGCAATGATCGCATGCAATGACTTCGTATCTTAGAGTCTCGTTCATTCGTTTGACGCTTCGTACGTGCGTTCGTGTCGTAGTAAGGTGTGTTGTGTTGTATCTTTTGCAGTTATTATTATTGTTGTTGTTGTTTTTGCACTAAACTCGCGTGTATCTCGTATCGCTTGCAGATACATTTGATGTGTCATACATAAAAAGATGACGTTTCATTTGCTATACATTTGTTTATTTCAATTTGCTTGGTTTTGTTGCTTCTTTTTTTGCTTTTAATATTATTGTTGTTGTTGTTGTTTTAACTAATGCGTCATGATTTGCAGTTTATGTACGTGTATCTGTATCTGTATCTGTAGTACATAAAATTGTATTTATTTCGCCTTCGGTTTAAGTGTTTGCGGTTGAATTTTTAAATGTTGTGCATTTGGCAATAGGTCAATGAAACTCTGTTGCTAGGTCGATAGAAATATAAATGCGTGGGCATAATAAGTAAAATAATTTTGAACATATTTTATATTAATTAGATAGATTGGCCTGCGTTTGGAGGTTTTCCCTAGCAGTCAGATGTTAGATTCATTGCAAGTAGAATGCAAATAGTGCAGTAGTGCATATGAGCTTGTTAGTGACCGTGTATTAGTGTAATCATGCAACGCAGCGACAAGAACATACTCCGACAAAAGTTGACAAGCAACTAAAATATGTATGACTTCGACTTCTGCACTTTTTTAAGGTATAATGTTTGACAGCAGTGTACGATACTTCAAAAACCTCGACTCAAATCAGTTTTTTTTTTGAAATTCTGGATCAAATTTCTTGTTTACAGCTCAATTTTAGCAATGTCAATGTAATGAAGAATTGATCTGTTTAAATGAAGCTTATATACCATTAGATTGTATTTTCTGCTCGTCACTCGTCAATTTATTACTTATTTTTATGTCGGAGCCTGACTTGTGTATGTGAACTTAAATATTTCAGATGAAGTACAGACCACAATTCCAATCAGAAATCTTTCATGCCTTCCTTAACACTTCAAAAGCAATGCCAGCGACTTTTAGCATTTAACGCAACCAATTAGCATATTTCTACTTAAACGTTTAATTCAACTGAAAATCCCAATTACAAACAGTAGTCAATCACAAAAAACAAGCACAGCATTCATTTAACTTTCAATACCATGCCTGCGCTTCAAAAAGAATGCAGCCGAAATCGTGGCCGGCGTAATACAATTAATGGCGCGTGTACTAAAAATATCAATAACCTTAAAAATATGTGCAAACAGAACAAAAACAAACAAACAAACACAGACAACGACAAGTACGAGTACGAGTACGAGTATATAAAACATATACGAGTATATGCAACAAAATAAAATAAAAAAGATACTTCCTTGCATATATCGCAAATATACAAACAGATATTTGGCGCAGCGTCATCTTATAAGTAGCTACATATACAATACAAAAACATCATCATCATCATCAAGGCAACAACAATCATCATTATTCTCAATCTTATACTCATTCTCAGACAGACGACGACGCACATTGAACTTCGTGAAATGCATTTCAAGTTTAATTTTGCGCAAAGTGGTATCCCAAAAAATTAAAAAAGAAAAAGAATAAGAATAAGAGCACAGAAAGCTAAGAACTTCGTCATACAATGTGTATTAACAACAACAAAGCAGATTGCATGCATACTCAGTCGACTGTCTGTCGCTCAGTCTACTTGCAGATACATTTGTATCTGTAGTCATTTATCTGTGCAAGTAAGTATTTAATGCAGTTGTTGTTGTTGTTCTTGTAGTTGTTGCTGTTTTACGCGAATCGGGGTGAATGTCATCAGGATTTTTATTTGTCAAGCGGTCAATTGCCTTTGTGGAAAAGTATAAAAAAAATAAATAAAATAAAAAGAAATTCACGCGAGAAAAAGCAAAAAGTGCTTACAAATAAAATTCATGCGATATGCGATTGTATAATCATGCAACAACAACAACAACAACAACAACGAAAATAAACGCTTCGCATGTGTGCTGAACTGAAATATGAAGTTGAGTGTTTTGTTGTGTTTTGTTTAATTTATAAAATAATAAAAATAAATACACAAAATTTTGAAATCTCTGACGAAACATTTTGTAATTTTTTTCTTTCTATATTTTTAAGTATCTTTTTTGTAAGTAAACAACATTATCAGCATTTTAGCATGGCATTTTTTGGCTTTTGAAATGTGTCGTCAGCGATTTTGCTTTAATGTCATTTTGAGGATTTCTCATGTGAAATATACTGAGTCATATTAGAATGCTGAAATTAGTATTTTAATAAGTATTGATTTGAATTCATTTTGAGGCACTATTACAAAAAGGAAGGACTACATAAACTATTATTTAAAGCACACATTTTTTTGCTTAAGTTGGTTTATTGAGAGAAAGAATAATGCAAGAGTTACTATACACATTATTTGGTCAGCTCAGGTAACTGTTGCTGTTGCTCGCTGATTTTGAGAAACAAGAATTCGAATTAGTGGCTGCTCAGCGCTTAATAGAGAATGGTCACTTCACTGTGTTGTTGTAAATTTTGATACAATCAGGCAGGCAGATGATTGTAAAAGTTCAATATAAACATTTATAGAAATTTATTCATAGATACTAATTCGAGGCGTATAATCTCTTCGTGGCTCAGAACTTGAACTCCAAATCAAAACTCTGAAGATAGCTGATTTTCCAGCGCTCTGAATAATACCAAAGTTCTAAGTTAAACTTATTACTTTTTAGCCAATAAATTACTACAAATTTGCACTTTCAACATTTTAGTAAACAATTTAGGTACAAATGCACTCAAACAGCTAACATTTCTCAGCTACGAAAGTGTCATTAAAGTATTAAAAAATAACAACCACAACAAAATACCAAAAGCATTAAATCCAAAATGGCGCACAACATCAAAAACAGCAACAAGTAAAAAAAAAATGCCAAAATATTACCAAATGGCTAAAAAGCGGTAGAAGCAGAACAAAAACATAGCGAGACAATGGCTGCCATTGCCAAGAACCAGAAAAGTAGAAGGCAAAGAACTACAACAACAACAACAAAAACGAAATGCGAATCTAGGTTATTACGCCGAAAATAATTAAAAATTCGTCGAAAGCTAAAATAAATCATATTACAACAAACAGCAAAAAAATTCACCAAAAAAAAAAAACAAAAAATCGTTATGTATTTACTTAAAATGGCATACTACCTATATATATATTGTATACCAACACATACACACACACACACACACACAGATGCTTAAATTATATAAACCTCCAGCACTCGTATGTATATGAAATACATAACTACAACAAATTTACCTCCTCAAATGCTGCTTCTGCTGCTCCTTTTGCTTTTGGTCACAAAGCAAAATCGCAGAATTATTCATACGCTTTACACGTGTTTCAAGTTCATTGCCAAATTTTTCATTTTTGTCGGTTTGTAGCTTATTTCTTTGCTTCGTCTGCCTCGCTTCTACTTTTGGCTGTATGTGTATCTGACAGATACTTTTTGTGTGTATGTGTGTATAACCAAAATTTGTTTCTTCACTGCTGGCTTTATGTTGCTTTTAAGTTGTTTTTTGCATTTTTTTCTTGCTTTGCAGAACTTTTCAATTCATTTTGGCTTAATTCTGGCGCTGAATTGTGTTTGTATCTTATAATACTGCTACTGCTGCGCACTTGTGACAAGCGTAGAACACTTGGTAGGATGTTAAGTGCGGTGCGCGAAGTACTAGCTGAGCAGTAAGAATGACGAACTGGGTTTAAAGAAAGAGTGTGCAGCTTAGCTATAGTTTTATTATACTACTAAAGCTAATTTTATTGTGTTGTGATGGTTGGCCCTTAAAATAATCACTAGAATTGTAGTAAAAATCAATTTTACTACTGCTTTTGACATATTAATTTAGTAAGAAAATGTACTAAGGGCTACATTCGTGGTACATAGTTGGTACACAGTTGGTACATAGATGTTGCATACGTGGTATACAGGTGGTACATACATGGTATACAGATGGTACTTAGTAGGTACGAAGATTGTACATAGGTGTACATAGTACAAAACGTATTAATATTAGACTATTTGAAGATGGGTAACCTGCACAATAAAAAATCTAACTATTACTTTAGAGGCTTTTCAAATATAGCGAATTAAATTTTCGTTTCATGCAGGGTGTCACAGAAAACGCTTCCGCATTTGATGCGACCAAGAAATACCATTAATAAAATTTAGTTTAATAATTATATTAATAAAGATTTAAGGCCTCACAACTGTCTAGCCTGCTAGCTAAGTTCGAAATTGTGTCATCTCACAGTTCTAAAGTTCAAGCTCCACTCTATTATTTCTAATTTTTTCATACCCAACAAATTTATTGCCAACCAACTATCCGATCTACAAACGCCAAAAAGGCAATATTCGTGCCAAATTCATATATAAATAATTTGTATTATATTGAAATTTGTTAAATCTGACCAAATAACACTTTAAACAACACTTTTAATTACGTTCTACTACTAATGAGTATAGCCATCCTGTATCATATTTAGTAAACAACTAACAGTGTAAATTTCCATCCTATACTATACATTATTCCTTGGTACCTACACTATTTCCTTCTACAATATTTCTGCCATATATTTGATTTTATACCCAAATCTCACTTAAAATTCTATAACGCACTCAAATATTCTAATCATGCGTAAAACAGAACTCTCTTTTTCTCTCCGATTCATCGTTTCAACTCTTTCTCTACTTGTTTCCTAGGCTTATTTCAACAATAAATTAAACGTTGGCACCTACACATACATACGTGTATAAATTTCAAACTATAGAACAGGTACCATAAAAGACGTCAGCTCAATAAGATTACGTATGAATGAATTACTATTGCAACAGACAAAAACCACTACAACGTTAATTTCTTGAGCTACCTGCAACCATAACCTATACAATAAGATTTAAAGCGAGAAATTCCTATTAGAAAGATACAAGATACTTTGAATTGTGAGAACAAGCGCGAGAGAGAAAAGAGAGTCAGAAAATTACTTGTATACAACAGAAAGAGAATGTTAGGCTCTAGATGACGTGTCTTAGGTACATCAAAGTGCGTATGATGTTCTAATCGCCGGACAGTGACAGGTAATTAATGTTGAATGCTCGATAGTATTTGCCTTCTACCTTAAATTATGTGCTGGCATACAACAAAATGATTAACGTAGGTAAGCCAAAACTATTTTAAAATTTAAAATTTATGAAAAAAAAGAAACTAACCGTCGTCAAATGGAAATGCCATAGCAGCGACGAGTTATTCTGATACGATTTTAAGATACAGTTGAAATAATGGTCCAAATTGACATTGCAAGTTTTGAATTTGCCATGCAAGCCAATCAGAGGCTATTTAAATAAAGCGAACGTCATTTTGCCACTCAAATGTCAACGAGAACGGTCATTTGTCAGTACAAAGGAGAAATGTAAAGAATTTCAAACGTGCACCTTTGCATTTAAATAGTTATATTAAGTTCAATTAAAAAAAATATTGAATGCTTACGCGTCAGTTGTACTAGTTTCTCACATAAGAATCAACTCACCTGAAAAGAGCACAAAAAATAAATAAAATAATTTAATTAAATTTTGTAAATCTTCAAGTTTTGCATTGAAAAGCTTTAAAAATTTAGTTCTACTATATAGAATAAAAGATTACAACAGTCGTTCATTACACGTGTTTGTAATAAATGTTTTATTGCTAGTTTACGTATAAATTTTTCGTTTAATTTAACGTTTAACTTCCGCAGTTGTTTTAACGACCTCTCTCAGTCTTTAAAAGCCCTTGTCAGAGTTCATTTCGTTTTGTTTAAAAGTTTATGCTCATGAACATCACAGGTAACAACAAGTAACAAGTTTGCTATTGAATATAGAGACTGATTGAACATACGTATTGCTTTATCTTATCATTGAAAGCACGTGAAGTCGTAATTGAGTTCAGTTTCATGATTCTTTTTTGGCCCTTTGTGAAGGTTAAACACATTTATTTTTTCTACAATTTGTATTAGAGATCACATTCAACTTGGTTAGCTAAGTTTGCTTAATTATTCATTGTTATTTGAAAAATGATCTATGTATAATACATGAATTGAGGAAATGTTCTTGAAAGGGTGAGGTGAGCCCTCGTTTATTTCTGTGTACGCATGTCTAATGTTTTGTTGAAAAAGGCTGCGGTTGATGGTTTTTTTTTTTTTTTTTTTTTGTATACTGTTCTGGAGGTTGCTTAGAACAATTAACGCGTAGATATTTTTCGTGTAATCCAATTATGTTCTAGGTTCTATTTTTGTATTACCTTTATTTATATGTATATCTAGACGAAATGATACTTGTATCACAAATTAAATGATTCTGGCTAATGTTCAAAGTTGTGAGTTTAAGTAAATACAAGCAATCTGATCCAAAAATCAATTGAAACGCAATTGCTCGCTCCAGAGCAGCTAGAGCACATAAAACAATGCTACCGCTTCAATTTGAACACAGCAGTAGCAACAGCAGTAGCAGTAGCGCAAAACTACTGCTCCGAGCTTCAAAAAATCAGAGCGCAGAGCACTAGCAGAGTAATGCAACTTACTTTTTGTGCTCCTGCTACTGCTCTGTTCAAATTGGAGCCGTAGTCAGAGCAAACATGGAAAACTATAAAAGAGCATAGCATTTTCAATCGCTGCTTAAAGAGCATCTTGTTAAAAATTGTTGTAGGAAACATTACCTTATCCAACTCTAGCTGAATTAGGCTATTTAAAGATAATTATAATCGATTATTGGATTCTGTTATACAATTATTAATATTAATTTTATTTGTTTTTTGTGCCCATTAATTTTGGTATTTTATTGAACATTTTGCTGTACTACTTTATTTTAAATCGTTTAGTTTAAAAAAATCGTTCATACCCAATTAAGAGTAATCGATTGTTTTTTCTTTTTTGAGCTAAACTAAAATTCTAATTCTTGTTTAATACATTTTAATTGCTTTTCTATTTATGTAACCAAATACATAACAACATATTGTATAAAATTGCTTATAAATAGAACCACACACAAAAGTTCCATATAGTGGCTTAAAATTAACAAGGAAAAAAAAACCCAAATCAAATAAAATTCACACCCGCTAATAGTCCACGCAGACCGATCACCCACTGATTGTGACGGCACGGCACCTATGGCTACGCTCATTAAAATGTATTTTAGTAGTCTTTATTTTGTTCAATACGTTCCCTTTTCGTTTTATTTTTTGCGTTTTATGATTTGTTAAAGATATACAAAAAAACGGACGGACGGACACAATCTTGTAGATAGCTTGGCAGGCTCGCTAGGTATTAGTAAGCGCGCTCCCCCATATAAAGATTGCCCTTCACTTTTTTCATTATATGCTATTATCTCTTTCACTGCTTCTCCCTTTTTGTTCAAAATTCGTTCTAGTTTCATTAAAATTTATATATGTATGTACTATATAGAAAAGTATCTCAACGAAATGTTTACTCAAAAGGAAATATTTCCATGTATATGTTTCTAGTTAGAATCATGCGTGTGCGTAGCAAGTTTACTGACCTTGAACTTCGAAATAATTCGAATGTAGCCGAAAAAATAGAATATACGTACATACATACAGATACATTTTGTACGAGTACTTGTAGATACAATAAAAGAACATATGTGTATCTGTGTGATTTTATTGCTGTGTGTGTTGTGTTGTGCGTTCTGTCTCGCAGACATAATGCGTAAGTAACATAGAATTTTAATGGATTTGTTTTTTTAACGAGCACTTTTAGAATTTTTCTATGTGTGTATAGAATTTTGTATAAATAAAACTCGTTTTGTGGCTTCTTAGTTTTAGACCTATTTTTTTTTTTTTGTTGTTTCATAAATGTTCATAGTTATTTCATTAATCAAAATCTCGTAAAATTATGAGCTCATAATTGTTTGCTAGAAATGAGTGTGCGGAGTACAGAAAACAAAAAACAACTCAAAAACTGGAAACTATTTAATCTATACTTAGTATAGATTTTTTTTTTTTTACTACTGCTGAAAACTTGTTAAAATAGCAAATTAGTTAAACATTCAACAACTAAATACAATAGAAAAAAGTTAATAACGCATAAAACAAAAAAACGTACAAGTTCAAAGCACGAAATGAAGGTTAAAACTTTGTAAAATTGGCAAGTTCATGTTTGGTTAATGTTTCAAATTTCAAGTGCGTAATAAAGATACAAAATGTAGCTGTAGTAGCTTGATCAAGCGTCTTGGTGTGCTAATAAATTTGGTAACAATAACACCACTGTATAGGTTTGAATTCTTACAACGTAAAAGTTTGAAGTACTTTTCCACTGGGTGTCGTAATATGCTGCTTGTTTATAGATTGGCCATAAAAATTATGCTATCTATGCGGCAAATCAATACGCAATGTTTATAGTAGCTATTTTTTTCGAATTTTAAACTTAAAGTTGATTTGTTAATCCCAATATTTATGTTGGAAGTTAGGTCACACTAAAAGAGCTAACAGATACAATACGAACTTTATATGAACTTTCATTGAAACTCTATAGAAGTCTTTCATTACTTAAGCCACTACAGTTCACTAATACAAAAACAAACATAGAAATAAAAGCTAATACGAGCTGAGGAACAATTAAACAAGTTGCGAATTTTAAACTTGAGTTTAACACTTAAAAAGGCTTATAATACGCAACTAGTTTAAACATGCAGCATTATTCTAACGTAGCACAACGCCGACTGCGAGATATTGTTTAATGTATTTATACTGCTTTTAATTATTGCAAAAAGGACACCCTTTTCTTATACAGAAGATATAGAAAGTATCTATTAAAATATAATTAATTTATAAAATAAAATGTACCCGAAATTCTAAATTTTATCATGCAGTAATCATTCACTGATCATACGCTTACATAATAACAATTTCTATTGAAAATTTAACAATTCACACTTTATTAATGTACAAACTTGTTGCAATAAATTTGAAAATATATTGATTTATTCTCTAACAATTTATATACAATTTCAAATTTTAACAATTAAATAATATTTTATGCTTTGAATTACTATCATCTATACACTTACGTAATACGTGGCACAATTAAGAATTCTAATGCGCCATAACCACAAAAAATGAAAATCTAAAACCAAAGATAATATCTGAAACAGGAAAGAACAACACAACAAAAACAGAAAGTCGTTAAACAACTTTTTCTTTTTATTTTCACACTTTATGCCGCCTGTCTTCTTCTTCTTCTTCTTCATCTTCTTTTGGTTCTTGTAGCTCAAAACTGACGAGGAAGCAGCATGTCTTGAAGTTGAATTGAAACGCAACAAGTTGAACCATGTCCAGTTCGGTTTAGTTTAGTTCAGCCCAACCCAAAATAAAATAAGCCAAGTTAAATATTTACACATCAAATCGGGAAGAGACACAACAACAACAACAACAATAAACAAAGGCAGTAAGATACAGATCCATATTTACACCATACAGTTACAGATACATGTGTTCATGTAAGGTAAAATGTGGGTTAGGCCTACGCAACAAAAAAAGAAGAAAGAAAAACAACAACAAATTCTTCCCTTTTCGATACTGCGCTGTTGTACATGAAGAGGTTGGTTGCAGAAATAGGCACGCTACACTTGTCTGCTTAGCATGCTTAAAAAACGATTTTTGCAACTGGGAAAGTGTTTTCTAAATAAAATGTTAGAAATATTTAGCATTGTGAGCAGTTTGCATAGTGTAGTTTGTAGAAGCATAAGTTTTAAAAGAATCTTCGTGATATTACAACAGAACTGTTTAGCCTCCGTTTAGATGTGTTTCAACCATTCAGCCACTTTGCTCAACCTACATTAGTAAGAAATAAAGAATCATACACTGCTCTGAAAGGTTTTGTTTCAGATGAAATTCAGCTGACGTTGTTGCTTCAGTTATGTTGAATGCCTTCTAGTTAATATCTCCATTAAACCCGTAGTTTTTTTTTTTTTTTTAAATTTTTCCAAAAGTTTTCCAGTCGTTTTTGTGTATATCTCGAGTTCTAATTGAGCAACTTGGCCATCCAAGCACTCAAATTAAAAGTAATTGTGTTTGAAAGTTCTGTAAAATTTTTGTCTAAAGATCACTTCTGTATCTATTCATATGGTGTTCAATGCTTCCATTTCCACTTAGTTAGATAAAGTATTTTTATAAAGCAGTTAACTAAAATTCTAGACGCTTTCCAAAAAAGCATATGCAATATTTCTGAAACAAACCTCGTTTACAAAAAAAAAAAAAGAAGAAAAAAGAAACTCTTGTTGATTCTGAAATCAAAAGTCAATTCCACTTTACTTCTTCGCATATTCTGTGCTCTGCTGTAATTCTTATGAAACATGCTGGACTGCGCCTGCTTCTTGTTCTGGTGCTCGTCTTTATTTATTACTTTCTTTCTTTCTCAACCGAAAGAGAAAGACTTTCTTCGTTCTTTGTGTTGATGCGAGTCTTTCTTCTTTCACTCACTCGCTCGATCCGTCGGTTGCTTGGATTGTATTCGTATTATGTAATTTAATGTGCTCTGTCTCGCCCGTCTGCTCTTCGTTCGGGCGAAATGGGTTAATGGGTTCATTTGTTTGTTGCATGGTGGCTGACGTTTCCCTTTTTTTCTGATTCTTTTGAAGGTTAAATGGTTTTTTTTTTTGCTTCTTTTTTTGTGTTTTCTTTTCTGTTCGTAGAAAGAGTCACACCGAGGCTCAACACTTTTTTGGTCCACTCAATTAGATAATATCTTTTCGACATTTTATTATTTCTTTGTAGATTGAAAGTGATGACCTATAAAATTTTTTGGTAAATTTGTGGTAGGTGGTTTTATGTTGCGTTTTAAGTGTCGTTGATGACTAATTGTTAAATTAAATACATAGCGTAGTAGAAGAATAAATAAACTATATTTGTGCGTAAGTCAAATAATTCCTAAGCAGTCTTTAGTCAAAAATATCAAATGAGAAAAACTCTTATTGTACTTTTGCTTTTTCGGCGTCGATCCAACAGGACAAATTTATAAAATCGACAGTTTATGGAAATGTGCTCTGGTGTGTTGGATTATACTAAAAATGCTCATTAAATTTGCACGGAAACACTTCCAACTGACAGCAAAATTGGCGAGCTGACTGCTCAGTTCAAATAGATGGTATTCGATCGGCAGTTTTCTTGACTTAAATCTTCTATTGCTGGAGTGAGTTTAATGCAGCTTTAAGACGATTTTTAGCTTTTTTTTATTTTTACACTAGAGCATCTTGTACTCTAAAACCATATTTTGTAGCTCATGTAATTAATGCTTCAGAGAATCTATTTCTCAACTAACTTCCTCGTAGATCTTATCGCTGATAAAACAAACAAAAGTTATAAAATTTCGTTAAAACCAGCTAATAGCTAAGGTTAAGCAAACGCTTAATATAAAGAAGAAGCAACAAATTATGATTAATGTTAAAAAATTAAATTAAATCACATAGGCCTAAATAGCTGATGTCATTGCCGCCTGGCAACACAAAGTTTCACGGTTCAATTTTTAACTTCAGCATAGCTCTAAGCCTATTAGCTGTCTACATACGTACATATACAAGTATATCTACAATAAAACTTCATGTTTGACTTCAATTCGAGTGACTTTGCTATTTTTTGCAAGTCTAAATGTAATTTGTGCCATTATTAAAACGCGTTTGACTCTTCTGAATCGCGCAGTAATTATCTGAGTTCAAGTAACTTTTATAAAAATATTATTTCAAAAGCTTAAAAAGCAAGCCAACAGATCATGGTTGAGTGATTTGTAGAAGTTTTGGCAGCAAGTTGCCAGCTGCCGCGCAAAAAGCAGCTTAAATATTGTTGTATCTTCATTGCTTCATACAATTCCTCACTGCTGTACTTCAACTTGACACATTTTTTTCAATGCTTCCTAGTTCCTATACAAGCGCATCATTACTTATTCAAAATGTCTACCCAAAAAATTAAGTCTATATATCTTTGACAATTATGCAAAATGAATATTTAACCGCCAATTATAATTACTTGCTAACTAATACAAAAGCACAACTCGTCCACACTCAGTTTGAGGCTATGTGAGTGCGCGAGTATATAAAACTTATTCTGTCTGTCTGTCTGTATGTCTGTATGTACCTCAATGGCTGAACATAGCTACATAATTAATGCCTATGTACAGCCATTGGAGACGTTGTTTAATGTAGGTACGAGTATAATACAACGCGTTGTCGTTGAGCTACAAATACCTCAAGTACCCTTGAATTTAAACGCAGGGGCGCAAAAAACTCTGCGCAATGTTTCGTATATCGATGTTTTATAGACAGGCACACGAACGGACAGACAGACGTAAGGTAAGCAAGCAGAGGGAATAATTGGTATAAAAATGCGTAAAGCGAACTTGAACTTCAAAAAAATTAAACGACATGTGAAGTAAATGAAAATTTTAAGTTGAATGAGTACGAAATGTTGATGCCCTTTGTAGTTGTTAGACGAAATACTTACTTTACTTAGCGTATGCAGGCTTCATTATACGCGCTGTAACCAAAGGACATAGCCAGTAGGAGTTATGGTATAACGTATATATATATATGTATATACTGATTAGTATCGGAAACTGTGTCGATGTAGCCATGTGGATCTGTCCGTCTGTGTATATGAACAAAAATATCTCAGAGACTATAAGTGACATTAAACTTGCATATATAGACTTGCCTTATACAACTTTTTGGATGCCACGCACACAATGCGGCTATTTACCTCTTATATGCACACTTTGCAATGCCACAAATTAGCGCTGTTAGTGATTTGATGCGCCATCTATTGCTAATTGGTACTTTAGCGCTGTTTACGCTAGGTTGCTACAAGCGCTATAGAGACATTTGGCAATATATGGCGTCTATGTGTATAATCCAAGCAATAGAAACGCCAAACTTTGTGTATAGAGTCGTCTATTATATACTTGGACTTCATTTTATTTTATTGGTTTCCTATTTTTATTGTATTTTTAATTGATACAGTTTATTTAACTGTCGTTGAAGTTCAAATAGAGCGTTCCCTTGATTTATTATACAACAATATAAGTTGATTCCTGTTACTTCTTTAAATTCAAATTTCGTTTCAAATCTCACATTCAATGCCACAATTTATATTCAATTTTCGAAGTCAAGATCTCTGCTCAGAAAAATGTATGTACATATGTATATCTTGTTAGCAAATTATCGAGCTTGCCATAATTAAATTTTAAACTTTATAACAAATCTATTTTGTTTATCTATTTTTTGTGTGAAGGGTATACGCATTTAGAAGCAAACAAACCCAAATTCAATGGGAAGCGTCGGCTGGTGTACATAGAACGTACGATTGATATTTACATATTATGTACTATCGAAAATTTCAAAGTCAAGGTGTGCGTTAAAGAAAAGGGCCCGAAACGTGTTTAAAATGTTTTAATGTTAAATAGTTTCAAAAAAAAAAAAAAATTTGTTGGGCACGTTTTTAAATTTTTTTTCTTCCAAAAACTACGTGAAATGCATAAATTTAATTTAAAATACAATTAATTGTAAAATTTTAAAATATCTTTATATTTATTAAGTTTTTAATATAACTACATTTCTCCGGAAGTTTATTTCGATATTAGAATATTTTTGTTTAATAATTGGTTTTTCTTACAACGTAGAAAATAATAGAGAAGAAAGCATTACAAATCGAAACTAGATTACTAAGTAGCAACAAAGTTTCCTTTAAAACTTCAAAGCGCTTATAATACACAAATAGTTTTAAAATGTTACTAAAACAAATATCTAAGCAGTTTTATTTTTTAATTGTACTTTTACGCTGACTAAGCATCATAGTTAACTAAATACTTTATTTAAAAAGAAATATTTCTGTCTTCTTTCGCACATTAGTCAATTTCAATCAACATGCGTATAATTCATCTACGCAATTTGAAACATTTTGCACTTAATAATATTTGGTTTCGAAAACAAAAATTTCATTATCACTGCCAAAACCAGCAAACGTCAAAGAAAGAGAAATGAAACAAGCAATAACAAGAACATAAGAACCACAGAAACCCACAGAAATTCATCAGCAGTACCAATTGCCGAAAAAATGCTGGCTAAATTATGCGGGCAAAGATATGAAACGAGGGAAAAAAAAACTAAATTTTACGAGGCAAAGTCTTAAACTTCTTGATGTTGGTAGCGCTTAGAAAGTAAAATACTCTATACATTGAAGCTTTTTGAAGTATTGCAAAAAACCATTGAAAATTTAATGCGTCTTACTTAAAATGCTTTAAACAACATACATACATATGTATATGTATTTATTTTGCGATCTTTTATTGGGAAATTTTATATGGATTTTAGCAGGCTCGAAGTCAAATTTATATTGAGAAACAAAAATAAACTTTTTAATAGGAAATAACAGGAACCGCCTTGTTTTGAAAATTGAAAATAGCTAGGATGACAATTGTTTCTGGTGAGCTACCAGTTTCTTCAGGCAAGGCATGCACATTCAATATAGAATGTTGTTTCACATTGTCGCTCACACACACACGGCTCTTTGCATTAACCATATGAATTACAATGTGCAATACAACAGCAGATTCGCATGCTTCGTGGTATTGTTTTTTGCATTAATCAGCGCAATATACACAGACAATTTGCCTGCTCTTTGTTATCTTTTTGCGTATATCGAATAGGAAAGCTATAAAAAATTCGTATGAATTGGTGTGTGCACTTCCATTTGAAACTTTGCGGCACCCCTTCCCTAAGCAAAGGCAGCTGTGACGAGTTATGCAGCGTATTCAAGTAAGATTTTTATATTTTAGCATTAAACTTAGAAGAACGTATAGTGTTACTCTCGTATTAAAGGAAAAGAAAGACACGCATACTTCACATCGAACGCACCGAAAGAAGAAATGAACACATATGTATGTACATCTGCTAAAACTTATACGACGATATTTTCGTTCAATACAATGTGTGCGCGCAAAAAACTGCCCAAAAAAATAATGAAAATGTCAATGTCCGAACAACCTTGAAAGAACCCAGAAAGCAGCAGCGAAAAAATAACAACGCCAGAAAGCACACACAAAGTGTTTGAAATGAAACCTCTCGCATAATAGTAGGAAACTTTAACAACAAGAACAGAACGATCCAGAAAATAAGAATTAAAGCAAAGGTAGGAGGGCAACACCGGCAGCGGCAGCAGCAGCAGCAGCGTAATTTGCGCATTTGGAGGGTAATTTTATGCGTAGCTGAAGATCAGTTTCTGTTTTCTTAATCATTTTTTTTATTTTTTAAGTTATATTTTTTTTACCCAACTGGATAATTGTAATTTGGTTTGTTGATTTGAAAGTGCTGCTCTTGACTTTCAGCTGTCAGCAACAGAAGTGTGAATAGTTTTGAGAGCAGCAGTTTGATTTGAATATTTTATATATACATGCATATATACGCGTAGGATATCAAGTTCAATTTTGCAAAGTTTGTAAAATAACATTTGTTAAATAAATGCTAAAACGATTTGAATTTAACGCACTAGCAAATGAATGTCGCAAACACATGACCACAAGCACAAGCTGATACATTTTCTGGCGCTAGGTGGCGCTAAACATGTATCTAACGGAATATGCCTATAACGGAATGCCAAAGTAATCATGTGCTCGCAAAAAAGTTGGTCATGCGCTTGCTAGAAACATTAACCCTTTAAAGGTATTGGATATGAAATTGGTTATTTAATTAAATAGTAATTGAGATTGAGACTTTTAGAGGAAGAGAGTAAAGGGGAGAGAATAAAATAGGCAGAGTCTGGCAAGCTTCAAATATAACAGACTGTTTCCCAACTGCACAAAGTAGTATAAGGTAACTATTCAGCTCTACTCGTATAACTCGCCCCTCTTGAAAACCATGTGCTCACACACACAGACAACATGTAACAAACTCTCCATTAAACTAATAAAACTCTTACTTTTGTACACTACATAAGTTATGTAGGGTATTTGAAGAAAATTTACAGTTTCTTGACGTCATACACAGCAACAACTATTACAATAAGTGCGCTTATGACAAGCATTGCTGCAACAAACGCAAACATACAACTACATACAAAAAGTATCTATAAGCATTACATGCGGTCCACAATTTTTTCCGAAGGAAAAACTCGACGAATTGAGTTCATGAACGTTTATCGACTTCAATTTCATATAGAATGCATGCCGTTGCAGTGCGCTGTGCGCTGGCAGCGAAATGAAGTGTGCAGAGGGTGGTGTGCCAAAACAATTGCAGAAGCATAAACATATGCCGACCGACTGCAACAACAAAAATAATATAATAAAAGCTTCGACACATACACACACACACACAGAAACACAGCAAAAATAAACCTATGCAACGAGGTCACGTGCAACTCATAAATACAAATACAACTACAAACAAGTGTATAACGTTCGAATGCATCTATGAGTTATAAAAAAAAAAAATTATTGCAAGGTTGACGTTTTGTTACCGCTCGCCGTCCTGCGAACCTAAAAGCTGCTCCAACAGCAGCAGCAGCAGACGACGACGGCAACTATGCATGATATTCGATGCTTGCTGTGCTGTTTTTTTCATTGCAAGTCGCCGACGACGTCGTCATCGTAGTCGACGACTGTGGCAGGCAAATGAACTGAATTGACCCGCTTCGAAATAACCTCTAAAATATGATTCTATTTTTTGATATTGTGCTTTACACACACATAGTTAGATATAAGATACAAAGCACAACACACAGATACTCAGGCTATAGAGTAATTCGAATGTTCAAATTCGAATTGCCTTGGTGCATTGGATGGTGTGATGGTTTGAAAGATACGATTTTGGTGTGTTGTATGGGTGCGCTCGATTAAACCAGTAGTTTTTAGAAGTGATCACCATGAGAGTATTTTTTAGTAATTTTTGAATATAAGAAATTTCATAAAACTGTTCAAATGAAATACATGTGACTTAAATACCTCTGTTATGTCTTAGAACATCTAAAGGTGCAATTCAAAATGAATATTTATGCTTGTAAGCTAGTTTGTATTTATATATGTGACCCGGACAAGAGAAAAAAAACCAAATGTTTGACTATATTGATTTAGTTTTTGTATAAAAATTACATTAAATGTTTTTGGTGACCCTGACATTTACGAAGAAGTTGATTGTCTATAAGAAACTTTTATTTCATGCAAAATCTAATAATTTGGATTATATTTTATATAAAAACACTAAAGCCATAACTTTTTTTGATGACGATTAATATATGCAACTGATTGTTCAATTTGGGAACTCCGATATTAATAACAAAACTGGTTTGGTGACCCCGACATGTACAAGATACTTACTACTATGTTAAAGTTTAATCTATTGGTTTCTATTAAAAACAAAAAAGTCATTAAATGTCTTTGGTATCATTTGAATCATAATTTGATAATTGTAACTAAAGTTTCAAACTTAATTTGATGACCCTGACAGAAGCATCAAAAAGCTTTCGCATATTATCAGAAACCACGCACTTATTGGCATTTTTATCAATGTATTTTCTGTAATAACGCATGATCCTTGAAGGAACTGCACTTCTTGTACAATAAATAAAAGCCTCAATTCCGATCGCGACAAAAACGCAAATAAATTACGCTTACATCATGATATATACAAGCAATAAAATGCTTAGCCGCCAGACAATAGTTTTTGGAATACAGGAACATGAGGCAAACAGCAATAAAAGTTCAATGCAATTGAAGAAAAGCAATAAATGTTTTATGATTAATGAAAGAGAAGTATCTTCAAGAGTGCAGAATGAAAGAAAAATAGTCTGATAGTTGGCCAGACTGTCGTTTTATCTATTGCCAACAGCGGCGCTGTGCTAAACAAATGCACGTGCTCCTGTAGCTACAGCAGTATTTGTAACTGTGGCGCCGCCATTGCTATATATGTTATTGCTATATCTGTGTATCTCCATGTCTGTGTTAGCATTTCCGTTCGCAGAATGCCACACATGCAAACTTAATCAAAGTAAAATGAGCGCGCAAAGCTTTTACTAAGCAAAAAGCTTACTGTATATTGCAATGTATTAGTAAGTGTATCTTATGTATGTAATGTATTTGTATCTACAACTATACAAATACGCAGTGTTTGCGCTCTAACCAAAATGAGTGCAAGTTCAGACAAAAAACTTAAACACACACATACACCTTTGCATTACTACAACGACAAATTGCTATTGCAAATGCAATTGTATCTGTAAGTGTATCTACTGGTATAACTATGTGCGTAACTATTGGTGTGCTGTGTTTTGTATCTGAGCATGTTGCTGTGTAAATTTAGATCGAGGTTATTGCTTTACAATGCTGCGCGTACATTCAACTTAGTTTTTTGTTGTAGTTATTGCAGCTGTAGTTGCTGATAGTTGTCATTGTTGCATTTAGTATAACTACATTCAATTTGATTCATGCTCTATACGCGCTGCTGTGCTTTTTCTCGGCATCTTTTTATATTATTTCAATTTGAAATTCAATTGCGAATGCAAATTTGTTTCTACATAGATGCATTGCAGCCACTTGTATATTTATTTTTATGAGTTATTTGACTTGTGCGTGTGCTTTTTTGTGTGTAACACTTTTCCATTTTATAATATAACAAAAAAAAAAACAAAATTATGCTGCGCCTTACAAGGTTTCATGAGTTGAAAAATCCCCGATGACATTCATTGGCAATTGTGTTTAGATTCATTTTTATTTTTTTAAGATTCTCCAAGCATGTTGCATGTGTCATATACAAGTTAGCACATGATTTGTACCTTTATATTGGTGTGTGTGTGAGTTAGTTTCAGTTTGTTCAAGTGAACTTACTTACTGAAAGCCATAGATATTTGAAACTTACCTAAAAAGAAAAGAAATAAATAGTAAAATCATTAGTATGGCAATTAAAAACATTATAAATGCATATCAATATACTATCGTAATTCTTACTAATGCCGTAAGCTATGTAATACAATTTTAAGCTAAACAATAGATAAAAGCAGTGTGCTTGAACTGCTCAAAAGGTCATTCAAGTATTGTTTAATTATAAAATGCAGCTTAAAAACAAATAATGAGACTCAAACCAGCTGCCAATTTTAGTAGCTGCCAAAGTAACAGTTAATAATATTTTTCAGGGGCAAAAGATACAAATGTAACTTAAGCAAACGTCAAACAACTTCAAACTAAAAAACTAGCAGCAACTAAAAGTCAGTATCGCTATTTGGGCCCATGTATGTGGGGCTATAGTTGAGTGAATATACCTACATATATCGCTAGAAAGGCGCTGCTGCTGCTGAATGCGGCATTGTGTTGTAGTTGTTGTTGTTGTTATAGTTTTGCTGCATTTATTGTTACTGCACTCGATGCAATAAAAGCAAATGCATTTGAAGGTCGTACATTGGCCTGAGTCGATGATGCATTTACCCCAGAGAAAAACACATCAAAAACTCATATACTCACATACATCTACATGTAGTTAAAAAGCAAATAGAGTTGTATATTTGTAGATGTATCTGTATCTCATTTTATAATGCTTTTAATGTGTGCGTGATGTGCGCTTACACTTTTTATGCGTAAGAATGTTATGCTATTAACTTGTTCACACATTTGACACGTCTGACTTTGTGCATGTGAGTAGTAGTGTGTATGTGAGGCTCTGTGTTAGTAAATGTACGATTGTTTGAGTTTGTTTTTATGAACTACAAATTCAGAACAAATGTGTTACTTGATTACTGTAAGAAATAGAATCTCTTAAACTAAACAATTACATATGTCAGCAATGTTTGCTTATAGTTTGTTGGATTTTTCTCTGTGTGAAGAGCGCACAATAACAGATTTTTGTTGCACAAACAATGTTTAGCTACGGAGACACGTGTTTCGGACACAGCTACGTGCGCTCATTAGCCCACTGGACGTACGTTGCTAATTTTGGAACTTATATCAAACAAGACTCTTCAATTAAAAAGCAACAAGCCGGTCTCTACCCAAATAGATCAGCTAATGATCATATCAACATTCTAAGTGTAGTATTGTAACAGTCGAAAGAATGGTCTATCACTCTCTAGCTATTATTATAAAAAGTACTCGTTTGACTTGGTAACTCGTAATCATATAAGGAACTCTTTAAGGCTGTGCACGTGTCTAAATAAAGAGAAACGGTTTGGTTTGCTATCTTTCATATAAAGTTAGCAAACTAACATTTTAATATATATAGGAAAAATTGTACATGCGAACTGATGAGGGCTCGTAGCTGAACCCGAAACAATCATCTCTGTCGCTCAAAAAGGTTTGTGAACAAAATGTTGTTATGCTTGAAAAATTCATATTCAAAATGTTTTAGTTTTCCGTGAGTCACCAAAATCGCAATAAAAACAAACTACAATCGCTCAACAAAAATGTATAAAAGGTATACAACTACAAACTATGTATGTATATCATCTCCAATATTTTGCTTTTTTATACGCTCTAGTTTAAATGAAAATTTTTGTGAGGCACGTTTCAAAGGGTCATTGCACTTAAACTAAAATATTTTCCAAAAATGAAGCTTAAAATACTTTTATTTTGAACGTGCTAATTTACGCAATACATACAAATATGTTTAGCTGTTTATTTGAGCTTAAAAATTAAATTTAAATTAAAATTAGTACAAATTTGTAAACATTTGGAAAAACAAATTTGCAATTCTCGAAATTAAAAAAATAAAAAAAAAACAAATTGATTGCTAGGGAATAAATAAATAAATACAATAAAATTATAATACGCCACAACCAACGCATACAATCAAACCCCAAAATCAACACACACACACAGGCCCCTGACATACCGCCACACCACACTACCCCAAAACTACACTACACTAACAGATTTTATTAGGTCATACTCGACGTCGTCGTCGTCGACGTCGCCATTATCGCACAACACATCGACAGTCAAGATAATACTCGTAGAATGAACTAAACATTAGAACGAACAAACAGCATGAATCGCCCAACAAAAACGACCCGGGTCAATGAACGTTCAAGTTATTCAAAGCAATTCCAAGGCCAAAGCCACAGTCGGAGAATGAGATAGATAGATAGATAGTAGATAGAGAGTGAGTTTCTATAATACACAGCGTATGCATTAGAAAGCGAAAATACGAGTAAGAGTGTGCGTGTGTTTGCATTAGATACTCAGAAACAGAAAGTGTGAGAGAGCAGTCACGGAGCTCATAGCGTTGAGTAGGTGCAAAGGGAGAACTGTGTTTATGATACGAGCATACCTCGGGCATAAGATTTTCTAACTGGAGCAGGTGGCTTGCGGGTGGCAGCACCGAGCGTTTGCCCGAATTTCTTTGAATACTTATATTTATCTTATCAGAATTTGATTTGGTTAATATTAGATTATAATACTTAGTCAGTTTATGAAAAATACATGAGTAAACGAAAGTGTAGATAACTTTCGCTGTAGCTTGTTGTAATTCAATTGAATGAATTTCTTTTGGATTGAAAAAGGTTTCATCATAAAGCAGAGTTTGATGTTTGACATATTTTTTTGGACAGCTGAAAGAATTTTTAAAAAGATTAGAAAAGTAGAACTGTAAACTGAAATAGATCAAAGATTGGATTTAGCTCAGAGTCCGTTTTTATGAACGAAACCCAAAATTAGGTATTGTATGCCAAACAGAAAGTATATTACTAATCTGATATTGAAGGAAAATTCCTAAATAATGACACAATTATTATTAAGTACGATAGATAACATGTAAAAATAAAAAATATTAATGATGTTTGATGTGTTATTCGATGTCGTGATTAGTTTTAATACTGCTTTAAGTAGTTGTTCCTCCACAGTTGAAAAAATGCTTCACCTTTCAAGATTTCAAGTTATATTGGTCATTTAAAATTTCTGTAGCCAAGCAGATACAGATAATTTAACTTTATATACAGTAGTAACGCGTATAAGCGAGTAATAGGGACTTTTCATTGAAACCAAAATTCTCAACACTTCCCCTTATGTTCGTTCTCCCCAAATGTTCGTTGTCGTTAACATGTGAGTGGCAAAATGACGTTCGCTTTATTTAAATATTTGCATTTTTGTGGTGATATCGATATATGTAAGTGAATAAAAAAATGATTTGGCATAAAACATCAGATATCCTAACGAATACAGAAGTTAACAACGAAATTTAAAACAGTAACCATTGTTAGATATCAAAGCTTGAAGTTTATAAAAGACGTAAAAATGCAATGTTTCTATAATGAATATTGTATTAACTGAAGATTCATAAAAAAGAACGGGGAAAGGCCGTAATACTTTGATTGATTGGTTCAACTTGTATAAAATGAGTAAAAACGCAAATTATGTATAATAATTGATACATTCAGTGATAGGAGTAAAATACATAAATCTATCTCAGAATTTATTTATAACATGATTGATTTATATGATTGAGAACATCATTGATGTAAGGAGAGTGGTAACAAATGAAACCATTTGCTTGACAACTTTGTTGAAGTGTACTGAATGATGCTTTATTGATAGAACGGTTGCAGCTATTGTATCATGAATATTATTAGCGAATTGTTAAAAAAATACAATAAAAATTCTTATCTATTGGCATAAAGGTGTAAATACTTACTTTTGGCACTTTTAAATACAAAAATTCTACACAAAAACAAATGTGTGCCATTTCTAATATTAGCATTAATTCATAGAGACAAAAATTTATAGCAAAGTAAAATATACTAAAACTATATTTGTATCTTTAACTATTTGAACAGTAGCTAGTGTGTATCTATATATTTATATGTAGATACATACTCGTACATATGCACAACTGACATGAATAACAAACCTAAAAAAAGAAAGAAAAAACTCAACCACAAGAACAACTAAAACAAGTACAACAACAATAACAACAACAACAACGACGTTGACAATGAGTACAAGAACGTCAGAAATAAAAAAAAAAATAAAATAAAAATAAATGAACGCGCTCATAAATCTATTGCAAAAGGCGCCATTTGAAACGCAAATGTCAAGCTAAAATGCCCTAAATACTTTTGCAGTTCAAATAACGGCGAGGAAAATACATAAAACTACTATATTAAATTGTGAAAAATATTTTGAGAACGAGAACTTCAACTGCTGTAGCTGCACGTTGAAATATTGTGCCCGTAGATAGGCGCCAACGCGGCGTATGATTAATGTCAAAGTGTGCAACATGGCGTATGATTAACAACCCAAAAAAGTGCCCGAAGCCTACGAAGTTAAAAGCTAAAACAGTTACATGGTTCCAAACTGATTTTTTTGTAAAAAACCTTTTAATTTTTTTGAAAATCATTTTAAAATGATTTCCAAATTTTATTCAATCTAAAAACGTCAGCGTACGCACTAAGCAACAACAACAACATGCGAAACTAAAACTGATAGCAATACTTATGCCCACTCACATCATCGTTCGGTCGGGTCGCTCTGTTTGTCTATCCGTCTGTCTCTCTGTCATTGTGTCAGTTGGTTTGTAGTGCGTTGCGGGTTTCGGTTGTTGTTGCTGCGCTGCGCTTAGTTAAAACAACGCGCGCGCGTTCTAAGTGAGTTCAATGACCGCACAAGTCCATGGCCTAGATTTTACAACAAAGCCAGAGCAAAAGCAAAAGCGAATGTGTTCGTTTGCAAAAAAAAAAGAAAACAAAAACAAAAACAAAAAAAAAAACAAAATTTTACTTTCATACGAGCGCTGCACGAGTCGAGCCGAATAGGCACGAGCTAAATGTGCGAACAACGTTTGCGAATTGCCGAAACGTGCTTCGGCTGATTTGCTATAATCTACAGTTAGAATGGAGACTCTTTTCGTTGTCAATTTTCATTTTTTTTTTACACCCTCCACACACAATATGAAAATCGTATTCTTGATTTATCTAAATTCAATGCAGATACTTTTTGTATCTACAAAAACCAAAAAACATAAATAAATCAACGTAAGCGCCTCACAGCGTACTACATAATTTAGGCTCGTATATGTAGTAACTTAATTACTTCTTCAGTATTGAAGTTATCAGAAATCGCGAGAAAATCGCTACTGGAAAAATAACTATTTTTTCCAGTTTTTGTTCACTCCAGTTCGATTACTAAGTTTTAGCGGGGTTAAAATGTACTTTAATAAGTGCCAGCCCAATGATTTTTTACCAATGCAAGGGCTATAGAACAATTGACCAAATCCGAACAAATTTTTTTGCTCGTTCCTTTTTTCTATAGTGACTGTACTATTTTCTCTTCATTTGTAGGGTATTAAAGCAACGTTGCCACCGAAGTAAATAATTTTGCTCGCATTGTCTTATTTATACTACTTTTTTTTTTGCCAACCCATTGCGGCACATTGTTTTAGTAAACGGGGGCGTATTATTAATGTGGTTATTAATATAAAATATTAAGTATACGCAGTGGGGATATGTATTAGAACAAATTTTATAGCTTATACTAAATAATGTTTGTATAGCATATTATGGTTTTTCAAATATTCCCAAGATGCTCTAACTCCTTTCATTATTAGTTACACAATTCACTCCAAACTTGACAAACCATTTCCACACACACAACGTGGCTCGTGTTTATGCTGCCCCATTCGCATACCCATTCGTTTCTACTACTACATGCTACTCTCTATCGATGATTGTCGCACACATATTTCCGCCTACGTTTATCAAGTAATAATACCATCCATACTACATACTACATACCAGGAAAAAATAAATTATTTTCGCAAAAAAATACGAAAAAACTTATAAGAGTATATGGCAAAGCAACAACAAAATCCCTAACAACGTCAAATAAATAGATAACAAATAAGTAAATTCATGTGAGTGTGTCTAAGTGAAATTGGGTTAATGAGTTCAATGACCGCTGTGTGAGTACAGAAAAAAAAACACAATAAACGCTCAGCAGCGCAGATAAAAGATTGTTTTTTGTACACTTTTGCTTTCGTTGCTGTCGATATTTTAGTTTTTGGCAAATACAACGCGTAGAAAAGTGAAATTGTTTGTAATAAAATAATTTCGCTTGCCTACGAGTATCAGGTGGGCTGTTGATAGCTGATTTTGACTTTGTCATTAACGCAGTGTATAATTAAGCTAATAGTCTGGGCTTGCATGATACTAATCAGATACATGTTGCGTGAGATAGTGACAAAGAAGTTGGCTGATTTATGCAATGATTGATGTTTTGATTGAAAAGTTGTTGTTTGTCAAATAGGTTGCATAGTTATTTCAGTATATATGAAATGATTATGTAATACATATATGTAATGATTGATAAAATGATTGATATATTAAATGTGTTGTCTAAAGTAACTGATCTCTTAAAATGATAAGCTATATTTTTTTAAAACTATTTATTATACAAATAATACAACGATTTAGCGCTTGATTGACAACATGATTGATAAGTTAAAAAGCACATCAATCATGACACTTTTTGTTTGCCATTCTGTTTCAAAGACTAATAATATTATAAGTAACATGGTAATTGTTAATAATGCGCCCATCAATGAAATGATTGATGTGATTGAAGTTATAATCACTGCAATGATTGATTATATAAGCAATGCAGAAGTTTAAGCTTAAGATTCAGATTAGAATGTAGATTGACTACAAATTAGCAAATTTTTCTCTCCATTTAATGTTTGATTCAATAATTAATGATGATTGATGAAACTGGTGATTACGGTTTATATAATGTACTCGTTTTTGTACGTGAAAATATATATATAAAACTTTTAAGATTTAGATGATATAAAACATGCAAAGCCGATTTGCGACATGATTGATGTTTTAAAAATGCCAAAGTTTGGTAAAATGATTGATGGAAAAGCAATTTTATAATACAAGTGAACGGTTTGAATTCTGTTGCATATAAAGCTAAGCAAAAGATTGACCGTGAATTGAAAAAATGATTGATGCTTGTGAAAATGATTGACAAAATTGAAGTGGAATGAAGAGAAGTCACATAAAACGATAAATTGAAAATGATACGCAAATATAAATGATATAAAACGTACAAATATGTATGATTTACGGCATGATTGATGTTGCCAAAATTAGTGAAATGAAAAAAAAAGTGAATAAGCTAGAATTATATTGCTTTTAAGAAAGAAGGTCTAATAAAATGATACTGTGATTTGAGAAAATGATTGATGCATAATAAAGTCGGAGCGGATTGCAGAGAAATCGTATAAGACATTTAATTAAAAACGATACAAATGTGACGTAATTGAGGTAATAATTTCGACAATGATTGGTAAAATGATTGACGAGTGCAAAGTTTATATAATGTGATATGTGATACATATGATTGATGATTTAAGGAAATGTATATAAATATCTGAAAAATGTTCAACATGCAAAAAATGCCAGTTAATATATTTTAACATTGAATACATTCATTTCAATCATAAATCGATGAATGATAAATTGATTGATATTGATTTGCAAAGTCTACTCTTATTTATTTTCGTTAAAATAATTTTTATGCAAATAATAAAGACAACCAAATCTTCAAAGATTGTAGTCAATCTAGTTGCTTTTCAACTACTTTTTGAACTTCACACTCACCAGCAAGAACACGTCCAATAAGACGTTCCGTATCATCAATATGCTTTGCATTAGCAAATAGATCTTCACGACTGCCAACAGTCATTTCGATTGTGATTACGGCAATGATTGAAAATTTCTAACGCTGTGGATTTCTTTTTGCAAGTTCGACGCTGTTGAATACGTTTTGGGCGCGTTTTTGTAGCACAGTTCTGCAGTTTTTTTTTTCTAGCTTAATTTTTAATATGATTGATTGATTGATTGATTGATTGATTGATTTAAATACGCTATAATTTGAGCTATAACTTGAACTATTTTGAACTTTGTTAAATGTATCTAACTATAAAAATTTGAATGCGGCACTTTTTTCTTTGCTATTACTTTAAATTTTAATTTAAGACTTTTGCTATGGCACCTGTTGATTTTTTATTAATTTACGAGTAAATCTATTGCACACAAATGCAATTTTTTAATTATGCACAAAATTGAGTTTATTACGCCTATTTATTACGTTAATTAATTACTAATTTGTGTTGGATTTGTCGTCGGCTTTTGTTTAAATTATTTAATTAAATATCACAAAATCAGATTTGCACAGTTTTCGATTGGCAACATTAACAATTTTTTACGTGTTTTATTCTTAGACAAGTCTTTATGCATTTTCATCTAGTAAATGCAACAATTATTATTAACATAATGCACTCTATATACTCATATAGTAGTCGAATCACATGCCAATCGAACAACTTGAATGCGTTGTGTTGTATTGCAGAAAAAAATGTTACTAAGTCTTTAAATTTTTTTTTGTATTTATGACACTGAGTTACAGCAGAGGCTTTTTTTATTTTTTCTTATTTTTTATTAATTAATTTAATTTTTTTGTTGTATTTTTAGTATTTTGAATACGCTTTCGTAAAAACGCCTAACAAATTTTGAGGAGTAGAGAACACCGCTGACCAGAACAGTGCTTTTCGCTTGTTTCGAAAAGAATAAAAAGCGTTAAAAATTTTCTTGTTGTCGGCGACGGCAACGTTGACAATAAGACTGTGCTACTGTGTTATCGACATGTGAGTATGCACTGCTTGTTTTATTGTGTTAGCTTTTGTGTCGAGAGCTTTTTGTGCTTTTTTAACGGCATTTAAAGCGAACAGTTTTTTGAAACGCTTTGATAGACAAGATAGTTCTTATTAACGAAGTGGAAAAAATAATTCCTGATTGGTTTTTTATAAAGAAATTTAATATTATTTAAATTTATGTATATATAAAATATCTAAAATTAAATTAAAAGTTAATGAAAACATGGACCACAGTTAATACAAACCTAAGCACCTTACAGTTTAAGGTTCATCTGAACTTAAAAGTAGATCCCTTGTGAATCGGTTAGTTTTTTTGCAGATGCTTACTTACATTGATAAATGGGTCTATAAGTGCGAAACATTTCATGTTGATGAAAAATTTTTATTTAAAAGTGCTGTAAAGCTGAGAATTTCGGACTTTTTCGTAAAATACTGTATTTACTTAAACTTGTATTATCCAGCACCAAATCATATTTAAAAATGAAATACATATTCTGCTTCTTACCAAAACCGTTGAGTCATTGTGGTTGAATATGTAGTCATTCTATAATAATTGAGTGAAGTGTTTTATAGCAATTGATTTCAAATTTACGGGTAATAGAAATATTTGAAAATGAAAAAATATTGTACTCGACTAAACCTACAACCTACACTATGTACACTGGAAACTTTTTGAATCATCGTGCTATGTATTTCTCTTTTACAACATTTACAATTCTGAATATCTCTCATTGTACAATTAAAATTATTTATGTAAAAATTTTGAATTGTGAAAATTTGAAAATCTCCCAATTTTATTCATAAAATTTAGTTTTATGAATGAAATTTTGAGATTTTGAGGTAAGGGGCATTTCTGTGCCGATAACTTCCTCAATAGTTTCGTCATCTGTGTTCATTAAAGACTTTTAAGGTCAAAGTTAGTTAAATCTCTAGCGCCATAGTGTAAAGCTGAAACTATTTTAGGACACAACAGACTTTCAAATTAAAGTTTTTTAATATTTTAACCAAAATATGCACATGCAGCTGTTATGCTTTGTTTCAAGTGTCTTTTGCAAGTTCAGTTTGTATAAGTGTGCACCACCAAACCGTTTCAAAGGTAATCAAAGGAATCAAAATCAAATTTAAGAACGTAGCACGCAGCAAATAAACTGAAACACCTTTTTGTCTGCGAAATATACATACACACACACACACACATACTCGTGTAGAGACCACAGCAGACAAAAGCGAATGAAAAGTGTTAACAACAATAAATAAATTAATGGAGCAGAGCACAATAAAACCGCCCACTTTGTGTAGTGGCGCAAGGGAAGACGCAAGAAAATCAACAAATTGGTGCCACCAAGTGTGCGACTAACAAGTGCCGCCAGCGCAACAAATAACAGCAGCAGCAGCGGCCCCAATTGGCAACACTACCTCAGCTCATAACAACGATGACGATGAATGCAACTCGGTTGCAAGTGCGCAGTTGACCCTGAACTCGTACAACGACACAGTATTCCACTGTCAGCCTGAACTGAACCCTGGCAACAGTCAGCACAGTCATTGAGTGAGTAAGGCAGTCAGTCAGTCAGTCAGCCAGCCAGCCAGTCAGGCAGGCAGGCAGGCAGCAGCCATCTATGAATGTGTCTAGTAGTAGTTTTAGGTTTATGCAACAAACAAACATACTAAATACAACAACAACAATAGAGTTGTTGGCGTCCGACTGTGGCTTGTAGCAACATTTAAGCGAGGGCGTGTGTTACTGGTAAGTAGGTTGCCTACAGTACACACAGTGTTGGGAGTGTTGTTGAAAGTGGTAGCTAAAAGTTTTCAAAAGTTCAAAAGCGTTCGCTGACATTTTGTTTGCAAATCCAATGTCGTGGCATGCAACGAGCCAGCAAGTTTGAAATCAGATTGAGTTGCATTTTGTATCAGGCAGCGTAAAAGAGCGCAGCTGCAAAATGTACTTTGTTATATGTCGACGACGACTATGTACTGAAATGATTTTGTAAAGGAAAATTGGCTAAATTCATTCGCACTTCGTTTTCTACCTCTGTGTATTGTTGAGTTTGTGGTTGCACTTCGTCGCAATACATTTACCACAACTAGCTCAAGGATATGCAAAGCAATGTCGGTCTAGTTGCCACTCATTCCCACGTTGACGACGACAACGTCGACGCTGTTTCCTCACGCTTGACTTGAATGGTTTTAAAAATAAAAATGTATCTCAAAATTGGAGCAGTCGGTCGCGCGAGCTTGAAAAATATTCTACCTCTTTTTATTGTGCTCTACATATAAAGTGTAAATTAGGGTCACATACTTTTATCATATAGTTTGTAGGTATAGTCTTCGAGTATCTCACGGCTAACAGAAAATATATTTTTTTCGAGTACTCCAAAAACAGTACTACTCATTATTTCAATGTTTGTTTATATGTGCCACGCCCACTGTAAAGTATATATTTAGTCAGTACGCAGACTTTAAACATAACTATTTCTGCATTATGCAAAACTTTCGTAAATATTGATTACAGTGCATAAAAACTTCGTTTCAAACAAGTTTCATCTCTTTTCTTGAAATATTTGCTACAGCTATGGAAAAATACGCGTCAGGCAAATTCATCAGCGATATACGAGGCAAGTTGAGAATTCTTTGCATACACCGGTCTTTTACTCTCTACTTGTATCTCAACTCTTGCTTTTGTATCTGTAGCTGCTAGTAGCTATATTTGTGATATATATATTCTTTGCCATATATCCTAAACTCGTTGTAGACAACAACTATACGCGTATCTCTTGCTCTATTCCTTTGCCTGTGATTTGTGTATGTGATATATTTGTGCAGTTTTTTTTATCTCATTTATATCTTAGTGTCCTTGAATGTTTTTTTTCTTTTTGCTCCTCTGGCATTGGCATTTTTACAGTTCATTTAACTTCGCTGTTGCTGGGCGCTTACTATTTTTGAATTTATGTTGCTGTTTTATATACAAATTTAGATACAGATATATGAGCATCTAAGTCTTTGTTATTCATATCATGTGATATTCGATTTGACCGAAAATACTCGTATGTATTTCAGATTTGTTATACTGAAAATAAATGTATTTCATTTAATTTGTATTACTAATTAGAAGTCCAACTTGAGTTGCAAAATTCATAGAAAAATTATGCCGATAATAGCGTTGCTCGATTATTGAAACTATAAAGAATTTCGAAGATGATCCGCATGTCTGCATTAAACATTCTTATTAAAAAGATACAAGTATTTATTCATCAGCGATATGGCAACCTTGCTGATAGGTTATCTACTTATGCAAACATAATGGCAACCATGCAACCAACCTAGAGTTAAATGAAATACAATGAATTTATCTTTAGCATTTAATTCATACAATATGCTGCTTTGGGTGCTAACTGACACATTTGCTTATGCTCGTGACATTCAGTGAATCATTAAGCAACAACAAAAATTGTGACTGCAATTGCAAATGAATTGAATCTATGCGACACCAACCGCACCCCACAACCACCCCCCCCCCAAACACACACACATACACACGCATTCTGTGCCACAGCAAACTGCATAAACTATGCAGTTCAAGTCATTGCACTCTTTTCAGGACAATGACATACGACAATGGCGAAAAAGCTTTCAAAAATATAATGTATCTAATAAATACTTTGTATCTATGCATGCCTATATCTCTTTTTTCACTCTCTCACACTCTAAATTGTCATTTCATTTTATTGTTTTTTATTGTTTGTTTTTAAATGATTTGCACTAAAAAAAACTTTAATTAACAATAACTAAAATTGTATCTTTGGTTTATATTTTCATTGTAAATGTAAATGTAATTGTAAGCTTTCGTTATTTGCATACGAAATGCATGCAGCGTGCTGATTTTCGTATCTGTGTGATGTATGTAGGTGTGTGTGTGTGTGTCTGTGCATCGCTGTTGTCGTCAGTTAGTTCATTTCAGTTAGTTTGTTGATGTAGTGTAGTGCAGTCGCATGTATGTAGTTCACGTCCTTGCTTGATATAGAGTTGAATATACGCTTGAAGGTTGC
Source organism: Leucophenga montana (assembly GCA_035044765.1). Classification (NCBI taxonomy): domain Eukaryota; kingdom Metazoa; phylum Arthropoda; class Insecta; order Diptera; family Drosophilidae; genus Leucophenga; species Leucophenga montana. The sequence continues at coordinate 2,502,573 of JAWNNQ010001640.1, read as the reverse complement.
CTTGACGTGACGCGAAATGAGCGCGTAAACTTGTACGTTTATATATAGTTTGTAGCTTGTCTTGTCTGCTTGGTTTACTTGGTTTACAATGGTGAGTATTGAATTGATAAAGTGGAGCTTTTTGCTGTAGAAAAGCAGCGGATCGCTAATTTTTATTTTATATTATTCAACTTAATTAAATTCAAAATAATAAGATTGAAAATATTTGCATGCTAGCGTGCCCGGCGTGCGCTGCTACGCTCCCTTTTTATTTTTTCTTATAGGCGGCGTAGCACCGACTATTTTTGTAGTGTATCATATTTTGTTCGTATCGTACTTTTACATATGTACCAAATCTCATCAATATGCGTCAAATAGTTTCAGAAATATCACATTATTACTTTGTGGGCGTGACATCGCTCACATTTTTGACTGGTACTTGTTTCTCTCGATGCTCTTTAATTATGTATTAAATTGCATTTATCTGCATCAAATAAACAGTTCGTAAAATATTGTATGATAAATTTAGCGTTTCTCTTATAAAATGGCGTAATACCTCCCATTTATTCTGAATGTCATATAACAGAAACCTTTTCCTGGGCGATAGTAACACGCTTTATAAATTTCATAACGATCGTTGAAATAGATATACTGAGATATACCAAATTTGATTTGTTTTACTTGAATGCGAAGCATGATTTCGCCCACTTTTTCATTGTTTGTTTATTTTTCTCTTTACCCAAAACTGTTCTAGAAATCTACATAAGAAGTAAAAACTCAAAATAAAATAAACAAAAAATATCCTATTCATGAAACTAAAAGAAGCCTTTACTACACTTATGATTTCAATGTGGATTATAATGGATTAATTCGGATCAAAGGCATAGTACGTTATTTAATGCAAGTGTATTTTTCAACAGTAAAAAAAAAGTATTCGTACCATGTTTTAACTTTGTACTAAGGCAGGCTGAAAAGTTCTTTCAAAGATTGCTTGTAGTTTTAAAACAAGTTAATTTCTGAGAAGTTCATTAGACTATTGTCAAATTTTGAGCAATCTGCATCATTAAGTTTGTGTTTGACAGCCACTGAAAGCAGTCATGAAAAACTGGTGATTGCCCTTATTATTTCTAATGTTGCTTGGATTTTGGTGTATTGGATGGGTCCAAGTTTCGTCCACTGTTATGAAGTGGCGCACAATATTATACTGATTGCGCAAAGCCAAATGGTTCTACGAAGTTGCCAAAGAATTCATTTGTGAATTATTTCGGCACCTATCTGCTTTCTGTCCGTCCGTCGGTCTGTCTATCTTTTATATCTGATTTCAATACCTTTCAAACACAATGTAAGGTCTAATGATATGATATAATAGTTTGAAAATCCCTGCACTTCTAACTCATGCAATAAACCAACACTATAAAAAAATGTCGATACACTGAAATGCAACCTTTCCCCACTTAATATGTAGCTAAACAATTATCAGTGACTTAGCTAAACAAATTCGCATTCGAGATACATTTTATTTGAGATACTTAAATAAATTTTTTGCGTGTTCTGCATATAAAAATGAGTAAGTAACGAACGCAAACAAAACAAGGAGCAACAAGAACAAAACTGTTTGAAAGAGCAAGCTAATGTATGTGTGTGTGTGTGTGTGTCTCTGTTTGAGAGAGTGTGAGAGAGAGTCTGAAAGCTTTTGAAGAGGTGACGACAATAGAAACACAAATCCAATACATACAAATACAACATATAGCAAAAAAAACAAAGCTTCGTAAGCAAAAGCAAAAGCAGCAGCAATAACAACAACAGTAGAGCACCGAAAAAAAAAACACTACATACATATGTATGACAACAACAACAACAACAACAACGATATTCCACTTGGCCCAGATTATTTTTGAAGGTCGCATATTATCGACGGTCGTTCACCTATTTACTGTGTTTGCCACACATACGCACACACACATGCACTATTTGTATGAATGTGTGTGTGTGTGTGTGTGCATGTATATAGCTATATGTATTGTATATACATAGACCAAAATTCTTATTAGGCACATTTTATGTAGATGTATTTATATATATAAATGTATCTATATATTTAATCAGATGTTGCGCGTGTTTCCAGCTAACAGTTTGTACGCAGTGCAGCGGCATGAGTGGAAGCGGTGCTACTAAGTGTTTTGTTGGGATGATGATGTATATGACAGCGGACAAAAGAGCGGGGCATAGGGAGCGCTGTTTATTAGGAAAATATCACCATACAATATCTTCCCAGCCCCTACACACACACACACGCAACCCATTGTAGTTAGGTGCGCTTGATTATGCGTAAAAGTAGCTGACATTTCTTCAACTTCTAGGAAGTTTCAACAACAAAATATCCTTATATATGATATAACGCACTTCCTTATTTGCTACACTTTCTCTCAACTCATTGTATCTTATAGGTACTCATTTTTATGAATTTGGTTACATAAATTTGTTGAAATAATGTGTTGAATTTTATGTACTGATGCATGCATAGCTATATAGCTATATAGCATAGATACATGTTTATTTAATTTCTTTATTTTGCTTGCGAGGGGTCGTATATATATATATATATATGTATATATATATATATATTTTTTTTTGCATGCGATGTGAAAACAAAAATTTTGCATAGAATATTTTTAATGCGTATTTGACAAAATGCGTAAACAACAATTTATTTATACTAATGGACTTAAAAGGATAATAAACAAGCGCAACATTATTATGTACCACGTACTTTATTTATGCTGTATTATGTTTTGAACATGATTACAACATTAGAAAATGATAGATTGAGTTTATCTATGTGCCATCAAATCATCATGTTGAAATTTTGTCTTTCATTATAACTTAGTTCATTTCTTTTAATGTAGAACTACATTTTCCTCCCTTGTTTGCGTCGTTTACATACAGATAACTAGAAGGGAACAAGCGGTTCCTAATAAAAGTTTGCAATGAAGCCACAAGTAACCCGAAACTATTGAACAGTTCATTATCAAAAGATTTGCATATATCTATTCCAAGAAAAATGTTTCAATAAGTTCAATATATATGATTTTCAAAATACATTTTTAATACAATATAAAATCATTCAAATATCAAGAGAACCGAATTAACAGAACTCTAGTTAAAAGCAAACAAACCAACGCCACAGAATAGCATGGAATTGTATACAAATGAAATGCGGAAACCGAAATCAACCCCAACTGACGCAGCATAAAGGCAGTAAAAAGTGGTATAGGTCTGAAAGTGCGAAAACGTAAAAATGTTGCATGCTCATGCCGGGGAGCTAAAAAGGACATACGCAGAATAACACACACACAGAGAAAAATGGAAAGACCCTACGCACAATGAGCTTAGGGTAGGATGTTGCTATTTTTAGCGCCAAACAACAACAACAACAACAACAAATGCTGCAGAAGAAAATCCTCCCATACACATACACACACACACACAGACAGCAAACCTAAACGCAATTGAATAGCTGGTGGGCCTAGTATGCCTCATGGGTTGCTGGAAGCTGGCAGTATGAGCGGGTAACACTTACTTTGGGGTTGCTTGACACATTGACCATGAATTTTTGCTGCGTTTGACTGGATCCAAAAAAAGGAAAAACAAATTAATAAAATTATGAAGAACATTGCTATTGAGAAATGAAATTTGTGCGTGCGCGCTCGAATGCGCCCTATCCTACACGTGTTGTAATTCACCATCTACTTCACGTAGTTGTCATCATCAACAAGATCTTCGATAAAATTTACATATTATTGAAAATATGCTAGGCAGCTGCTGTCTTCTTGTATGATTTTGCTGCTAAGTTACGCAAAGGTATACAAACATATACAAGTATTTTATGTTTCACTTGATGATTTATTATAATTAATCCGCTTAGCATTTCCTTTTTACCAATTCTTATTGATTTCTTACAACTAACAAACGCAGCGAAAATATTATATTGTACATAAAGTATGTCGAGGTATGCATAGATATGTGGCTGCCTTCAGGTTCTGTAAATATGTTCATGTCAGCAAAAGGAAAAAAATATATACTAAGCTTTAATATTGGTAGCAAAAAAAAAAAAAAAAAACAAAGATAAAAACAGAGCAAATGTTATCCAAAAATAGCCTGGCAAATAATTTTTGTGTTACTGCAATGATGTGTAAAAACAAAATGTCAAAGGTGAATGGTAAAATTTTCAGAATAGTTTACACGTTACAACTTGTTATTACATAAAATTTAACCCAATATATATGTAATTTTGTCTGGCTAATATCAGACTATTTGTTGTACTATTCTTGTGTCTTTTGATATTAACACCGATTTTATAGGCATTATTTGAAGATTTTACATAAACAAACTCAATGCCAAAATAGGCAATTAAATGAATACTTTTGATAACAAGCCACGAAACCTCATCAGCAGTTTTTTAGATAGCAGTTTTTATGTTTGATTTGATTTCCAAAATTTGGTTTTAAAATTAGGAAAGAAATGAATCAGGGTAGCATCTAGTATAGTGAACGTATCGAACGTGTTTCAATTTAATAGTTCAGGAAATAAAAAAAAAAAAATAACTGCACAGAAACGTAAAAGAGGGCGCTAAGTTTTTTTATGGACTACCACTTAAAGTATGAATGGCATACTGATTACAGCAAAGCAAGAAATTTAGTCACGCCTGTAGATTCCACATTCGAAGTCTTAGAACGAAATGAAAACTGTGACAGTAGTAACTACTAGGTATGGGCCGATACAAGTATGTAATCGATACGTATCGATACTTTCTACCTGCAAGTGGGTACTTGTTGAATCCCAGATCAATATCGAATCGAATCAATATTTAAAGAAAAGTACTGTACAGACGAAGTTGAAGCTTGAAGCTTGAAACTAAGAACACACTATAGAAAACGTGATCCACTTCGAACGGAATCTCTTGCTGTTACATTAATGCTTCGGCTTCTGATTTTAAATCATGTTTCATGATTCTGAGTTTTCATCATTGCTAATAAGAATAATACTGATGACCAAAGTATAATATGTATTTTTTTTCCCCCAAGTATTGAGAGAGATATGTTTTATAAATTCTACGCATTCTGCTTCAATATAAAAATAATTACGAGTACGAAGTCGGACATATTTTTTTGTATTTGATATATCGTAAATTATTCAATTAGAAGCAGCACGAACAATATTTAAGATACAAAAATTTTGAGCACCAACATGCTAAATAATAGATAACGCTTAGAAAAAATAAATAAAAGTAAAACAAAAATTGTGTTTACGTCGAGCTATTTCCACAAAATAAATTTTTGTTCCATTTATTAATATCACTAATATTATCTGTGAGGGTTACTAAAAGTCAAGGCCACACAATCAAAATAGGCAATAACAAAAAAAAAAAAAAAACTTACTAGAAATGCGAGCTAGAAAGTGCGAGTGAATGTATATAATACAATATGTATGTATGTATAGGGTGTTTCAATTTATGAAACTTTTATTGAAACATATAGTAGTCATCGTGAGGTTATGTATGGAATAACACATCGGGTAAATAGCACATCGGCTTTGCTAGCCTATACGCGCTCTTTTCGTAAAATTTTCCATAATCGTTGCGTTGCATAAATGTTGCGGTATTTCATTGATGCAGCGTGTAATTTCTTCTTTCAATGCCTTAAGTGTCGTGGGCTTGTTCACAAAAACCTGTGGCTTCAAAAAACCCCAAAGAAAAATGTCTAGAGGCGTCAGATCACACGATCTAGGCTGCCGATTCTGGTCACCAAAACCCGAGAGGACACGACCGGGAAATGACTGATGCAGTAATTGAATTGTTTCTCGTGCTGTATGCCATGTGGCACCGTCTTGTTAAAACCACATGTCCTCCACATCAATATCTTCAAGTTTCAGCAAAAAAAAAAAAAAAACTGGTTAACATTTCACCATAACGAACACCATTTACGGTTTGTGTTTGACCTGCCTCATTTTCGAAGAAAAATGGACCGATGATGACTCCAGCCCAAAATCCACACCAAACAGTGACACGCTGTGGATGCATTTGTTTCTCATAAATCACTCGTGGATTTACTGAGCCCCAAATGCGACAATTTTGCTTGTTAATGAAGCCATTGAGATGAAAATGAGCCTCGTCATTAAAGATGATTTTGTATGAAAAACGTATGCAAAACGGTTATGGAAAATGTCGATGTGTTATTTACGCGATGTGTTATTCCATACATAACCTCATGATGTCTACTATGTGTTTCAATAAAAGTTTCATAAATTTTCAAAAAACAAAAATTTTTAATTTAAAAATCAAATCCGGCGCTCTAACTGAGACACCCTATACTAGTACATACTTATCATAATATATAACGGGCAATTGTGGCAACCCGAAGAAAAGAAAAAAAAGAGAGAGAAAAAAAAGAAAGTGAAACTTTGTAGCAAGTAACAGCCATTAAAAGAGCAAGAGAGAGAGAGAGAGAGAACGAAAAATATGTTACAGTATGACGGGCAGCGTGGCTGAAAAGTGTTTGATAGAATGTTGCAAGTAATGAAAGAAAAACGCGCAAATAAAATTGACAAAGTGTTAATGCGTGCGTAAGTTATGTATGCATGTGTGTGTGTGTGCGTGAATAGAACAAATTATACACGAATGTGTGTGGCTGTGTGTGTGTCATAAAACACTTTAGCTTCCTTTCGTGCCACATCGACTTGTAAGTCTGTAAGCCTATTGTGAGAAGCTGTAAAAGTTATTGGTTTGTGTCAATGCCTGTGTGTGTGTTTGTATGAGAAGTACAACTAACTATATACGAGGTTGATTAAAAAAAATTGTCTAATTTATGCAGAAATATTACTTGAATTAAGTCACAGCAATAAATAAAATAAACTGCCATAAGTTAGAGTGACCAGACGTCCCCTTTACGAAAAAAGAAAAACAAAAAATTTTCGGATTTTTTACCAAACTACAGTTTTAAAATAGTTTTATTGATATACCTTCGGAAAAATTTCTACTATATAAAATCAGTACGTTGCAAACATTCAAAAAGAAAACCCAGATCCGTCAGCACAAAAACGAGAATACAACTTATCAATCATGACGGTATTGAATCGAATACAAAGTCCTGTTCATATCAGTAAGAAACATATATAAGCTCTGAGCTGTTAGACACTATCAAGAGTGTGCGAATTTTGGTTCAAAAAGCCATCGGGACGTACGATAAGCGTATTTGCTTAAATGGACTGCATCTCTTTATGATTTCAGAGTAAACATTTTCGTTGCACTCTATAGGAAAATGTCTATTTCTTTACTTCGCCAAGATTTCCAATAGCTTGATGTCTGGCATACGATTAGGCATTTCTTCATTAGGGACAGCGGCCTACTATGAAGGGCCAAGAGTATACTAAGTTTGCGAAAATGTACGTAGCAGGCAAACTCACGATTGCAGCATTGTTACTTCTTCGAACAAACCTCGTAGTTATATACATGCATATGTTTTTTTATGTGAATGTATTTATGTATCTGTGTTAATGACTGTATATAAAAAGAAGCAACACACCAAACCAACGAAAAACCAAACTTACTGAAATGACATTATCTGAAAAAGTGTTACACAGGAAATATGAAAATGTTTCTAATGAAGCCTTTACTAGTATACGATAATTAAATACTGGAATAACAGAGTTGGAGTTGGGTGTCATTGAACTTTCAGTGTTTATGCATAGAGAAAAATGTTGAAAGTAAATATTTAAGCACAAAATGTATAAATCTATATGAAATAGATATTCTCAGCTTATTCTTCAAAATGAATGAATCATAAGAAATAGAAATAGATTAAGCTAAGGGTTGTAATTTCGCCATAACAAAAAAGAATCTACGCAATTTTAACTTTTCAAGGTTAAGGTTAGCAATGAATGTGCGTAATATTTTGATAGGTTTCATACATTTAAGGGTTGTTACTTACTCTAACAGTAGAACGGGGAATTAAAAAGTTATTTGATAATGTCGCCCCCTTTTTGTGTAGTAGACTTTTCAAAAGAGACTTGCGAAAATCTCTTTGACTTCGATTTTGCTTAGTTTTAGTAAGACATTTTAATGTGTACTATGAGCTATAAAAGATAATTTATAGAAAATAATCAAAGTTACTGTAAGACACTGAAACTTACAGCAGTGCATACATACCGTTTTAAAGACTTCAAAGACTTTAAAGCGGACCGCCGCCTGAGTGATGATATACTTCGATCTGGTCTTTAATACACCTCTTTCAAAAAATTAAAAGTGTGCTTGAAAATTATTGCTTGAGCATCAAGACTGCTAACATACGATCTTGGAGTCTCGTTCGGTTCGGTGCAGCTCATTATGCACGATGTTTTGCACATGAGATGTGCCGAGATTGCTGATATTCTTGCAGAAATTTTCACCCTGTACGCAATAATAACGATAATGCCATTTAGCAAGCTGCATATTCAACTGACATGGTCCCACGACTTACAAAGTGATACTCGCGAAAAAGGTTTGAAGACAACTTTAAGACAACAAAGATAGAAGAAAATCCGCTGAGGTTGTTGAAGTCTATGTATATAACATCCAATTGGTATAATTTTGAAGCGGACAGAATAAATATCAAAAAATAATTGAACCTTTTTAGTTTGTTAGAGAATTTTTGTTTCCCTTTTCATCAGAATGTTCATGCAACTTAAGTTGAAATCATACTTGACGACAGCTTAGAGCAGGGATGACCAAAAGCCTCAAATGGAAGAGTACACACCAATGCATACGAAATTGTTTTTGCTTTCTTCTACGGTATGCGCAGATACATGTATGTCTAAAAAATAACAAAACTACTTGGCATACGATATTGTTGTTACTTTTCTGTTTGATATAGAAACTTAGTCCCACGGTATACACTGAAAGATATCGAGAAACAAGGATATTATTTGTTTCATTCACACTGGTTAATGCAAAGAGCTACGTGTGTGTACAACAATGCTTAGCTTATTTTAGAGAGCATTACAAAAACAAAAGTACATGAAGAACATGGAGAATGGCGTAGGCACCTCTGGTTTAGAGCAAGTTCAGCTTCCATTTTTTCAATTCCATATTAATTTATTTTATTGTACTGTTACTTATTCCGAAATCATGGTCGTCAATAAACGAACACAAATTTGGGATAATATTTGTTGTTCACATATTTTTGAATATGAGAAAAAAAGATATACATAAATATGATTGCTAAAAAGTCTCGGCACATAAACTAAATAGGCAAAATTATTATTAGCCTATAACTGTAATTGTTACTTCCGGATCTTAATCTAGAATAGATTTTATAATACTACTGCTGCCATCTAACGTAAGATACTGTGCAGCACAATGCATTTATCAACTTTGAATATTGCAGTTTTTTGCAAGCTTTCAAAGCTTTTCTAATAGTTGCACCACATGCAGCTTTCTTTGGCAATGCAGTTTGCAATGTGCACTATGAAAAAAAGCTCTATTAAAGTAGTTGCACGTTTTGTTCATAGTTGGCGCTAGTTGCAAAAAATGGAGGTCATTAGAAGTAAATGAAAAACAGACGAATAATAATATTGCTGATAGTAGGTACACTACATAATTATGTATATTGATTTTCTAAGAGCACATAATTCAATATACTGTTAATTACTATAACTATTCAATTTTTATGTTTAACCATTAACCTATTTTATAGACTCTGGCAACACTGCCTAACATTTCGAGAGCAAGTTGAGAGCATAAAATTTACGCTGCACTTTTTCTGCAAACTATATAGCAGCGCCATATCCTTGCGGCTGCAGTGAAACTATTTCCGGCACACAAAGCTGCATACCAACATATTTAAGAGATATAAATCATTTTTTTTTTTAAATCCACAAGTTGCAACATTTGCCGGCAAATCTACAGCAATTGTTGCAGTAACAGTCGTTAAAGCTTACAAGCTACAGCAAAACTATTTTATACAAAATAGCAACAGTTGCAAGCTGCATACTGAGCAACTGAGAGTTAAAAACTATGAAATATATACTATATAATAAAAAACTAAAATACAAAATGCAATGAGCAGGCGAACAGCTGTTTGCAGCGAAGTGATGCCGACATAGCTACAAATGGAGGGCATACAATTTCCGTACTCATTGCAATTTGACGGGAAGGGCAATTTATGTCCGCCAAACAGGCAGGAAGGATATATTCATAAGCATTTCAGTGTGTGGGGCACGTGTTTTACAGATACAAGGATCTGACTTTGAGCCGCCCTTGATCGGTAGTAACCTTCGCTGCTATTGGCAAGCATAAAAAATAAAAAGTAAAGTAATATAAGCACCAACAAGAAAAGGGTTGCTTGGGTTGCACATACTCGTCGAACGCCAACAATGTCAGGACGACATTGATGCTGCTGCTGTATACTACATAGTACTGGTACGATACTAAAACTAATTGACTATAAGTGTAATAGTAGTAGTTGTAGGTTCTAAGCGCCGCAATTGTGGTTTATGTTGATGTTGATGTTGCTGCGGCTGCGGTTGCTGCACTAATTGTTACTGTTTGAGTTGCTACTGTCGTTGTTCTTGTAGAAAATTGCAATTTAATTGAATTGGATTTGTGAAGTGTACATACGCTGTAAGCTTGCCTGAACAATTTCAAATATACATATTGTTTTTGTGTTGGTACTTACAGCGAAAGTTTTTTGAGGCAACAATAAATTTTTGTTTGTACATACCTGAAAAGAGAAGGAAAAGAAAAGTCATTTAGAAAGTTACTTTTAGACATTTTAAAGATATTTTATTTAAATTTTGGCATACTTATTAGGTTTTATTAGTATTAAAAGTATTAAATATTAAGTATAAGAAAGTAAAATGCTTGAAATGGTAGTGTGGAAAGTAAAGGCTACAAGGCTCTGGCAACAGGAAAGTGGTTGCGGCTCCCTTTTAGAATAGACAGATGAATGCATATGCGCTAAATATATTGTATATTCAAGTTAATTTTTACGTAATTTTATAAACTTCATTAGAAACTTTACTTTGCTGTTTGAAATTTAAGTTACTTACGGACATCATTCTCCATCAATTTCGACCTACTTTGCCACAGAGAAAAAAAAAACGCACTGTGCAGCCAAAAAAGTTTGAACATTAGGCATTACGGGTGTGAAACATAAAACTAACTTTCAAAGTCATTGGGAGTGACTCAACAAGTCATTTCAATACGACTCACAGCCACACGAATGACTCAAAAATGCTTCAAAGACAAATCGGAAAAGATTTTTCATGAAGAACGTCTCCGAACCCTTTGATACCAAGCTGGGAGATGCTTTATCGTGCGACTTTTTTGATCTCTTGATGGAGTACATACTACGACTCTGCACATGCGTAGAACGGTCGGGCACAATCTTCCATAAGGAGTGAAGTTACTCGCATATACTGATGATATTAAAATCATCGGCACGAACGAACGCCAAGTTAGCACGGCGTTCTCAGTGATTGAGAAACAGTCACGTCTCAAGGGCCTAGCGGTGAAGGAGGACAAGACAAAATACTGGGTGTTCACTCGCAGACCATCAGCGCGTCTTTGACGTTGTGTGATGTGGAGAATTTCAACTTCAATGTAGTAACAATAACAACGTCAGCTTTGAGATTAGACGAAGAATCACGCGCTCTAATAGATGCTACTTTGGGCTCAGCAAGCAAATTAGAAGTAGAGCCCTCTATCGAAGTACAAAGATAAAAATCTATAAGACACTGATAATCCCGTAGATTGATCACTTCATCCGTATGAAACCCGAACCGCCAGTACTAAAGGTTTACGACGAAAACCTGAACTTGATTGGTAGACGGCGTCAAAGAGGAAGTCCTAGCTTAAGATGGAAAGATCAGTTCTATGATGATCTGAAGAAGTTCCGGATGGTCTTATAGACAGACGGACATGTCTATATCAACTCGAATTTTTGATGTTGATCAAGAATATATATACTTTATGGCGTTTGCTACGCCTCTTTTGGGCTGTCATATACATTTGCTTAGTATCCCATTTCACACGGAGTACTGGTTAGACAGTTAGGGATATAAAATTAAATTTATTTAGTTAAACACTTTATATACCACATTTCTTGTGTTATTTGTTTTATGCTATACGACATGTGTACATTTTAATAACATTACGTATAAGTAACATTGTGAAATTGTAAATTATATTAAGTATACGTCATGCGGAACATAAGCATTTAGCTCTATTATTGTATCTTTTATCCTGCTACAGAGTATACTATATATTAGTTCAATATTAAAAGAAGCAAATATGATGTATATGTAATACGAGGAAAAAGAAAATTATTCTATTTTATTACTTCTTACAGCAAATTCAATATAAAATGTTAAAAAGCAATCAGAGGTGCCGCTGTGCTACTACAATATAACTAACTACATACCAATATGTCTAGCAGCAAACTATAGTATGTATCTAGATACATATGTATGTGCTACAACGTATCGTATCTTTGCGTGTCTTATAATGTGTTTGTGTATTTTTATATATGTATAACAAGTTTATCTATATATCTATCTGTTTATTTTGCACATTTTGCGCACATTCAACGACCTTGACCATCACAATTTATTTTCACTTTACTTTTTCTCGTAGCTGTCTATACGAGACAGTCGTTTGTTTCATTTAGCGCCCTTATGTGACTGCCGGCTCACTCGCTCTCTAGCTATTTCATTCGCGTTTTATACAGAAATGTGAAAATTATTATTGCAATTTCATTCGTAGCAACTTGACAATAAATTGTTTGAAGTCTCGTCTCGTGACGCAATTTAAAAAAAAGATACATTGATTAAACTGCAGTCAAATTTTCAGTAAAAAAAATTTCTAGTAAAAAATTTCATAACGCGGAAACAAATTTTGTCGCATTAAATTAAATTAAAAACAAATTTTCGCTCTCGTACTATATAAGCTGTGGGCGATGGATGATTTGCAAAAATTTGCCTGTGGCAATGTTGTTGATATACGAGATACAAAAATAAATTTCAATGTCAATGTGAAATAATGTCGCTGCGGTACTAGAGCAAGGCGAAGACCCAAATACGTCAGTGAAAACAGCACGAGTGAACCAAAAAAAAAGAAAATACTTAGAAAGGCTAAATACAAAAACTCAAACAATATTGTATACAAAGTATGCAACACAGTGGGCAATATGCCAGCGAAAGTATAGAATAAATAGCTGCTGGCCGACTTCAGTTAAACAATAATGTCATTTTTATAGACTGTATAGTTCTCGGAATTTATTGTATTGTTTAAAACAAGGCGAAGCCTGTTAGAATTTTTGCTATATACATTTGAAAACTGTTGCCATTCGGAAGAAAAAAAGCTATGAACAAAATGTGTCAAGTTCAATTTGCAACATTTTTTCATTTGAAGATTTATTTGACAAACGTTTGCGTTTAAAAATAGCTTAGATATTTACTTTCCGTGCTTGGGCATGTCATAAACGTTGGCAGGAAGTAAATTGACAGCCGTTTGGCGAAATGAGAATAAAATACGCAAAAGGCGACAAAAAATAGAAGGACAGAAGAAATAAAAATATTTGGTGGAACTGAATTTTTAATGCACTTCACACTGTGTATAAACCAATCAAATAATATGAAAGATGCATTCATATTGGTGGTGTTATTTCATAAAAGTTTACTTCAACAAAGAGCTAAAGCTATATATATAGGGTTTTTCAAAAGGGACATAAATTTGTATTTGTAACGCATCCTTTCATTTTACCTCAGTATCTGTTGAAACTTCAGTCTATGTTTTAACACGGTGAAGTTCACGAACGTACAACGTTTGGAAATTATTAAAAATTACTAACGAAATTCTGAGTTGGTGGTCGCAACTTTAAGAGTTCTTGCAAGTACAAAAATTTTATATGAATATTAAAAAACGCTATACTCGTACATGCTCGATCTGTACCAATATTGAATATTGTATGGAGATTGACAATAATACTAACCATATCAAACTTGAAGCAACTTATATCTGCACTTCTACCAATAGCACAGCCTTACATGCGCGCTAGTGTTATAAGTGACTTATGTGAGTTTATATTTAATATTTTTGGCTGTATATGTATATAAGAAAAATCTGTATCGATTTATTACTTCAAAGCTTTATGTAAGACTAAAAAAGTATCTCATACTTAATAGTGTACGTAGCATGACAATTTTTGTACGCTGACTGTCTGCAATAAAAATATGCAGCAAAAAAGTTTACTAACGTGCAAACAGATGTACAAAATGGTTTATTACGGTTACATCAATTCGTGATCATCATACTTTATGCCACCTACTCTGACACGACTTCAACCGTATGTTACAATCTTTGTGTTTAAATTAAAATACTGTACACACTATGTGTAAATCGTACCTAAAAAAAGCAACGAGCAAGGCAAGTTAGGTGACAAAAACAGCAAAACAAAACGAACTGCAAAGGCAACGAAAATGTCGAGCGAAAGTGAAAAGTGTTGGCGACAACGACAAATGAATCAATAAAAAAACAAAATATGAGAGAAAAAATATATAAAATAAGCACAAAACGAATGAAAATTAGGTTAGTTGGGCAGGCGGGAGTGTATGTGTGTGTGTAAAATCGATGCAGAATTTAGCATTATAGTATCTATTGTACTTAGAGTGTAGAGTATACAGTAAGTATGCGTTATATGTGAATGTGGGTGCTATTAGAAAACATTGCGTATACGTGGCGTACATTTGTACAATAATTGAAAAACAGTGTAGAGTCACCATCGTTCGTTTAAATTTGCTTAAAGCATTTTTGATGTTATGCGACTGCCTTCCTTCTCTGTACGAATATTTCGAAAGCTTTTGCAGCAGCGGTTCGATTAGACTACAAGTCTGCCAGTAGTAATAGAGTGTTTCATTTCAATTTAAAACAAAAAAAAATTATGTGCGATTGAAGTTGTTAGCGAGTCAACTAAATTTTTTTCTTAATATAGTTGTCTACAAAAGCAGCTTATAGGTGACTTGGGGTATCACTATTGTATAAGAGGCGTAACTGTTGATATTGACTACTTTTTTTTACTGTTTGCAGCTTTAGATTTCAGTGTAGCATAGTATTCAAAACATAACACTAGAATTTGCCCTGTGAATGAAATTCAAATATTGTTGCGACAATAAAAAAGAGTTCAGGGATAATTGATAATGCTGAGAACGATAAGTATATCCGACATGTTGCGGCCATCACAAGTCTGGCCCGTAATGCTGAGAGTGTTAAGTATGTTGCGACAACACGATCGAAAAAATATTCATTTCTCTTCTTTTAAAATTTTCCCAACAACACTATGAAGCCACGCCCTCAACTGATGCTCGCCAACATTTTGGCAAGTCCGTTTGCCGTAACGCCGAGGGCATTACCTGGTTTTTACCTAACTTAGATACCTTAGTCTTGTCAGAAGCCAATATGCATGGTTCGTCCATCGTCATTCGACGTGTCAAAGGTGTAGATAATATATAATATATAATATAGTACAGGGGACCACAAGAACACTATTCTGACGAACTAGTGCATTGACACATTGTATGCTAGACTGTACAGCATACACACAAATGTAAAAATGCTTTTGGCGGATGTAACTCAGCATCATTATATAGAAGGAAGCAGATAGCAGCATTTTAATTTTATAGAGTAGCTCTTCGTGCCATACTCGGGCGAACGCTTGCTTCATTTTGAAAGTAAATGCTTCAAGTATGACCTCAACGATGCTGTTCAGATGTCCCATGATATATAAGGAGGCAAAATTTATGATCAGAATGGTAAATCTTGCACCAATCCTTCAAATAAACCGGCAACTTTGCATTCTTTGTATTTTATTGTCATATTCTGACAAAGTGATATGACTTATTCGCAGAATCAATTGGTATGGAGAGTGCAGGTAACTTAAATCTGAACCTCATTACTCGTAATTGTAGTAGAGAATGGAGCTGTTGGTTCGACTCTAAATGACCATATAATGTCTAAATAAACCGAAAAACCTATCATTCTGTTTTGATACCAAGACAAATTCTCTTGAAACAACTCTAATACAGGTACTATGATTTTTATAAAAGAGTTTGTGCACTTATAAAAAGTATTAATTCACTTATATGCTAAATATTTAACTAGTACAAATCATGACGCATACGCCTAGTCGAAGTTAGTTTATAAAACCGAGTTTGTTTTTAAGTCTTCAGCTATACAACTTTTAACTTGCATAACTTTTTATAAAATTATTCTATTTGAGGGGAAAAAAAACAAAACAAAACAAAAACAAAGTTTTATGCATTTCACTTAACTATAACTAAGAACTTTAACAACCTGCCTCTAAGCTGTGGCAAGTAGTTGCAAGCAGCCATAAAAACGATACATAGCCTTGACTGACCTCATGTCCTTTGGCGTTGCCAATGCCGAGCAGCAACACTTGCAACAGCAACACCATAAATACAGTGAGCGGCGACCGTTATCCTTGGCCTTGTGCGCTGATTATACAACTATGCATACATATCCATACACATATAAACCCACACACACACACACACACACACACACACACACACACACACACACACACACACACACACACACACACACACACACACACATATCCGGTTGTTGCAAAAGCTTACGTACTGCTGCAGCCGGCTGCTGCAGTTGGCGACGATGAGGACATTTTGATGTTGATGAAGTTGATGATGATGCTGCACACATTTTGCCGCATTCATGACCATGAACAAGAACTTGTCAATTTCAGAAGGTTTCATATGAATGTATATATATACAAACGCATTAATACTTACTTATGAGCGTATAACACGAAGCGTGTCATATGGGATAATAGCTCAATAAGCTTTGCTGTTTTTAAATGTAAGCGTAATATGATTTTTGTGTATGTTGTCAGCATTTATTACTGTTTAAATTGGGTTGACTGAACAGAAAAACTGCAAACAACATATGTGGATGGTTCGGAACTGAAGATACGCAGTTTTCAATTTTTACTCAATATATATATTTGAAAAGATAATCTCATATATTTCTGCTTATTTTGTTATATAATATATAATCCAATATCGTTCATTAAGAAAGCGAATAAAAGCTAACGGTGTTATAGACAGTTGAGTAAAAAATATTCGGTGCAATGGGTTCGAGTGGTTCACTAAGATTTTCCCTTATAACGTAAAGCTGGGCGAAGCTGACAGATGAATTATTCAACTTATTAAGCCAGCTGATTTTTCAATAGTCATCAAAGTCGCTCTTTTTTCTTTTATATCGAATCTCCAACAAACAATACATTTAATTGAACTAAAGAAATATAATTTTTTCCTAGTTCTATATTATATAGTTCTATATTTTTGTCTGTATTCACCTTTGAACTGCATTGAACAAACATTTTAAAATATTTGAGCTAACATTTATGCATTTTTGGCCAAATTTTACGGGTGATCCACTCCACCCTATGATTTTTCAAAAGCCCAATAACAATCATTTTTGAATAATGGCTTTATGAGCCTGAGTTCATTGATTTAATGAGGACTACTGCATGTGACTACAAAGTTTATTCACTGTAGATTTTAGTGTTGTACTATATTGCTATTATTTTTGTTTAACACAAATGTTAGAGTGACCAACACAACTAGTGCGTAGCTGTCAAAGCTAGCAAGGGTAAATAAATCTAACGCATATGTCATATAATTATTAAAGAAAGCGTATTCGAATCTCCGCCCTCTTCTCCCCTTTCATATTCGAAAACATATATTTACTGTTTGATGGTTTGTGCTCTAGTATGTTTAAGTGACGCAATTGCACATATACGTAAAAAAAAATTTTAGTTGTGCTCGAAGAGTGCAACCAGCTAAAGAGAGAAAGAAAGAAATATTGAAGAGTAAGTGAATCGAAAGGCAGCTCTATTTATTTTGCTTATTTGCCCTGTCTTTTCATTCTGTTTGTTTGTTTCTTGTATCGAACCATATCCGACACAACTTAGAACTTGTTGGAACTTGTTTGGTTCGAACCAAATGAAAAGAAGTATTGAAATGATTTAAGGAATTTGCTCAACGGAAGCAGATGGTTTTTCGCAATGATCTAGCATTTATATGTAAATGTAGCAACTGGTCAGCTTAAAAATTGTCCTCGTCATTTGTTTGTCACTTGACAGTGACCTTACAACAACAGTACGCTCTCACTTAACACTTTCTCTCTTACATGTAGCTGCATTCTCTTTCTCTTGCTGCATAACCTTTTGCAGACTTCACGTACTTTTTGTAAACTTTTTGTTTACAGTGTATGAAACAGCGAGTATACCTAATAAAATTTTTTTTTCTTTTTTTTTAAAACTAGAAATGTACATGACATTGAACGTGAATGCATTGGCAATGAAAATTTTCTTTTAGCGAAATACTTCCCCGACCTCACGTAATATGCAAACACACACACACACACACACACACATACATACATACAAACATACACACTGTGTACGACTATATGCAACACAGCAACACCTTACTTACAAATGCATACTTGATTAGACTCTGCATAGACTTGTATAGTTATATGTATATACAATATATATCTCAATTCATTTGTTTTTATGTAAGTATGTGTTTCTCTACAATAAAACGCCGTGCAGCGCGTCATCGAATTTTATAATTTGGAGGTCAGGTCATGGCTGTTGTACTTGACATTTGTTTTACTACATATACGGCGGTATATACATACATATTTTATCGTACTTTATTGCACTCTGTGCACTCATTTTCAAAGTGCAACTGTACAAATTGATCGGAAATAAGACGCTTAGTTGACTAGTAAGTCAAGTTTAGTTTTTATAGTACTCTTTTTTGTGTAAGCAACGGAATAGTTATTATGAGGAAATTAAGTATCTAGATGGAAAGTTGTCATGGGAAATGGCAAAGCAGTTGAAATAGCAAGACAAGTGACGAGCATGCAGCTTATTTTAGAGAATAATAATAATAAATATAATATGCATGAGCATTAGATCGAAATTCGACCATTTCCACTGAATGAATTTTTAATTTCGTTACCAAGTAACTGTGTGGATATTTCCAGTTCATGACACGCATACTCAAATGAATAAAATGGACTCCAAATATATTAATAGGTGCACACAAAATAATACATATGAATCACAGTGGCTCATTCAAACGCACACAGTTCGGTATTGCTGTTTATGTTTGTTCTTCTTTGATTCGTATGAATGTTTTATATTTCGAATGTTATGTATTTCGGTTATACGACTTGGTACATATTGAAAAAATTAGTAGGCAAGTGCATTCACACTTTTTTTAACCCTCTCAAACACAACATATTGAGAGAATATTCGCACTAACTACTTTTTGCACATTCATTCAAGCATATTTCCACTCATTGCTTCCACATGTACAATTTACTTTTACAATCTCTGAATAAAATGATGTTTTAAGTCATGAACATCGTATCCTGTACGTTGCTTCATTGGAGGCACAAAACCTAACTGCAATATATACAATTCTGCTGACTCAAAGTCGTCTGATGCATGCTTAATTTCTCAGAAGTTCACACCTATGTCAAAATTATTTCGTCGAATGTGTCCAACACCTACCACTTTTCAGGTCAACAACCGGAAATGTCTTAATTATAGACCACAACGAAGAATAACAACACCAACAGAAACAAAGCTTACGCCAACGATAATAATGAATAAGTCAAGCACAAAAAGCGATTTGCATTTACAAAAATGCACAAAAAAAAGAAACTTAAATAAAAATGCGCAAAAAACGCATTATAAATATTTTTTAGACGACTTTTTCTGGCTTTGAATAATTAAGGCATGCAACGATGCAGAAACATCGCTGTATATATACAGGGTGTTTCAACAAATCATATGGAAACAAATTCCTGTTGTGAAACGTGGCAGAGATAAAGCTAGATTCAGTTAATGTCATGTATGGATTGTGCTTGTAAATGAATCTTTTGCTGAAGTACGAAAAGCAGTTAAAATTTTAGACTGTGTACTTCAAGCGTGAAGAATTTGCATTGAATATTTAAAAGTGACTAAAAATAGCTTATAGAAACCAACTTCTGCGCGTTCTCTAACCAATTATCTAGACAAAAATCAGCAAAGATGCTTTTTGTACAGACCCTGTAGATATCCACACACACACACACACACACACACACACACACACACACACACACACACACACACACACACACACACACACACTGTGTAGAAGGGCAGATTTAAATTTCGCATTAAAAAATGAAGCAAATAAAACAAAATTGAGACAAAATCAAAATAAATACAAAGAAATAAATTCAATAAGAATGAAGCAACGCATCAAGCCAAGCAGACAAACGCAGACAAAATGGGAACAAAGGGACAGGAACACAGCAGCACAAAACAGAATGTTGTTGCAATCAAGAATTGGAACTGAAGAAGACGAACTTGAAGCTATATGCATATATACTATAACATAAAAAATTAAAAAATGGAGCGAAATCAGTGAATATATATATATATATATATGTATATATGGCAGACGTTTATACATGAGGCAGACAAACAAATGGACAGACTTATAGGCGGACTAAAAGAACACGCTGCCGAGACAACAACGCCGTTGAACTACTCAAACGAGACCTTGAACTTTGTAAAATGAAAGAACTGAACTAAAGCGACGCAAATCAAAGCACAACAACTGAGTGGAGAACCAGTGCATATTTTTATTTCAAGAACGATGATGACGACGATAAAGCAGAAGTTTTAAATCAAGAACTAAGGCATCAGGCGGCAGCATATGTGGACAATCTAGGGCAGCCGAGAGCAAAAGAGAGTGAGAGAACATCAATGCTTATTAGCAGGATCGACGCAATGAGCCAGCAGAATTTGATTCTCGGGAGTGTAAGTACGAGTATATGTAGAGGAGTGCAAGCAGGAGTAAAAAGTAGTCATGCAACATGCTCAAATGTTATTGACCTAGAAGCAAGTGTCGTTGGCTTCTTGTGATGTAGTCGTGGCATGGCTGGGTCGTCGTCGTCGTTGTTGTGGTAGACAGAATTAGCAGACGGAGAGACAGACAGAAGGATTGAATACACATGCAGACAGACAGACAGACAAGCTCTTGTTGATCGCAAAAAAATAGGGACGCGCATGCGCTTCTTTTATGTTTATACGCTGCAAAACGGAAGATAAAAGATTTTGTCATGTGTTCAAGCAGATATTTTAGAATAACTCATAAAACATTAGCACACTCACACATCAGCAAGCATTTAGGCCGGAAGATCAGTATATTAATGAAGGTAGCAGAAAAGCAGCATAGAATTCAGATTCAGCATATAAATTACACAAGTTCATTAAGTATCTAAAATGCTAGAGTACCTATTCTAAATCTCTAATTGAACTTCTAATATGTGGTAGCGTATGCAAGCTTCAGTGCTAAATTTATTCCTGTTTTGAATTTCTTTGTAAGCAGTCGGCTTGATACATAGATGTACAAGTATCGAAGACAATGCTGTGATTTCGCAACGCAAAGACCTTGATATTGTCAACGACTTTTGCTGAACATACAAACAAATTTTAAAAATAAAAATAAAAAAACCAATTGCTGCGCGTCACGCTTCGGCTAGTTTAAGAGTGCGCGCGCGCGCTCAGGACTATTATTTTTATTATAGTAGATATAAAGCTGCATATTTTTATTTTTAGGGAGTTTATTATTTTTTTTTTTTTTTTGTATTTGTACGTTTCTGTTTTGCTTTGCGAATTCGCGCGCAAAGTAAACTGCAGGGGTTTTGGCGTAAAAAGGAAAAATATACATACTTGTAGATACTAGTACAAAAATACTTTAAGCATGACTCCTTTGCGCGTACTCAAATATGTATAAAGCATCGTTGTGGTTGCATTTAGTATGGTTTGCTGTACTAAAAGTGCGCATAAAATGCACATGTGCGACTGTATTTGCTTTAAAGGCACTGTATATAGATACAAATGCAAAAGCGAGAGCGATAAATAGCAACAAATGAGAGTGAATGAAATAGATTAAAAAGATACTAGCGCAAGTAGAGTGGCCTTGCCATAGGTCAATAACAAAAAGTGAAGTTGTGCTCTTCCTGAGTGGTATAAAGCGGTTTATAGTTATTTAAATTCAAAAACAACTAAAAATGATATTGTGTGAGCATAAAATTTTAAATAAAAATAGCACTATATACACTATATAGAGTCTATAGGATTTGAATTTCAATTAGGTTATAAGCTATCAATTATGTCATAAACTTGCCTTAAGCAAGGTACAATTCTAAGCTAAGCGGAAAGCCATCCAAGCTTAGTCTCATTAAATCACTGTTTATAATCTAAGCAAACCATAAATAAATTAAACTAACATGAACTTAGCCTAACCTACAACTAAACCTAAACTAAATACAGCCCAACCTAAGCCGATCTTAATCCAGAACTAACTTTTAGCTTCCTGAACCTAACCTAAACCGTAATATAAACCTAGTCAAAAAAAAAAAAAATAAATAAATAAATTAACTCAATTTAAATTTAATCCAAACTTAATTAAACTTAAACTTAACCTACAACTAAACCTAACCTAAGTAAACTAACTCTCGGTTTTCTAAAACTAATCTAAACAATTCAAACGTTATGTAAACCTAGCCTAAACAAAAACCCATCCCAACTTAAACTTAGCCTAACCTAACCTAACCTAACCTAAGGCTACATCGAATCCTAAACATAGTCTAAACCGATCTTAATACAGAATAAACTAAAACCTAACCTAATTCTGAACATAACCTCACCATAACTTAGCCCAATTTAAACCTAACCAAAATCTAACCTAACCTAAAGCTAAATTTCAACTAAGAAAACTAAAAACTGAATAAACATTAGCTACAATATCACCGGAAGTACTTATGTATTCCTAATTGAGAGCGATTATACATTAAAAAACTAGGTCTATACTTTTTTTTTACATCTATATAAAATTATATTTAGACATTTTCTAACAGCTTTAAGTTTCACAATTTTAAACTTGTAGATTTCAATACAACTGAACAATTTATGCAATTGAAAATGATGTATAAAATAAATCGTGATAATTGATTTTCAATACTTCTATATAAGATGATAAACATCGCAAACACTTGAGTATACAATAAGAATGCAATATGCTTATAGTGCGCTTGCTTACAATTTCATTTTATAAATAATTGGCACATGCCCCATGTACGCGAACATAGTGCCTACATTCTATGGCACTATCGACCCCCAGTACTAAGCGGCAAACAACACCAAACCGTTTACCTACAATTTAACTGACAGTATGTCTGTATGCCTGTCTGACTTTCTGTCTGTCGACAGGTTGACATGCCAACAAGTGGCATGAATGCTTGTATATATTATAGTCATTATTATTTATTGTATCTAAGCATCGAATACAATATAATATATAGCGACGCTATAGTCTATAAAAAATAAATAAGTAAAGGTTAGCTTATAACTTGCGGTAAACCAGGAGGAGCGTTACTTGAATAATGAAATAGTTACTATAACTATAATTGTGCATAAATAAATAATTGTATGTAGGTGTGATCGGAAATGCATGTATCGATTAGCATAGGATATACTATAAATATTGTATTTTTTATATATTTTGCAGTTTCACAATTTTCCGTGTTATGTGTTAAGAATATATAATAAACAGGAAATTGGAAATTGGAAAGAGATGCAATGAAAATTGATACTTCTCATAAATAAACTCCACTCTATATAAATTGATAATTTTACAATATTTTTTATACATAAATACGTTAAAAAAACTTTAAATAAAACTTGACAGCAGCACTTATAATACACAAATACTTTTTGCACTTTCTTGTTTTTCGATTTTTGTTTGTTATTTGCTTGAAAATAATATTGTAATATGGGATTTAGTAACAAACTGAAATATATATGTATATATATTCGCAACATATCAGCACTGTATTGAGCAAGCGTGAGAAGTTCAGTCAGAAGCATATTGAAGAAGATTTTATTTAGAAGAAATCGAAGCAAGGAAGTGCAGAAACATCAGCAGGAAGCTTAAACGTTCAAAGTTGCTCCAAAAATATAAACTTATAAAATTTGTACAGGTACTAGTGTCTACATTCATAACATATTGTGTAAGGTTTTTACTATTTCTGACACCAAATTGTGTGGAATTTACTTTCGATATTTGTTTTTCGATAGAATTTCTGCCAAATATGGTTTCTAATATATTTATTAAAATAAGTACCACTTAGTGTGTGTGTATCTGTGTATATAAGTTTGAGTGTACGAGTGTAGGTTGTCAAGGTTGCCGTTTACACTATTTTTTTTTTTACATTTTTTATTGTAGCACAACTGAGTTTTTGTTTAGTTTCTTTTTTATATTTGTTTTTTTTTTTTTTGTGTACAATTTATTCGTTTTCGTGCACCAAATCACCTTGAACTTAAACTAGAATAAACTCAATTTCAAAACGAAAAAAAACGCAACAAACAGAACAGTGTATGGAGAGTGGGTACAAGTGAGAGTTAAGAGAGGGCATGATGAAGGAACGAGGCAAGCGACAATGAAAGCATTCAAATAAAATCATATTAAGTAGTCTCATATTGCGTTTATTTTATTATATTTATTTCGCGACTGTTTGTCGGTAAAATAATACAATTTAAAAATAAACAAAAAATTCAAATTATAAAAAAAGAAAAAAACAATTTTATTTTTATTTTATAAAAAAAAAAAATTATCACCTGACGTGCAAAAACTTATTAAATTAAAATAAATATGCAGATATGTTCAATGAATTAAATGATGCACGTTTGTATGACATGCATGACTTTAATTTTAGAAAGCTCTAAAAGAAAATAGCACAGAAAAATGTTTAAATGAGAAATACATAGGCAAAGATTAGAATATTGCCAAATCTAAGATAACGTTTGAAAGCTTGAACTTTTGTCCATATTTCCCGTTGTACACTTTTTGTGTAGTTCTCAAAACTCAAAACTGCTGTATAACATAAAATGACAATTTGGCGCCCTACCTACGGGGTCAAAGAGCCTCGCGGAGGGCGCCAAATGACCACACCTAACAAGAGTTTGTTGATCATAAGCAAAGACGTTAAAGGTCGTACCTAGGCCAAATATCGTTTGTTAAGGTTTGAAATAACCGTTTGGCGAAAAAGAATTCTTACAAATTTTAAATGGTGTTCGTTTGGTCCCAGTCTGTACTACTGTGTGTGTGAAATATTTACAGCAATTCAATTTGTAATTACAAAGCGGTGTAACCGTTCTCCTTTCAGAGCTGAGCGGCCACTAATTAAACTGTTAGCCAAGTAATTCACATATACGATATATAAATAGACAGCAAGATAAAATAAGCAAAACAATTAGAACTAAGCGCATGCGGGTTGAAAGAATTGTACGAAATATGCTGTAATGCAACGAATTTCCCATCCAATGCCGGTGCCAATATTGTACAAATAGTAGACTATATGCTTCGAAATTTTCGTGCAATGTATGTACTTTTGCTAGTCGTAAAAAATAATACTCTAAATTAATTTCTAATTAAATCATAGACAACAGTTTATTTTTAGGATGCTACTTTTAGGATGAATTTTAAAAAGTTTTGTATTTGACAGCTGCCAAACCTTTAAATAATTAATATAATAATTAATATAATAATATTCTTTATTTGTTCTATTCAAATTTAACTAAACATCTGTCTTTAATGTGCAAAAATATTTATTCTCTTATACACAATTACATAATGCAAACAATTCTGCATTGAATATTCATAAATGCTTCCGCTTGACATTAAATTTAATTCAATTACGTTTTAATTATTGTACAAATCGCCCTGCGTCACTTATCGCCCAGGGTTATTTGTTGAACTAATGAAACAAGATTTCATTTGCTATAAATTATTTCCAACAATATTATTTCGCTTGTTCACACAAACAATTTCTCTTAAAGTTTTTAATAAGTTTTTTTTTTTGCTCAATATTGTGTAATAATATTGTACAAGGTCGGTATACTATACCGGAACCAAAATTGATTTGATGACTCAATACTAGACCGAGAAAAACTTGGCAGCTAAACGCTTTGCGAGACAAATACATAAATGCTTATTGACTGTTATTGAAATTATTTTTGAAATGTGTGTGCAGTGAAGCTGCTATTAATTGTACAACGAAAATCATGTTGATTATTTAGTTTAAACTTAGGAGACTGCAAAGTGGCATACTAAAATATCAGCTAAATGGAATCCCAAAAGGCTTGCATCAAGTTCTATAATGCTGTTTGTTATAGTTTTAATAACATATTTAGCTCAGTTATTATTACGCATGCAATAAGTTATATATGGTATGGTAGACACACACTTATAAAAAGTATCTCACAGATACAATACAATATATTTCAAATTAAATTAAAAACCATCAAATAATTTCTCCACACGACAGAAATATATCAATTCAAGCTTGTTCACGCTTTAAATGCAGACACGGCTCTTATTTCACTTTTATTTCCAGTGAAATCAAAATGAAACCTGTTTTATTTGACTCGTATGTATCGTACATACATGGGTTCTTATTCTTACGAATATTGGACATTTGCTAAAAAAAAAAAACTAACAACAGCAGCAACAGCAGCAACAGCAGCAGCAGCCAGTCCGTCACAACAACAACTAAATTAAAATCAAATGTATCGAAAGTGACAGTAGCTGAATTCTAATTCTCTATAGTATACTCGTGTATACGATACATGTAGTATCTATGTATCTCATAATTGATTTGTTGTTCTTTCTGCGTATATTTTATGTTGCTTGGCTAATAAATAAACAAGTTTTTTATTTAAGTTAAATAAATAAAAGTCAAGGCTAACAGGTTCGCAGAAAATATAAGTCTGGATACGATTTTATATCGAAAATAGGTACATGTGTATATAATTAACGCATTGCTAAGACGTATTTGTTATGTTGTGATTTTGTCGCGTTGAGATTTTTGCATATGACACTATATATAAGTATATATGTATGTATATGCGATATGCTACTTTCGATCGATTTTTAATAAGCAACAAAAAGAAAGCAATGCCGAAAAAACATTTGAAACAAAAAAAAAAACCAAGGCAGGAAGGGCGGTCAGAGAAAAAATTTCAATGTCAATGTCATCATAGTACACAAATACAGTGAGAAAAAAAATTAATTTACGCACGCATACACACTTGAAACACATGGAAGCGAAAGCTTAAACGCATATACATGTGTGTGTGTGCGTGTGTGTGTGTGTGTGTGTGTATCTGTGTTAAAAGAGAAATCAAATTAAGTATATGTGTACGTTTCCCATAAACCTAACCACATACATACATATGTACGATAAGTATGTACATACATATGTATATACATTTATTATGTTTGTATAATCGCGGCGACACACAAACTGACTTTTATTTTTGTTTTGATTATTTTTTTTCTGTGCATTTCGGTTTTTTCTTTTTTTATTTTTTATGAATAATAGCAATAACAATTGTTCATACAGAATAACTAGCAAAAGCCCGCAACTTTGGCTGCAGCTGATTTAGCTTAAATACTCAATTTGTCATATTAAGAACTTTTAAGGCAGGGGTCACCAAACATTAGTTTCTCTTAGACAAAAACAATATGACACTTTTTAGTTACATTTTACACGCATTACCAGCTATACATAAGCCTAACGGGTAATAATATGATTAATTTTTTACTAGCTCCAACTGCAAGAGTCACCATACCGCCAGCGAAAAACGAACACTATTTCAGCTATATACTACATAATATTGCAATAGTCCTCATTTAGATATACTCCAATTATATGTATTTAACTGCTGCTTATGCGAAAACCTTTTAGATGTTTACTTCAAATATAAGAATCACTAAAACAATAACATTTTTAATCTATACGATAACCATTAAGTGCTGGTCATTTCAACACACGTTACTCTATTATTAACTGCAAAGGCAAGGGTCTCCAGACTGCTATCGCAAATTACACTAATTAAAAATTGTCTGCAAGATATGTTCCATTTTGAAATTATAGCTGCCTTCTAAGTACAAGTAATGCTTATTCTAAACCCTAAACCCCTTAAATTTTATATTATCGTAAAATGTAGCTCATGTCAACTTTTCAACTGTAATTTCTTTAACTATGTTTTTATGACGCCATCAGTCTATCAGTCAGGACAAGCATTTAATTCTTCGTTCCCGTATATAAATAAAAATGAAAACAAATAACAAAAATACAAAACATTTACCAATACAAATGAGTCTATTAAAGAATTTGTTGTTTGTTTTTTTTTTTATTATTATTTTTATTATGCTTAGAATTAAAAATAAAATTAAGAATAATATGATTTGATATAAGCACTTCCAAATCTGTCATAAGCACATTGCATGTTCAATTTATATTGGGCGTTTGAAGTGTTCGCCGAGAGAAAAAGCGTAATTATAATTTTATTTAAACTGATTTTAAGCATTTAGATACACAGCATCTACGTAGCTTACTAATAAAGAGTCAGAGCCGGAAATGGCGACTCTAACAAAAATCATTTCTAACAGCATAACTAATAATACCTACTTATTTCATTCTGTATTCTTTGTTTTTCCAAAAGCAGTAGCTTTAGTAGTGCCTTCGGTGTCTACTCTTTCCATTTAACAATAATTTGAAATTCAAGTTTAAGTCGAATTTTTGGAGATAAACTTGACTCTAAATAGTTTTAAAGCTTACATTTGCTTTTATTTTATTAAGCGACATATATTGTGACTTATTTATATCTACATACTATATGAATTTTAGCAGACTCAAGTATCTTAGTATATTTTAAAATAGTTTCTGCCCGATTTGCAATTTTCGAAGTATCGGTGTTACTAGGCGTTGAAATAGTTCATAAGGGTATAATGCAATAACAATACAAGGAGTGTGAAAAAGAGTCATACGTGCAAGAACGCAACATGCTTGGAGAGGAAGTGCATTTATCCTTGAATACATATAAATATATATGATGCACATGGCATGCAGCGGACTGATGAGAACTAGTAGCTAAATTAGAAACACAGCTAGCTAAGTTAGAAGTTGTTGTTATTGTTCACTTTTCACATTGAGAAAAATATGACACCTAAATGAGGGTAATATTGTATGTCTCCAAAGAAACGCGTATAGTTGTATTGGTACGCTTATTGAATACACTTTGTCTGAAGTGAGACTAGGAAGATCTAAATACACAAACGGGAAGTCTCCATCTTTTATAGTCGTCGAGGTCTCTGCGTTCAAACAAACGGTCAAATTTTTATATTCCCTCCTGTTCTAGCATTCGATCCGAATAAATCACAAATCACAAAATCATTATAAAACTGTAAACGAACCATTAAATCGGTTCCAATCAAATTATTCGGATCGAAAACTAGAATATTGTATATACTTTCCTTATGCCTGTTACACTTCCGCAAACTTAATACACCCCTTTACACTATGGGTACATGGTATAAAAAAACAAACAGGGAAATCATGTAACCTTGGTCGCACACACCTCCTTATCCAAGTCAAATTTTAAAATATTCATAGAACAGCTAACAGTTGGTTAAAATATATTATTGTATTATTACTCGTACTGCTCTAAAACAGAATTTACATATATGCCAGTTCCAAAGTCTCAGTACAAAATTCCATCAATATTCATTTCGCTAAAAATTCATAACTTATGCACATTAATGACCTACCCTACACAAATCAAAATCGATAGTTCAAAAATCAATTCATGAAACAGAAAAATAAGTGCCGACCTTACCCAAGTGTAACGCTTGAAAGAATATTTTAAAACGGCGAACTTAAAAGAAAACAAAACTAAACTATTAAAAACTATAACAAAACACATTTTGAAGAAACCTGTCCCAACGTTTTATAAGAAATATTTTTTTACAAAACGACGCAACAAAAAAAATCTAATTTAAAATTATACAATAATTAAAATGTGCATTACAAGTGGAAGCGAGATACTATATGCCGTATATAATAGAAAAAATATACATATATAATATTCATACGTATGTATGTAGGTATGTAGAAACACAAGGTCATTGTATGTCTGACGCGTCAGCATTAGAAGCGGAAGAGAAAAAAATAATAATTGTGAAATGCACAGTAAAGCAAAAACAAATGTGGCACACTAATACAAAAACAACAACAGCAACAACAACAACTATGCACGACAGCTGTGCACTTTACAACTGCAGATACAAAATGCCAGGCGTTCATACGTACTAGAAGATACAGATACATTTAGATGAAAAGATACAAAATGTATCTGTAGCTGTATTTGTATATTATACGTAACGATTTTCAAGTTTACAAAAGCGAAAATATAGAACACTTCCTGAATGACAATAAGAGCAACAAAAACAATAACAACAACAACAACAATAATAAAAATGTGCAATAAGAATGACAATTAGTAAGCGAATTTGATTACAGCTTTATATATGAGTATACAATGTGCGAGATACATTGAAATAGTTTTGTAGCAAGGCAAGCGACTCAATACCGTTAGTGAAGGAACATATGAAGGAGAGTACGACAGCGACAAAGGTAAAGAGAAAGAGTAGGAAGTGTGTGTATTGTGCTTATAAACCATGAGCAATAGATTTGTTTTGTTTTGTTTTGTAAGGCGACACAATTTTATATACTTGTTTTTAGATTTATTTAAGTATATTCCATACAAATTTAGTTTAATTAAGATTAGCTTTAAGTTACGCAAAAATAAAAAATAATAAAACGCAATCATTGAATAAGTTTTCAATTACGAGGTTAAATAACGGCGCGCAAACGCTTACGTTGCGCATACTGTCTGTCGTATCTGTGCCTTTTATAGTACTCGTATATAAAATATATATAATTAGATTGTAGTCAGTCGAGTTACAACTGATAGATACATAAGGTTGTGTGCAATATATAGAGATACTCTAGTATCTAAATCGCTTTTAATTACTCAAGTTATTACTATGCATACAAAATATATATGTATGTATTACGTTAAGTGTTCTATAAATATTGACATGTTGTAAGTTTGACTTAGTTCATTACAATTTAAAAATTCAAAAAAACGAGTAAAGATACATTTGTATATCATATGGCCACCTAAACTCTTAAACTCTTTTAAGTTCACTTCAAATCCGACATGGTTTTGTTGAATTGTAGTTTGAAGCTATAGCTGCAAATTTCCTTTTAAACAACTGAGTTCTCTAGAATTTGTGTCTCTAACAGATATTTGTTATATGCAATCAGAAATGTTTACAAAATTGGTTTTATATTTCATTAAACGCTGGAAATATAACAAAAATAGAACTTTATAGAAACTGACGTCAAACAAAGGCTTTAAAATTTAATGTATAATCAAATGTAGCAATTTATTTTGAATATATTGTGTGTAAGTGTCTAATTTACATTTAAACAGTTGTTGGAAAATATTTCCAATTCGCAAAAATCAAATCAAATCAAATGGAATGGAATGTAATACGATCGATATATGTATAGACAAATATTTAATTAAATCTCGATAGAGATTTCATACTATATTGATAATGCGCAAATTAAATGTGTAATATGACAAATCTTGTTTAAACCGTAATTCAGAAATTGGTTGTCGCTATTAGTTAAACTAGCAACTTGTGGAAAGTTTAGATAAGATTTAAACGCTCTTTGATCGAAACCAAGTTTTAATGCAAGTGCATTGCCTATTTGCAAAACTCTTGTCACTATTGAAGTGCGCTATGTAGTTAACAAATGCAATACGCACAGAACACAAAATATTATTAAACGACGCAACCATACATGCTGCTATCTGCCCAACGTATTCTGTTTACTTTGCAGTTAAATGTAATCAGGTGTATTGCAAGGCAAAGAGAGAGAGAGAGAGAGAGATAGAGAGAGAGAGAGAGAGAGAGAGAGAGAAAGAGAGAAAAGAGTAATTATGCGTGCATCACTCGCACGTGTGTTTGCTGTTATTGTTTGCTGCTACATCTGCTCATACTACTTCACTTTCCCTTTCTCTCTCTTCACTGGCTTGCTTATTGAACTGACATTTTGATAAGGAATATTACCTTCAGTACTCAGGCCAGCCATAAATAGCTTCACTTTAAAATTTACTTTCTCTCACACATATATTTACATTGAACATCTTCTGCTAAGTGACAGCCTCGCATCTATTAGATTCGTAATTACAACAAATTTTAACTATGAAAATTTCTAACGGCATTTGCTGTGCACTTGCGCACTTAACAAAAGCTAAATAGCTAAAGTATCTAGATACATATTCTATAGCTGGCATTACAAAACTACAGTTACAGCAACAAACAAATAAACGAAATGCAATTTAGTAACGCTCGTGCGACAGACAGACATCCAGACAGACAATCGGACAAACAGCTCCGTCGCTTTGTCTATAAAATAATGCAAAATAAGTAGCTATTTTTTGTATTGTAGTTATAGGAAAATATATATACAAACGTACAAAACGGCATAAAATAAATATATAAAAAAATTACTAGTTGACCCTGATGTAAGGCAACAAATTACGGCACTTGTCACAAGTGAGAATACGACACGCTATAGTACATGGACGTTAAACAAACTGGACGGATAGAAAAACGCTTAGAGATACTTATACTTGAAGCACATACTCGTACAGTATAGACAGATATGACCATATTTAGACAGTCACATAATAAACGCTTGACTGGACCGCATTAGATTTAAGTATGGTGGCACAGACGTCATGTATATGTCCCTCTATAAATCTATAACAGAAATCATAAAAGAAATTCATATTGCGCGTGCCTATTTAACACTTTTTATATTGAAAGTGAATTGGCTATAATGGTTCAGATATACCTATATACAACTTAATATACGATTTCAATTGAAAGTAACGTTTAATGTGCGATATTAGCGTGACTTAAAAAGGTCATTGAGGGGCGTGTTTATACAACAACTTTCAAAATATGCATATTTTATAGTAAATGTATACTGTGAAATGTTTCCATAATTAGTTCATGCGGTCATTGAGAGTGCAATTAGAAGTTGTATTATTTATTTGAGAACTATGAACTATTTGAAATTTTATACTATGCATTGATTTTACATAATTGTGCAGAGTTTTTTTTTATATGAGTATAAATAAAAATTGACTTAGGTCTGACAGGAATTAACAACAGATTGTAGATCCTAAAGCTGTCGTTCTTATAATTGCCAAAATTCCAACGTGAATTCAAGAATTTGAAAAAAACCTTTTAAAATTTTATTTAAAAAGAAATAAATTCAATTTGCGCGCTCTAACTGCGCTCTAAAGTCAGTTATCATAGCCATGGCATATTTTCTGCAACGAACTTCAACTGAAATGGTACAACGATTCATACTAAAATACTCTTTTCGAACTCCATTCATCGTCATCAAATTAGATAACTCAAATTAAATGCAGCTTACTTCATTGCAAAATCCGTTATTGAGAGTGGAATTAGAATTTGTGTACGAGTATCATAAGCGCTTTTAAACCGAGACATGTTTATAATTCGCAACTAGCTTAATTGTGATTTCTTATTCAAACAGAAAGCACCACTCCGATGTCTGCCACACTAAAAATCTGTACGATACAATATTGAATAGTTGGCAAGATTTTTTTTAAACTTACCTAAATCTGGAATCGAGCTCGAAGGTTCCTCGTTCATGCAGATGCCGTTGGAGCCGCTGCTGCCGCTGCTGCTGCTGCTGGAGCTGCTACCACTAACATTGCCACCCATGCCCACTGTTGAAGCATGCTTTATTTTTGGCGGTGGAGGCGGCGGCGGTGGACGCATGGCGGTATTGCTGTGATGATTATGATGAGATGACTGTTGTTGATGATGATGTTGCTGCTGGTGATGATGTTGCTGTTGCTGTTGGTGATGATGTTGCTGTTGTTGTTGATGATTGTGATGTTCGCGTATAATATTGCTGCTACTTGAAACAACAGGCGTACGAAAGATATGCGCTGCAGATGAGGAGGACGACGAGGAAGTTGTTGTAGAAGTGGCAATTGATGACGTTGAAGATGCTGACGATGATGTGGAAGATGCAGCAACATTTGTTGCTGCATGTTGCTGCTGATAGTGATGTTGTTGCTGCTGTTGCTGTTGATTTGTTGATATAACATTTACATGTCGCGTTGTAGTAACAACATATTTGCGTGCTGCTGGTGTTGTTGCAATATATTGTTGCGGTTGTGTATTGGCAATTGTTGTTGTTTGAGCAGAAGGCGTTTGTGGTGGTAGTGGAGGAGGAGGTGGCGGCGGCGCTAGTGGTGGCGTATGACGCTGATATTGCACATGATGTTGCTGCTGCTGTTTTATGCTTAAAACATGTTGCTGTTGCTCATTCATATGCTGCTGCTGCTGCTGCTGTTGCTGCTCGTGTATAACATAGCGACGCGCGACAACTGGCGAAACCGGCGCGGAACGCGAATGATGATGCAACGGCGGCGGTGAAACCGAATGACGACGCGATTGTACGATACTCGTTATAGGCGACTTTATAGTGGACTCTTCGTAGAGACGTCCATCGCGTATCACGCGCACATGTTGCTGCTGCTGTTGTTGTTGCTGCTGCTGTTGTTGTTGCTGCTGCTGTTGTTGCTGCTGCAAATGTTGCTGATGGTGCAACGGTGGTGGTGAGGGTGGCGCAGAATTACTGCCAGCGCCATTTGTAATTGCTATGCGTTGATAATGCGAAGGACTTGCGGAATGACGGCGCGAGAGATGCGTATGAGCTGAATGCTGTGCAACATTTCCACTTGCAGCAGCAGCGGGTAAAGTGCGTGTTATAATTATTTGCGGTGAGCTGCCGCTTGTGAGTATTGTTGTTGTTGTTGTTGTTGTGGCAGCAGCATTGGCCACAGCATCACCGGCGCTGGGTGAGCGTACTGCAACACGGCGCATGGGTGGTGTTGTTGTTATTGTATCACCACTGCTGCTTGCAATCTGCTGTGTATAGATGTGCTTTATAGCGCCAACAGTTGTGGTTGTTGCACTGCTGCCGCAAACACTATTACTGCTTGCTGCTGCTGCACGTTGCACATACTCAATGCGTGGCGTTAATATAACTTTCTGTGTACCGCCTGGCAACGTTAGACCTGTTGGCTGACGCGGTGGCACAGTCTGCACCTGTACATGCTGATAGCGTGGCGCTTGTGTTGCAGCAGCAGCAGCAGCGGCGGTGGCGGTTGTAGTTATTGTGTCTGCCTCACGTGTCAGACGCCGTTCGCGTAGCTCTTTCTCCTCCAGATGCAACATTTCAAAGTCAATTGGTTCTGTTTTGATTATTTTAACACTTGTTGCCGAATTCGAGTTGCTGTGGTTGACGTTTGATGTTGTTGTTGCAGCAGCTGCATCTGCATTGCGCGCAATTGTTGCTTCAATGCATTTTAGTTTCTTCAACATTTTTGTATTGTATTGTATCTTTTTTTGCGCTTATTTTTGTTTAGGTTTTATAAAATTTTTCAAAAAATATATTTTTTATTATTTATTGTATGTACTATATGTGTATGTGTGTATCTGATTTGCATACAACACGGATTTGATCCAGAATCACTCGTTTGTATCTTAGCTTAAATTGTCTCGTAACTTGCTGCCTTCGTTTCTTACTTGGCTCCTTTTCTTCCTTTTTTTGTTTTTTCTTTTTTGTTTTGCGCTTTATCTTTTATTTTATATAATCGAAAAATCAGTCTCTTCTTCTTGCATTAGCTTCACTTATAAGTTGAATTTGCTGTAAAATATTCCACCGTATCCTTGCGTTCTGCAATTTACTTTCTTTTGTTCTTTTTTTTTTATTTTTTTGTTGTTGTTGCTTTTTGGATTATCGAAAAACAAAAAAGTTTTAAATTCAGCCTTCAAGTTGCAATTGTTTCTCTAACGCTAACTGCTTACTATAATATTATACTCTCTCTAGCTTAAGTTGGCTTAACGGCTATGTTTGTTATCCTTAAATTTGTTGTTGTTGTTGTTGTAATATCCTTAAATTTGATGTTTCTCCTTAAATTGCTAGCGTTGTCCTTAAACCTGCTCCTGTTGCACACTTATCAAACTATGAGTATATGCGTCTGTTTAAAGTTATTTACGTTTAAATATTTGTATTTGTATTTATATAGTATGATGTCTATAAGGACTTCTTTTTGTTTTTATTAGGTTCCAAAAATACTTCGAAGATAAAGATGACGTATGATGATGATGATGATTTTTTTTTTTTTATATTTTTTAATTACTAATAATACTAAATCCGGTTCCAAATTTTGTTTTAAACTTATTGCTGATGTGTGGTAAAACTGTAAAAGAAGAATGTGAAATAAATTAATTATTTGTATTTGTCAGTGTCGGTGTCACAGAGAACACCTTCGCTACATAAACTTAAAATTTTACTCATCAAATTTTGAGGCGAAAGCATTTTCTGTGATTTCCCGATATACTTTTATGTTCATAGAATACTTACATTTATTATAAAGATGATGTTGCATAAATTATATCGTTGAATATGTGTATACGAGTAAATTATATAATTATATATTTTTATACGTTTATAAATAATTATAAGTATAATTTTTAAAATAAGTTTTATGTAGTAAATTATTGTTTAATTGAAATTAAGTAGTGGTGATTTATATTTTTACAAAAATTAAGTTTTATTTCAACACATTTTTATATGCTAAGCATGAAGAATATTCTATATGTTTAAACATTTTAATATAATTTTATTTAATTTATTTTTTTGTTTTGTTTTGTTTTTTATTTTATTTTTTAAGTTAAATAATTCAAAAAAATATATTTTTGCACATTTCTATATACTATTAAATATATTTTATAAATTTACTTTCTTGAGTTTTTAAAACACTAAATTTGATGTTTTGCTGTTTTAAACCTGTGTAGAAGGAAAGCGAAAATAAGCACTGCACTTAATACAATTTTTCATTCATTCATTAATTTTTTAATTGAAAAAGTTTACATTCATATTTATGTAGTTTTATTTTGTTTTTTATTTAAATTTTTTATAAAATTCATATTTATGTAGTTTTATTTTGTTTTTTATTTAAATTTTTTATAATATTTACTTTTTGATTTTGAGTTTTTTTCTTTATTTTTAAATTTATAATTCCCTTTTGTCGAATTACCGCTAGGCAATGTTTTGTTGCGCCATCTATTGCTAAATGGCGCTGTAACGCTAGGCATGCTAGATATGCTATCAGCACAACAATATCAACTAACAATAGATGTCGTGTGTGTGTATATATAAAGTAGTGGAGAGACCATACTTTGTATGTAAATTCGCTTATACATATGCAGGGTTTATATACTATGTACACATAGCGTAAAAGTATATATTAAGTTTGTGCAAATATATGTAACAGCGAAAAGTAAGCAGAGCATTAAGTACAAACACTCGTACATATAGAAAAAAAGTCAAGTTGATATAGATATGTATAATTCTGCAAAGCAGAAATAAGCATTTCTTCCATCCCCCATTTACATACAAAATTTTGATGAAGATCGTACAACTAAATGGTGAGCACCATACAACCTGTCTCATTTTTTTGTTAGTTAAAGTTCTATACTACTAAAGATAAAAAGTTTTGCTATCTATATTGTGAATTATTACTGCTATGTCAAACCAACAAAAAACAGTCTTCCCAAATCAACATGAAATACTAAAATCAGATATTTATTAGGTAAAAAGTCCACACATATTGATTTTTCTTTGGTTTTTTTCTGACGGAAATGCAAAGGGTCACACGCTTGGTCAGCTGTTTTTTTGAGTATATAAAGTATTTTCGGTAGCAAACATTTTTGTTATCTGAGTACTCGATGAAAAACCGTTTGTGTCGAAAATTTTTGTTTGTTGTTTGACAGCGTTTATTTATATGAGAAATTTTTTGGGTATCAAAAATAGCCTTCTCCACTTGTTTTTATTTGATTTATTTTAAATATTTTTCTTGTTTGTTGCTTTTTATTTATGTATAAAATCATTTAATTTATTTTAATTAGGTTTTTATTTTATTGTATTATTGTATATATTATTTAATATTCTATTATTTCGTATTTATTTTAATTATTAATTTGTTTAGTACTTTTAGCTCATATTATTCAGCACTAAAGGTTGATATGTTTTTATTTTTACTAAATGTTGTATAACTACACATTATTTATATATTGAATTAATTACAATTTTATAATTTATTGCGTATTTTTTTTTTTTATTGTATGTACTTTTAGTACTGCACAACACTTTGTAGAACTTATAAACATTTATTTTTTCAAGTGTATAGCAGTTAACCTTGAATTCTCGACAAGCAGCATTTTTAATAAATTTTTAATGAATTTTATTTTTTGTTGCTTTTTCTTTTCTATAAAATTTTGATGTTTTAAATTTTGTATTTTTTATGAATTTCGCACGTTTCTAAAACTTTATGCCAAAAATTGTTCTTTCTCAATTCTCAGAAAATTTTACTTTCAGTTAAATCAGCTGTCTTGAGCTGCTTACAAATTTATATAACTACTATTGTTATAGTTAAATAAAGAAAGCAGATTTTCACACTGAGCATTTCTCGCAATTGAAAATGACAAATTTAAACGTATTACTTGCGGCAGTGTGACAAAGAATTAAAGTCTGAAGTGTGCACAGCTGTTTTCTGTGCTATATTTCAAAATTTTAATAAAAATTAAACAAGTATCTGCATCAAATTCAACAGCTGAAAGTATTATCAATACTTAGACGTAACAACAGCTGTTGCCAGTGATTTTTTGGCGATAATTCTTGAACAAATTTCAATGAACTTGTTTAAATTTTTGTCGTTTGAAAAGTATAAAAATCTGCAAAAATTTAGTAGTACAAAAAAAAAAAAAAAAATGGCAATAAAATTCTGTTTGACACTGACATTGACAATAAATACAATAACAAAATTGTATAGATTTGTTTTTGTTTAGTGTTGTTGTTGTTGTTGCTGCTGTTGTTGTTGTTGTTGCTGTTGCAGAGGACAAAAGCGTACAGTTCAACAGCTGCTAGCGGCTGAGCAAAGTAAAATGGCGAACGAATGAGCGAGTTAAAACCGAACTTGGCCAATAACTTGGCTTAAACAGTTGCACACACACACACACACACACCAACACACACACACATACACTGAGCATAATAATTGTTATAGTTATACACTAGCTGCACAAGGACAAGGACAACAGCGACAAGGACTGTGACGATGACGATGAAGGCAAAGGCGAAGGCGAAGGCGACTCGACTACCGCAATACTTGTCAATGTTAAGGTTATTTCATAGATTTTTATACA
The DNA here is from genome assembly GCA_035044765.1 of Leucophenga montana. Lineage (NCBI taxonomy): Eukaryota > Metazoa > Arthropoda > Insecta > Diptera > Drosophilidae > Leucophenga > Leucophenga montana. Next base: position 2,463,138 of record JAWNNQ010001640.1, on the reverse strand, counting down.
ATATACTATAAAATTTTTCATTTCATTTCATTATTTTTTTTTTTTTCTTGCACACTTACAACGAATTTTTATTATTAATTTGTTGCACTATTTTGTTGTATTTATTTTATACAAAATTTTATTAAAATTTCATTTTTGATTTTGCACAAAATTTCGCACATTACAAAAGCTTTTTATATAGATTCTTAAAAGAATCTTTGCGAAACGCGCGCGAATAATGCATAACCACTGCGTATGCTTAACTTTCTCTGAATGAGCGAACGCTTTAAGCGGCATAGCAGCGCACCCGACAGCTAGACAGACAGACAGACAGACAGAAAGTGGAGAGCGACAGAGAGAGAATATTCTAACTAGAAACTGAGAGTCACACGAACGCAAGTTACGAACGCACGAAGCCTACAACAACAAAAAAGGAAGTGTTCTGCTCATGGTTGGGCTGCACAATGAAAGTGAAAACCGTTGTATGCGTGTGCGTGTAGATGTGGCTGTGTGTATGTAGTATGACTGCAAAGTGGGCACGTCGATTGGTTGTCGCGAGAGAGTGAGAGAACGCCAAAATGAAGCATTATTTTTTTGCATACATTCTCAAGTTCATTTACATACTCTCTTTCTTTCACTCTCTCTCTATTTCTCTCTTGTTCTCTCTCTGCATGCCTGGCTGCAAATGAGGAAACTCGCTGTAAAGAATTACGAAAGCAAAACATAAATAAACAAAAATAAATACGAAAATGCGTACAAAGTGAAAATGCGCGCTTGAAGATTTTTTTTGCGCTCTATTTTTGTTTGTCTCACTCTTACGCATGCATATAGTGTCTACCTTCAAATGAGGGTTGTAGTAGGTAATGCATGTAAAATGTCAAGTGCATCGGTATGAGTTGGCCTACCTCACACACTCATACTCTTTCTTTCTTTCTTTCCTTCTTGCACATATTGCATATGTGGGGTAGTTGGCTAAAACTCGCTGTGGGTGGATTGCATGGATGAAGTTTCGTCTTCCGCTTCGCTCCCCATTTTATTTGAAGTGATATGGAGTGTTGCGTTTATTGAAGTGTGTAACTTGTGCATGTGTATTGGTGAAGTGCGTGTTTTGTTTCGTTTCGTTTACTTGTATGCGTATACGTAATGCTTTTGCATTGAGGTAGGTTAGAAATGGCGACGCGCATTGAACGCAATTAATTCTTTCTCAAATAACAATGGCAGAAAAACTTTTCCGTCTAATAAAAATGTCATTAATTAAAAGTTAGCGAACACTTCGATGCAATTATTTTATAGTCGCTCAGGTGAAAAATATCGCTAATAGATTTTCTATTAAAAAGCCTGAGTCTGAATCAATGCTTGAATTGAAATAAATAAAAAAGAAATGCAATTTGTACAATAGTTAAGCTTTTCAAAGAGTAGAAAGTGCCAATTAAAAAGAAAATGGTTTTTAATAGACTGGTTGGCTAGTCAGTAAGGTCGCAAGCCCAAGAATAAAACACGTCTTTTTGATTGTTTATGGGTCTATATGCTATATATTATCAGTGCCGGCTGAAGAACGTAAACTGCGAATTTCAACAAAAAGGCCATCATTATTTTGATACCAAAGTAAAGAAACTCACAACACATTGAAAGGGTAAAGCAAAAGTGTCCATATCAAGTCCAATGACTACCGGAATACGTTGTAAAGGCTTTTATTTTACCCCAAGGCCTCTATCAAAAGATGAAACACTCATTTTCACTTGATAAAAAAATTTTTTTTTCAGAACTTGATATCTTTATTTACAAATCAACGATTGTATGTTTTCTATAATATATATGTATGATCATGGGATAATAAATGAACGCATATGAAAAATAGTAGTAAATGTATCAAAAAGAAAAAGTATGTACTAGTTCAATTTAATTTTCAATTGAGTTCATTATTGAAAAGAAATAACTTTAAAAGACAGACGTGTAGTGTGCACACACAAGCATAAAATAATGAAGAACTCATTAAAGAAAGCACCACAGTCACCATAATGAATATATATTTTCTTGACCAGCTCGACGAGACGAATCGTATATATATGTACGTTTGAATCAAATCTAGTAACCCAGCTCTTAAGATATCGATCTGAATTTTGGCGCAAGACAATACAATTATTGAATTACACATATTTTTATTTACCCCATCTCAATTACTTTAATCTAATTGCATTAAGTTAAAATATGCAGTAATTGTTATTATTTCCTTATTTTCTAAAATTGTGGAAACTGTACTCGGTGATACACCAGTACTAAAGACAGGTGGTGGCGTTCGAGAAAATTCGACAAACTATGGAGATATTCGAGTTATGCAAGTGCGCCTTATGGAAGAAAAATTCTATATTGTAGAATTTTCTCTCTAAACGCTACTGCATTTCGGTTTGGTTCGAGTTATAGAAAATTCGAATTGTGGAAGTTTGACTGTATTGAAGATACATACTACTCTGCTTTTTTTTTAAGTATATTTCACACGATTTTCCGTATTTAAAAATTTACTGTGTCCTTATGACTTACTATTTACTAGTACATATTACTAAGATGTTGGTCTGCAATTACATATGCATTCAAAACTACAATCCAACAATGAACCTCGAAAGGAGCAAACAAACAAATGTTCATAAACGTGCCACCGATTTCTAAATTAGCAATTAGACTTGTTCTTACACTCTATACCATATGGTTTGAGTTACCTAATTCATGTATAGTCATCCTTTCAATCAGTACCATCAAAAGTGCATTTATTAGATACAAAATTTTCAAGAACAATTCATTCATATTAAAATATTTTAAAACAAACCAAAGCCAAACACAAATCAAACAAATGAAAAATCACATTTGCTGGCAGCGTATAAAAAACGCAAAACATGTGCCATATCGACGTCTCTGACATGCAACATGACGACGATGACGACGAGCACAGGTGAGCAGTCTGGCACAACACAAAAAGAAGCTTCCGCAAACGTCAGAATTTGTATCTACGAAATTGTAAATAACAACAACAAAACTTATGCCCAAGAGAGAATGCGTCAAACAAACAAACGAAAAACAGCAGCGTTCAATACCAAAATAATCAGCAACAATAACAACAAACACAAATAAAAGCAAAACAAGCGTGAGTATCTCACAGATACTATTACGCATTCAGTGAAGCACATTGTGTATCTGTGTGTCTGTGTGTGTGTGTGTGTGTGTATCTGTGTATCTGTTATGTACATTGTGCCTACTCACAAATAAACAAATTGACCTTAACACTGAACGCTCATTGCTGTGTTATTGCTGTTATTAATATTATTGCTCTACATTGCGTTCCGTTTCGCTTGTTCGTACTTTGTATCTGTGTGTGCGTAGATTTGTAACTATGCATGTGTGTGTGTGTGCGTGTGTGTGTGTATGTGATTATTTAGTCTCATTGCAAATTTCAAGTTCTCGCAAAGAACTTGAAACTAAAATACTGTTTAATACAGCTGCGCGTTGCATACTCTCATTGAAACTGAGCGCACGCGAAGGAGAGTCTGCTGCATACAGCTACATTTGCACTCACAGATTGAATCTAGCACTCTATATATGTATTCAAGTTCACAAATACCAAGGCAAACGTTCTACAGCGGCACATGTAGTTAACAGTTTTGTATTTAACAGCGCTGTTAACAGTTTACATATAGTGTTACATTAACAGAGTTGCAAAAAAAAAATGGGAGTTCTGTTATTGAAAGTGGAGTATTGCGTCGACTTTTTGCATTTATATATTTTATATTTGCTCTAGAGTGCGAGTATGTAGGTAATTGGAGTTTCTGTTAGGCTTCTTCTTTTGCATTTTGGGAGTGGTACTATACAAGTTTATACATTGCCGCTGCAGCAGACAGTCTGGGTCTGAGGGAATTTTAATGAGGGTTGTTGGAAGTGAATTTCAGAAAGGCAGACAGATAGATTGTAGGAACGGTTATACGAAATAACATTTGTCTGGAGTGGATTTGCAGTTTATAGTATGGCTCATATTAAGATATGTAGACATACATATAAAAATATATTAGATAAAAATGGTTACATTTCCTACACGACAGTTTCCGTAGTTGGAAGTATATATCAAATATATGAAATATTTGCAACTAAGGCAACCGAAAGAAGAAATTCAAGTTGCCACCAGCTACAGAGCTACAGATTTTTCACTTATAGCTATTTTAGAATGTATTCTGCTTAAAGGGTACAACGAAATTTTGTAGAGCAGTGCTTTATGAAGTAAAAAGCAAGTTCCTTACATAAAGCGGGTAACGGCTTTATATAAAGTGACCGTCCATAGAAAGTCCCATATCGAATTTAATATTGGTACAAATAAAATTGTTCCCCATACAAAAAATTTGAATATGAGCGGTGTGGCATTCCAAAATAGTGACACGCCAGACAGGCACTCAGAGAAAAGAACAAAACGTCAAGATAAGTTCAAATTGTTTTCTAGAGCTGATCAGGTTTATATATACAATACTTAATGTGGTCTCTAATGACTGTTTTGAGTATTAAAAAATAAAATATATTGATATACTATATTTGAAAAAGTATAAAAATATGGAAACACTGTATGTGATACCACTATATAAAGTTAAAAATCAATTAATTATAAAATTTAGAGTACCAAACAAAAGAGAAAACAACGTATTGTTTAATTTTCGCATATGAATTGTCATTGGAATTATCTTTACATATAAAATATATTAATGGAGACAGCTTATACCTCACTTGAGATTCTCTGACTTGTCCTGATATGAGAAAATGAAAATTTTGTTACTAAAGTATCCCATAAGTTCAGAAGATGATTGAGAAAACTGGTGTTTGATTGAATCAAAACTAATTGTGACTCTGTTTGATTAATACTTATGCCATATCTTGAAGTACAACAATATGTTAAAAATCATTTCGAATTTGCAATAATTGAAACTTGTGTTTCAATTTTTTTTATATTATTATAACGTGTCGAAAATTCAAGAACATTTATTTGTGCATTATGTTTTAATTACAAGATTATTAGATTATCTTCATTGAAAACATTTTTTTAGTTATTTGGTTTTATTTATTTTTATCATATTTTTATATAAATTCTGTGTATTTATTATTCTTAATACATTTTTTTATTATTTTTTTTTTATAGAATGTTTCCACTATATTTTTTTCGGAATTCTGCATTTCGCATTTATTCATCACTAATTCAGGTAATTCTTCTTGCATTACATTTTCACTAGTGTAAATAACAAATAAACTCGCTTTAATTTACATTTCGTGGAACACAAACAGCACTAAGAAACGGCTCACTTTTCAATTCATTGAAAATAGTTTCATTTAGAATTTTCTTTTGTTTAGAATTTCATTTGACACGTGAAAACAAACCTAATGAAACCAATGTAAACGGCTCGAACACAACTATCCACACAGATACAAAAGATAGACTATCTTTAAGATGTTTTTTTTTTTTGTAATGATAACACATTGCACAAATGAAAGTCTAGTTAATAGTTACTAGATAGATGCACTACACTATATAGACTGCGCTATGTTCTATATACTGTACAACACATATAAATATATATGATCAATGGATTATAAATACAAAGGCGAACGTATGGCGAACGAACAAACAGACGACATGACATCGTTAACGAGACTAAACGAGACGAATTTTGTGCAAAAGTGAAAAATTCTACTTTCAATATACAACAATCCATGTGAAAATAAAACGACTGAACAGAACAGAACAAACGAGTGAGCAACATTTGTGCAGCAGCAGCAGCAACAGCAACATTGAATATATGCAGCACAAGCGGCGGCAGCAGCAGCAGCAGACAGTGGCAGCAATATTGCATATGAAGGGAGTTGGGTTGAATTGGTTCTGTTCTGTTTGGCTCTGGGACTGGGACTAGGAGCAAGGAAGCAAACAAACAACAACCACACAGCATACAGCATACAGCAGAACAAAAGTGCTCAAGCACACTTTGGGTATGGGTAAGGTAGGTCGTGGTATGAGCGCAAAAATAGCAGGAACGATACTACATTGCACAGTGGTTTGAACTAGAACTTTTGGTACTTACATAAAATATTAAAAAATTATGAATATTTAACGATTTGATCATTATGAAAAAATAAATGTTATTATAATGTTCAAATATTGGAAATTGCCAAGCATTTTTGGATCCGATGCGATAATAATACAAAGTTATCAGAGGTGTGATGAGTTTCGATTTCGATCCCGTTTCGAGAGCATTTCAATTTTTTGGTGTTCTGAGAAATTGTTTCAATCGAAATCAAATCGAATACAATTTTTTACAAATTACGTGGACTATTTCAGCTATATCTGGAGTTAGCGAGCAATCTGACTGCGACTTATGTCAAAATAAGCATATACAAAGCGTATAAGTACCTTCATATTTTTGTTCAATGCAATTAGGAATGGTTGAAAGAGTATTTTTGCAAAATAAATTATGCTCTTTTTGATCAAAGTGAAACTGAAACAGTGCTCTTCACTTGTCTTTCAATAAACGTATGGTCTTGGCTGCATGATCTCGTCTAGCTTTTCAAAAATAAATATTGTACTCCATCCAACTTCCCGCATCTCCTTCGATAATACACTTTTAAACTATGCATGAAGTGTATAAAAACGTGATTTTACATTAAATCGATATAATAACACCAATTCTAGTGTGAACTCTATTAAAGACAGCGAAAATTTCCTTTACTCGTTGAAGCTCGTTTTAACATTTCTCAAAATTTTCAGTACCTGCAAACCACTGTGCAACGTCATCATCGTCTCTTGTGTCTGTTGTGCTGTTGCAAGTGCAGAAATACATACGAAAATACATTGCATGTCTGTCTGTCTGTGCCTGTGTGTGAGTGCTTGTGTGAGTATCTGTGTATAGCGAATGCAGATACAAAACGTAGTCTAGAGAAGTCAATGTACAGCGTAGCAAAGCCAAGTCGTATCGACTCGTAGCGCGGCAAGTTGAGTTCGTTCATTGGGGGTGCAATGAACACAGAGCAACGGTGGCAACAACAACAATTGCTAGACGGCAACGACGACGACGACGAACAGCAACAATGCAACTCACATTGTTCCTTCTTACTTCCAAAAGCAATGCTTTGAAAGTTTGGGTGTTGTATGCGCCGTATTGAGTCGAGTATAAGAACAGCGTACCACCTTCTCCATGGGTTGATCGAGTTGTTATGAGTGAGTGTAAGAAACAAATAGTAGATTGAATATGAATATGAAGAAGCCAGCTACGTGATAAAAACGTCGTTTAGACTATTCCATCGTAAATTAATAGTATAGATTTAAAAGGAAAAAAAAAATGAATGAAGCCTTCATATGAAATTTCTTCGTTTGAATGAGAAGTTAGAAATCCAGCATACGCTCACATGTGCAAAAAAGGAGATATCTTTAGTATAGCGAATGTAACTGGTTCTTTTTCAACACTTGACTGTAAATAATACACAGTCTGGTTGGTGCACAGCTCAAATAAAGATTGACACCAATCTTCATTTTCCTTATATCTTATATTATTCAAAACTGGTTCATCACCATATTTGTCTTAACCTTTGTCTAGAAATTATTCAACGGCTTTGAACAATTTCAGTGGTTTTCAAGGTTTTCAAAGTTTTAAGACTTTTAATGGTCCCGCTCTGCTCTTAAGTCACCATTTTTTAAACCACCCCAAGTATTCTACGCTTCTGTCTGCTGCTGCTTTTATTTTTTTGGGGTTGAAAACTTTACAAAATCAGTAGAGTTACTACTAGAGTTGTACGTAAAGTATTTGGAAGTTTGAGTTATGCAACACACCATACTCACTTAGCTTATGCTTGCTACAATCTACTACGTTGTGCTTTTTAGCGTTGTTTTTCATCTGTCGCTTCGCTTCCTTACAATTTCACATTCCGGGAGTTTATATATTGAATATTGTATGGTATTGTAGGAATTAAAAATAATTGCAAAAAAAAACGAAAAATACGACACAAAATAATTGTCTGTCTGGCAGAAACTACCCTGGCGGCTATAAAATGAAAGGAAATGTTCATTGTTTAAAAGATTTGTGGTTTGAGGTGCTTTGAGATATGCAGTAGATATATGTGTTCGGGAACTGTTTTTGTCTGCGATATGCCATGTTAAACGCTGATTAGTTTTTGGCTTAGATATTCGAAATTAGTAGAGAATATTATGGGATATCATGAAGTTTCGTTTAAAGAGATACTTTTTAGATAATACTTTTGAAATTTATCAAATTAATTAAGTCAAGAGTGAAAGTACTTTCAAGTTTAAATTTCAAGTTTCTTCCATATAAACTCCAATCATAATGTTTTTTGAACTTTTGTGTAATTTAAGCAATATATGCGTTAAAAATTAATCAGTTAAATAACGAAATAATTACTTTTTCAAATAACTTACATAATAATCAAAGAACTTTTGTAGATTTAACCAATCAGAGCATACCAAACTTCGACTAATAGCACGTTGTTATGAAGCTTTTAATATTCTTTTTGCGCAGTTTGACAATGCATAAAAGCTTAATTCGTATACCCAAAAATCAGCAGCAATGCAATCAATTTTCCCTTTTCAGAAAAACTGTCAAGGATCAACTCAATAACGACAGAGAGTCCTCATTGCTATGCAAACACATTTGCTAACCAGGTTAACATTGAGTTTCTGAATGTCAAACATTATACTTGTACACCATTACACTGAACAACAAGGCAAGGACAACAGAAACGCATGTCTGACAGACGATTTAACCGAAAATATCAGGGTTAAAATAAAGGCAACATGAAAATCAAGCAGACAGCTATCAAGCCAGACAGCGCATGATATTAATATGCATTTAAACCCTGAAATTTATGCGCAGTTATGATAAGTTCGCATAAAGCAAGCTCAGGGCTACAAGTCCAAGAGAGGCAGACAGACAGACCGTACCGGCCGGCTTGGTAAATAACGAAAGCCGGTTGCCATGTTGTTAAAAGATTCGAGGCTATCGTAGATAGAAGAACTGCAAGGTTGCTTTCAAGTGCACCTATCTGTAACTGTGTAAGTGCAGCATATTCACGGCTGCCTACTGAACTGCAAGCTGCACTATAGCACATAGGAGACTCGCTTTCAATGCTGTTCGCTCGATTGCTTGTACGTATATGCGCCGTGATGTATGCAATGCTCTATGCTAAGCGGAAATGCGCATGCTTGCGTGTCCTTGCCCTTGGTCGACTGCTGACACTGCAGCCACAGATGCCAGTGCGCTGCATGCGCTTTGTTTTTGCAATTTTATAGTGTAGCGTATAGTGTACTGCCCCTGAAAATGTTAACCTTCGTATAAAAATGCAAAATGTATGCAGCAGAGAGAATTTGCGCTGCACAAGCGTTCTCACTGTCGCGCTCTATGCTCTTTGTATGCATTGCTGCCTCGTGCTCCGTGAAATGCAATTCTGACCTCCCATTCCAAAACTTTATACACAACCCCAACTCAATGTCTATGATATTAATTTATTATTCCATAGGGTGTTGTCTGGCTTCTCATACTCTAGTTCTCGTTGAAAATTTTATAACTATCATGCCACTAACCACCACCACCGCCCAAGTTGTCTATCATTGACCATGATATTTGGCCATTACCATGTGCAGCGTGTGCAATTCTATGCGTTTGGTATTTGCATTGAAGTTAGTCAGCCATTACAGTACAGCTACTCAGTTATCCTTCGTCCCACCACACCTAGCCTAGCGCCGTCATTGCTATATGTAATGCTTTCAATGTAATAACCTCGCCTTTTTGGAGGTTCTTCTCTTTGTGAGTGCATAGAGCAAGTAAAGGACATAACTCGAGGGAGGGATTTTCATTTATAATTGGCTTGATATCAATTACTTGGTTTCTTTCGAAACTATGACTCAGGGTCATTGTGAGAATGAAAGTCAAGAAATGAAATTGTTCTATTGTCAAATGTTGACGTATAGTTTACGTAAAGTGGCTATTTAGTTGAACTTAATTTACGAACTCTTTTTGAAGTGAAACCATAAATGAGACATATGAAAAAAAAAAAATATATATGTTGTAAGTTTTTACATACACCTATTAAATTACACATGTGGGTTGATTTCTAATATTAGTAGACATGAAATAAATGTTGCTAAAACCCTATACGACCCTGACAAGTAATGATCAAATACAATCCTATGCCTTATTTTAACTTAATCCTTTCAGTGATAGTGGTTTTCACTTCCAGAATCCGCAAAAGTATCATGCGAGTCTGACAAATAAAATACAATTTGGCCCTCTCGCTTCATTTCCGAGTGCTTTTAGCTTTGATTAAATTCTAAGGAACTTGTGAAGATCATCGTCAGCTTGTTTTTGTTTCCATTTCAAAGAAGAACTATTTGGAACTATTTTAATACGCACTCGCATTGAAAATAAAGAAAATAAGAAAGTGTGAAACTTGGTGGGACGTATTGTCCCAGTTGATTCTCGCTGCCCACAATATTATTTGGGCTATAAATCCTCATTCTAAACATTTTTAATGAAACGGTTGAGCTTTAAAATAGTTCTGGTTCTCAACACTAATATATAAATCCAGAGATATTGATGGGATATAGATCAGCATTGTTTTCTCCCCAGTCTAGAACCAAAGTACTTATTTGCTACAATTATCCTTTGATAAAAAAGTGGATCATAACATATTTGGAAAAAATTTTTAATTTTATAATATAAAAGAAAAAATATCACTTACCTATTACATAAGTTGACAAGAAGCAAAGTCATCATAAAGTCATCATGAGATCGCCAATTGAACAAGAATTGATCTTCAGTGCAAATAACCAGATTTCCTCAAAACGGTATTTACACTTGTCGGCATTAAAGCTTGTATCCAATCACGACATTAGCTTAACACTTAACACGACATTAGAAACACTCACTGAACATCCTAATGCTTACCTGCCAAACGGTTGGTAATGTTTGATTTCAGTATCTTTATGTAACCCGAATTCATGATCCGCCACATTACATATTTATTTCTAACTTTTAACCTTTACCAATTTACATAATAGTTTCACTCTGCCAATTCTTCAATATGTCCTATGTTACTCTGGTATATACGAAAATTAAAGTTTCTCACTGTACAACGCCAAACGTTAGGCACCAAATCAGAAATCAGAATCTTGTTCAACACGCCAAAAAAAAAAAGCTACTCAAAGTTGCACCAAAAAGCTAAAAATATCAAATTTCCCTTGTTAATTGGGCTCATTTCCGAAGCCAATTTAATATGCTCGACCAGACATGCAACAATTTTCAAAAACATTAACACAATTTGTGTACACTATAGGAAAAAAGTTTATGAGGTAGTTGACTTTTTTCGGGTGCACAAAAAAAAAAACGAAAATATGTAATTTGAGCGCCCAACCGTGCCATTAAAGATTATAACCGCAGCAGAATAGAAGAAATTTGCATTGGTCGACACAAAATACGAACGCAAAAATACAAATTTCGGAGCCTTAATAATATATCGTAGATAAATTGGACAGCGTGAGAAATTAGACCCAACAAACAGACGCAAAAGTCATACTGAATATCCAATTTAAGTCAATTATTAGGTCAATGCGCGTTCACTGAACTTTTGGCTAATTTAGCAGTCACATTATCACGGCATACTTTTAGGCATTATGGCCGTTGAAAAAAAAATTCCATAATCGAAGTTGAAGCGAAAGCGCATAAAGAAACGAACAAATGAACCAAAACCATATCAGTCAACGGTTAAAATGTGCAAATCATTTTGACCTAATACGTAGTCAAGTCTAAGCAATTTAAAGGTTCAATAAGTTCAGAACTAAACACACAATTCAGTGTGAGCGAGCAACAAATATTGATATGGAATACATAGATAGAGAGTGCAAAGGACAAATAGATAGATAGCGCTCCTTTGTGTCCAATACTTGAAGTTCATTTGATTGCGGCTTTTTCGGGATAAGTAGGTACTTTTGTCCTTTTTAGTCGTGCAGACAGCTTTGGCTTTCATAATGCCATGTCCCGATCCGATGGCGGTCAATGACTCATCGGAAACGGTTCGAGTTAGCCGAGATAGCTGCAGTTTAGTCGTTTCGACACTTTTGTGCCACATGTTTAGAATATTTAGTAGCTGATTTTATTTTAAGCCAAGTTGAATGAATGATTCATGCGTTACGGTGAGTAACTTTTAGGCGCCAACAGGACGCGGCACATTGAACTTTACACCGGCGTCTGTTTATCGTGCACCTGTATACGATAAATTGTTGGCCACTGGGTTGGGCATGTTTGGATTAGGCTAGGTTAAGCAAACAAGTTCAAAGTTAAATGCACGTTATTGTCTCAAATTATTTGACGCACTGCATACTAAATTTTAATATGAGTCAAAGTTTTGAAACAATTTTAAAGTATTTATTGATGCAAAAATTGTTGTGAGTCATTTAATTATTGTACAATGATTATGAGCAACGAATGAAACAGTTTTTAGGAACTACAATAAAAAATAATTCAATGAAATATATCTCGAAGTACTTAAGGTATTCAATGAGTATCTAATTTATTTCTACATACGTATCTATATTTTATGGCAAACTAATACGAACTAATGTCAAATGAACTATGAAGTACCGCACTTATTTATAGGTACATATTATTTGTAATTTATTTAAAGTTATTTTTCTATAATTATTTATTTGTAACAAACATTTGTTGTTTTAACATACATATTGAAAAACGCTTGTTAGAACACCACTCACTAGTTAAATAGTTGTCTAGCAAATGCCTAGTATTTATCAATCTCACCGCCACGTGTTAGTCTATTCTTGATTAAATTCATAATTTCCAAACGTAAGTCCAACTTTTGTTCACGTTGTACAGAACGCAAGGAGGGCAATATGCTCATAACGAAATGATAATCATCATCCTGTGTCATATTAACAGGTTCTTCCTTCTTATACTCGAAAGTATTTATACTTGTGTTCTTCGATATTGGTTCATTTTGTACGATTTTATTATGCATAAAATCTTCCATATTATTTTCAAATGTTTCAAGCTCCACTTTGACTTCATGTTCCGTAACAGTGGACATATCATCGTGATTTGCAGCGGAAGTAAGTCTCTGCAATGCTTCCAAGCAATCAGTTGCATTGGAATTAGATGAACTTGTTGTATTTGACAATGTTGTATAATATTCGTTTGAGCTCGTGGGTAAAAAATTTTTATTTTCTGGAAGATTTTTGTCATCTAATATTTTTTCATCGTTCATAAGTTTTGCTGAATTGCATCTGACCGGATAATCATCTGAATCGGTAACGCTATCCTCTTCTTCTTGTTTCGTAAATTCACCGTATTGTGTTTGCCTTTTATACTCCCGCATTAATGGTCGCAAAAAATCCATGGCATGAAAAAATTTCCATTTTGGAGATGTACCCGACTTGTAACGCTTAAGTTCGCGTCGATATTGGTCGCGTAGATTTTCCCAAATACGACGCGTTTCGTCGGCACCAACTAAAAATGAATTAAACAAATTTTATAAAATGAATGAATTAATTAATTAAAGTAGTAAAAACTATTAAAAAAAAAAACAAACCAAAAAAATCAAAAATAATGGAAAAGTGTTTATTAAAACATCATTTGACCAGGTCATATACAACTTTAGTGACTATAAAAAAAATAGAGTTTCTAAAGTTGTATATGTACAGAACATGTGGACGTCGAAATATCAGTGACTATAAAAAAAATAGAGTTTCTGATATTTCGACGTCCTCATGTTCTGTACTTTTCCTAAAACAAGCAAAAAATATTTCACTTTTGAACTTCAGTCTGACGTTTAGAATAGTTAGAAACCGGGCCAGATTTAGGTTTGTTTGGCCCGGGTCAATTATATTGGTGGGTGACCATTTTCAAAGGTAATACATTTTATAAAGAGTAAACCCTGTTCTGCCATATTTTCGATGAGTTATTTGGAATTTGTAAAAGAAAAATAATTGACATGACCGTTTCACTTGTTTTCATGTGCTTTGAAATGAAATGAATAGAAATTGATTATACTCTGAAAATAGAGTATTCCAAAAATTTCTTTTTCTTCAAAAATCCAGCCCTGTTTGGAAATATATTACTTACTTATATACGTAGGTACTATTATACAATACTTACTTGTTAATCCCAATTTTGGTGCAATTTCACCCCAAGCAATCGTTTTTGCAAACTTTTGATTGTATTGAGGATGTTTGCTATCCCATAATAGGCGCATTTGTTTTACTTGCCATATAATACGTTGACGATCGACGTCGGCAACACCTTGATTCTTTAGTTTCGGATCAGTTTTATCCATTTCGTTACGTTACTCTTATTAAATTGTAGTTTTAAATGTAAATTTATTTTATTTTTCAAACATACGTGCGACCGACCGACTTCGTCGCTTGCTACAACAAAACTGTCTGTTTGTACTTTGCTTTTCAACGATGTGTTGTATACGTTTCTCTTTCTCTCTATTGCAAGCGCATGGCTGAATGTGCGGCTGAATATTGCTATACTCCTCTTTTCGTCGTTTATGATACAGACACAGCATACACACACACAGCTGTCAACCGGCACTGAAAACGACAGCCGTTTGCCTCGTCCCTCTCGTCAATCACTCTGTTCGCTTTGTATGTTTACCTACGCCAACTGACAAACAGACTGAATTTATTGTTGTTTTCTTGTTTTTGCTTCTGCCGACAACGATTTGTGTCGGTAACTGTTCGTCTGATTTACTTGCTTTGTCTCTTTCCCACTGCTTACGCGATGACGTCATCGTTTTGTATGTGTATCTGCTAACTTGTCGGTTGAAGTACTTAAGCGAATCGAGGGATGGCGTTTGCGTTAAAAGTTTTTCTCCGTATTCAAGCAAAAATAAAAAACAAATGGTGTTAATGTTTTTCGATTTTTTTTTATTTTTGGTTTAATTGCATAATTAAAGACATATTGATTTTTATACAAAACAATTTGCAATTATTACTATCTTAAATGAAGCAAGTTTTTTTAATAGCAAAGCCTAAAAATGAGTCAACATGTCGACAACATTTTTTTCAGTTTTATTTTTTATGAGAACAAAAATCTATGTATAAGTGTTTCATTATACTACACTCTAATTATAATATTTTACAAACTAGGCAAACAATATTAAATACCTACATACGTATGTATTTAGTATGTCTATTTGCGTAACCCGGGTAGTGCCAGACAAATATTTGAGTATGCAATACAGACTGCTTCTGATGATGTCATCGCAAAAACCACAGAACCGACAAACATGCAGATATGTAGATAAACAGATGTCGTCTAAAATACAGACGAAATAAGAGAGAAAATCAGAAATTAAAAGATAAGCGGTCTGTGCAATGAAACAGGCAAAACGTAGGTACATACATAAGCAAACTCTGTGAATGCGTGTGTTTGTTGCATCGGTTGTCTGTGCATACGATTCAAACGACGATAAGAAGAGCACAACGATATATTTACATCTGTTCAGCATTTCATTCAGCGGTTTCAATAGCTTGCGTAAGAATGAGATAAAAATATAAAATTTCTTTGGAAAACGGCACGATATACAGACAAAAATTAAATTTATGTCGTTTTAGCCATTGCTAGTTTAATTTATTATATGAAAATTGTGTTAAGGTTCTGCGAACAAGTGAGATGAAAATTCTGTGAAATATAATTCATATTAAACTCAATTTTAAAATGAAACGAAACGTGAGCACCAAGATATCATAAAAATTTCCTTACTGCTCGCACTTATAGACCAAAGCATCTGTACAAAATGTTTTATTTATATGTTTTCGGTATGTTATTGCGCTTGTGAGTGAGACATAAACTCATGTATCTATGTATAACACATGTATGTATAACACATGTATGTATGTATAACAAAATTTTTATATTTTTTATTAAAAAACTTTTTTTTTTAATATAATTATTTTAATTGCATGATTGCATTTACATATGTAACTATGCGTAGCCTTTACAGCAGTAATAATTTGTAGAGCGGAGAGTGCAGTAAAATATTTGGAGATATTCTTTATATTATTATTGTATAGGGTCGCAAAGTCATTATAAGAGTACACTATAGCATATGGTTTAATTGATACTGAATATTTAATTGACAAATTACACCAGTAATCTTTTACCCATATACGAGCAACCATATTGTAGTATAGATTATACATAAATTCTATTGAAGTTGTTCGCCGCCGGCTTAGAGGGTCTATGAGGGACTTTGTTTTTGTTTTTTAGTTTTCTGGGTGGTCATTTTTTTCCTTACTCTGACTTTAGAGGCATTGTTTCTTTTGTTTGCAATTATTCAACTCAGATTTTTTTGCTCCTCACTTTGGGCCAGCGCCACCATTTGTTTTTTTTTCTTAATTCTCTCCAAACCCCGTCCGGCACCATAAGGTCTTGCTACGTCACTGTCTGAAAAGGTTGGATCGTACGAATAGACTAGGATTTATTCCGCTAATTGATCTGGTATAAGACATCTACACAAACAGGACAAACAATAGATCTTCTAGGTAGCAGGTTTACAAGTCCAAATAATAATAATAATACTGTTATGTGAAGGGCGTTATTGTATTGTATAACATATGTACACGTACTATATATCATTTACGACTTGGTATTATTCGTGCGGCAGGAATAAGTGCTAAGTAAATATTACAATGCACATTGGTGGCGGAGGCGGTGTTGGTGTACAAGAACCTTGAACGTTTTGCGATACTGCCAGACCCAAACCAGATAGACTACAGACAGACAATCAGACAACAATATGCTGCATTGCAGTCTAGTGTCATAATATACATAGTAATAGGGATAAAATAAAGTTCACAGCAAACACTTTTGTCGTTTCCATTTTGCATATATGTACATATGTATAATGCAAGTTAATACATGCACTCAGTTTTGCAAAACGAAGAAAGTTAAGAGAAAAACCATTCCTAATTGTTATGTACAGTATATTCTGTTTATTGCCCTGTTTCCACATGAATTTATAAATAAAAGGAACGTGCATTGTCTATAGTCGAGTGTATTAAGGTTGAAAAAAGAAAACATGGTGCAAATAAATGATTTATTTATATTTGTTGCTTTTTTTTAGTTTATTGATACTAGTTTTATATGGAATTTTCTTGAAGCAATTTAATTGGTGAAATATAGCATATAACACACGGTACTAGCCTCAAGTTCAGATGGATCTGAGCTGAGTCGATTTAGCCATCTCCGTCTGCCTGTCCGTCCGTCGGTCCGTCTGTTTGAATAACGAGGTCTTGGAGACTATAGAAGATATAGACTTCAAGTTTGGATGTTTAGACTCTCCGATTTCCTCTTCAGATGAACGTACCAACCCCACTATAAGAGCTAGCACCCATAGAAACCTGCTCCACATTTATGACTTTTTGTATGAAAATTGATTTTTTTTTTTTTTTTGTTTGTTTCGTAATTCAGCTAGAAACGCCAAATTTTAGTATATCTTACATCAATTCTAATAAAATATTGCATACTATATGTTTAGATCGGACCACTGTAGAATATAGCCCCCATTTAAATATGTGGTTCAAATGAAAAGCCATTTCGTCGCTCTATTCATTTGAGCTTCCTTCAGCCTAAACTGCAATTTGTGTAAAAGAGCATGAGTTTGAGACATCAAAATGTGACTAAGACTATTACTAGTTTATAAGTAGGCATTCATATTTTAAGTAGTAAACGAATTTTATTCCATTTGCCCAGTTTAATAACAAAATGATATAATATAACAATTATTACACAATAACTTTCCCCAGCAACATAGTTTTACCACTTTCTTCGCGTAATACGACAAGCATACATCAAACAAAACACACAACAACTTCAAGAACTTTCTCCTATAAAGTCTGTATAAGAATTTCAATATACTTGAAACAATTGCAATACCAGTTTTATATGCAACAAATACAAAACCTGAAAAAAGTACGAAGAAAATAATCAGCAAAGAAATATCTAACTACTTAGAAGAGGGGCACAAATACTACAATAGTAGGTATGCATGTATACAACGTACCTACTAGTAATTGCAAACTTCTAAGTCTTTTATCTGTGCAACAACTGCAAGAACAATCAAGCTCAGTACAACATGCAACTTGCAAGCAAGCAACAAGGTAAATGAAAACTAGTTTCAAAGTAGGAGAGCTGAACAGTATTTGAATTTGAAAAGCCTAAGCAAGCAGAAGAGGAGTTCCAAGTAGAAAACCAGCAACAGCAGAAAAAAACGTGGCAATGACCTTAGCCTTGAATCTTTCTAATGGGTTTGTAAGCTTTTCTGTCGACAGTTTATGCAAGAAATGCTTAGCATAGATACGTGTACTGACGGTGTGTAGTGGAAAGTAATGCGGAAAAATTGCAGCATAATTGTTGTGAGTTAAAGTTTGGTTTTACATGAAACTGGTGTGGAGATAAGCGTTATGTAGTTGTGTATAGTATAGTAGAGGTACTATGATTTAAATCTGAAGTCTTGCATGGAAATTATTGTACGTAAAACTATATAAATATTAAGCACATTTACATATTTTTTTATTTATTTCTGTTAACTTGTTTTATTTGAAAGATTTTATAATACTGAGTATGAGTAAGATGCCAATGATATGTGTTGCTGCATTTCTTCCGAAGACTATCCTTCGAAAAATATTTAATACAGCATATCCGCATTTTCAGCCAGACAACGAAAAAGAAATTTATATTTGATTACCAAAAGATCAAAATGCTTGTGGTGACATACCCTTAGACAACTTAGCACAAGCTCAGACTTTGAAAACTTTGCAAAATGCACCACCAACAGAAATTGTAAAGAAAATGTCGGATAAACTTGTAACGTGTTTACTCAAACGTCTGGACAGCATGACTTCATTTCCCGAACTTTTCAAACTGTCAAAACATGAGAAAGAAATTGTCTTGCTAAACCGAAGCTCGTAGACGCTCTATGCATCTCATGAACAATGAAATTATATACTTTGGAAATATATGTTTTATGTAGTAGCACGTAGAGTTGTAGATAGAAAATTCAGCTGCGTGGGCATACGTGCCCAAAAAGTAATAAATAAATAAATCTTGTTAAGTAGTAGTCTAAGTAGTTGAATGCATTCCGCATAAAAAATTCGTTGCATAAAAGTTTTGGCCATGCAATATTAAACTGAGATGTAATAATTCGAGTAGTTCAAATTCATTAAAATTTGTTTTGACTGAACTGTTCTGTTTGTTACAAACTTTTTAACAATTCTTAGATGCTTTTCTTTACACTACATTCAAAGCGTATGAAAAATTACAAACACACGTATTACATATTTATAATTCACATATAAAACTTTTTGGGGTAGGATTAAAATAGAAATAGTTTTCCGAGACATTTTATAAGACACCCACAACGACGACAGCGACGTCGACTGTTCAGAAACTATTGAATATGCATTAGTGCAGAGTAGAAAAAGAAGGCAACAACGACAAAAATATATACTTATCAACTTTTACTTTAGACAGCACATTTACTTTTCACTGACACAGACAGACGGACAGACAGACAGAAAGACGAGAAGATACTTTCTAAAAGCAATTCACACGGAAAGCAAAAAGGACTTCGGTAGCTATTCAACTTCACCTACACAAAAGCGTACACGGTAAATAAAATGAGTCAACATGAAAATATATAAAGGAATAAAAAGATAAACGACAAAATAATATGCTGCTGCTGCTGCTGCTTCTAAGAAGTAGAAAATCTGGTAGCATGGGTAGGTCAACCACCAGACATTGAACTCAGCCGTGGCGTCGAACTACGAACCAAATGAAGTGAGCGAATGAGAAGGCACGAACGAACGTATACGAATGGCGACGTTGGCGAACATTGCTGCAGCTACTTCCGTCGCGTTTTGCAGTCAAACGTGCTTCCATGCCACAAATGCAGCTACGTACTTACATACATATAGCAGCCAGCAGCATGATAATGTATCTAGATACAAAACGTACTAAAGAATAAACGAACCAACGCGCGATGAGGCAATGTCGTTGTCGCGCATTGTTTTATTGTTCTGACTGCGTGAAAATTGTAAGCGCAAAAAAATTGAAAACAAAATGCAGAAAATGAAAATAAAAATGTATCTGCATCTGTATTATATGCAATCATCGCGCGACGATAATGATAAAGTCTCCATTTCACTCTACTCATCGTCGACATCAAATGAAGCAAGCGCAGCAGATATGTACCAGTATGTGTACATAGAGCCAACCTCAATGCAAACCAAACTGTATCCAAAGCGACAAAAGAACGTTGAAGTAAAAATGCCATGCGGAAAATGTTGTACCAAATGTTGCTGTTGCTGCTGCTGCTGCTGCATGAAAAGCGGATTGCATGACGATGACGACGACAACGACACGAGTAGCGCAGTGGAGCAGAGTTGAGTAGAGTAGAACGAAATGGAGTACAGTGTATGTGTGTGTGTGTGCGTGTGTGGAGTAAAGTTTCATGGCATGCACTGAAGTGGAGTGGTGTGGAATGTTTTGATGCTGGAAAATGCCGGAGTCAGTCAGTGTGCGCATTGTATTCAAGTTTAGTGGGTTGAGTGACAGAGAGAGAGAATGTAAGCACTGAAGCGCAAACAATGAGATCAAATGTTTAAAAGCATTGCCAGATGGAATTTAAATCAATTATAATTATTGAATTCAGTTCCACAGTTTTTGAGCTGTCTTTTAAGGTGTTGAGCCAAAACTCAGTGAAAGTCAGTAAACGTTTTAGAGTACAATTTACGTTTTTCGAAAAACTTTTTCTAATTTCGTATTATCAAATTATGAATATTGGAAATGATTGGACTAAAGTTTGAAATGGATCTGTATAGAAAATTGATCTATATAAACAAGTTTTGGTTTAAGAATAGAGATATTTCTTGATAAATGAACTCGAATCTTTAAATAATCTGTGGCAGTTTATACTTTCAAATTCCACAAAATAGTTTTTAGCACTTGTCCATATCGCATTTCACAATAATATAGTACTCATACAAGCTAATACAGTAAAACTTTATTTATCCGGCCTTCAATCAACCGAAGCAACGGACTTATCGGAGCACTCCGTATTAATTAAGTTATATGCTCGGATAATACGGAAAGAAGTCGGTTAAAGCGCATGGAGCCGCTATGCCTATGCGCGAAGTATTTAGCGATTTCGTTCGTCAGATTTTCGCATATTCGCGATACCCCCTCCTCACATTACTTCGAAATTCTACATTTGTGCACAATTCGTTGTTCAATTTTCTTTTCTTTTAATTTAATATAATTTTATTTTAATTTTTGCAGTTTTTATGTGCTTTTTATGGTTTTTAAAGGTGATTCAAATCACCCGACTTCTCTACATTCTAATGAAATATGCTTACAAGCGATAGATCGCTAGAAAAATCTTGATATATGAATTTTGCCAATGAATCAAATTATTGAATCAAATTATATGCTGTTGAGAAACCGTGGCTGGTTTTGGAACAGACCATCCAAGGTACTTTACTTTGGCAAGAGCTGATAAATTTTTTTTGTTTTGTTTTGTTTTGTTTTTCTTACAAAAAAGTAAATTCATTCAAACTATAATTTTTAATCTACACCAAATCCCAAAGCTTTACAAAACTTACAGCTGGCAATGCTGAAATCTCACTCACTGACTCATGCTTCGCTCATGCATGATTGAAGTACATATTATGATGTGGGATATGCCACTAGAATACACTACACACAGTTGCAAGTACATGCATATGTATGCGTGTATTTGTGTATGACTTGTATCTACGTTTGTATGTGTTTGCATGATATACAATAGCAGAGAGTAGAGTAGGACAAAAGGGAGACACAATTTTGGTAGCAATGACCTTCACCGCGTTGTTCAAGTTGTTGTTGTTGCTGTTGTTGTTATTGTTGTTGTTCTTGTTGCTGTTATTGTTGATATAGCAGTCGAGTCTCATTCGCTGCAAACAGGAAAAATTGCTCTATGACGAGTTGAAAGTTGCAAATAAATGATGCTTGAGTGTTTGTTCGTTCATGCGCTTCTGCTGCTACCAAAGCGGAAATGGGCAACGGGAACGAAGTAGAATGGCGGTTCTATAGGGACCAAATACGAATTATATGTATATATATACATACGATTCTGAATAAAAGATAAAAGTACTTTTGTGTGCAATGTAATTTTTGCTAGCTTTCCATTTCCCCCAAGTCCCCTGCCCACAAAAGTCTTACTCTTGCACCCGCTCTCCCGTTTTTTTTACTCATATTGTTTGCTCGTTTCTAGGCGACTCTCTACTTCATTCGACTACTGATTTTCTGGTTTTCCAACTTCAATGACGTCGTCGCCATTGCCATTGCCATTGAAAATGCAGTTCATGACCACATAAACTTGACACTGGTAGAGTTTGAGTTATAAACGTGTATGTGTGTGTATATGTTAGTGAGTGTGTATATATATATATATATATATATATATATATATATATATATATATATGTACTATTAAACTGGTCGTTTCAGCACGTTTTGTATATGAGTATAAAGTGGGTGGCGCTGCAGCAGGGCGCGGTTGTTTAAACTTTGCTTTTATAGGTGTGGGAGGGAGTTTCAGTTGCTTTTTTGCTACTGCGGTAGTTGGGAGCCAGACATTGTTGGCATGAGTTAATTTTTGGTATCATTGACCTGCTCCGAAGTTGTGCATTGGGAGTTGCGTTGCTTGTTATTACTGTCGTCGTTGCTTGGCTCTAGAATCATACTGTTCTGTTTGTTCTTAACATTTTCGGGAAGTTTCTGCTGCTGCTTCTGCTGTCGTTGTTTGTTATTCGTTGTTGTCACATGTGGCACCGGAGGCGGCGGCGGCAGCGGCGGCGACGCCATGTTGAAAATTTACCCTTTTTTTGCACGATTATCCTTGTACTCTTTTTTTTTTTTTTTTTTTATTTTTGTATACCCCCACATATTGTACAATAGGTTAGTCTGTTATTGTTCAATGTGTTGCAAAAAATAAAAGTGCAGCTTGATGTACATGTAGTATACATATGACAGCGAAGTTTTCGCTTTTCGTTTGTCGGAATTGTATTGTAATACTCGTATTACATTGTTTGTTAAATAAAAGCTTATAAGTACA
Organism: Leucophenga montana; assembly: GCA_035044765.1. Taxonomy (NCBI): domain Eukaryota; kingdom Metazoa; phylum Arthropoda; class Insecta; order Diptera; family Drosophilidae; genus Leucophenga; species Leucophenga montana. The sequence goes on along the minus strand of JAWNNQ010001640.1, from coordinate 2,439,966 downwards.
ATATTTGATCATATACTCGTAAGTGTTATGATTGTGATTGAAAAACAAATAAATTATTTTAGTTTTATTTTCAAAAGGTCTGGAATTTGAAAACTGCTCTGCTTCAAATTCAGAGATGGTTTCTCAGTTTGCTTTGGTTGTTCGATTGTAATATTACAATATAGGATCGTGGGCCTGTAAAAATCAGAAGGCTGGTAGTGTGATACTCTTTGAACAAAGCATTCACTATTTTTTTGTTTCTGTTCTTGTCTATGTTTTTGAGATACAGAAGACGAAGTCCAAGCACTGCCTAAGAAATGTAGTGGCTGGATCAAAATTCCTTTAATGTTGCTTAATGATTTTTTGACATACTGTTATACTTTTTAGTTCAATATTTTACTTAAGTTACGTCCGATGAGCATATCAGAACACAAAAACAGCTTTTTTCTGTAGTAGTCCTAATATTATACCAAAAAGATGTACCATAAAATTGTTGAAACTATTGATTGCATGCCTTGTTCTGATGAACATACATATATTTCAGATGTATATTCCAAAAGTAAAAATTATATTTTGATTTTATATGCAATGAACGGTCTTTTACTCACTGTTTTTTGGTATGATTTTCTTTTTTATAGTATCAAAAATATTTTCCTGAATTACCACTTCCACAGAATTTCGAAAAATCTTTTAAAAACAGACAAACTCAACGGAAAAATAACTTCGTCTATGTTGCATATATTTACTCATACTCTTGTGCTCCCAACCTCTAAACTAGCAACTCCTACAGTCTCCTAATGTATGCTCCGCTGCAATCCCAAGAGTACGCATGCGTCAAAAGCCGTTCGCCTAACTCTCTCGGAGCAGAGCTAGTGAATGTAGAGAAGAGCAATAAACGGCAAACAACAACAGCAAAATGCAACGGCTTACAGCAGCTCCCACTGCAATGCAGAAGGCTAATGGCCTCTGGAGTCTATTCAGAGTTAAAACGAATGCAAAAAGAAAAAAAAAACAACAAATAAAAAGAGAGCCAACTATCAATGCTCAGCATGCCTCATACTTACCCAGTTTCAACTTCTACAGAATGGGAGCAATTCAAACTCCCCAAAGTAGCAAACCCACTGAACGACCTGATGGCATTGACAGTGGCATTGTAGCTGGTTTTATGCACACTTATGCATGTTTTTTCCCTCCACACTGCTCTCTTCTACATCGTACACGCACTCTGTCTGCACTACTATTTCTGGTACATATTTGTTTGTGTGCGCGTTTTGGCCCTATTCATCATGGCCACGTTTAGCTAGTTGCCTCAGAATCAGTATCAGAAATTGAATGTATATATAGTATGTGTAGGATTGCATACTGCTTTATTTGAATTATTTGCCTATTTTGTGTATTTGTCCATTTATCTACTCATACATACATAGTATGAATGCTATGTCAAACTGATGTCTGAAATTGTCTGGTTTTGTCGCTTGTTGGCATTTGATATCATTGCACAAAGCTTTTTTCCTTTTATTAATTACTTACGCAAGGTGTTCGAAATACTCGTATACATATAGTAACATAGTATAGCAATAAAGGATAACGACTCGAGTTGATATGTCAGTGACCTAAAAGGGTAAATTCAGTATATAACAAGAGCTTAGGGAAGGTTATTCAAACTAAACTTATTGTTAGTTGATACTTTGTAAATCCGGGGCCAATAAACTGCATTTACAGTTAAATTAGTAAAAATAAAACTTGTTTTCAGACAGAAGATTTTATTGGTTTCTGTAAACATATTGAATATTTTTTATATATATACTCAAACTAAACTTATTGCTTTCCTAATTCATGGTCATGAACCTAGATGAAACTATCTGCGATATACGTTAATGAACTTTGCTCCTCTAGAAGTAGAAGATAAGGAACATTGAGCAATCTAAAAACTGAGTGATAATCCTCAACCAATAAATAGATGCTATGCACAACCGCCAAAACCGCCTGTTAAATACAGAAATACTAGTATCCTTCATAGTTCAAAATTTGAGAAAAATGCCAATTGAACCCGTTGAAATCAAAAATTTAATAAGTGAAGAGAGTTCCAGTATATAGAAACTGGTAGAAACTGGTAGAAACTGTAGAAACTGGTTTCACTGCACTCGTGCAAGTATACTTGATACAAATGTAAATGAAAGTTTTAACAGCTTTATTAAACTACACCTAGTTTTTTATACAATTTATCGTTACTTCAAGTGCACCTCCCAGCTACGAGTATTGAATGAAACTTCTAATTCCTACAAATTTCACTCAATATCACAGCATTATTTTGTTTGTTTTTTTTTCAATTTTTAACTTTCTCAACACATCACATCAAACGTGATTGTGTCAGACTATCAAGCATTACCGCATCAGAGTCATCAACAACATGATTATGAGTGCACCAGAGAAGGGGTACCACTCAGCTCGGTAAACACAGTTCCACACACCTTCTCCCAACTAGAAATTCTCGCTCTAGTAGTCGCTGCGAATGCAGTTTACAGATTTACAACAGCAGCTATGCACGTCACGTCCTTTCCACATGGATTCTTTATGCCCCCACTTAGAGGCATAGAGTTGAGTAGTGTAATAGATTGCACCATTGGCTCTTTCTCGTTGATTCGTTTGCTCGTTCATAGCGCGTTCGTCGACCTTGCAACTCGTTTATATGCGTTCCTTCACGATTCCACTTTTTGTTTGTTGCTCTGTTTGTTGCAGTTGTTGTGGTTTTTGTTGAAGCTGTATTGCTTTAATGATATCCTACAGTCAATGCATTAAAAAAGTGTACTATCTATTGATCGGCTACTTTGTAGCGCATTAGAGAAAGAATCGATTTATCCATGAATTACATAAACTGCCACATGAATGATATATCTATTAAAAAATACCACAAACTTTTATTGTTTCACCAGCTGATCTCGACATACCGGAGATTTGAGGGCAATATATCAAAATATATTTATACAAATTGACGACATATAACGATATAGTTTCACAATAGTTCCGATACAGAAGGTTTTTATACCATTCACACATAATGTGCAGTGGTATTATCAGTTTGTCTGAAAGTTTGTAACGCATTAAAACAGGCATCGTAGACCCCATAAAGTATATACATATATTTTTGATCGGCTCGACGAGACAATTCGATCTAGCTATGTCCGTCTGTCTGTCTGTCTGTCTGTATGTTGTTGCTCATTGTATTGGGTACCAATTTTTATGCTATCCAATTGAAAATTAGACATACACTTCTTTTTATTGCAGTTTAATAGAGTATCAAGACTGAACCGCCAGTCCCACTTTTTGGGGTAGCCCACATACAAACCCACCGACAAACTTACGACTTTTTGTATTAAAACCTTACACGTAAAGTAGAGGGCATTAAAGCTTCACGTACACCAGACCAAAAATTTTCGTTCATGTTTTGTATGCACTTGAAATCGCAACCATGCAAACTTCAGAGCAATAGAAGTGTACTAGTCGTATTTTATAGACTTAATACACACACACATCATTATCGCTTATAAATAGGTATTTTTCTATGTACATAAATGGCGCCCAAAAACGCGATAAGATCTGCATTTGTTCGAAGCGTAATTATTTAGCAAACCAAACTGGTCATTGACCCAATACAGCCAGCCATTGGCTATTTTTTTTACGGATCTGTGTGCTCGTATGTAATTTGTGCTTCCGCATTTCCTGAAACAACAAATACGATTAGTCTTGTCGTCACGTCAGTCTACCAATCTACACAAATCTGTAAATATATCTTGCCAAAAATATGTCTGTACTACAAGCATTATTTCGCTATGTATGCTTATACATACACATAGCTACTGCCATACTTATGTATATCCTTGCAATGTTTAACGTCTAATCATTTCCCTTTCTGCCAATGTCTGGACTTTGAGGCAAATATAGACATTTAACAGTCGGTCGGTCGGTGGTTGTATACTGAAAAATGCTTTGTGCATATTTTTGGTACAGTTTGCCAAACCGAACGCTTTCCTTGCCAAATCTTGTTCCACTACCCCAAAGCGTGTTAGAAGCGGAAAGTTTGTTAGTGTCACAGTAAGCAGTGGGAAATATATATTGTGTACACTCGTACTATAATCGTTCACAACTGACGACGACGACGACGGAGTTACTGACGCCGACTACAATGCCAACATTGGCGAGAAAAAGGGTAAGGTTTCTTTATTTTGCTGCAGGCTTAGCGCATTTGAAAAGTGGCTGGCTGGCTGACTGAATTGCAAGTCTGGTTTGGGGGCAGTGTAGACAACATCTAATTGTTGGCGTGGTATTTCAGTGCTGGAACGCTGCCAAAAGTTTATAGCACAGACCAACGAATACAGTGGTGTTGTTAATGTTCAAAGCAGAAGCAAGCTGATTTACAAAATATACATAAATAATACGCTGGAAGTTTAGATTCACGGAATTTTTTTTTTTTTTCATTTCGGTCATTCACGTTTGGGCCATTCACGTAGACAACGGTATAATTGAGTTTTTGATCTATTGTTTTACTTACCCTAAAGACCAGAGTCAACACGACGAAAGATGAGATACTCGAATTATTTGAATTTGAAAAAAAAAAATTATACAAAATGCTCGAAATGGCATGCCGGCTCTGGATGCTGACTTAAGTAATAATATAAATTGAAAAACACATATGGATGTACCGTTATTTAAAAAAATTAAGTGTCCAGCGCACCAAAATTACTCTAAAAAAATGAAGAGAAAGGTTACATCTACAATTGAAATTTGTTAACTAGTGTTATTAAAACGTGAAGTAATTTTTAACGGAGGACATAAAAACTCCGAAAGCATAATCCCACGTTTGCGTACGCCACTGTTAGCAAATAGCCAACAAAGCTTCCTTCATTGCAACAACAAGAGTTAGAACCAACAGGAATGGAATGCACTCAAAACACGACTGCAGAATGGCGACTCGTGCTGAGAACGAGCGCCAGTGTAAAACGAAGCACTCCTCTACGAACGGCTGGCTGGCTGGCTGGCTGGCGAAAAAGCACGAACGGATCAATGACCTGCATTTCACTTGTGAGACACATTTCAATCGATAAAAGTGAAGAGTTGGGGCACGAGTGCCGTGTGTATGCACACCATAGTAGTATGCTACATAGATACATAGATACAATACAACACAGACCGACAGTCAACTAGAGATTGCAGATAAATGTTGTTGTTGTTGGTGTTGCTGTTGTTGCTGCTGAACAGGGAAAATAACACAGCGGCAAACATGGATGTCAGCAGTCACAGGCAACATGGCGATATATAAGCTTCCTGCAGGAAAAGCTTACAAAAGAAGACAGTAAATGCGAATATAATGCACGACGGCGCCAAAAACAAAAACAACAACGAACAACAACGAACACGACGAAGTAAGACAAAGTGAATTTTTATTCCATGAGGGCAGCAGAGCACTTTTCGTAGAACTTTCTATCTTCAGAAAGGGAGTTTCTTTTCTGCAATGCACTTCATTTTGCTGTCGTCGTCGTCGTCGTCGTTTCATTGTAATGCGACAAAGTGTTACTTTTATTTTGCAGCACTCTTTGTCGTTTTATTTTACATACATAGATACTTGCATAAAAGTGGAGTTCTGTCTTGAATTACACGCCCCAAAATAATGTTTTTGGGCAAGTTTGAGGGAGGCTTACAACTGGCTGGAACGAATGTTTCTCAAGTGTAAGAAATATCATGCACAAATTTGAAGTAAACAATACTTTTGTGCTCTTCTGTTTTTCTGAAGCAAATGTTTGAATAAGATATTAATTTAAGATGTGATATTCAATCGAATATTCATGATCTTGAAACGTAAAATTTGTATTCAAACAACAAATACTTATTTATACTTCATTTAAAGTGAAGACTAGGTTCGGGATATTTTCCTAAATAGATACATATATCTTTAGATACAGTGGATCAATTAGAATATTTTTCTTTGCATGAAAAGTACAACTAAAAAATATGTCATGCATCAAATTAAAATCTTCCAAATTGTATATGTTATATGGCATTTTATATTGTAAGAAAATTGGGAGAAGCAGAATGGAGATATGAAGTAAAACACTGATCGCGAACATTGAAGTATCTACTAAACCTACATCTCAAGTTCTGTGTCTCAATAAAGAATATAAAATTTTATTGTATAATGAATATAAGCTGCATATCTGTTCAAATACTCCCTTCATTTGCTACAACTACTCAAACTACTTCTAGACTTTTCAAACTACTAACTCACACTGCAACTTTAAATAATAAATTTATCGACTGTCATTATCAGCAGAAAATAATATTAGCAAAAATGCAATTCAAAATGATTCTTAGCAACCCAAACAAACGCTGACACATGCAATAAATAGTTAAACCCAACAAAATTATATGCATTGAAGCGTTAAATAAAACAACAACAACAAGCCAACAACTGCAAGCAAACAACCCCAAAAAATTGAACGCCACAACGCTATAAAGGGTGTTGTCTGCGAGCCCCATACTGACCGAGACCAAGTTTAAACTGGAAAAAAGCAGCACCAACAACAACAACAACAACAACGGAGACAAGAAGTTATAAATACGAGCGTACATGAAGTTGAAGTTGTTGCCAACAGGGAGCGCCCAGTTTTTGTTTGTGCCAGCGACTTGCATGTCCAGAGCAGAAGTAGGTATTTCATATAAGGGTTAAAGCCAGAATTAATGCAGATAGCTCGAGAGTTTTATATGCCGAACTTTGTGGCATTATACTATATTCGCAAATACAAAGCGTTTATAATTAGTGAAACATGCAAAAAATTTAAACACGACACAAAGCGAGGACAAAACTTGAAGCATTGGCAAGAACGTTTCGTATGATAGAGTAAACCCGCCGGCTTAAACACCCATAATAATTCTACCCTTGACTCTTTGGTTACGTGTTTACATTGTTGTATATAAATACGTACTCGTAATACATATAAACATATTTTGTGTTTCTGGCTTTATCCCGGTGGAGTTTGGGAACAGGTGTAACACTTTTCTGTGCAGCTTGTTTAGATAATTAAAACTTGTATTGTCAGGAGATCTGACGTTTGTACTGATTATATTTGTTTGGTTTTTAGAAAAACTTGAAGAACAAAATTGAACTTAAGTAATGCAATATAATATATACGTACAAACAAGATGTAGATGTGATGTGTTTTGCTAACCTTAAAAACTAGAATGTTGCTACTTGAGAAATTTAAGAAATTTAATTATATTACCACTGTGTTCGACTCTATGTTACAAGAGCATCTGACTAGTTAGAAAAAATTTCCACTATGTTCATTGATGACCTTCGATAGAAAAATTAAGTAAAAAGGAAAATTAGGTGCACCCACAATTTTCTGAAGAAGTTATTTGAAACACAGATCTCCAGTTCAACACAGAAGTATAGGTAGCCTATAAGGCTGTGGAGATTACTGAACTCTATTAGCCTTGACCACTTTAGGCTTATTATGATTCAAATTCTCGAATATTAACATCGTTTACATTCTTAGAAAATGTTAAAACAGAACTGCGATGACTTTTAATGGCTTGTTTGACTTTTTCCAGCTAGGCAGCCTTCGAGCTAGCTGAGGTCTATAAACATCAAACCAAGCAAGAAAGAACGTTGCAGTCGAGTGTGCTCGACTTCGAGATGTCCTGTACCATGTTCGAGACTCGTTATTTGAACCACATATCTGTATGGGGGCTATAGTGGCTTATAACAGGGAAAGTTGGGATCCTATGGCATCAACAAAGACAATTATGGCGAAATCAGCTACAAAAAATATTCAATTTTGTATACTATTCACACATAGTGTGAAATGGTGTTATCAGTTTGTCTGGAAGTTTGTAACGCATTGATCAGCTCGACGAGATTTTGATGTTTTTGTTTGGAAAACTTCTTTATTAAAGTCAATATTAGGTTGAAGTGCGATGTGGTCAAATTTTATGGTAGCCCTCATACAAGCCCGTCTTTTAGTATTTGACAAATCAAGCTAAATCTGGGTATGGAGATATAATTTTTTTGTGAGCAGAAAGTCTGAGTGTTGATTGATGATTGATGATGTGTTGCTTACGCATCCTGAATAATGTTGACGATGGTTTAATAGTAGAGTTGATATTTATAGATTAATCAGTAAGCTTTAAAGCGTGACTTAAAATTTTCCATTAAGCATTCCAGCCAGGCAATTTAGAATTCAAATACAAAATGACCAAGCGATTTAGTGTTTGATTGGCATATACAGGAAATGCAGAAATTAAATAAATAAATATATTAAACAAATTACGCTAATTGCAACAATTAAATGGTTTTAAAATTATTTTAGAGTGATTAACCCACTCTGCATGCCTCACTTTTTTTTTTCTTTGATATACGAGTATGTACAATACATAAATGCGCTTTTCCAAAATGGCGTCCGAAAAAACTGCAGCGAAAGTCTGCAAAATGCGTTATATATATAATTCAGATACATATGTACTTCAGTAGTAGCAGCGACAACAGCAGCAGGAAAAGCGAAAATGCTGAAAATATATGCTAACAAAAAGGAGTTGGGCAATTTGTGTTTTTGTTGTTGTGATGCTTTTGTTGGTTATGGCAACTCCTGTCTGGCAACTCCACTTGGAGCTGGAGATAAAACTGCTGCAGCAGTGAAGAAGGAGTTTAGCAGTGAAGTATTGCAAAAATATTGCAGACAGTTGCAGTATGAGTTGGATGACAAAAAAAAAAAAAACTGCTGGGTGGAGTATATAGATATAGTAGATACTGCTGCCCTGCTGACTGTGCGGCAGACTGGCAGGCGGCATCCATATATACATATATACATATACTATATACATAAGTATGTCTGGTCTGTCGTTATGGCAACGCGACCAGACCAGATGTGCAGCAAAACAATACAAAAAACACAAATGCCGATTGGGTCAGTGTAAAATCATGTTGCGTATGTGTAATTTCGTTTTTTAAAATTGTCGCCTGGTTACATCCTGCTGCTGCTGCTTCTACTGGCGCATATTAATGCCTTTTACCATACTCGCACTGCGTAAATCTGGAGTAGCATGTCAAATGAAATGCTTTGCTTTGCTTTCTTGATTTTTTTTTCTACTAATAAATACAATTTTTATTTGGCATTACTTTCATGCTTCGCAGCAGCGCTTAACAACTTAAATTGTCCATCAACAAAATAAATTTTCGGATATCCTGGTCCACTACCATATGGATTTGTTTTCCAGCTAATGGTTAAACATGGTTCTTCATGAGGTTGATGCACAATATTATAATTATTCAGATGTTGCGTTTGCACATCATTTTTTATCAACACCATAGGGCGTGGCTGTTGTCCATTGAGCCATGATTTTGGTACAAGTTGTTCTGGAGAGTACACTTGTTGTCCAGCTACATTTCCGGTAGTTGTTAAAGGCGGCTGCTCTGGTTCCGGTTTTTGTTGATATTGCAAATTGGCTTGTGGCAGTCTACTGTTATATGTTGTGGCAGCTAAAGTTAAAAATATATACATATATATATTTATTAAAATATCCTTTTAAAAATTACAAATTATATAGACACTCACCTGGTTTTGCAACAATGCAGCTTTCTGTTAGCAACTGCAGCAACAAAACTATACATAGCAATGATAAATTGTGCAATGATTTCATAATTTATAAATATAAACAAAACAAAAACTACTACGAAACTATACTAAGTATTTATATATATATATATACAAGTATACAAATCCGTATGCCAAGCGATTTGTTTTCTATTCTAGCATATATATACAATGCTATATTTTGTATATTTCCACACACAGCTTCAAGTATGAATTATTACATATAGATTTATGCTCAAACTTATCAAATTCACTTGAACAACAACGAAAACTCTTCGATCTGGATGCTTTGCAATCTCAAATTAAACTGAATTGAATTCAAATGAATACACTCTATACTAGTTAAAGCTAAGCTTTTGTTCTGTATATACACATATTTACAATTAACTATATATACATACAAGTACAGATTGAGTGTATTTTCTTATCAATTAAAATAGAACATCTTTTCTTTTTTCGTTATGTTTTTGTGGGTGCCTGTCCATCACCTGCACGCGTTTCATAGTTTAGTTTTGTTTTGTTTTGTTTATGATGCTAATCAGTCAACTAATTTTTTGAATGAAACAAATTATTAGATTAGATTATTATATTCGAATTGCATTGATTACCATTTCTGTGTGTGAGTATGTGTGTGTGCAGTGTATAATATTGTAAACTGACTGAGGCTGATTATTGCTAAGCGTGAGTTCAACGATAAGCGGAAACAAAGAAATGTGATTATTTTACAAGACTACATACATATATGAGAAATACAATGAACTCTATTTGAGTGGTTTACTCTGTGCATTAAATATTATTTAGGCTATTTTGTTCCTTTAGCGTTTCAAATTGTTCAATTTCGACTAATTTACTGCAGTATTTTGGAGAGGTTTTAACGTTCTAATGTTTCGGCTCTTCAAACAATGTGTTAATGATTAAATGATCGTCCCAACCCCACTATAAGAATTAGTTCCAATACAAACTTGGCGCCCTCTTTTGTTTTGTTTTTTAATTTCTAAGATTTGTGTAATGATCAAGTCTTTTATTACGGAAGCCCAGCGGATTCGATTATCGCCGACTCTATCTACATTTTGCTTGTACCATTTTAAGCCAAATATTTATCTCGATTCAAGCCAACGCAGTTCAGAAAAATCAAATCGACACGAACACATGCAATTTCTTCATTGTTAATGATTGCAAAACCTCGAGGTCATGTGCTTAGACATCCGTTTCCGTTTGGTAGTCATCCGCTTCCGCTTTCGATGAAATTATGAGCAGCCTAAAAGTATACTTTTACCACTTGGTCATTTGGCTGGTCATCCGTTTCCGTTTGGTCACTCGCTTCCGCATTCGTTCAAATTATGAGCAGCCTAAAAGTATGTTTTCTAATACTGTGCAATGCTATAACATTTAAAACCAACCTAAAAGTATGTTCTGCAATATTCCGCTATTGCCAGTAATATAACCTAGCCTAAAAGTATGCGTTAATATTTTCAGTAAGCCTAGTTTACCATTTTAAATGAATTTATTTTCAACCCCAAAAGTATGCTACAAATAGACGTGCCATTTAGAATTTGTTATCGATAAATTATCGAAAACAAGGTTATCAAGTTATTCAAATAATTTTCGTTGGTTATAAAAAATAAATTTTGACAATAAGAATCCATTTTTCCATAATTTTTTGATTTTATCAGCTGGTCTCCAATAAGAATATATTCAATTCAATGAGAATTGGTTTTAAATGACTTCCGATAACCATTTCGACGAGATGTAATATCATTTTAAATTCCAATTAGTAAAAAAAATAAATAAACAAACCATTTTTGCGATATACTCGTAGCTAAACATAGTTCTTTAAATATTTATTGAATTCAATGCTTAGCTTACAAATTATGTTCAATTATTAATCTTAGGTACTTAAAAAACTAAATAAACATATTTAATTTATTTATTAAACAAATAAACTCTATTAAATTTTCAAATAGTTTTATGTTTTGTTTTTATCAAATGCTAACAACATACAAATTACAATTAATTTTACTTCAATATTAATGCTAAAGACTAAATTTAAATTTCTTTATTAAACTTTAGCAGAATTACTTTAAATTTATTTTATTTTACAATAATTTGTATATGTATTTTATTTATTTATTACATTAGGTTTGATATAATATATATATATATTGCGTTTAATGGAGTTTTATTTAACTTAAACTTGAAATAAATTTATAAGTAGGTATAAATAAAATACAAATGTGTTGTATTGTTTCGAATAGAACTCTTGAAATGAGAGAGACTGGGTGCGGCTTATTAAGGACACTTCGGGACAACAACAAAATACAAAATATGCTTGTAAATAATAATAAAATATATAAAATTAAATACGCTGCCATGTCCATGGACGGAACCGTTCCAAAACATAATACGTACTAAGTAGTTTAAAAATAATAATAATAATTATGCATAAAAATAATATAAATAAAATATGAGGTTCTTTAAATCTGCCTAATTGTCGTAAATGTTTTATAAATTTTTAATTCGGTTGTTTTTGCAATTAATTTTTCGCATGGAAGACAAATTATACAAAAATGTTGTTATATTATTTTAGATAAGATTTTAGCTAAACACAAATGTATTTGTAAAGTTTTTGCTTAGTGTGTTTTTCCATGATTCGTTTTTTTTTTTACAACTTATATTTTTTGTGTTCTATTTTTCTCTGTACACAGTCTTTATTAACATTTAAATAACTTTAAACTTATGTGAATGTACGTTTTTAATATTTTCTTTTTCATATTTTGCACTTTTTTTTTGTATGTTTTAATGTGAACGAACGCGCCACGCCTACAAATAACTAAACTAGACCTCTGTACTATGTGTTTGTATGCGTACCTTTTTAACGCTACCATTGCGTCGCATTGGCGGCGAATTGCCGGAGCCCGAGTAGCCCGGGTTTTGTATGCCGAGCGTATTTTCGGGACGTGGCCGCGGTTTTTTGAGACTTGAACGCAGTGGTGAGCGTGTGACAGATTCCAGTGTGGAACCATTCGAAACGCTAGTGACTGTTGTGCTCATGGAGGCAACGCTACCAGCGCCATTGCGTATACCGCTGTATGGTTTGCCGGAAGCATCCGTCATAGAGACTCCTGTCATATTAAATAAAAAGGGTTGATGTTTATAAATGTTTAGAATAACCTAAACCTATATAACCTAAAAATCAAAACGCACCATTTCTCGATCTTCCGGGCTCTTTGAAGCCGGGATTATTGTATGTTGTGGCACTTGCAGGGGATGCTGCATCCAGCGCCATTGTGGGATCGCCACCGGGGCGTCGTGTAAAGAGTACATCGTACAGTGCAGCAACAAAAAGCGCTATCGTCAATATAATGACGACGATCTATAGAAGAAATGACAAATTAATAATTATATACTTGAAACTATTCAATTATCATACAATAGAGTAGTATGAAACTTACCTGTAAATAAAATGAAATGCCTCGTGAAATTCGAAAACCATATTTCTCTGATTCATCAATTTGTAGCGCAAATAAAACTGTAGCGACAATGGCGAGTAGACCTGTGAGATTTATAGAGAAATATTTTCATTAATGCATTTAGTTAAATAAAAAAAAGAACGCTGCTGTCATTTGTCTCAATCTCGGTACACGAACTGTGAACCGCATCCGACTCAGCAGACTATGGCTAAAAATGTACAAGCTACAACCAAGTAGACCCAATTAGTTATTAGAACAGCAATAACGATATACCCTGAATCCACATTTGTAGCCACTTGGGCACTATATCCTAAGGCGGTCTGATCTAGAGCTATGAGTGTGGTTTTTTTTATTTGAATTGACGTAAGATAACTTGGGCTGGTAGATATAGTGACTACAGCATTGTCAGTTTCCACATACCGTTTGTAGCGTGATTGGAAGCTCTTAAATACTTAAATCTTTATTTTCTCTGTGATTTGAATCAAGCTAAGAAGAATGTTTATTACTAATACTAGCTAAACATAACTATTCATACAATAAAGCACTCAAAATACTTACCGCCAAGCAATGCCAAAACTAGTTTAATTATAACCAATGCCATATAGGGCATTACAACTTTTTCACGTGATGAAATCATGGCATGTTGTATCACTGATAAAATGCAGAATATACCCAACATGGCGGCACTAAAAATGGCCAACAAGCCACTGACCCAAACAGTACCTAAAAACAAGAAACAAATTAATATTTTAATAATTCAAGTAAATGTTTTTATTATACACACCAGATAGTCGAAATTTAGAGACATCATTGCCACATTTCTCACGATTATAAGTCAATTGTTTGCACACTCGGAAAGGACTAAAATAGCCGCGATCAAAATCGTAATTACCTGTAATACATAATAATATAATAATAATAATAAAATGAAAAACATATTCAAAATTAAACGCTATTTAAACTTGTATATTGTACTCACCCGATGGACTATCGTAATAACCCCATATGGGTATGCCAATTGCTGCTGCTGCTAATGCAAAACAAACGAAACCCAAACAGGTCACACCGGCAACATAAAGTGTCGTCTTAGCCATTTTTTAATGCTCAGCATAGTTGGCCAGCCAATGTTGCAATTGCTGCTTCTGTGTTGCTATATATCGCTCAAATACGCTTCATCCAGTGACCCAGTTTAAATGCTGTACCACCACAATAGACACATTTGACATTAGATTAATGAGATCCAAACTGAAAAAAGAATAAAAATTAGTTTAAATAGTACAAAAATTCGACTTTGAGGCTGGTTGAGCGAGCAATTGTTTAAATATTTTGCAAATACAATATTATTAAATTAAACAAAAGCTTTTAATTGTTCTCTTGCTTTGCAATAAAAAACAGATACCTATTATTTCGTTAAAATTTGTGTCACCTCGCATTTAGTGTGTTTAAATAGTAAATAGACGTGGGTGTTCCAAATGTACAGAGTTTTGTCTACAATGATAAATTTGATTCATTGTGAATGTCAGTGGCAAAAGCATTAAGAAATATTTAATGAACTTGGTGTGGGTGTTGCTTAGCATACAATTTGGTGCACAAACTTTCGGTGAACCGAAGTAGTGATACAATTTACAAGCGTTCCAAAATATTATTAGAGTATTCACGACTATTTGCATAAGTGAAAGTTGAAAGTTATACGTTATATTTTAAAAGCGATGGAAAAAAGTTTATCTAATATTCATAATTGTAGCTTTTTGAACTATTCTAGCTAAATATACCACTGAGTCTGACAAATTGGTGGGTAAGCTAACTTAAAGCTCCATATTACTTTAATTATTACTATATATATTTTTTTTTTATAGGTAGTATAGGCACTGCAACCGATCAATGTCTATGCTCACCTTCCGTAGTATATATTAGCTACAACATCTCATCCAGTACCGTCTCTCTAATAAAAGCCATAAAATTCTTCGAATTTTGTGTTATTACATTGTTTCCTTGTCAGCTGGTACTGTCCCACGTATTTAAACAATGTATTAATCAAAACTTCACAATCTTAATTCCTCCTTGGCTATGTTTTCTGTCATTTTCACTAGGATTCTAAATGTACCTGATCATAGACCGCAAAACGATTCTGGGCCAATAAGTGGAATTTCTGCAAACTTTCTTGGCAACAACACATTTAAATTCTGTCTAGAAGACGAGGAGTGAGTCCCCGGAATATACATTGGAAGATTGCTCAGCATTGGGTAGCACAAAGTTTAATTACCTGACAGGTAATACCAGCTGATGGGGTTGAAATATGTCAACACTAAATTCGAAAGACCTTGTGGCTTTTAATAGAGAGACGGGGTTGGATGAGGTGTTGTAGAGCACAATAGACCTTGATCGGTCGCAGTACATTATACCCTTTAATAATAATAACAACCATTTCTCTTCAATATCGACATACGAGGTGATCAAAAAACTTTTTCTAGAGGGTGTGAGTACCCTTATCAGTTTATGTGGCGTCTCTGTGTCCTAAGAGAGCTATTTACTATAAATAAAGTGATTCTTAACACATACGACAACTTCATTCATATGATTTTAACAATTTCTACTACTAGTCTCAGTTGATCAAGGATCATTATGATTAAAACTCTGATTTGCACGCCCATTCTGGATACTCACTGGAAATTTTGTTTTTATGTTGGAATTAATATTGCTCTAATTTTATTTTTTATAAAATAATAGAATGAATAAGCTTGAGAAAAATCTATATGCCTCAACCACTATCATTTCAATCAATTCGTCTTAATTCAAATCTTAAGCCATTCAATGCCATATGCAATCCTTTAAGTATCTAACACTAATAACCATTTAATATACTCGTATCTATTTGCATTCAATCAACAGCCAATTCAATACATTGGTAATCCAACACCAAATATAATAGTATAATAAACTACTTATTTTACAATATCTGCAACCATGCCAAGCAAATTATGAACAATTAATGTTCATTCATTGAGTAGGTCGGCCGCTCAGATACGTACAAGTATAGTAAGTAGAAGCGACGAGAACTTATTGAACATAAAACGAAGCATTTGACCTTGAGAAATTGTAGCCAAATGAGTTTTACATGTCAGACTGTGTGTACGAGTAGAGATCTATACTCGGGTATTCAGACAGTTTGTTTGCCGTTGTCATTGGGCTTAGTAAATTCACATACATACGTTTAAGATACAAATGCGATAGAGCAGCCAGCTACTAGTAGCATGAGTATCTAGTATATTTGCAATGCAGCAAAAATGTGTGTTTTAGATACAAAAACTTTGATAGCCTTGAAGAGAATGCGTCCGTCTAATATTAAAGTCATTCAGTTAGAATGGTACGAGTATGTGTTTAATGGGCTATTATTGTGGCACGTCGTTATCGTTGTAGTTTGGCTAACGTGCAAGTGTTAATTAATAACAATTTAAATTACGATTTTTTTTTTGGCATTACTTTGCTAATTAAATGTCGTTTAGATTGAAGCTATTAATAGCAGGAAATCGATATTCGTTGAAGTAGTTAAATGGAGGAAATTTGGAAATAATATAATTTCAGATATACTGAATTCATATACTATATCTATGTATTATAATTTCGAATGCCATAACTGTTAGTTTAACGTTGGACATACTACTTCTTGTTAAAAATATTTGTTAATTCATCAGTAAGCTCAACAATCAATCCAATTAATAAAGAAGAGAAAAAGACGACTGTACAACACGTCGACATGTCGATTCTAAAAGGCCTTTCCATTGGCCCACATTTTTCACATTCTGGGTGAATGTTAAGAATGTCGCCTGTACATTTTCCCATAAGAGTCAACTCTGTATATCCGCCCCTAACGATTTACGTTTTATACAATGATATGACCGATTTGTTAACGATATCATATCATATTTATTATCATTACCACAAACAGCTGATATTTAAATCAAGCGCACGTCATTTTGCCACTCACACGTTCACGACAATGAGCATTTGCCAGTGGAAAGGGGAAATGTAGGGAATTTGCAAATTGGGCCAATGGAAAGGCTTTACAATTTTAGAGTCAAATCTAATTTCAGCTGCAGTTAAGTAGCAGCTTTGATCGCTACTACATTTTGTCTAGTTGATTTGACTAATTATTGACTAGTATGGCTGAATGACTATTGAAGGTAAACTGCTCAGGAGAGGTATTACAAAAAATCATTATTCTATCTTTTTTTCAAATTAATTTAAAACAAATTTAACTTTTACATATCCCTAAGCACAATTTAAGTTATGCTACTTTCTGTTCCCAACTACACAACTATACAAGGTCATTTAACCTATTCCCACTGTATTTTATACACATTCTAAATTTATATATTTTTTTATTGCTATTTTTTACACCTAAACACAAGTCGTAAAATTTGCAAATCAATACAATCTGAATACGAGTACAGCATCGACTGCTAAGGAAATGCGAATTTAATGGCCTGGGACTTGACTATAATTGGACAAAATCGAACAAACGTAATTATACTGAAAGGCATGACTACTTACAATCTAAAATATTAACTGCATAATCAAACTATAATTAATTACGACAGACTTAAACACACGCAGCGAAGAAAGTTTTAGTGGGAACAGCATGGAACGAATCAAACATTACAGTGTGTCAGACTGCCAGAGGTGAGACACACAGCAAATATATACCGGCAAACGTCACAAAAATCAACGCTATAAACTCAGTAAATAAATAAATAAATAAATACAATAAGAAAACTAAACACAATAAGAGTCAGAGTCAGAGTCGTCGCCTTTCAATTAGTATGCACACCACATTGACAGCGTCAGATTCGAAGTGAAAAGTAACTGACGAATTGCACAGAAATGATTCACACAAACATGCACAACAAGTCGTATAGCGAGTAACAAGCTTGGCATTCAAATTAAATAAAATACGATATAAAAAATAATTAAAAAAAGGGTACTGCAGTTTTATAACAATTACGTTTCAAATAAACTTGTAGCAAATAACACCACAAAAAAACCCGTTCACACTTTTACATATAATAACCTACCTAAAAACTGTTACTCGACGAAGTAAATATTTTCATTAAACCTTATAAACCTAAGTTGCAAATCATTGTTCAACTTAGTTAATGCCATACTTATATATGTAAGCGTATGGCTTTAAAATAAAATTATGCATTAATTGTACAATTGACCCCCATTAAACTACACTCTTCCCACTATTATTACTATTATTATTAGTTGCTCTTCACACAAGCTAACTAACTACTTGAACACTTTGCACAAATTTGGCACCAATTAGTGAAATTTCTAAAAAGCACCAAAGTGTTCGTGCCCTGGCATGGAGTCGCACCAGCACATCACAACGAAAAGTGAAAAGTACGCGAGTAGAAATGTTTCCATTTCAATTAAATAGAAATTTGTCGCTGCTAAGTTACGAATTACCCGCCCAAGTGTAAAACTGACTGTAGTATTTGTTGTTCGCTTGCTCAAGCTCAAGCAATTACAATTATGCAAGCTCCAGCAGCTTGCCATCACTTTTTAGTACTGGTAGTTTTCTTGTTTTACTGCTCGTAGTGCTTGATTGTTGATCTATTGCGTACAGAAAATCTGACCTTCCTTGATTAGTCTAGCGCACATGAATAGTTAGATATATTTTTGTTTTTTTCTAGAGAAATCATGTACAAAAATTATAATTGAAGAACAATTTTAATCAATTTACAATAATAGTGAAATTTATGAATTTATAAATGGTTATCAAATTTTTATTATTGTATATTTTTTTGGGCTGACCCTTGAGTTGTTAAATGTTTGATTTTACTGATTTATCAAACCTTGTAGGTATGGCCAGCGGTCGATTTAATCGACCTCAATGTAAGTATAATTTTGTATATTACTGCGTTCATTGTTATTGCTATTTAACCGCGAGTCAATCGCAACAACAACTACAAACAGAGAGATTCAGTCACATTTGTGCCATCTCTTCAACAACGCTATGCGATTAAAATCTGTGTTGAACTTGGAAAATAGAGTATGGATATTTGAGTACAACACCGAATGACAGACTGCAGCATAACCACAACCAAAAAAGACTCGAATGTGAAAATCCAATGCTAAAGGATATGGTTCTCCAGGAGTTTGTATTGTGCTTTTTACGTAGAAATAATGAAGTGTTTTGAAAAAATTAGTGATGCCATCACAAAAATGCACACCTGCTTCTTGCTGACCTACTACCTGACCAAAACGAACTGCATAACAACAGTTCCCCAGCTCCCGTACAATCGCGAATGAAAATCACCTTCAAAGAACGTCGGCCACCACAGTTGCCACCAAAGAGGCTCTCAGTAAGAGTTAAACCATAACTAACGTCATTAGGAAGTTCTTAACGCTATTTAACGTATAATGTATATAGATACCATATATATATACTGCAAATATTCCCAGCAATTACCTTAGATATTAATCCAACGTGTGCGTTCTGCATACCCAAACCTATATATAACCTTTTCTACCACCATCTACCACTTTTTAGCATACTCTGCACCTTGACAATAGCTTTTTAAGTTCATCTTAAAGTCAGAAAACCAGATTTTTCACAAGAAAACTGCCGGCAAGTTAAGCAGAACCCAGTTAGGCGTTTAACGACAGAAAATAACTGCACCTATTTGCATAATGACTAATGTCTGTCTTACTGTTTTGACTGTACGTCTGTTTCTCGGCTGGGTATCTCACTTAGGTATCTCACTTGTTGTTCTACAGTTCGTCAGCACACAAAACATAATCGTCAACATGAGTTTTACTTACTTAACGTAAAAAAACCATTGCATTAATAGTTAAGACTTGCATACATACAAATATACATACATTTGCATGTTGTATGTACACATGTAGTATACTCGTATATATATATATATATATATATATATATATACCTACATATACAAAACATATTTACAATTCATTACAACAAATGCAACTAACTAATGTGCAAGAAAACAACTTGAATAAACGACTTATATACGTACTATATGACATAAACGAGTAAAGATGACATAGCTAGGTAGTCATGGTATATGTACGATACTAACTCTTTAGAACTGTCTGTCAGTTAGTCTGTCAGTTGGTTTGTTGGTTATTCTCTTGCTACTATTATGCATACATGTATGTATGTAGCCAACACCGGTTGTCCAAATGTGTGTCATATACTCGTATGTAAGTAACTATGCATTGGTATACTCGCACGAGGGCTTTAAGACAAAACTCTGAAAATTTTATTAACAATTTTTGGAAAGCTTATGAATTGCATCTTCATTTATACAGCTGCTAAATAAATACATTGTAAGACTGCTATTTGTCCAAACTATTAAAGGAAAGTTTTAAGCTTACTGTGTTCGCTGTGCCAGAATTTGTCTGGTGCAGTAAATAAGATATTGGTGACCCCGACCGAAAATTCATACCACCAGTAACGTTTTCATATCACATATCTAATGTGCAAAGTAAATAAGTATGCTGGCTATATTGTGTTAGAAAAATGTAATGTTAGAACCCTAAGCGAAGAAATTTGAGAAAGTCCGATTGGCAGATCTATCGGATCTACCCTTAATAAGACAAAAAGTATTGAACCAAAATACAATCGCAATTCTCATTGAACGGATAATTTTATAATGAAGATTAAAAGATGTTTTTCAAATGGTCAGTCAGGGTCTTCTTGCGCTGACTCACCCTGACGCTCCAATTTGCAATAACCTTGTGGCACATTTCGGGTAGTATGCCAGCAATTCGTGTCCAATTTAAGTGTTAAGCAAGTTTTACTCTAATTTAAGCCCAGACGTCTCCTAAAGCAAATGATGATGAACACATATACGAAGGGAGTATACGTTGAAGAAATTTCAGAGCTTAGAATTCAAATTTGTGTTCTCCAGAAAACTGAACCTTGACAATAAAGCTAATCTATGGAATCTGCATGCTTTTCTTAAGAATACGCGAATTTCAGTGATAGTCTCCATGGTAAATTTGGCATTTTTATGAGGCCATGTACTCTTACGTTATAGGCAATTAACAGTTCGGACGTTCTTTTGTGGAAGATTCATTGAAGAAGCTCTTACAGATGTTAATTGTACTTCCGTAATTCACGCAACAATTCGTACATAAAATAATTGTTCAAAAAACTATACAATTTAACAAATTTCTGCTTGAATAAACTATAAATTTATGGTTCTCCACTTATGAACCATTACCAGAAGTAAAAGTTTTTTTCTACAGCCCTCGTATACAACTAGACATTGTCATAAGTGCTTTAGAATTAATAGTTACTGGCAGCTATTGTTGCTTGATGGTTGTCACCAAAGACGTCGTCGTTGCTGTCATTCTATCGTACCACGACGATAGTGTGTGTTGAAGCGCCCTGTATGTTGAAGGGTAGTTGTCTAGTCTAGTTCTGCCAGTTTTTCCAGTGTGGCTTCATTGTTTTGTTTTTTGTTTTGCTCCATTTTTCTAACCATTCTAATATTTTAATGTGTGCGACAATTTTATTTGCATAACATGTGTTGCATTTGACATGGAAGAATGGTTGTTTTGTTAATATTATTTTGTTTTTTTTCTCCGCAGCACATTAAACTGTGAACTAAAACTTATAGAATCAGGTGGTTTTAAATTAATAGAACATTTTAGATACATACAGATGTAACCATCAACCCGTAAAGAAGTTAACCTAATTTCATAGATTCTATATCAAAGTAATTTTGCACTAATTGAAAGTTTCCGCCAAGCACGACTGCAATCATCGTTAGACATAATCAATTCCCAGTTCTTCATGCTGCAACGCCCAAGAAACTTCAATGAAGTCATTAGCTAAAGTAGCTTAATCATTTTTTAAAGACAATGTCGACGCTCGAATGCTCTTTTTGCAGCTGCTGCTGCTACGTGTTGCTCATTTCAAGCTTCTTACAACATAGTCATCATCAGTTAGCTACAATTTTGGCCTGAATGCTTAGAAACAACAACAAAAAAGAAAAAAGAAAAAAAAAATAGCAAAAAGAAAGCGTCCAGAATAAGCAGCCAGCAGTCAAACAGCGGCTGGCTTGCAGCTAAGAGTCAGAGCCAGAGTCAGTTGTGTACTGTAGCATAAAAAGTAGAAAAGCAGTTATTGCCGGCAACACTTGAGCAGATTGCTTAAGAAGAGTGCTACTTCAAGAGTCGCGCGTTCGTTGGATGCTTCGAGTGGCATGCTACGGTGCAGCGCCAGAGGCATGCTGCATACATCATTTGCAACCGCAGCAGCAGCCGCTGCAGCATACCGTGTCGATTCATGCTGATGATTAGCTTATGGTAATAATTTTAACTCAAGCCTAGACCGTTAAGTTTTTATTGTTAGTAAGTTGTTACTGTCGCCCAACTCGATTTATGTGGCTAACTGCTCGTCTGCCCGCCCGCCCGCATGTCTGCCTGGCACACTGTTACAGTGTATTTCTTTGGGTCTCTGGGACGGCGCTTTATTTAATTTTTTTTGCAATGTTTTGACAAGTGTTACAGTTATGGTACACATGCTAGATACTATAATGAGGTTCTTTATAGCCTAGAATGTCGTGTAGCAATTATGCATGAGGTAATGCCTTCGGGCTTGTTATGACAGCGCCAGTTTTCATTATAAAACTTTGTCGTTTTAATTAATACTCGTAAACTAAGTGAGCTACACTTAAACTATAATTTAGATCATATAGTTGGAAAGAAATTGTGAGAAAAAATGTGTTTAAAAAAAAATTTGTTCGAAAAGTTCACCATAAAAGCTACTTATACACTGCTCTGAACAGCGAAAGGTATACTGACTTTGTGCAAATATATGTAACAGGCAGAAAGAGGCATGGCAGAACCTATAAATTATATAAAAGTATATGTTCTCCTACGTGGTGGACTAATAAAGGTCCGTTTAGTTGCTGATATTTTATTTGTCTTTGAAAAGTCCAAAGATGTTATATGCTTCACAATTATCTTACGACATTTCATTTTCTACTTCCAGAAAGATTGATCGTCATGAAGATGAGAAAACGAAACACCACCAACACAGCAAGCAATTCGTTATGTGATTCTTTCCGGCTTTCGGCGTCAAATCAACCCAGAACAATTTTTCAATGAATGCCAAACTGCATATGAAACTATATTGTTACCAAATCCATCTGCGTCAAATATCATCAGCGACCAAGCAGTAGATATAACAGTGGTTTTCTTTGGTCGGATCGGCGCATTTGATTTCTGTCCGTCTGCCTTTCATATGCTTTCAATGTCAGTCAAACACATACTTAATGATGCAGATTGCTTCAAATTTGACAGTAGTTTATTAACAGATGGTAGTTGACAGGAGCAGTGTTTCATTTAAAGTAACTACGCGAGAAATTCAAAAAGTCACTAACTTATCAACTGACTTTATATGGTGTGGATCAAAATTAAAAAAAAAAAAAACATAGATATTTTCTACTGAACTTTTATAATGCCTTTAGTACTTTGTGTATGTGACACTTTCTGAACTGTCCATAAACTTGACTTGGATCACCCAACTGAAAACAGCATAATTTCAATGACATGAACGGCAAGAGATTTTGAAATGTCAGACGATAAACGCCGCCTTTGAGCTCTCCCCACCCACCTATAAGTACACCAATCGACGTGTGCATATTTCTAACCCATTTACAACACTATCAACTCAATGACATCTTCACTGTAAACGGTTTCGACACAATACACACACAAATGGCATCACTGCTTCGACTAATGGGCGCAAACGATTCAGTTCCACCACTCTTGACAACAACAATCATGGAAAGGATCATGGCATAACAACAAATGACATTAAGTCATGCGCACGCTTGGAAATAAACTAGAACGAAATTTAAGATGACAAAGCTGATATAAAATCGTTGAAGATGCGATGGAAGACGACGAATGTGGGATGGCGTAGAAGAAAATGCCGCCAATATAAATTGCTTGCGATGACTTTTCCGTTTTAGTTTGTTCGAAAAGCCACTTACCAAGTAAAATGCGGCTTAAAGTTTGCCGGTTAAAGCCGGCTTCGATAGCGGTAAAAATGAAGCAGAGCAGAGCGACGATTCATAGACAGCAACAATAAAGTGAATGCAAAAGCTATGCACACCGGGTTAGATACATTATGTATTGTATTACACTCAGTCAGCCAACCGCTGCCGCCTGCATCACCAACTTTGTTCAAGAGTCTAAAAGTCTGTACTATGTTTAGAGCAAAGCTTGAAACCAAGCAAGCAAGCAAGCACGGCTTAGACCTAGGGGAACCACAAACATTTCTATAAACAGACAAAACTAGCGAAAAAATGTACAATTTGTTCAACGTTTGGCAAAGCTTGAAAGTTTTTATGTTGAAAAACGTAGACAGCTCAAAATAAGTTTTAAATTGAAAGATTTTGTTAAGAATATTCAAATTTGTTGTGTAAGCTTTTTCTAGAATGTATTTTCAAGATTTTTAACTTGTTTAAAATGTTTGCAGCCTTGAGCAACTTATGCTGATAAAGCTTTATAACAAAAAACAACTGTTTTCAATTGATATACAGAACACAGAAGTGGTGCTGACTGCATCAGTGACTAATTTTTTATATTATATTTTCAAAACATCTTTTTTTTAAAAAAAAACATCGGCATCTGTGCTTATAACCTTGCGTTAAATACTCATAGAGAAAACCTTGTATATTTTGGAATGTGTAAAGAGCATTATCATTTAATAATAATATTTTCAAGCACAATCAAAACATATTTCTTTTGTAATATTTTTAGTTAATTTTCCAGAAACTCTTCAGAAACCCCTTGTATTCTATGAAGATAATGGGTTTGCTATTGTTGCGCTTGGTGTCTATGTTACATGATATTCAGGCGAGCGAGTGTAGCTCTGAAAATGCTAGCGCAGCACAGCGTGGCAGATTTTCTATTTGGGAGGCCTACTGCCTACAAAATCTTCTTATTCTTCTGCGTTCGATTTGTGGCCCGCATTCGAACGCCCGTGAAGCAGTTGAGTGGAACTGGCAATATAGAGCATACACTCGTATTTACTATAATAATAATGATACCGAAAAGTGGTTACTGTGCCGCTCTATGAATTTTATTGTGCAGAAAGAGTTATTATTTCAGTTTAGTGGCAGATTTTTTAGAAAGGTTTTTTTTATTATTTTGAAATTAATTTAAATTTTGAACAATATTAGATTTAGGTGCGGTTTGTGGTTACCAAAAAAAAAAAAAAAATAAAAAAATAGCGTATGTCTTTTTGGCAGATTAAGTTTTCCGAAAAGTGCTGTTTCAATCATCTTTTAAACATTAATTTGAACAATTTCGACAGAAGTCCCGTTAGAGGACATACATTTTTTGACCATTTGGTGACCAGTGTTACGACTCCCGTCAATGTTCTGATCCTGTTCTTCTTAAAGTGTAGGAACTCAGAAGGCGACTTTGGTTGGTATCCAGACCAAAATGTCTTTGCGATATGAAAGCACGGTGCAGTCGTCCACTCTCAATTCGCCAATTCTCTGGATCAAGAGTTTTGCAATCGAGTGGAAAGTTTCAAATCAATCGAATTTTATAATGGGACTTTTATTGTCTTCGTTAAAATCTAATTTACGTTGACTCGTCGGCTACTGGTTCTGACTTTTTCAATCAACTTAACAAAAATGTTCTTAATGAACTTTTCCATTCATTACAAAATTCATTTATTTTATCTTTTGCTACAAAAATCAAAATCACGCAAAATTCAAGTCAATCAAATAAAGAAGTCATTTATATAATAGCAAACAAGGCTCACACCTTTCTTTCTTCAAATAAAACAAATTATGGTCTATAAATAACATTATATCTTTAGCAGTGTCCTTGCAATCGTTTCAACCACAAAAATTCTTAAAGGTCTCCGTTGTCGACTACGCTTCTGCACACCTTAAAAGTAGGCCAAAAATAAACATGTTAAGTTTGCAAATCAACAAAATAAATTTGTTTTCTTCCGTCCGTTTCATTTGCCGCATTTAGGCGGGAAATTCACTTTAATTTCGTACAAATAAAAAGGAAAACGTGCTGAAAATAAATATACAGGTACGGGTATATGTAGTATATACTATATGGAAGGATAATGCGTGCCTAAGTTCATATTTCATTGAACTTTTTTTTTATCGATTTTCTGCACGGTTTTGTTAGTTGCACTTGTTACCATGGTAAAGTGGCAAAATTTCATATTATACGATACATAAACAAACTAAAAGCCAACTTGGAAATGGGAGCATTGGAAAATGCAATATATAAAATGAACTCGAACTATGTATAATGGAAACTACTGTCGTTCGTTCGTGCGGTAATTAATTGAACGTGAGTGTTTAATGGGTTAATGTGCACAATAAGAATGGCATGCTAATGAATATATCCGATAGTTATTGTAATCGAACAGAGAAATTGTTGTAACCGCATTCCAACATTCAACTACAATCCTACATAGAAGCCTCAGCTACTTTATCCGCACTATAATTCAATTCAATATTAACACCCACGTAAATTTATATTAAACTTAAATCATATGGATATCACCTTAGCCATCACGTTTGCCACTGCATGCCGCGGGTTAAACATGACCGAGCAAGACAGGCACTCAAATCGAAAAGTTTGCCAGTAACTATAAAACAGAAATAAATCCCACATAACACTTTTTGGATTTATAATTTCCTCACTTCAACAATGTTCATGATCATGTTGTTCGTTCTTGACGTTGTTGTACTCTTTCTCCTGGCTGACTTGTATTGTACTCGTAGTAACTTGAAATTTATGCAAGTTGAAAATCGTGACACAATTGAGAAAAGTTCATTGAGTGTTTGACTTTCATCCAGCAGCAAAAGTATTGTACTGAGCTGGCTTGGTAATAGATAGATTGTGGCATTCGGTACAGCAATTGCAAAGTGGCTTTCTGAATAATAGGTTCAATTCAATGAAAGACTTTTGCAAAGCATAAAGCGATGCAGTGAATGTTGGCCAAAAGAGTCAAGTATAAGGCTTTTATAAGTAAAGGATTTTATAACCGATGGTAATATGTGGAAGACCAAAGACCAGTTGTATAGTAAGTGGAGAATATTATAATCGGTGATAAAATTTATGTGATACACAAAAATTATACCATATATACTTCATTTGGAAAGAAACCTGTCATTATGAGTGAAAATTTGCAAAGTTCTTCAAAGTCGAATAGGTTAAGCAAGAGTATACAAGTATGAGTAGTTAATTTTTGTATACCCTGCACCCGTAGAGTATAGGAGTATTTTACGTTTGTACAAATGTAATCGTCGTTTATTTCCTGTAAATTATATGCAAATGGAATTTTAACTGAAAGCCGGTGGATACTAGTATTGGTAGCACTGCACACTATAAAAATTCCCCGAATTGAAAAATTCACATGAAACCCGACACGAGTCTCTGATTTACAAGAAGAAAAACATCAGGTTCGTTTTGTGTATTGTTCCGCACATAATCTCAATTTAGTAGTCCAAGACGGCACTGATAAAGTCCTGGGAACAAGAAAATTTATCGGAGTGGTGGTAAGATGATCAAATTCGTGCGTGACTCAAAAAAAAAAAAAAAACACACACATCGCATGAATTGGATACATATCTGTAGCGAAGAATCGAATATGTATTTACTTTTTAAACAACTTTAGTGCTTTGCATATGTGGAATTTTCTTTAAATTTCAATCGAATTCTCGCCAATAAAACCATTCAAAAATCATATTTGAGCTCAGCGACCAAAAAAACGTAACAGATTTACTTGGTTCACGTGGATGTTATGCCTTAGTCTTGCATGTTATTTAGTTAAGCACGTAAGTATTAATTTTAAATTGAGCTAATACACCTTCAACTGAGGAATTTCTTTTTCAGATACTTTTGCTTTTATCTTAAGCTTGTATGCAAAATCTTGCGTTAATCTGCTCAAAATCTTAAAATTTTTCAACAATCTAATTTTAAATATTATATTATATTTGAAAAGTGTGTTCGACAGACACGCGTCTTTCATAAATAATACACATTATAAGCAGCAGCTAAAATATTATATGTGCGTAGATAAATCATCAAACAAAGAAACATAAATTTTAAATATAGACCTCGAAACTATTTTTACTAAAAGCTATTTTCTATATGTTTTAATTCGAAAATTCAAACCATGTGAGTTCGAAGTAATAACATACATTCGAATAAGCAAATTTTGCTATGTCATATGCAGAAATTACATTATCTAACATGACAAGTAAAAAAGTTCTATAGTTTCTTGAAAGACGAAAACGAGAGAATTGTCAGTTTCATTGTTATTCGATGGGAATATGTTCTGAACGCTAACATAAAGGTTACGGCTAAGGTCAACATTGTTAATAGAATTTTTTGTGCAAAATAGTATGTTGATATGCTATTAATTAGAGCACCCACAACCCATAGCAAGTTGTTTTTCAGTAATAATAAATACTTATTGTGATTAACATACGAATGAAGTGAGTATATTTTGCTTCAATTAAAAACGCATTGAACTCAACGATCAGACGGTAATGATGAGAGATGATATTCACTAACATGATTCATAACGTCAAGAATGCAGTACATACATAGTTTGTATCTGTATCTCCGTATACGTAATTTAATTTATATATTGTATGAGGCGCGGTTATTGATCTTTACTATTGTTTTTCGTTGTCTACGTTATAAGTATATGAGCATTGTATCTACTTAAAAGTTCATAATTTATGCCGCAAGCTATTGTTAAGCTTGTTGTTTCATGACTTTTCGCTAAATTTATGCTCGAAAGTTGAGTTGAGACATCTTGCTTCAAAGTCTTGTCATAATTTAATAATTATTTGAAAACATTTTATGTATATTCATATATATGAAGCTTCGTTGCCCATCTTTAGCATAAATTGCTTGGGAAAAGTGATAAAAATATTTGAAGTGAAGACAGCACGTCAGGTTATCAACCTTGACCGCGAATTTTGTTGGAAATTTGCGGCACTAATAAAAAAAGTTAATTAATTGTTATGTATAATAAGTATACGAGTATTCAAGTCGATTGTTTCAAGCATTACAATATATTGTATGTTGTAAAATGTCTTAAGGTTTATGCGGGTAATTTTAAATATATGCACACGATTCAAAATTGATTTATATGCACACTGTCTACGTAGTTGTTTAAAAATAACTATATACTATTTCAATATGACACTAATAAATAAACACAATTAAGTGCCAACAAGTGTCAGACAGCTTTAGACAAATCAAATACATATCTGTAAATAAACACCACTCCAAGCTGTATCCACATAAATACATGACTTTTCTATACTACAAGTTTTCAATTTTCCAACAAAACATTTAGACACGCAAAAACGTAGCTGCAAAAATATAAATTGATTGCATATTTGTTTGCAAAATCGATTATGTATGGTGTCTAGAGCAAAATGTGCAGTATAGAAGTACAAATAGTTAGATACATTCATGGATAGTTACTCTTAACTTAATACAAAACTTTCACGTACATACTATCGTATTATATGATCAAGAACAGGTTTTGAATTTTTATGACATCAGGTGTTTGGAATTTGTTTATTAGAATACGCTTTTATAACTGTTTGATGAAATTTGGAGTGTAGACTCAAGAATAGTAAATAAAAAATTGCATTGACATGCACCAAATGTAGAGCTATATTGAATTCTAGTTCAATAATGTTGTAAAACTTACTTTGCATTATAGTTAAAACAAGATGTGTACTATAAGATGTACTATAAAAATGTAATTACATTAGTCTACAGGCAAAAAGATGTCCTCCACACATTGCGTGAAATAGTATTATCAGTTTGTCTGAAAGTTTGTAATGCATTAACCCCATTAAGTATATATATTCTTCATCAGATTGACGAATCGATCTATCTATGTCCGTCTGTCTGTCCGTCTGGTAGTTACATTTTTAAGATACACAGCTGAAACTCAGCACACAGACTTATTTTTATTGCAGTTAAATAGAGTATTCATATTGATGTGCCAAGCGCACTGTTTAGGGTAGTGCCATACAAACCACCAGCCAGATTTTGTCTTTTTGTATCAAACATTTTTTTATTGCAGTCAATATCAACTTAAAAATGGACATGGTGGCCATGGAAATTCGATGTGGTTGCTCTTTATGAACAGCCGCTTCATATACATATATTAATCAGCGAGTCTCGTCCACTTTTTAGGTAGCCCCCATAAAACCCATCGCCCATCTTTGTGATTTTGTAAGAAAAACTTCTTTAACGAAGTCAATACCAACTTGACATTCAATGTGGTGATTTCTTATGAAAAAGCTGATTCACATACTTTTCCAAATAGGCGTGTTCCGTCCACTTTTTGAGGTAGCCCCTATACAATCATCTATTTTTATATCTTTCTTTCCTATTGGTTTTAATGTATTATATTTCGTTCTTGCCATAGTAATACACAAACAAATTATTGTACTAAAATATCTTAATTTTAACTTCATTAAAACCTTAAAACAATTGTTATTTAATATATCAAATTGTATTTCACTTCAAATCAAGTTATATTCGTATCAAAATCAAATCATTTCAGCAAAACTTCATCTACTTAAACTTTGTCTCCCGCTGACCTTAACCCAAGTAAAAGTTTTGTTAAAATGAAATTTATTGGAATTATGCCAGTAAGAAAAAAAAAAGTATCTTATCACAACGAAATCAATTTACTAGTTTTATACACAAGTTTTTCAACATAAAACTTTGCATTTATGCAATACAAAGAAAAAATAACGAAGAATACAATAGACTGAGTCTACTTTAGTATATAAAAGAGCCAGCAGCAGATAGAAATATAAAACAGTTACGAGTAACTGTCAAAACAATGAAAGTATCTTAAACTATAATCTTTGTCGTAGTAGTCTCTTATAGTGACTACCTCCACTACTACAGCTACTACTTCTGTTGCTATTCATCCATTTATCCAAGCGAATATCTGTCAACCATTATCTTTCATTCTACGATATAAGACTTTTGTCGTCCTCTTCACAGTTTGCCGCCGCACACTCAGTCCCTCAGTCCTACAATTACTAGGTCGCACTGTAAAACAGTTAGGGAAATGCCACTTCCGCACGAGTATACCCTCTCTAAAGAAATTATGTCTTCTATGTGGCAGCTCGCATGGCTCAGATACAATCTCAGCGCTACTTTATTGTGTTGCAGGCTAGATAATTTTCTTGTTTTTTTTTTTTTTGCTTTTTTGTTTAGTTTTGAAAAAGTCGAAAATGATGCAGCAGCCTGGGCAGCATAGCAGAAGCTGTTGTTAATCGCTGCGCAAACGCAACTAAAAGTTTTCTACAATGTTCACTCATATTTTCCATACACATAAGTACATAGTTATATACTCGTAGATACATGCATATTGTTTAATTTGTTGTTAGAAAATCTCAAGCGACGTGCGAAGGTTCTTTCATTTTTTCTTACTTTTGTGCGTCGTCGTTGTTGGCTCTTAGCTTAACAAAAGACTTGCTACCTCGAAAAAAAGTAGGTCAACACACACACACACACACACACACACACACTCAGATACTTAGAAGCAAATGCATACATATGCAATAGATACACAGATTCTTGCATCCAAGAATGACATACAAGCTGCACTCGATACTCAACCACAACCGACTTGGATGTTTTGGTGTGTTTGTTGCTTAACTTTGTGATTTAACTTTCAAACAATATAAATATAAATATTCATACCCTATACATGAAATGAAATGGAATGACATATGCATACGATTTCCAAAAAAAAAAAAAATGCTTCAACTACAAATACCCTTTGTTTTTTAGTTTTTGCTTCAGCTATTGCTTCCTGCTACCAATCAGCACTCAGAGCTATTGCGGAGCAAACCAATTTACATTTTCTGCTCCTGCTCTGTTCAAATTGAAGCTGTAACAAGAGCGGCAGCATATTTTTAGGTGCTATTGCTGTCTTGGAGAGAGCAATTCAAACACTTGATTTAATTATACTATACTAAAGCGAGAAACAAATTAAAGAAACAAAAATCAAGAGCTTGCTTGAAGAGTGGAAAAGTTTGTAAAATTTATAGCGTATAACTGCTTCGGTTCTAGCCAAACTAAAAACCTCTTACAGCTCTTCTAATTGCTGTTGTTAATGCTTGTTTGATTTGTTGTTACCACTTTCTTGTAGCAATCTTTTACGGAAGCTTTTGTCATAGTAGATTTTAGAGTTTTCCTTTCCCAACACAAAATGCTATGCTTGAGAAAAAACTGTAGCTATAATTTTTGGGTGAAAGTTTTGCTTCATTGCTGTGTTGATTTTTGATTAGAAATACGTTTGTTGTTGTATTAATTAATTATATCCACTTTTTTAATTTTATGTTACTGAAGTCGAATAAAAAAGGTGCATCGTTTTCTGTATGTGAACTATTTGCAATCACAATTTAATACACTAGAAACATAAAACATTCTTTCTCGAAATTCCAATTTCCGTTTACTTTCAAAAGCGTTCATCCAGAGCAGCCCTTACAACTATAGAACAATGTGTAAAAAACGAAATCTGCGCAATAAAAGAACCATTCATGCTTGTTTTCCAGCACACTACCCTGCAACAGATTGCTACTGCTTTACTTCATAAAGAACTCAATTAATTGTTGCATGCATAAATTTCAATTAAAGTTCATGTTGAAAAAAATGAGATACACAAAACTATCTACGCTCTACCGTGTTGAAAGCGAACAGAACTCAATTATGTTGCATTTAATTACGCAGCTCATCCGAAAAAAAAAGAAAATAGGCGTAATCGCAAACAACAACAACAATGTTAAACGAAATTAATGAAAAAACGCGCATTTGCATAAAATGCAACCTATAGATGCAATACATGTAATGCAGATACTTGTTGCACATACTGCATAAATGCGTGCAAAAGATATGCAGAAACAAGTTACAACATGCCATCTCATCAGCAACAAGTAAGTAAGTACTTATTTTAACTGACCCTGGGTGCTCTGACTTCTTTAGCGAGTATCTGTTCGGTGTTTTTTGCATTCAAATTGCTACGTATCTGTTGCATGCAAACCTGCCATGTAACTACGTATCTGTTGTGTTAAAAAATATATCTTTCTGTCTACGAGAACTCTATTGCTGACCACGCAAGTGTGACGCATGTGAATGCGTTTGCGTGGAGTTCATTTCAGTTGAGTTGTATGCAATCTGAGCCTCGTCAACTTGGTTGCCTGCCGCTTATTTAGTCAGTCAACCAAAGCGCGCCTACGTTATGTAAATATAAATATGTATCTGTATCTAAAAAAAACAAAAAATAAAATAAAAAAAAAGCTGGTTGGCGGTAAATAAAAAATTTGTTGCGGCGCACGAATTTTGAGTTGAGTTGGGTGGGGTTTTTATCCAACAAAAACAATATATATATTTTTTTTAAAAACCCTTCTATGATGAGCAACAACTACAACAGAAACGTGCATGAAGAAGCAACGCGCTGCCATTATAACTAACAACAACAACAATGATAATAAAAAGGGCCAACAACAAAACCAACAACAACAACATCACTATAAAATAACGGTGCTTTGTGTCACCTACTTTTTATTATTATTGCTGTTGTTGTTGTTGTTGCTGTTAACAAGAAGCATCTATGAAATATAAACGAAATGGAAAAAAGTATCTATAACAAAAGTATCTACAAGAAAAATAAACCGGAAAATTTATATTGAAAACGAAATGATTTTGTTTATAAGAGTAAGCGAGAGATAGAATAGCTTAAGATAGAAGAAATGTGAAAGAGAGAAAGGGAAAAGAGAGTTACAAAGAGCGAGAGACAATAAAAACTGATTTGAAGTGGTTGTTTACAAATTGTTGTTTTTCATACAATATTTAAATTTTTATACATATAAAAGATAAGTTTATTAATGTTTATTTTTAAAGAAATGTGGAAAGAAATATAAGGTGTGTTTTCATGAACTGCTATTCTCGGTTAAGTTTCTCAGTTAAAGCTCATTAGTTGTCATTAACAAATATCTGAGCCGGTTCAGTTTACAACAATTATCGTTCAAATTGATATCGGATGAAATACTTGTCTGTTAAATGAACATGAATTATACTTCACAGCATCATAGATTTTTTCTTGTTTAATGTAGCTGTGGAGTATACTCGTTGAGAAAGCTATATTTTGTATTTTTCGGTGTCTAAGTGAATCGTTGTATTGTATGTAACACTTAGAATCTCATTGTATATATGCCTTACATGTATTTAAGTTAAATTATCAAATGTTAAGGTTATAGAAGAGTACTCATTCTGTTCATCTAAATTCCCACCTTAAAGCATAGGGTCACCAATTTTAGCGTATAGCTTACTACGACTTCAAAAACCAAGCCAATGACTGACTGAAGACTATGCCCGGGGAATCACGTGAAATCTATTCAGAGAATTTTACGTTTCTACATGGTATAAAACTGGGTCTTTGTTTTAAAAATGATTCCGTTCGCGGTGAACAGACTGTCCCGTAGGAACTTGACTCTTTTGGCATAAATAATCCTATTGTATGGTCTTTCGAACGCAATAAAATATTTGGACAAATTCTTATCCGTTTGCGTTTCATTTAAAAACAAAGTGCCAAATTTCTAAGTCGAACACTCTTTATGAGGCGTGGCACAAACAAATTTTGCATTACAGATAGCTTTCTTAGGAGTATTCCTTGATGACTGAATTGTCAGTATCTAAAATCACGTTAAAGTTCAACGACTTTCAACTAAATCAGAATGTATAACTCTGGCTTAACAAAAGTCAAAAACTTAAGCCAGACACATAAGAAATAACATCTACAGCCCACGTTAAACTTATATCAAATGCTAAAATGTGTTTGGTCATATCTTTCAAGATATTAAATTTATTTACACAAACTTCGACAAAACTTGCAACAAATATCACAAACCGCCTGCGCTGTGGACTTGCTTTCATACAAAAATTGTTTGCTGCATGTTGACGCTGACTTATTTGGAATTTTTATGGCTAGTGATTTTGTAGTTTTTTTTTTCTTTTTCAGTTTATGAAACCAGTTTCGGATTGAGTTGGCATGCGACTTGTAGCCTTTTTATTATTTTTTTAGTGTTGACAGTATTAGTGTTGGGCTGGGAGCGTGTGCAACGAATCAATGCAAATGATTTGAAAAGCATTTATTACATTATTTTAGTAAGTACATTAGTAAGAACATAAGTAGACATACAAAGTGTTTATTAGACATTTAAAAAAAAAAACAATAAACTAAAATTTTAAAACACCAAAAACAAAAAAAAAATGACAATTCCATTTAACGAACTGCTTGCGAAAGACTCATATGCAAATTCTTAATTGCCAAGCTGGTTTTTGCTCGTGTTGTTGACCCACAAAATACCGCGTAAAAATTGAGATACAAAAAAAATTATTTCGCTGAAATTGCATACATTTGTAGCTTAAATTTTTACTGTCCTCAAGGCCGTCAAAACAAGCAGTGAAACGTGCTGGCACATCTGGCGCGGTTCCTAAAATGCAATGTTTCTTTTGACTGTTTGCAAAATGATATTTAAAGCTATTGAAGAAGTGTCACGACTTTAAACATTAGCAAAAATTCTTTAAAAATATTTGGTACAATATGATTTTTTTCTATAGACTAACTCGTTGGAAGTAAAAATGGAATATAGTCTACAATACAAGTTAAAATACACACATAAAGGAGTGCCTACTACAAGTTACAATCTCATATGTATGCTGTTTCAACTATCTTGAGTCAATTAAATCGTCTAATTACTCATTAATAAAATATTTACGCGTATGGTTTTGCAACACTAGCGTTTGTTTACTTGTTAAACAAATTCTTAACAAGATACAGCACTTATAGCGTGTGTTATTTTGTTAGTACTCTTTGTGAGTTATCAAAGTTTACAGCTAAAAAAGTTCTAATATGATTCAGAAGAGCAAAGTGAACCAAGCGTGTTTCGCAAAACAATGTTTTAAGCGGTTATGGGCTGACTTTCAAAATTGTGGCGTATATTAACTCATATTATAGATGCACATTATACTGCATTACTAAGCAATTTTCCCATAAAAATATTAGCAGTCAACTGGTGTAGTTGAGGTTTTAATAATGTAAATTTAGAAAAGATAATTATGGAAGAAAATTATGTGATTCAATCTTGCTGAGGCATTCATACAAAGACCTACGCACATGTTGTTCCATGATTAATTGTGAAAACCCATGAAACCACTCATATATTAAACAAATACTTAACCATAATTCATGACTTACTCATTTTATATGCGCACTTCTAAGCTGTTTTTTTTTTTTTTTTTTTTGTAAAAAACTGCAGTCTCTCAATACATATCAGCAAAGTTTAACAAGTTGTTGTTTTATATTTTTTGCATAGTTACCTGCAACGATAATAGAGAAGTGTAGAGAAATATTTAAAATAATTATTTAACATTGCAGGTTGTTTTATTGTTCCAAATGAGACGTTGTCACGACAGTCTTTATACATATGCGATAGTACACAGGTGTAATAGAAGCATGCAAGCGAACAAAGACTAGAAAAATATTAACTTCGGTATAACCGAAGCTATT
Source organism: Leucophenga montana (assembly GCA_035044765.1). Taxonomy (NCBI): domain Eukaryota; kingdom Metazoa; phylum Arthropoda; class Insecta; order Diptera; family Drosophilidae; genus Leucophenga; species Leucophenga montana. The sequence goes on along the minus strand of JAWNNQ010001640.1, from coordinate 2,403,202 downwards.
ATACGCTTTACATGTATTAGCAATAGCATGGTTGGTTGTGAGAGTAAACCGAATCAGATTAAGATATTTAATTGAGCAACTAAAATGCATTAAACGGATGAAAAAACCTCATATTTTATATTTTCTTTTCAAATTTTTCAGTATACTCAATTTATTCAAGTTTAATTTAATACCATAATGTGCCATTTAGAGTCGTATCTCACAACACACCAAAAATTTTAAAAATACCATAATCGAATTCAGAAGTACCACGTATCATTAGACTGCGGTCAAATTTTGAGCCATTAAGTTTGTGGGTAAGTTTGTAAGTTTGTGGGTGACAGTCATTAAGCGTGAATATGAAAGGCAGACAGACGGGCAGAAAGCAGGTGTGTGACGAAATTGATCTAAAACGCAATCGTGTGCCAATTTTTAAGCAGTTTTCAGCGTTGCTTAAACGCAATTTGGTAATATTTTTTCGACGTTTCATGACGGTAAATGAAAACTGAACCCATCGTAACATATCAGAGGCCAAGTGGTAGTTGAAACAGTGAAATTGCTGGATCGACGGGGCAACATTTTGATTTCGGTCGACGTTTCATGTTCAATGCATGTCAAATACAAACTTAATGATAGGTGGTACCTCCCAAACAAAAATAAAAGAAATCTTGTTTAAAAACTACAAACACCATCCAACTTCAGCTCGGGTACTTCTGAGACTACGCTCGTACAACAGATAGAGTTTCCGAATTTTACCACTGACTGTTACAAACTATTTACTAAACTGATAAACTTTTTTTATTTAACATGTGTAAACGTATAAAAAGTCTACAAAGAAAATATACTCGTACGTTTATTTATAAAACAAGCAAACTTCTATTTCGTAAACCGAGTTGTAAACTTTGTTTAAAAAGTATCGTCGTCGTCGTCGTCGTCGTCCCAAGTGATAAATATTTTGCAAAACTTGTAAGTAAATTATATGAGCTACTGCTGATGTTGTTGCCATTTGCATTTATTGCCACAGTTTATTTAAAAAGTTAATTAGCAAAAGCGGGCTGTAATTAAATGCTATTCGTATTTGCTAAATATTTTACATTGAAGCTCAAGTTTTATCGCTTTCATTTTGCATTTGAAAATTTGCGCTAGCTACGGCACTGCAGTAGAAATTTAATTTAATTGTAACTTGTGTATTTACATATTTAATTAGCTAAGTAGTAATTTGTGCACAAGTTGTAGAAATGGGTGAAAGCCAGGCGGACGGACACATAGTTTTGGTCGTTAGATGACGTGAGTGCAGATTTTTCAAAACTTAAAGAGCTAAAAATAGTATTTTAAAATATGTACTCGAATTCTGTAATTTGTGGGCTAGTATCTAATTTAATACGACATATTTAATACCACCTACACAAACTACTGACGTCATTCATTTTGCAAAATTGTATGGGAACAGTTTACTTTCCGGTCAATCGAAGGTGTGTCACGGGTTGTCGTGAAATGTACAGTTAGAAGCGTCATCATTGTTGATACTATGAACTAACCTTGACAAAGAAAGACATCATAACTCTTTCCTAAAGAAATCATATCTATAATATATCAAGTATTTTTGGCGCTCAATGACTTACTGACACGCAACTGTAGCAAAAACCAAACAAAAGCAGTCAAAGTAATACTTATATTTAACTTGCTTTTATTTCTTCGTACACGCTTGGTTAAATAAAATGTCAAATAGTCAAACTTTAAACGTTTAAATGTTTGATAACATTCGAAAGTAATTGTGCAATTGGTGAAATTTCTTCTTTTTCGGCGAAAAAAAAACACACACACACACAAACTTTATAATTTCGTTTATTTTGCGATTTTCAATGTTTAGATAGTGAAAGTCTGAAACAAATTGAATGCGTTTGTAATGCGCAGAAACATACTTTGCTCTTTATATTGTGTAAGAGCTAGCACACCTAATTGTTGCGTGGGATTTTCGTTTTTGTTTATTTAAGTTGACCTTATTACTGACCTACTGACATTCCCAAAGTATATTTAAAGGCACAAATGAAATAGTGTTAGGGTTAGACTTTAAGCATAAGATTGTATAGCACATCTTTTGAACTATTAACGTAGTAGGAGCTTTCCGAAAATAGTTCTTTTTGTGTAAAAAAAAAACCGTGAAATCCTTGAAGTTTTCCTTTCACAAAAATAAGTCAAAAAATTAATTTTAAAATATGCCAAAATAGAATTAGTTAAATGTATTTTTCATGTAAAGATGATTTTTCAAAAAACCAATACAAATCGACTTTTTCTGTTTCTGAATTTTCAACTTTTCACCATTGACTGATTTAATTTTCTCTCTTTTAACATAAGTCGCAGTCAAATTGGTTACTTCTAACTCAATACATGGCTAAAATAGTAAACATATCTTCTAAAAAAACAGAAATTTATACTACAAAAACGTATTTATTCCAAAATTTTTCAAACCGATTTTTAAGTTCATCAAACCAATACCTATGGTATATGAAAAAAAAAAATTATCTCATCGGATGCACATTTTGGCTGGATATAACAAGTAAATAAACGCTAGTGTTGCTGAAGCATAAACACAAATAATCTAGAATGGAAATATATGAAATCTATTATTTTTTTGTGCATCATTGTACCTGATTGCTGATTAATTCTGAAAAAAACTTAAATAAAAACTAAAAACTAAACTGAACATTTGAATCACCTTTTCCTACATATACTACAGTTTCTATTGAAGCTAAAATTGCTTTTCTAAATATGTGTAAACAATTTTGCATTGTTAAATTTTTGCACATGCTATACTTAAAAGTTCATCAGCATTATAAAAGCATCTCAAAGCTATTCGTTTTCAACAACGAAGCTGTTTGCTATTGTTATTTTGCTCATTTCATGTAAGTTTTGTGTGGGAACATTCACTTCTGTTGATCTTTCATGCAGATTTTATTCAAAGTCAGCAACAACAAAATAAATTTCTATGCCTTTGTCATCACGTTGCTGTAGCAGAATGATAATATTAATTGGTGGTTTTTACTTTATGGCTAATTATAATTGAGTTTTAAAAATAGAGACTCTTAAGCAGGTATTGATGTTTATGTATGAAGGATAGCAAGTGCAGTCAAGTTCAATTCAGGGTTGAAACTTACTGCTCCATAACACAAAATCAGTCAGTCAACTTAGTTTATCGCAATTTATGTATCTAAATCTTTATCTACACTTTTTAAGTATACAAATGTATCTTATATTAAATGTGATGCATTGCAAAATTATCGATGATATTTACTTTATTGATATATGAGTCTGTCGCACTGCAGTGTGGAACATTATTGCAATGTTTAGACACCATAATTCCAAGACAGACTTGCAAAGACATGTTGCTTTGTATTTGTTTAGACAGTAAATAATAAATATCGGCATTATTGATCTGATATTGTTCTAGGAAAATATGTTAGCACATGTTGTGACACTTGTTATAATGATAATTTATATTAAATATGTTCAATTAACAAGAAAAAATTATAGACGTAGCAAAATTTGTTATGTCCGGCCAGCTGACTGTTGAGAACTCGTAAGCAGAGTTTGAAACACTTGTCTCCGTAGCTCTACATTCATTGTAAACAAAAAGTTCTTGTTAAAATTCACCCTTCACATTGAAAAATATGTACAAATTTAACTTGAGTCTGCTAAAAATTCATATATTTTTATAATATACTTCGCTAAATAAAACTTACAGCCATAATATATTTCAAAGCATTTATGAAAACTTTTCATTTCTTCTGCCAATTGGCTTATTTTAAATTTTTTATTAGGTAGTTTTTTTTTGTGTTTAGAAACTTTTTGTATATTTAGTACTCGTAATCAAGGCAAATTTCATTGCCACATTAAATTCTTAAATGTAAAACAATATACAACTTTTGTTTAACCAAATACTTTGCTTCTCCTAATACTTTTTTTAATTACCTCAACATTTTTCTGATGCCTCACTTAAATGCTTTTTATTTTTAAATGCTGACAGCTCGAAAAAATTACTTTAGAGCATCATTTGTCTGCCAGTATCTTAAGAAAAACGTGCTGATCTCAAAAATAAATATAATACGCGTACATATAATACCATAAATAAATAATAGTAGCATTGCCATATGGTACACTACAGATTTTCAAAGTTTGGGGTATGCTGTTGTAAGTAAATTAATTATTAATATACCAAGAAAAAAATCTTCTTATTACAGATGCTTCTTTCGATGCAGCGATTCAATTAACAAGAGAAAGAAAAATTCGACACCTGCATGAAACAATTAAAAGTGTATGGAAGTTTGAGTAATGTACTCATTGGGGTTTACTTTAAAGTTGATCAAATATATTTTATGAAATAAATAACCAAACTTTAGTACAGTATGTAGTATTCTAGGTTTCTCAAAGTTTCGGCGCCCAAAAATAGAAATATTTAAATCTTAAACACATACGAGTATATCGCAGCATGCTTGGAATGGTGAACGTGAACGTGTTTATCATTGGATATATAGAAATTCATATGACACACAGCACACTGCTCCTGAGAAGAAATGTGGTGATGAGAGCTTGTGGCTAAGTTCGAAACACGTTTATATGTGGCTAAACATTTCGCTGAGTAACAAAAAGTTGTTATTATTCTCTATTCGCATTAGGGATAAAAATATGTCAAAAAATATTTCTCAGTATAAAACTGACCTTGAGACAGCTAAAATTTATATACGTAAAACTTATAGACAACAAAATATTAAGACATTTAAAACTTTAATGAGGACTCTGTGAAATTGTGTGTATTTTCTGAGCTAATGTTTGTTGTGTTAAGTATACAAAATACTTAGCTTTGGAGACGATTGCATGAAAAAATTCTCACTCGTTGAGTACGTAAGTAAGAAAATTGTCACATTAATCGTTCTACCAAAGATACCGCCTGAAATTTGCAAAATAATGGTTAAAAATTATCTTAATGACTGTTTGATTGACTGTTGCAATAGATCCCAAAAATGCATTAAAAAATTACTATACGAGTATGCACGTGGGAAGTTCAACCAAATGCACAAGCTCAAAATGTGTATACATATTCGCGGAAATTCTCTTAATCTTGGTTTCTAGTAAACTGATCGAAAGGCCAACTTAAGAGCTAATGCATGACTCAAGTTCAAATATGCCTTATATTAAAAAATTTAGGAAGTTGTATGTCTTTTCTAATGTTGAAAAAAGCTGAAATAAGAGGAAGTGTGAATAAAAGAAATAATTGACAAATAGTCGGGGTGACACAGAAATCTCTTTCTCCTTAAAATTTCCAAATTTCATGCACAAAGTTTAGTTTTATGAATGAAATTTTTAGATTTTGAAGCGAAAGAGATTTCTGTGTTATCACCGAGTAAGTTTTTCTACAAATTTAAAAAGTTCTAGATCTTATACATACATATGTATATACATATATACTAGTCTCTGAGAAGAAACAGGAAACAAATTATGGGAACAAATGAGCGGAATGCAACATGGTGAGTTTATATAGCGGATACGCTTTATAGGATGCACAAATATTCGGAGGAAAAATTTGTATAACAAGGTTCATTATTTCAAAAAACTGAGGAACGTGTTTGCGGCTATAAACACAGACAGACAGACAGACAGACAGACAGATATACATATATATTTACATTCACACAGAGTATGAAGAGTAAAAAGAGTAACAAATAAAAATATCAAACTGTGCGGAATGTGTGTAAATAATAAACAAAATAAAATCGAAGATGGGCAATAAATAAAATTATTTAAATTACAAACGAGTAAAAAAAAACAACAACAATAATAATAAATGAATAAGAATAATAGAAACGAGTTCTTATAAAGAATAAAAAATAAAATATTTAACAAAAAGACTACAAAAAAAACATTCAAACAAAATAAAGCAAAAAGCGCAGTAACAAAGATAAAGAAGAATTTAAAAAAATTTATTTTTTTTTTTAACTTACCTGAACAAGTTTGCGGCAAAAATATTTGCATGTATGTGTGTGTATTTATTTGTATTTAGATGTGTGAGTGTGTATAGTATTTGCGGCTGCTGCGACTTTATTAACCTGTTGCTGTCTCTTGCCAATGTGTTAGAGTGAGAAAGCGAGAGTGCTAAAATGTGGCTTAAAAAATTGGCTCCAACGCACACACATACACAGGCAGAGAGACTCTGAAACAAAAGTTGTATTTTGCGCACTGGCTTCACTCTCTCGCTCTCTATTAACTTAAAAGCGCGGAAGTGGCAACGACGCAGAAAATGCGCTAACAACTACAAATGCACAATTTTTGTTGTTGTTGTTGAGTACAATTTGCATGCGTAGTGGTATAGTTGTATTTAACTTAATTGTTGTTCTTGTTTTGTTGTTGTATTTAGGCGGCTTATATAGAATACACAAATGCATATAAGCAGTTAAATAAAATATTAGTCTAGCCTCTTTTTATTAAGCGTTTAAAATTATTTGATCTTTTTTTTTGTGTTTTCGTTTTATTAAAATTTTCTGCACATTTCTTTACTTCTTTTTATTATTGCACATGCACGCACACTAATGCAAATCAAAACTTAAAAAAAAAAAAGAAAAGCGCGTAACGGTACTTTATAGATAAATTTTCCACTTTATTTCACTTAATTTTATATTACGCACTTTCAAGACAATTTTTCTATATAATTTCTTTGAATTAAACCCTTTTTTATTCCATAATACTTTTTATAGGATTGCAATTCGCACGCGCGGCTGCTATTTAAATTTTTATTTATTTTTTTTAAATAAATTTTCTTCTTTGAATTACGCGCTATAAATATTCCATACGTCTGCTCGCGGCGGCGTTTTAAAAACTAATAAGAAAATAATTCAAAGTTATCTCTGCTCTACTCTCAAACACACTTTCACTCTCTCTCATCAAGAAACGCAATATGCTGGGAAATGAAACACCCTGTGGCGCTGCAGTGCACAAATTTGGTAACACTTAAAGTGTCGCAATTAATACCAAACAAAAGTGCTACCAGGTGTTGAGTCTAGGTACCACTGCAGCAGCTGATGTGCTTCCTCGTTTTTTTTTTTTCGGCAATAAATTTTCTAGAAATTGTGAATTAAAAACCAAATAAAAACACGTAACACGAATATGTTACGTGCCAGTGGTAATCTACTGACACGACTCACCGCAAACGAAGTGAAATGCGGCAGCAACGAATATGCACTGGAATTTGTACGCTGGCGCCGGAAGCCGCGTTGGTTGCCCGTAGCTAAAAGCAAAATGTTTCGTGTGCCGGAACGTAAGCGACAGCCAGAAGATGAGCGTGCTGAGCTAATGCGCTTGCATAACAATTACAAGTAAGTTGGCAAATTGAAAAGACTATAAAATAAGATATAAATATATTTGTAATGCTTACAGAACACAGTTACGTTCGGTGCGTCAATATTTACGCGAGGAGGTGCAACGCTATCAGGCAACTTCCACTGCTGATCACATTGTACTGACACCCGCACAAGAGGAGGCTGAATTCCAACGTTGCTTGCAGCAGAATTCTGCATGGAATGCGACAATTGAAGCTGAACGCACGCTGCGTCTTGAAAAGGAACGCGCTGAGAAGGCAGCCTATGTAAAGGAGCGTTTAGAAGCGGCAGAGTTACGCCATGAGGAACGACGTGAACGCATTGAGGCCATAGTGCGCAGAGAGAAGGTATTGAATTTCTTAAATATAATTGAAAGATGCATATTAACACACGCACTCCCCCGCTTAATTGTAGGAACTGTCCAAAACCTTCATTACAATGGAAAATTTGGACGCAGCGATTGAGACTGCGCTTGCAAATCCCATTGATTACAATTTCTCGATTGATTTGGCTGGCAATATATATCGCGGACGTGAAACAGTGCCGGGTGGCAGTGGTACACCCGCAACACCAACACAATCATCCGGGCTGAAGGATGTTCAGGAGCCGGAGCAGCAACTGGCTGCACGTAATTAGACATTTACATAGATTAAAGTGCAAAGTTAAAGTTTTGTTAAATGTGAAGAGATATTGAATTACAACTAAATAATAATGAATGCTTATAATATTGAATTCAATAGTTTTTTTTTTTGTTTTTAATATTCGTCGTCGCACTGATCAGATTTATAAGACGAGTCAGTCTGTGTTATATTTAAGTTTTGAGGCCTCTATGACACATCTGCTTAGCGTATTGGTTAACATATTAGAGGTCTACACTTCAAATTCTTTTATTAATTATTATTTCTAATTATTTCATACCCAACAAAATTATCTTCAGCTCTTTAACTCATCCACAATCTCCAAACGCGCGCAATTCTAGCCAAATATATAAATACTATATATTTTATTATATGGGAAATTGTTAAATCTAAGCAACAGTTGCAAAAATTTAAAAACCAAAGTAGATTCCAGCTGACTTCGCAGTTTTCCAACGTATAATTTGTTTAATTTTTTTTAACAAAATTTGTGATTTACTTCATAACCATTACTACAGTTATAGATATAAATAATTTATACATTATAATAATAATCATTTTCACTTTCATTTATAACTATAATTAAAGTAGAACTATTTACATTTTAGATATTCTGGCATACTATAGGTTATATGGATATAGCTTCATGGAACTTTTGGTGAATATAAATATGCACTGAAGTAGATAATTTATTCGCTATGATTGCCGCGCACTGCGCGCTTCCATTTGCTCCTGCTGCTCGAAGAGATGCTCCCAGTCGGGTGTGGCATTAAGTTTGGCCTGTATAGGTCCCAGATTAATCATATTACCACTGCGTTCTTCGCGATTAGTGCTGATAGACATAAGTTCCTAAAAACAAGATTAAGATCAATGATTAAGAGAGCACACAATTAAACTAGCTGCGAATTATATAGATATATCCATTCCAAAATTAAAAAAAAAAACACTGTGAAATTGTATTATTATTTTGTCAGAAAGTTTGAAATGCATAAAGGAGGCAACGTAGACTCAATAAAGCATATATATAGCCATGCATGTCCCCCTCTGGTAGGTTTTGCACATTTTTCCGAATTTATTCTTATGATATCCGAGTTTACTCCGACATCGTGGCATTAGTACAATAATAAAAACACATTATGACTGTTAAACACATTGAAAACAAAAAGTTGCCCATTAACGAATTTAAGCATTAAAATTTTATATAAAAAATTGTTCGTAAAAGCTGAATATTAGGACTGACACGGCTAGATCGACTCGTTGCGACGAGCTGATCAAGTATGTACACATGTATAATTTAAGGTGTTTATGATGTATTCTTCAATGCGTTACAAACTTTCAGACAAACTTATGATACTCTACTATGCGTAAAGGGTATACCAAAAAAATAGCATTCATTTATGACAAACTGTCATTAGCCATTAATAAAGAAACAAATAAAATCGACTTTGCGCACCTGCAGAAAGCCTGTTTCCATGCCCATGTCTAAATCGAAATGTGTCTCGCCGAGTACAAGTTTAATCTTGCCCGATTTGTAGCGTACTAATTTACCAATTTGACCCTCCTCCATATCTTTGAGCACATTGCGACGTGGTGGCTTTGTTGTGGCAGCGCTGGTAGCATCATCTGCAAGTGAACCATTGGTTGCTGTGCCACTTTCGCTAGTCTAAAATAGACAAAACCAATATGATTATTATATTTTTTGCATTAGTACTTGACGCATCTTTAACTAACATTAATTACAGGCTTCTTGTCGTGCCTAGACGCTGTTGCATCACTATTATCATCATCATCGCCGACACACGGCAATATATCTGGGATTTGCATAAGGAACAATTGCGGCTCGGTGGTATTTAAAAAAGCATCTACACTCGCTGGATAAATTAAGCGTTTAGGCGGCTGTTGCGTTTGTTGTTGTTGCTGCTGCTGTACGTGCAACGTTTGTAAATGTTGCGCAATTGCAATTGAATCTGTAAAGCATCAAAAAGCTTTAATAATGTATAATGAACTAAGCTTAAAAAATTAAGTATTGGGTGTTTGAATTAGTTCGAAGCGTTTTCTAAGCGATGACGTGACTTGTAATCTTTTCAATATTCCACTTTCCACTTGCTCAGTTTAAAAGTATTGATTTTAAGCTGAAAGATGAGAACCGACCTGGGCAGCCTAAAAGAATGGAGTTGCAGTCAATGCCCGACGAAGATTCATATCAAATGCTTTAAAAATTAGCTAATTCTTGGGAGTTGACTTGTCAACAGTCGGCAAACGCATCAAAGCCATGAGAATGATCCAGGAAAGCAGTTAAATTGGTTCACATACGAATTGATACCAGACTCTGGGTTTTCACCTGTTTAGACATACTTGAAGGACCGTAAAGGAAGGGATTCTTGCATTTAATTATGACTGGCGACGAAAGGCGAATCCGCTACAATTCCAAATGCAAAAAGTCATGGCTTAAGCCCGGCTTACCATCAATATCAACGACGAAGCCAAATATGCATGAATCCAGGCGTATGCGCTGTATTTGTTGGGATCAGCTGGTTGTAGTATACTATAAGCTAAACAAACTCAATGAAGGCGAAAATTACTCGAATTAATTGAAACACCCAATAAATTATTTAAAACTATTTTCTAAAACTTTAGCACTCACCATCCTGTGCCTGTGTTTTTGTTGTTACAAGACTTGGCATCTCAAACTTCTCCAATTTTATATCTTGTTCTACATTTTTCCAGTTAGCTGTGTTTGAGTTTTTATGTGTACAGGATATGGAAAGGATTTGGTATGCAAAAAGGGTTTAAACAAAATAAAATTTCAAATAAAAAGATACATGAATGTTAGTGTAATGTTTGGAAATGTCCGTGTTAATAGGTAATGTAGCGCTCTTCATATATACGCTTCTATTATAGTAGTACACAAGCATGACTGAAGACTGCACATACAGGCAAATGCAGCTCCAAACAACTTTTCTACAATTTTCTTCAAGTTAAACTAGATATATATACTATAACATACCTTCATCAAGTTTAATTGGATGTTGCGCCAGTTCAGTCTTATCCACAACAAAGCTCAAATCATCATCATCCGAATCACCGATTATGCTGCGTAATTTGGCAGCTTCTTCTTTGACATCGATTTTAGTTTGTGCATTTTTATTCAGCACCGGTTTACGCATTTGCGATATAGAGAGATCCTCTTTTACGCGCTCGTAGTCGCTGCCACCGTAGCTTTTGCGTATATCCAGCGCACCGGCGCCTTCCGAGAAAAGACCCGTAGTCTGTATGAGCGATGAGTTGCCACCGCCACGTCTGCCAGTACCACGTGTACCACCACTAGCACCACCACCGCCGCGACGTCCACGTGTTGCTGTTACATCCTTTGATGTTTTTACATTACTGTCATGTTGATGTTTTTTATTAGCAGAGAAATATGCAAACCATGTGCTTCATCAACTTACGCATTTTTATTCCTCACCGCATTCAAATTCGGCAGAAATGTTTTCTTAGTTGCGCCGCGTCCACCCAGTGTTAGATCCCGCGCCGGCGTTAGACGGGACAATCCATTTGTCACCTGCTGTGCGCCACTAGCGCCCAGTTCGCGTTTGATTGCCTCAGCTGGCTTGGGCACCTTCGGCTGCTGTGTTGACATTGGAGCTGCATGTAAATTACCATTTTCCGCGGACATATGTTGGCAACACAACTATTGCAGTAAATCGTTTATGCTTTCTCTGTTGACTCACACGTCAGGCTTACTTTGAGTTTGTCTATATTGTGTCGAATTTTTTCCGTCGCATTTGTTGTCGAAATTTTTTCATTACAAATTGCTGAGCGTGTTGCTTATGTGAGGTTAGTTAAATGTCTGTGGCAGCACAGTTTCTTGTTGTTTTCTTAGCTCTACTTTTTGCAAGTGCTACCAAGTTGTGCAAAGAAATATACGAGGCAAAAGCGAACAGTAAAACCTACGTTTAACGAACTACTATACTTAATTGTCCAATTTTATAATTGAAAGAGAATTCCCCAAAAAATCGAATTACAAATACACTTGCTAGTTCTTTAGTTCTAGTTCTAGTAGAATTATGTAGTTATTCGAGTTATGCAAGAAAAATTCTATAGATTTCTCGCTACTGCAACCGAATTTGGTTCTAATTTATAAAATTTGAGTTATAGAAGCCTGAGAAATAGAAGTTCGAATGTAATCAGCTGATAAAATTCATTAATTTTCTATATTTACCTACAAGAACAATTCAATAAATTTTTTACTGAAAGAGCATTTTCCCTACGACCTGTGGACCTGCCTTCAAAGAATAGGTAGGCAATTTTAAGGCTAAGCTGAAACAATTTAGCCAAATTTATCAGTTTTTTTTACTTACTATGTGTGTGTCTATATAACATATATGTTTACGTGTATGTCATATTCAAATCTAGGTACTAAATTTTTCACAATACTGATCGGATAAAGCTGAAATTTGTTATCTTTGCGTTGTTCTAATACTAACAATATTTTATATACAAATTTTTTTTTTAAATATATTATTTAATACGAACACGATTATATAAAAACCATATATTCATATTCGTTATAAAATGTTCCACTGTACAAATGTATGCAATTCAGGTTATACTATAAATAATTTATTGTTTGTCAAAATTCACACCTGATAAGCGCTGTAACAGCAGATAAAAGCCAACCACTAAGTATTTCACAAAACTTTGTTTTGCAAAAAAAAGCTTTCATTTATTAGCTACGAGGGTGGCACGCATCAGATCAGTTATATATAAACATTCGCGGGTAAAACATATCAGTACAAATCTAATTTATAATAAGCAACTTTTTAAGCAAAATGAGTGATGAATCAACCATAAATGAGCTTACTATACGAAATGTTTTAAAAAAATCATATAATTGCAATGAAGTCAAATTTCATACATACAATATTGAAAATATCAATAAAGATGGAGAGAGCTTTTGTGCTGATATCTTTCGCATACAAGTGAAGTATTCAAAAGATGCACAGACAGAGCAATATGAAGAAAAACTTATACTGAAGTTGCTTACAGCAGAAGCAACCGAAAATGGTTCGAATGAGCTGCTTATGTATTCAAAAATCTTACCCGAAATTGCTAAGCTACTACAAAAGACACAAAATTTGGCTCTAGAAGATATTAAGCTCAGTCCTAGATGTCTTTATACAGAGAGCGTGGCTAACAGAGAACTTTATTTAATGGAAGATTTAAATGAATTGGGTTTTCGTGCTGCAAATCGTTTTAAAGGTTTGGACGAGGCGCATACACTTCTATGTCTTAAGAAGTTAGCAAGATTTCATGCCACTGGCATGGTTTTAATGGAACAGGTAAGGTTGCTTGAAAACACCTAAAATTTAGTTTTATATATGAAATTTGGTGATTTTGAGACGAAAGAGATGACTGTCTCTATGCCTATAATGCAATTTTATGCAACAGTTTGATTTTTACAGCAATCTGATTTAATAAATAAACTAGAATCACAACACTACGTTAATGGCATACAAGATGCTGTAGGCAAAGTAATATTCTTTGGTGGCACCGAATATGCTGCTAAACTTGTTCGTAATTGGCCGGGATATGAAGTAATAGCACAGAAAATGCTGGATCAGTTACCTTATTACAGTGAGCTTATGAAACAGACTGTGCTACCGGAAAATAGTAAATTAAAAGTGCTTTTACATGGTGATTGCTGGCTGAATAATATATTATTTAACTATGGAGCGAATGCGCAGCCTGCAGATATGATATTTGTAAGTTTCTGTTTATAAAACTTCAAGCAAAAATATTTATGGTATATTGTTTCGTAGTTCGATTTCCAGAACAGTTTTGTGGGCTCTGCTGCGTTGGATTTGATATATTTTCTTTGCATGAGTGTGCAGCTTGAAGTCTTACGCACAAAACTTCCAGAACTCTTATTTTACTACTATAATAATTTGGTTGAAACGTTACAGATACTTGAAATGTGTGAAATTTTGCCAAGTTATGAAACGCTGACTGCGGAATTAGAGCGTTGTCAGTTTTACGCGTATAGTACTACAGTATGTGAAATGTCCATGAGTTGCATGGATAAAGAAACTACAGCAAATTTCGATTCGAATACATTTATAAATGAGGAGTCTATGCGTTTAAAATGGCAGCAACTTTATGCCAATGAACGTGTACAGGCAACGCTGCGCTATGCATTAAAACAATTCGATGCAATGGGCGTATTAGAATTAAGCGCAAAAAATTAAAATACTATTAAATAAAATTTGAAAAAAAGGTAAAAAGCTGCCAAAATTATTTTACCCACCATCCAAACAAAGTAATGTATGAACTTAGCTTTCTCTATTGTTTTTATTGAAGAAAAATGTGTTTGCTGATTTTAGCTAATATTTTGTAAATCTCAGAGTAAAGTCGTTAAGTTTTGAAAACCCCTACTAATTTATATATAAATGCGATTGTGTGTCTGTTGCTAACGGCTGGACTGATTACCAACAAAATTGTTAGTTATGACTAAGCAACGAATGATTTATTTCTTTTTTATTGTTCTCGCTTTGGAAAATTTGTAATTACAATATTACAATCTGGGAACAACTACTAGTGGCATTACAGTTTAACGAACAATGGCACCATGCTAGAGTATTTTACACAGAGTAATCTAAGGCTTTCGAAGAATATATTGTATGGTTAGTGGTAAAACTCTATCAAAACTCGATCGATAATAGCCAGAATATATCGATAGTGGCAACAGAAAAAAACTATCTATATTAACGATATCGTCATCGATAGTCTTGCGGCGCAAAACACCGTACATCAAGAGTGCTGCCAAGCTTAATGCCGTAGAGTAACTTGGTCGCACTGTTAGTGAATTCGCGCGGTTTTGCAATCGTTTATTAGTTTATTTTGTAATTTAACAAAAGTGCATATAAACAAACAATTAGTGATTAAGTGTTAGTGCCCAACAATAGTGTATAGTGTTAAATTGTGTTGCAGCTAAAATTTGTGCCAAATAACTACTTGTCTGCACGGCAGCTTGCACGCCTTCTGCCGGGTAAGTTGCAACAACAAACAAAACAAAAAAACAACAACTAGATTTACTGTTTTTAAATTCCGACTCTTAAAATGGACTTAACGCGGATATTTTGGACATATGCACTTCTTGCCACGCTTACGCTCCTTAACTTCCTTGAATTTCCTGTCCTCCTCTTGTTCTGGTTTCTTTGGATTCTTTTCTTCGAAAATTTCTGGATTTGCGCTCTCGCTGCATTTCATAGCCATAAATTCAAAGAAATCAATGTTGCGCACATGCCCATAGAATTTGTCCATAAACTGGAAGTAGTTCGGATAGACATTGTGCCGCAGCATGGCCATGTACAGGCCGAGGCGCTGCTGCTCCACGAATAGTTGACGCTTGTGTTCGATTTGGCGCTGACGCCAGCTGCGATCGCTGATCTCTTTCATCAGCATTGAACGCAAATATGGATGCAGATGAAACAGTACCGCTCTGTAAATTGAGATTTATTATAGTTTTATGATAGTTTTGGTTACCAGCAAATTTTATTGATTTTGTTTTTATAACTTGACACTTAAACATTATGGTTAACGAAGTGTTTCATATTTTATTTTTCTTATTTACAATAATACAAGAAGTAATAAAAAGTGGGACTGTCACTGATGGCGCTTTTTACTTTTTTGTTTTTCAAGACTTTCTGTTCTTAGATAAGTTTATTAAGATATGGGTGACTCTGCCACGCCTTTAAGCAACGTACATTACGATCTCTAGCTTTTGCATCTGTAACTCATAACCTCGAAATCTTTCAAGCTTCTCTCTAATTATCTAATTCGGCAGTTTGGCTAGAGCTGTGAAGCCAACTTCTATATTTCGAATTTTTGTCAGCCTTTTTGGATGTGGGCACGTTGTGCGCCGGGCTGGAAAACTTTTTTTTTACTGAAAAATCTGAGAATTATTGATGGGCCCAACAATTTTGTTTTGTTTCTCTACGGAAATTGTCTATTTTGCGTAGGAATAGAAATCTTTTGAATTATTATTTTAATGCTATTTTTAATCAAAAAACGAAAAAAACAACTTTTGAGTATGCATTTTTGAATGTGAGACCGCTGTGCGCCGGGCTGGAGTACTTTTTTTATTATTGAAAAATCTGAAGGCTATCAGAATAATTGATGGACCCAAAAATTGGTTGAAAGTTATACAAAATTCAGTTCTTGTTGAAATTTTGAGTTTTTTTGTTTATCTATTGAAAATGCCTAATATGTGTAGGAATACTTTTGTGAATTTCAATCAAATAACGAAAAAATAACTTTTGAGTATGCGCAGCGTCGTCATGTAATCGAAATGAAATCATTGGACGCCGTCATCATGTCTATGAGACTGTCCTAAAAATCTTGTGTAAAACTTAAAACGTAACAAATAAGTTACTTCAATATTCTAGATATAATACTTTCAAAATAGCGAAATTATTGGATGTGACTGTATCAAAACATAAAGCTGATGAAAAACAACTACAAATTGCAGTGATTGGATATGTATCACATGAAATTGTGAGAGTCAAGTTGTCATCAAACAGACACTGTCTGTACTTTGGAAGTATTTATCTATAATTTTGTGAAATTAACCACAAAAGAGAGTGCTAAACTAACGATTAAAGCCGTATTGGCCTTTCGGCAACAACCGCATATACCAACCCGGGCTTTTTTATAAATGTGCCGTCAAGCTATTTAAAATGTACGTAGACTTGAAAAGCAAACTTTAAATAAAAAGTAGATGGGGCAAATGCCAGCTGGAAGAACAAAGCAAAAATTTGATGTTTTCATGATCCGTGGCATTTTGATGACGAGAACGAACCAAAATGGAGAGAATTTTTGGAAAAACAGAGAAAGAAAAGAAATTCTGGTTCAATGTTGGGCATTGATATGAAATAAGCATAGGAAGAAAAAAGAACGAAATTGCGAAAAGAAAAGAAAGAAGCGCAGAAAATAAAACATGAGAAAAAATAGGATTTGCAAAAATTTGGTGATTAATTTTTGTTTTGTTGTTTTAATATTTCTTATCGAAATAAAATCTTCCCTCCATTACAGTTTGTACGAAACTTTCAATCCGAAGCACATATATACTCATCTCGAAATATTTTCTCTGAAATCGCTGCCAGTGTAGTGTATATTCGTTTTATATTTTATTTGACTTACTCATTTAAGCGATGCCGCAAACGCTTGAAAGTGATTTTGTCAAATGGATCCACAAATTTGTGTATGCGATCTGTGGTAGCCAATTGGCGTGGTACCTCCACATAGACGCTGCAATTAAAATGAGTTAAGTTAGTAAACATAAACTAAAAAAATTCTAAATGTTAGGTGGAATCGAAGTAAATAACATTTACACGAAAATTCGAAAAGTAAAACAATATTTTTTATTGCAACCTGAATATCTAATTTTGGGTGGTGGGTTCGATTGGGAGATAGGAACCGTTCGAGAATTATGCGAAAATAGTGAGAATGAAGGTTCTTGATTGTTGATAAAGAAAAGGGAGATGAGGTGATAACCATAACCATGCTTAGTGCATGACGTAGTGTCTGGGCCAGAGCCGCATGACAAGCAAGTGGTCACTGCGAATCAGGCTCGATCAGCCTGTAACGCTAACTAAGACTCAGTGTCAGTGCTGGAACGTCTGAGGGCCATACTAACGGTAACGGGCACTGCGACAGAAAATTATGTCTTTTGTACCCTAGAAATGGGGTGATACAGTTTGTCACATTAATTTCAAATTATTTTTATTAGACACACTATGTGTGTTTAATGGCATAAAAATCGAAAAAGGGGTACTTTGTCATGAATAATTTAATTTAATAAAACAATTACTTTTTTTTCTATCTATCCGAAACATTATGCATAGAAAATTAGCGATACTTTTTTTTTAGAATAAAATTGTCTGAATCGGCTATTAAGATAAATACACATGTGTATTCTTTTTCCCATATACAATCATTATAGTAATTTATTAATTAACAAAAGCCGCTGCTTGTGCGTTGATAAGCGTTTTGTTTTGTTGTAATTGTATATGTATGTTTTCAATTTCACAAGTTGTGAGTAAACGTACGACAACAGCTGTTATATTAAAAGCTTTTTGTAGACCATGTCAGACGCCAGTTTCATTTGAACACTCATTGGTAGTGGCACGTTTTGCGCGAGTAAAAACAAAACAAATTGAAAAAAAAAAATGAGTGAATCCATTGGCGACGTTACACCAAATGGT
The DNA here is from genome assembly GCA_035044765.1 of Leucophenga montana. Classification (NCBI taxonomy): domain Eukaryota; kingdom Metazoa; phylum Arthropoda; class Insecta; order Diptera; family Drosophilidae; genus Leucophenga; species Leucophenga montana. The sequence continues at coordinate 2,384,956 of JAWNNQ010001640.1, read as the reverse complement.
ATCAGTGAGCTTCAGATACAAAGCGCTTTAGCCAAAGCACATAACTATAAAGAACTTAAACTAGTGTCATGCGTTAGCGAGCGCATAAACCAGGATGGAGAAAACTTTTGTAGTGACATTTATCGTGTAAATGTGGAATATATAAAATCCAAGTCAACATCGGTGCAATTTGAGCAAAAACTCATATTAAAGATACTTTTGCCGGAAGTGGCTGCTTATGGTTCAAATGAGATATTGATGTTCGAGAAAGTATTGCCGGAAATGTCAAAAATATTAAATAATGCAGAAAGTTTGACGTATGTGAAGCTAAGCGCAATGTAAGTTTGAAATTTCTATATTTCTTGTTAAAAATATTTCAATTTTAATGAAACTATTATCATTAAAGCTGTTTTTATACGGATACAGTTGATAAAGAAGTTTATCTAATGGAGAACCTAAATGCATTAGGCTACATAACTGCGGATCGTTGTTTGGGCTGTGATGAACAACATGCTCGTGTGCTGCTAAGAAAAATGGCAAGATTTCATGCTGCGGGTATGGTGCTGCAAAAGCAGGTAATTATCAGAAGTATAGCATGTAATTTTTACATTATTAAAATTTGATTTCGCAGAATATGATAATGAAGATTTTACATCATTTTGAAAGTTAAAAACCTTAGAAAAATAGTCTATACAAACTTAACATGAATTAAGAGCTATACTGGCGTATTCCGGTTCGAGCTTTTGGGAAGATTTTGCTAAAGTGAATCTGACAAAATGTTAAATTTTTCACATTTGGAAGGATTTTCCGATTTTAATTCATTTGAAATATGAAATTTACAAGTGACTTCAAATTGCGGAATACTTTCAAGCGTAAAAAGATTACTATTATATGGAATTAACTTTCGCAAAATCTTCCCGAAAGTGAGAATTGGAACAGGCCAGACTGTATTATAAGTAAATCTCATCATGTAATTTTCAACGAGTTCTGTTGTAAAAGCATCGCATATCATTTCCGTATGTCGCTCTCCGTTGACGGTTACCGGTTACAGACATCGCCTTTTTCGGAAAACAGGAGCCAATGACTGTCCGAGCATACAACGCACTAGACATTGGACATATTGGAAAATGTAGTAAACAAGAAACTGCTGATGAGGTTCTGTGGCTGAATCCGTAACACTTATATCCAGTTGGTCGCAAATAATGACTATAAAGCAAAAGAAATATGAGTCAGAGATAATCCAAAAATAACTATTACTGTAGATTCTATATATCAAATAGAAAAGTCTTTTAAGTACTTGGTTTTCGGCATAGTTTTCGGGTTGCGTAGAACTATTATATTTCAAGAAATGATTTTTTTTCCAATATAATGCACTGTTTTGTAAATTGACATTTTTTACGTATTTATAATTTTGTTTTCTTTCACAGCAACCCGAACTAATTGCTTCACTAAATGCATCCCACTATGCTACTGGTACGGATAATACTTTGAGTCAAATCATAATACATGATGCCACAAAATATGTTGCGAATATGATCAGCAGTTGGCCAGGTTATGAAAATATATCAAGTAAAATGCATCGTCAGTTGCCATACTATAGTAAAATCATGCAAGACATAGTGCAGACCGCTAATAGTAAATTTAATGTGCTGACGCATGGTGATCTCTGGGTAAATAATGCGCTTTTTAGCTATTTTGATGAGAAACCGAACGATGCCATACTGGTAAGTAGCTGCTTGAACTTTATAATGTATCCATGAAAAATTTCATATCTTTTTATTTTTCTGCAGGTTGACTTTCAAAACTGTTTTTGGGGCACTGCCGCTGTCGACTTGCACTTCTTTTTCTATACAAGTGTGCAGCTTGAAGTGTTGCAGACAGAACATGATGCATTATTGCATTACTACTTTGACCGTCTGGAAGAAACGCTGCAGCATTGCGGACATGCCGAATTGTTGCCAACTTATGAAATATTTTTGGAAGAATTGCAACGTTCTCAATTTTACATTTATTATGCTGCAGTATGTGAACTGGGTTTATGTTGCATGGATAAACGCACCTCAGAAAATTTTAATCTGCAAACCTTTGGAAATACAGAGGCTTTACTCAAAAAACGTGAACTGATGTATGCCAATGAACGTGTGCTGTCAATGTTGCGTTATGTATTAAAACAATTGGATGCACAAGGCGTGCTGGATATTGGTGTACCAGAAGCTGCAGCGTCAACAAATTCATAGCGCATTTTTTGAATATATGGATTACTTACTTGACGCTCAAAACCATTGGAAATTGTTTAAAATTTGTATTGCTCTTCTTGCGTTTTGGAAAGCGTGGATATTTCTTCATATCATCTAAGAACCATTGATAATAATTCTCCAAACGTTCCATAACTGATGTTAAAGTTTCTATATCGAGCACCACATTACTCGCACAGAAATTGTATTTTCGTAGCGCTGGCAGTTTTGAAATTAGTTCGAAGCCTAAAATTGTAACAAATTAGTAAATAAAAATATGTATATACGTGAATAGTTCCAGAAATATGCGACTTAACGTCGAATTGTGTTTGTAACTTTTAAAGAAGTTTGTTGCTGAACATCTATCATTAGACTACTGTCAAGTTTTGAATAATCTGCGAACATGAAAGCCAGACAGATGAACAGAAAGTAGCTGGCTGCTAAAATTGTCTACAATCGGACACAACTTCGAAGTCGTGTTTGGCGTTGATTAACCGCAATGTTTTCAAGTTTTTGCGCCGTGCATGACCGTGTTTGAAACTTGTATTCATCGCAGTACATCAGACGCCAAGCAGTAGCTGAAACTTCTGATCTCAGTCAGTCTGCGTATTTCATTTCTGTTTTCAATCGCTGTCAAATACAAGTTTAATGATGCAGATGGCTCAATATTTATACATAGTCTAATGAAAGGTGCATAAATTTTAAGTATTTTAACTCACCTCGTTTTTTGCAATCTTCTGTTAGTAATTCAACAAAATGGATTCTTTGTACTTTTGGACAGCAACAGTTTACAAAGCGTATTAGTTCATTTACCCAATTGCGAAATATTGCCGACAGGCTTTCGTTAAAATTCATTTTAAGTTTTACCGACTCCCTGCAATGGTATACAAGATAAGGTTCATTAAACTTTCGTAGTTATAAATAATACTATATAATATTTATTTGTTATTTTTGTTTAATCAATCTAAAACTTGAAAAGCTAGAACTGATTAGAACAGTTTAGATTATAGTTTTTCATACGAACAGTGGTGTAGATGGATTTTTTGCGTTAGAGGGGAATAAGACTTGTTTTTCGTATATTTATTTATTGCATATTTAAAGCGATCAGTTTTTTCGAGTATTTTTAGGTAATTTATGTATAATTTCATCAGATTCGCGACCAATTTCTCTATTTTTCTAAACTAATTTTATCAATCAATTTCGTTGACATACCCCTATCTACGCCATGTATATACTACATTAATTATGATAAATTTAGAGCAGTCTAAACAACTAATTTAGATTAGATAAGTTTGTAGTAGGCGGCTTCTAGTTTCTTAGTCACTGCAATCTACTGTCCCACTTTACTTGCACAAGTTTTAAATGTTTTGGCGAAAATAGTCCAACGCTCATTAACTTATCATAGAAGTTATCAGAAATCAGAAATTAGTGTTTATGTTTGTAGTGTCTATACCCATATTGATTGGAATCGAATACATATAACATGATGCAGAAAAAAGCTTATAGTTTAGAAAAGCTTCGTAATAATTAATCTTAAAGTTTCTAAAAAAATGTTTCTTATGTCCATTTATAACGAAATACTTCTAAATCGTATGTAAAATGCACAAAAAGCTTTGGTTTGGTACAAAATTTAAATTTATTTTTGATATTTATTTTGTACTGCTTTGTATGATGCTTCATAACTAATGAAGATTCAACACTGCAGCTTCAATTTTCCAGTTGATAGAGCAAATTCTCGTTTGCATGATAATATTTTTATCACACTCTGTGCGGGCTGGCTCAGTACCATACATTGTAACGATGCTACTCATCATAAATGCAAAGTGTCTGACTATCAAAATGCTGCAGACGTTGAATGAGTTGCACACTTAAGTGTATATGAGCTATGCTAATTTGCAACAGCTACTTGTCAATATGCAGTTTAAGTCTCAGTAATCTGGGAATTCATGTGTATAATACATAATATAGACACTTCTTTAGATTCAAATTTTTACTGTTGCTTACTCACCGTATAACAGAAACATTTTCGCTGCAACCAAAGCGTCGTATTATCATTTCGATATCAATGAAATCATCATGGACCTTCATTTTGATATCATTGCACTCCATTTCGACAACTGTTCTCAGCTGTATAACATATTCAGCTGCTGCCTCTGCTTCATTTGAATCTACAGATGTATTATGTTGAGATTTCGTTTTCAATGGTGTAACATTATATGCATCTGAATCTGCACTAGATGATGGCTCAGTCTTTTTATCTTCATCTCCATTCGAGGTATGTTCTTCCACGATTTCCTCTTCTTCAATTACAGCTCCAATAGATTGCTGATAAATTTTTATTTTTAAATCATCGGCTGCATGTACCTCCGTTGTGGTCTTCATATTTTCACCATGTGTTTCGAATGTAAATATAATAGCTGCATATATGCTATGTTGCATATAATATACATTTGGCATGTATGATATGAACATGTAATCATAGAAGTAAGGTTCTTCGCCCTCTTCACTGACCAGATGATCTGTCATCGTCTTTGTTGTTTTTATTGGTTTGCTTAATCTATCTTGTTGGAATCTACTGCGTCGTGCCGTTTCTGGTCCTGATTTCAAAGAATCTTGACTTATCATATCATACGGTGTACCAGAGTTGGGTACATTAATGTACATAGTGTTCTATTAAATAAGCATGAAAAGAATCTACTTTTCTTTTGGCATTTGTAACTTACATTGAAACTTACCGATTTCCTTAACATAGTATCATTACGCTCTGGCTCAATTGTTTCATGCGATGAACTCTGTGACACTAGCTTAGCAAATTCATCATCCAAGCTATATTCGGTGCCTTCAATAGTTTTTGTAGTAATAACAGTGCCGTCGCTATGATAACACTTAAGACTATCAGCAGTCCACAGCATTTTTACGCCATCACTACGCATAGCATAATCCTCATTAGCCCAGTAGTCACGCCATTCAATATTAGTTACTTGTCGGCCAGCAGAGACCTTGTCAATAAAATTTAAACAATTTTTTTATTACTGTTTCAAAATGTTTTGTAATAATTATTTCCAGCACTGGAGTATATATAGGTATGTAACAGACAGAATGAGGCGTGGCAGAACCCACAAATTCAGCATTGTCCCTTTGGTTGAACAACGAGATCTTGGAAACTTTCAAAGATAGTCTTCAAGTTTGGATATTTAGACTTCTTTTACATTTTCATAAATTTAATTAAATGAACATAATATTGCCAATTGTTGCTTACCTTGCCCGTTTTGTACACATGCACCACTTTACCTAGCGATGATGTCACCTTCAGATGCAGATAGCTTAGTTTGTATAGCGCCATTATGAAGTCTAGATAACCCATTTCATGTTCGATGCTTGCTAGCAGCGTTTGTTGTTTATTCAGTTGCGGTGGCGGCTTAGTTTCTTTCTTTCTTTTGCTGTTTTTGGGCCTTGTTGATGGTGGTGTAGCTTTTTTTGGTTCTCTAACTTCTGGCGGTACTATATAAGTTATACCACCACCCTTAGTACGCTTGCCCCCTCCACCAGCTTTCATACGCTGGCTTTTTGATTTTTTTTGCACTGATGGTTCATAACTTTGACCCGTGGAAGTAGTCGATAGCAATGTATTTAGTTCTGATAGACCTTCCTCCTCTTCGTCTGCCTCTTCTATATAGTTGTATAGTTGATAAACTTCACCGTTATAACGCATAATAAGCACCATATCATCGCTACTACAATAAACTATAACACATCCGTAGGGCGTATATACGCGACGTCGTTCATCAAGACGCGCATCCGGTTGATTCCATACTTGTTCGGCATGATTTTTGTGACAATAGACTGAGAGTCCATTTGGATAGTTAATGACAACCTTGGCGCATTCATTGTCTTCGGTAAAAACACGCATACCCAACTCATTTGGAGTTTGTAGACGAAAATTACGTGAAACCTTTGACACATCATGCTTTGGACACTGAAAGTTTAGCTGCACTTTATTCACGGACAATCCGAGTGTTTTATTTGTATGCGTAAAGTTCCAACGCTCTTCATATAATTGCAGCGTGCCTTCCTCATAGTGATATTTCGATGTCTTTGATTTGATTATTTGACGCGTATCATCTAAATTGTAGCCATATAGCATTGGATGATCTGCAGGTAAACCCGGTTGTGGCATGGCACCCTCAATAATGGAGCTCTGTAGACTTTCGTGTATTGGTGCTAGCGAACCAGAACCTCGATTACGTTTGGACTTCTGACGTGAAGAACGTCTTTCATCGCTGATCTTTGGTTTACCATCACGTGTATGACATTCTGTCATTGCTGGAAGCATGCGTGAATCTCTGCGTGCTTTCAGTGAATTTGGACGTATAAATAGGCCAAGATCTATAGTTATATTATGCCCATCGGTCATGTGTACTGTCATCTCATTTGTGTCACCAAAGGCACAATTAGATTGACTCATTAGAATTCGCGTTTTACGCGCCTCATATTCTTCGCGCGCTGCATTGCATGAGTCTGGCGTCATAAAGTCTTGTAGAAACTTCTCCATTTCAAATAGTGTAAAATCACGAAAGCATAGACGTGTTGGTATTGAAGTTTCCTGTTCCTCCTCGAAAACTTCATTTAGTACACGCTTAAATGTAAACAAGCGTACATTGGGATATGCTGTTTCGATCTTATAGTCGGGATACTGCTCAATAAGTTCAATTTCACGTTGTAGCACACTGTCATGTGTCAGACATAATTTGGCAAACTTATTTAGATAGAGCGGTTCCAGTTCACCTTTATAGACGGGCACTGGCAGCGAATTAATTATATAACCCGAGGCTATATAGCGTCGCAGTATATTATACTCAAGACATGTGTGATAGAGATTACGCATAGGTTCCTGTGTTGCATAGCCTATGAGTTTAAAAAGTAGCGTATTTGCCTCTTCGATAAATAGACGATTTGATTTTTCCAACTTGAGTGTGCTGCAAAAAGAATGCGTATAGACTTTGATCTTGTCAAGCACACGTGTTTGTACCGCTGGCGTAGGATTGGCCAAGAGTAACACCTCCATTTCACTAAGTAATTCGCGTGGTGGCCCAAATGTGCTCATCAGACTCTCCATATACATAAATATAGTTGCATCATCTGCCGAAGCTGCTGGCATAGGTGACTGGAGATAGTGTCCCTGCATGCTCAACGATTCGGCCATATAGAATGTATCAAGCATATTGGCTGATGGATTCATTTGCACATTGATCTCCTTAAAGGGTTTCACATAGTAGAGCTCGTACCACTCATGCAGCGCATCTACATCGTAAAAATAGTAACTTAGCTGATCGAATATGATCTGTGTGTATTTCGAGGCCAGACAGGATGACATGACCGGTAATTGCTGCTGCATTATGCCTATTTTCTTGGTTATGTGACGTTTACGTAGATTATGTATCGATTTGTGTATATTCTCCACCGTTTCCTGTAGAAATTTTACACGTCTTGGACGTGGTACAAGCAAATCGTAGGCACATTCTTCGGGCATAAAATCTATTATAGCGCGTATTGGCTGATGTAGACTTGGTGCGAAATTTTAAGCATTTCAGTGAGGACTCATTGTATATGTATGCTGTTCTAAGCTAAGCTGATATATATGTAAATTTTGTAAAGTGTAAAATGCTTAACAATGTTTGTACATTTCACTATTTAAAAAATTAAATTAAGCGGTGTACGTTTGCAAGTATTTGGTTTCCAGAATTTATTTTATTCCTTGATATTTAAAATCAGATACCTCACAAAGTATATATATTCGTGATAACCATGACAAGATTAGTCGATCTATTCATGTTCGTTTGTCTGTCAGTCTGTATGTGTATCTCTATTCTCAATGTTTTATTTAATTTGTTTTTAAAAGGCTTAGAATTACCTTACAAAACCGGATATTACAGAAAACTTGCAGTATTTTGCATATAGAAACTCGTACATATATAAAACTAGTAGAATCTTCGGAGTCTATTTGATGCATGTGTTCTGCATGCTGGCTGCATTTGTTGCGATAAAATATCTTTGGTGTACTTTGCTAACAATTCAACTTGATACATAAATGCATCTTCTAGTTTATGCAAACCTAAACTTGTTCTCTTAACTTACAAAATAGTAAATTTACTTGCATTTAAATCTAACATGCAAATCTTTCAAGTTGTCAGTTGCCAACCGAGGCAGAACAATAGAAGTGTACTCTGGATACTTATAAAGCAATTTATTGTTTTATTGTCGAGTGTCATTGTTTGCGAGTAGCAGTGTAAGCAGCTTAGCAAAAAGTTGAAACTTACTTTAATAAATCAAAGTAGAATGAATTGTTCATTTTTCCAATGACGACTATAAATAATTTCGAGGATAGCGGCTGATCTTGTATATACTGCTTGAAGTACATAGGCTCTATAGAAGTGTTAAACTATGAGCAGATATTTGTTATAATTCTTACCAATCGCTTTGACAGAGGCTCTCCTTTACCGACTTTATTATGCTCTTTCGGTGACAGGCCATAGCATACTATATTCAATGATATATTATCACCAGCGCCTGCAGCATCTGCAGCTCCTCCGGCTTTCTTTATTGGTTTTCCAAGTTTTGTACTACGTTTGGTATCACTTTTGGTTCGTTCTTTAAGTACTTGTGTATTCATATTATTCATATAGTATTTGTAGAGATTGAAACGCATTTCCTCTTCGATTCTGCGGTCAATTTCATCATATTGCTTGCAATGCTCTTCGATACAAAACAATACAATACCAAGTGGATCGGTTGGTTTGGTTTCTGCATTACATAGCCATAGATATATGTTTTATTTGCATTGTATTAGTTCCTTTTTTACTTACCAGGATAACGTGTGCGTGAACTACGCTCATTATATAAATTATGCTCATTTGCTTCAATAATCTCTTTTTCTATATCAATGACAAATACAGACCGACGCAAACCATCCTTAACACGCCTTACATACTCTTCACGCACTGCATTTAGTCCGTTGTCATAGAAGTTTACCATATAAAGATTATAATTGGGCTCACGACGTGCCGTGTTACGGGTCAATGTTGTACGTGCACTTGAACGCATTTCGATATAAAATATAAGTGCAGTCTAAAATATTTTCAACTGTATTAATTAAAATTTTACTTGTTTGCTTTTCTAAATAAATAAATAACACAATATTTTTTCTATTTTCATGAATTTCAGTATTTACGTTGACAAGTTGAGAAAGGTAGCACAATTGAAAAAGTTTTTTATTACGCAAAACACATACTAGGTCACTTTTTTCGTAACAATTAGGAGAGAGCTATATTTTGATAACAGTGAATGTATATTTATTTCATGTTACTTCTTAAAAAATAAAATCTTATTTGCGAACTGTATTAGCAGTTCCAAACTGCTATTTTGTGAGGAATAGCAGTGACTAAATATATCACTCACGTCAACTATACACATAGATACAAATGAAATGCAAACAAAAAGTCATTTTCAAAAGTCATGTCCAACTCATTATAAAATATTTACGTATAATACTAAAACTTTGGCAGTAATTCTATGCCCAATCAAAACCACTTGAACCCATTGAAAATACTGCTGAACACGTTTCAGTGGCTGCTTACTTTGATCTCAACGGATATTGAGACGAGAACCTTATTTGCAGTACCAAGAAATACGAAACGAAATGCAAACAAATCGCATTGCAATTACAATTGAAACAAATATATAGGAATACACATATGCAGATACGTTTTGCTGCCATTAATTGCATTTTCCAGCATCAGATTCCACATTGCACTTTCAATTAGTTACGACAAAAAGCAAAGACGCCGGCAGTAACCGGAAACGGAAGTTAAGTGCTGAGGCGTTAAGTAAAGTGCAGCCCCCAAACATGCATTAGAACAACGTTTCGAATTACAAACCAAGAAGAAGGTAGAGGCTAACATAAAAGGATTCAAAAGTTAGCAACAGGAAGACAGACAGGCGTACGAAAAGGAAGCGTATGTCGCTGGAGAAATATGCATTAATTGAAAGGTGACGACTATGACTTGTACAACGAGAACAGCAACGCCTGAAAATTTGTTGCAGCAGGAGTAGTGGTGATGCCCTGAAGGATAAGCTGTTGTATATCAAAGTGATTCTCGTTTTTTATTTTTTGTAGCTTAAAATACCAAAAAACCTAGCTAAGCAGTGTAGTAGCTAACTCGAAGTGAAAAGTATCCTTTGTGTAAAGAAAAATCCGGTTCAGTTCAGGCTAGTTGTCCGTGCAAAAAGCTTTTATAGTAGCAAGACATACACTACTACATATAACTCTTTATGCATTCTATGCATTTTAGGTTTACGCTCTTAAAAACAAACAGTTCACCACATGTCTAATGCATTTCAAAATTGATTTATGAGTTTTATTTCACCTTGGCTGGTTTGCAACTGCCTTGCATTGTACCTATATACACTCACACACACGTATGCATGGAGTTATTGATACTAGGTATGGGCGTAGCTATGTATCTAGTTATTTGTGTGCAACACCAATATTTGTGTGCATTTGTTTGATTTCAATGTTAATTAAGGTTTTGCATTAAATCTGCTAGTTTGAGTTACAAATTATTATGGGGTAGGGCAACTGTTTAATTTAAAATGTGATATCCACTGGACATGTACGATATATGTAAATGCATATTGAGTGTGAGGCGTATTAATTGGGTGGGTTGACTAACTCTAAATGCATTTTCTATGAAGCACAGACACTTATATGTATGTAATCAGATTGATAAACTTATCGTAGATGTTTTAGTGTTTATATATAAATCATAAGATTTGTCATGTGGAAAGATATAAGAACTTCCTTACTAAAAAGTGCGTCCCAAACTAAAAAGGGCTTTTCTGGAAGTGGAGTTAGTTAAGCGGAGATGAACTCAAACGTATATCAATGTTACTTTCAGTAACAACTGGATACTCGACGACATGTATATTCTTTGAACCACTTTGAACCACTTAAGCCACTTAATAGGTCAATTTCGTAATAGTTTTACCAAGTTGAAAAAAGAGCTTAGTATTTCCTCTTTATTTGAAGTTTATTTTTTGACCATTGCCACAAACACACTGTCACTTTGTGCACGATATCTCCGTTTCCAGTGAACCAAATATAATTATGTTGAGCCCGAAAGTAAGAAAAAGCCTTAAACTTTCGAATGCAATATAGTTGGTGCCACTAGAGTGAAATTTTTTGAAAAAGTTCCGTTCCGTAGGTTTCACCCTGTACTATATTGGCAGCCTTAAGCTCCTAAACTAAAAATACATACTATAGCTTTATCTTAACTATTTTAATTTGTGCGTGTTGTTCTTTAGTGACTCAATACGCAGTTTTCAAATATAATACTTCACACACATTTAGTTCGAAACTCAAAAAACTAGGAACTTAACCATTCTGGGAACAAATCTGTACTACGACTTTGCCTAAATGAAAGTCGAGCATTAAATATTGTTAAATATTTAAAACTTTCAGCTTAAAAAATAAAGTGCACCAAAAATAATACAGTGAAATAAATCAATAAGAAAATCTCCAAAACCAACTTAGTAAATCTAATGGCCTAAATGCCCCAAAAGAGACGTTAATCTTTTAATACGTTAAATTGAAATAGTTTTGGCATAAAACAATAAATACAATATATACATCTAACTAAACGAAAACCCACAAGTAGCTACAACATTGTACAGATTTTAAGAAGATTTATGGAGTGCGAAGTATTTGTTTAGTTTAGCTTTATACATTGCTCAAGTAGGTGGGTTGTTGGGTGTTCAGTACAAACATATACATATATGGTGTCAGTATAGGAAGTCCAAGTTCATTAATTATGATTGGACAGTTGAACAATTAATATTGGACGACACATTGCCGGCTGCTCACTTGGTTGGTTAGCTATGGTGTGGGTGCCTTAGAAACCGTTTGAGTGTAGGAGTACAGCCAATTGGAAATTAGCCAGGATATCGGCGTACATGTCTGACATGTGCTGATAGCAAAGGAAGTGTAGTATTTTTTTCTTCTCCTGCAACACGCTTCACTGTTTATACAGATTATGATCTAACTTTGGGACATTGATTAATTATATGTGGAAAATTTATTGCGTTTAATTGTTAATCGTATATGGTTTCGCTTTTTTTGTATTTCTGTTGGAAAATTGAAATAGCTTAAGTTTTTATTGCGATTTATTACGACATAATGTGTCTGTTGTAGCGTATTATATATTAAAGTGCTGCAAGTTTGAGTGTGCTTTAGATTGTAAGAATGCTAACTTAAATTTTATTGTATTAGGCAAAGTGCAACCCTTAAGTGAAAATGTTAGAGCTTCCGTTTTGCTGGACAGCATTTCATAAGCTATTTTTGTTGTTGTAAATCTCTTGAAAATTTGAAAAACCTTTGGAGTGCACTTTATACCACTGGCAAGTATATAGAGTGAGTGCACTTTAAGAATTTGCTGTACAGTTTTCACTTACATACAACCTGCAACTGAGTCATTCTATAGATACCAAAAATTAATGACTTGCTAAAATACTGTACTCATTATCTGAAAGTATCTTTACATCTGCACGCAATGACGTAGAAAATTACATATGCAAATCCGGCATAATTACTCATACGACAAACAGAAAAAGCTTCTAAATCTATAGAGCGCCAAGTTTGTTTTTATCATTGCCAACCAAGAAAGGGTTGCAACAGTGACTTGTGTTAGAAAATCGCTAAAGCAAACAATCCACAATGAGAATTACGTTAATTTTTCATTCATTCATTTCCAGTAATTATCAAAAAAACAAGATAAAAAAATGGTTTACTTCGATAGAACCGAAGCATCAATACTCTTCACACGCGAAGCTTTCGTGCATTAGAAGCCACAGTATCAAATTTCAAGGTAATATTAACTGTAATGAAAAAGTTATTCATACAAAATCCTGAACATATATAGTTCCTATATATGTTCAGCCTAGGAACATAGGATGTCGCTATACGCGATTTCAGATCGATATCTTAAAAAATGAGCAACTAGTTTTCGTTCATGCAGACTTGAGACAGACTGACAGATAGACAGACAGACAGGCAGACAGACAGAAATATAGGCAGACGGACATGGATACAGATGCACATGATGGAGACAGACGGACATGTCTAGTTCGCTTTGTCTTTTCGAGCTCGAAAGCGTTCGTCATTGTGTTACAAACCCCGTGACAAAATTAAAATACTATTCAAACTACGTGTAAAGAGTATTAAAAGAACACTGACTAGCTGATATTTTGTGTTACATGTCAGTGCATTTATCACATGTCAGCGCAAGTGAGTTTCAAATGAAAGAAAAACATTTAAATAATTTTCAAATGATGACAAAAGCTTTTCACGGCTGTTTTACTAAGTACATACTACGTACATACATACGTGCTGCATATAAGTGTCTGTGGAAAATGGTAATGCGTCTTTAAATTAGAAAACATTAACAGTTTGCAACAATAGGCCAAGATAGATTACTGACTCATTAGTCAATGGTGTAGAAAGGAGAGTCTGTGCGTTGTGTGGCTTTGCTATTTTTTATTATATGCCAATTTTTCACACATGATAGTGTCTTTCTATTCATATGCTAATTCTGTATTCTATTGTATGTCTATAGTATAAATACTCGGCAATGTACGGGAGTTTCATAGTATACATTACAAGCTAGGCTAATGTGGAATGTAGACGATTTTCTGATTGCAAGAGTTTGATTTTGATTGTAAGAAATAGTAGATAGAGGGATCGAGAACGAAATTTTTTTTCGGGATGCCCATTTCTACCCTAGCATTCAATTCCGCTTACACTACTTTGTTCACGAACGTACTAGTTTAAACTTGTTTAGGCAGTTTCAGTACAAACGTATACCAATTCAGATATCATTGATTCAGACTCTTGTCTGCAGCTCGGTGACTACATATTAAATTGTGTAAAATTAGATAATACGGTTTTATATAATAAAGGAACTGAAAATTTATCGTACAAATAGACAAATATCTTACCTCTTCCATGATTTCTTTACTTCGTATCTTGTTTATAGTATTTTTCCTTTGGCTTTTCTGTTTCGTCTTCCGACTTTCTTTTAATATTCTTTGGTTTAGTTGAGCCTTGCTCTACTTCCGAGTTTTGTTTTTGTATTCCTTTACAGAATTCTAGAAAGCTTAAATTACTCACATTCTCCATAGTACGCTGAAAATATGGAAATTCTATTTTTTTTTTGTTAATATTTTTTTTTTCTTGCTGAGAGCCAGTGTCAAGCACAGAGTTGCATTTGATGCAATTCTATCGATTAAAACAAGACACAAAGCTAGCAGCTATAAAATTATCGAAAACGTAAAATTTTAGCTAAACAAATAATTTCGAAGAAAAATTAAATTGCAATTGGTATATTTGTTGAAAAGTTTGACGAACGACGAAAAAGCTGAGCAGTGGGGCCCGTGTGCAGACCACGCACAGTTTAGACGCTTTAGATTATCATGACTAGTACTTTAACCTGTATTCCCAATAGTGCAAAAAAATATAAGCAAAATGCATACTTACGTGTGCAATCGTTCTATTGGTGATATAACTTATTTTTTTTTTTCAATTGAACTCTTTTTAGCTTTGATAATTTAAATTTTTTAGTTAGTTTTGAAGCTTAAAATGTGAAAATTTAGACTAAGTTTGTTAATTTGACATCACAAAGAGCTAAGAATCAAATTATTTTCTATAATTTAATAATTTCAATGGAGAAGTTTCTTTTTTTACCATCCTAGCAAATATTTCATTATATTTCGAACGAAATCACTATAATACATTGGTACCGTACATGCTCAAGCTATTTAACTAAAAACAAGCTTTTTGTATAGTTTGGAACAATATATACATGCTACTTTAAATTTACACATTTAAAATTGAAAATGTTGTCAAGCAACTGGAACTTTGTATGTATTTGACAAGAAAAAAACCAAAATTGTGGCTTCATCGTTTGACCACATTTCTGCGGTGACTCATACTACATTCATACTCGCACAACATTACTTACCAAAGGGTAAACCATGAACATTGTTGACCAACACGATTGTTGACATATGCATGAGATTCAACTTCAAACGAAGCTGTAGCAATATACTGAAATGAGGTATTGAGTGGAGGTGTATAAAAAATTAGGATTGAAAGTAAGAGATCCTTGCGTTGTATTGATATATAAACGGAAGCGGTCAACTTGTGCAAGTTTTGGCTGTAAATAAATCTGTCAACATAGCATAAATATTTTTGAGTTGAATATGGAGACAGTGTTGACAGCCAAATATAATGGAGGTTATTTTTAAAGCGTTAAATTTTTGTGCATTGCTTCAAGTTTATGGCCGATATTTGCTTAGTTATTTTTTTCTTCTACAAAAAAACCACTAAACAAAAATTCAGTATTGACTTATTTACACCAGTTCCAAGCACTTTGACAAATACTCATTCAAAAGGCGCATTTTTTTTTGTTCCATAAGTAGTTAAGTAAGCAAAAACCATAAAAAATGCTTTTGAAATACTACGCTGTGGGGGTGCTTTCATGGTTTCCAGCAAATGATTTTATTTATCAAATCAATAATGAGTAAACTCGATGTCATTTTGACGCAATTCCATTCACAACAGGCTCTTTTGTATGTAAGCCGCTATTTGCCTAAAAAATGTGTAAATCCTTTTGACAAATCATTTAGAAAAGTGTGAATGCAGCATAAGGACAAGCAGGTCTTAATGACACCTGATTTTTAAGCGTTTATTGTTTGACAAATTGTTGAATTGCAGCATTTATCGAGTGTAATTTTTGACACTTTACACTGCTGGAAATAGCGATCAAAAGAGTTTAAAGAGAGATTTATTCGTCAAAAAATTTAAAAAAAAAAGTTCTTCAAATAAGTATTTTTTTTTTAGTAAGAAGTAAGCAATTAATAGTGCAATGTAAATACAGCTTACAGAAGCGCTATTGTTGTGTGGCAAAGTCGAAAAAAAAATTTCATATGTAAACAAGATGTACGAAATATTTATGTACAACAAGCAATTCCAACAATATTCCATTATATTGCAACAATTTAATAACCAAATAAAGCAGAAATCCTGCAAAAATTCAAACTTCAGCAGAATCGATGCTTTTATACACTTCACATGCTTTTAAGGAGTTTAAAAATTGAACATTCAAAGCTCGTATATACGAGAAGAAGTGAAGCGTGTCTAAACTTTTAAATGGCATAAAATAGAGAGAGCGAGAGAGAGTTCTGGGAACTTATCTTAAACCAACTCTAATTTAACATCCGATGTGTAACATCTTGCGTTGTCTTGTTGGAACTACATTTCGTCCAGTTGCATGTAATTCAATTGAGCCAAAAGAATATCGTTATTATATCTCGATACCATTCGATACTTAAACTGTCTGGCTATTCTCGTTACGAAAGATGTATGGCCCAATGATGCCACCGGACAAAATTCACACCAAAATCCAGTAATAAGCTATCAAAGTTCGGACGTAACTATTCAAAAGCCTATTTGAGGTAACCAATTACTCTAACAATGGATAGGTCGAGTTATACCATGATGTCGTTTGCATCAAAACTGTTTAACTGTATAATTTTTATGCAGTTACAAAACCATAAAACAATGACATGAATCACTTTAATATTTGTTAAACCATTTGATAAACTCTTTATGCTTCTCCTTAGTTGTATGTAGTGTGCAAAAATGTATGCTCTGTACTTCAACCATCAAATAAAACAGACAATTCATTGCAATATTAAAAATTGAAAGTAAATTAAATCAGTTTCCACGGCTGCACACATGCCATGGGGCACAATATAGTCCAACACAAGTATTGAAATGAAAATTCCAGATAAAAAAATGGCATAAAAAATCAAAAACAAATCAATTTCATGCAAATTTTTTTGCGCAAAGAAAAACGATTGAGAAAAACATTTTAAAATACCTTAAAAGAAAGGGGTACTGGCAGAAAAAATTTTGTTGCGACATAAAACAAGAATTCCCAGTGGATAATGTCAAAAATTGTTGATCCACGACCAAGAAAAAAAAAGAAGAGAAAAATGATGTCTGCAAATAGTAGACTACTACTGTCATCAAATGCTGCTAAGGGTATTTGTGACTAGGTGGTGAGTCTGGTTAACCACAGACACACGTGTAGCTATGCGTTTCATATTTCATTGCAACTTTGTTTAAAACATTGGGGAAAAAGCAGAAAGCATCTCGCGACATTACATATTCATAAATTTAATCGAAAAATCATAAACGCATAAATCGTTTCGAGTTTGCTTCGCGTTTGTGTAACACATGTTGGTGGCACATTTGAAGTTTTGTGAAGTTTTTCTATAGCAGCTTCATTTATTTAAACAAATGTCAACGGTGTTCTTTTTCTAGAAAGTTTTTTTTTCTTTTAAATGCACTGTTCTAAACTTTTATATGTGCCCAAAATTTTAAAGCTCCACGGATTTAAGTAACAAAATTTAACAAGAACTGAAAGGTTGCTTGTTGCAAATGTAGCAGCAGCGAAATTAAGAAAGAGACAGAGGAGACAAGCACTGTTGAACACTAAATGAATCGAAAGACGGCTTTGTTATGCTCATTTGCCTTGTCTCTTCATTTGGTTTGCTCGTTTCTTGTATCGAATCAAGTTCACCAAAACTTACAACTGGTTAAAACATTTCGTTTTCGTTTGTAATATTTTGTAAAGAACCAAATGAAAAGTTTTTGCGCAATGGTCTAATTTTCACATTTCAAAATGCGTTACAACGCAAAAATATTTCATTAAATCTACACCACAAAAGCATAAAATTTGCCAATTAAAAGTAAAATGTTTGCACGGTAAAACTTTTAACATTGATTAATGAATGCTTCATTGTCGCCAGTAAGGATTCTTCATCATTAACATTATCAGTAGCAAACTGTAGCTCCAGATGGATGACATTAATGACATGCAAGAAATTATAATTGCCTTATGGCAAACAGTCTAGTACGAGTATAGTGACTGACAATCATCAAATGTACTCGTATTGGCCCGTATGCATCAGAACATTTGTGATAAAGTCACTTGTCAGTCTGTCGGTCGTTGGGCTTAACTCCATCTACATAACCCCACACATATGAGAGACACATGTGTGCGCTATTTGACTTATTTAATTTCGGATTAAAGTGTTTCAAACCATTTTCTAAGTGTTGTCATCCCTTACATTTTCTATTTCGCTGGCAGTATAACACTTTGTATATCTTTCTATGTTATATACCCTATGATAAATGATGACCCATTATCAGCGTTTTGTCATCGCTTTAGATTTCAGTACAAGAGCGCACTTAACTCAAATTAACCCCTTCTATTTGTGGTGTTTGGCAGTATTAGAAAGTATCCTTGTTTTTTTTTTGTTCTTGGGTTGCTGCTTTTTGGTTTTTAAGCTGATTAGTTGTGCTCTGTTGAAATGTTGATTTATTTTGAAATGACAAAGATATTTTCTATGGATTATGGCAGTTTTAAGTGTCGCTTGTTATCAGTGTTGAGATCTATGTTGGCTAATGCGTAAAATATTTAGCGCAGAGTTCAGTGTTTCTAGTTCACAGCGGTTTGCCTATGTAGAGATTTAATATAGTGTATAAAATGTTAACAAGAACTTTGTTGTAGTGATGAAAGAGATACATTAAATTTACTCTGTCGGACTTATCCATTCCGCTTCAAATATCTTCAGTTGATGTGACAAAAGTGGTACAGAAATGGTTAAAAATATTGTGACATTTTAACCAATCACAACACAGCCATCAAGCTTTTTTACGAGCTTTCCAAACAAAGTTTTCAAAGGCTTTGTTGTCGAATCAAAAACTTTTTAACAAGCTTGCAAGCTATAACATATGCTTTATAAAACAAGTTAGAATGCTGCAGTCTTAAATTCACGACTTTGAAATACCCTGCCGCCTTTCATTTGTCGAAATACTTCTCGTGACGAGCGCTTCACATACCTAGATATATAAATGTGTGTGATCACTCCTTCTTTGAGCTAAACTCCATTACAAATCTACTACCCATTTTTGGGTTTATGTAAGGGGTCTTCCACGCCTCCTTTTGTCTGTTATTTACATTTGCCCAAATTTTGCATACTCTTGGCTCTCCAGTATAGCATATGAAACTGTCTATTTCGTTTAAAATATTATTTATTTATCTAAACTTAAAAGTTTTTACAACGCTGACAGCCACTTTTAAACATATTTATCTTTTCCTTACTTGAAAATTGTCTCAGATCATGCGTATCGATTATATAACAGGCAACATCATGTAAACTACAAAAACGCAATAGACCTGCAGTCCCCTTACTTAAATCCAGATACTTGAAACGTTCGGTACAACATGTACAGCCATCATACAGATAATAAACATTTTTCATACGTTCAGAGCCACGAAATATAATAAAATTACCCCAATTTGTGCGTATTTGTACACGATCAGTGTGTATCAAACCGCGTCTTATTAACGTAAAGATTTTTGTATAGGTCGGCTTCTCGACTGGTGCCATAAACATTTCTTTTAACTTGGCGGATAAGCGTGGTCTGTGGGATTGTTGCTCCTTTATATCTTTGTCAATATCTATGGCAGTTTCAGTTTTAATATTATCATGATTGGACATTTCTAGATGAATATTACTGCTTGATTTGGTTGCATTATCAAAAATACGTCGGAATAATGGTTGACAGCATAAACCGGAAATAATGGCACCACCATAATTTGCTACTTTTGATTTACTTTTTTTCATCCATTTTTGTAGAACTCCCTTGGCGATTCTATTTTTATTGTTTTGAGATGCTACTGCTTCAGTTTCAGTTTTAATTTCGGATTGTTCTTGATGTTTTTTAGCATTGTGTGATGGAGCAAAACCGGACTGCGTAGTTTGATTAACTGATTGTACTAGTGAAGTTATTAATTCTGACCATTTCAATTTGCCAATATTATTTAATTCATCTGCTGCTAATGAAAGACTATGAGATACCATTGTTGAACGAGATGATTGTGGCTTTACTTCTGGTTCCTCAGTATTCGCAAATTTACTAGTGAAAGGTCTATAAGTTGAATTGCGACGAAATATTTCTGATTTCTTATTTCTATTGTCATGAACTGTTGATGCCATCGATTCCACATCCTTTGAATATCGTGTTTTATATGGTATGGGTAAAGTTGGCTTAACACCAAGTTTGAAGTTCAATTTCTTTGAAAGCGCTTTAGTTTTATTTACTGCTAACTCTTTGTTAACGCCTTTTGTATTATTCGATCTACTTTGCATGGTCTTTTCTAAATTCGTTGTAGCAGCATTATTTACCGGATCCAAATTGTCTAAATAATTATATTCATTTTGCACAACATCATCTGTATTTCTCTGATTTGTATTATGCTTATTGAACCAAAGTTTCTTTGAGCGATCATTTTCATGCTTACGCGCATTAACAATAGCAAAACCTTTTTTCGGCATAGATTTATCTTTTTTCAATATACCACTGGAATTTGTTTCGAGTTCACTAAAATCTGCACCAGCATCTTTCAAGCCCTGCTCATCTTCCTCTTCTTCCTCTCCTATGAATGAAAGTGAGGATTTAATACTCTTCAGTGAGAGAACTTCCGATTCAACATCAACTTCAAAATCACTCAATTGACTTAGTTCAATGAGGCAAGCATTGAAGTCCTGCTCAAAGTGTATGGTCTCATTTAGTGACAACGCATCATCGCCGCCATTGTTATTTGTACTCCATACAAACTTCTTGAAACCTTTTTTACATTTGCCACAATTTTGAATAGTTACAATTTTCAGTGTATGTATATAGAACTTTGTTGTACGTGTGGATTGCATTAATATGTGATGAAGTATATATATTAAACTATCGATATTAGTAAACATGCGTACTGTTCCACTTTTCGTAGCACTTTGTGTTTCTTGTCCACTTTTTGCGTCCATATCCAACATGCCCCAAACTGTGTGAAGATATGGATCGAGTAAATAGTAAAATCCTTGTTTACGCCAAATTGCATACATTTGATGTTCAATTTGAAAGAGTAGATTTGTATCTGTTGCATTTAAAGCACGTTCGAAAACCAAATAAAAATCGTGCCATCTGGACATTGGTTGGCATTTCCAAGTACCAGTGTATGCTTCTGGTGTTATCTCATAGTTTATGAGAAATTGTCCCATGTGCAAGCAATTCGGAAACGTCGAAAGATTCATAGGTTTCCGCAGATCAACACAGGGTTTCCAACATAAGCGACATGTATTCACACCATAGCAAATTAGCTGATCCAATGTATGCTGATTCCATGTTGCAGGATGATCAATCTTTGCAGCAAGCATAGCTGCTAATGCTACAGGTAGTGCACTACGATTACGAAGTGGTTCTGTATTATTAAGCGTTAGATGTAGATTTGTGCGTATATATGCATAATCCTTATTTACAACAACATATTCCGCAGCACGCTGTCCATATAATCTACGAAAACTTTTACCATCGGGTGTTACTAATGCAGCTATGAGTATTTCACGTATCAAAAATGGTTCATCTGTTTGTAAATTGCTCATATTTACAATCAGATGCACCACATTAATAAGTTGTCTCAAGCATAGTAACATTGCAACCATTTGAGTTTGAGCTATTGGGTTTCCACCCTCAGCCTTCTCATCGTCATCGATGCTTGGTATCAGCGTGTACTCATTACGTCCATTCATATCTAGTACAAAATAAGCCCCAGACTTATCACGCCATATCAACACATACCAATATCGCAATTGTAGCAAACAGTATGCATATACATTCTTCTTAAAAAAATCCAATAATCTAGAATAGAGTTGCTCTTTCAAATTCCATAACCAATTGCCAGCTTCAAGCTCTATTTGAAATTGATACTCGCGTAACATAAAAGTTCTTGGTACTTGTGCTTCTGCAGTAGAGTAAACTTCGGCACGTTGTTCTTCATTTGCATTTTGACCAGTTACAATCTGTGCACGTAACGCTTTACCTTCAACCCTCAGCTGATTTAAATCTGTGCTCCGCCATTGTGTTACCGGCTGCAAATGTAGCGAGGCCATGGCTTTTAAGTATGTGGCAAAGCGTTTCCCTTGTTTTATGACATCATTTGATTCTACAAAATCCGTGGACTTGACCAAACCTATTGGCACGCCTAGCGTTGTTGGATTATTTGATATAGTTTGCTTTTTAACAGTGCGCCGGCAAAATTTCGAATTGAAATAGTAATAGGGTTTATCCAGCGTACCATAACGCGCACAGTAGTTCACACTGGGCAGTGGCAAATATAGTTTCCGTAGTGGCTGTAAAGTGCTGTAAGTTTGAGATATGAATAAAGCTTAGCGTAGTACGTTATTTTTTTTTTTTATGAATTGCAAAATTTAATGTAATTGTAATATTTAAATTGTAAGTAATTTGCATGTTATCAACTCATGAGCAGCTAAATTGTATAAACCTTTTTTTTGTTTTGTTTACATTCCATTTGTTCTTACTTCGGACAAATATTGCGTTTGGCATTGAGTCGTTTCGTGTGGGTAGCGCAACCGCCTGATGTTCGATTCTGCACATTTGTATTATTATTATTATTGATTGGTCCACGTAGTTCGCCATTTTTACTATGCGCATCGAAACAAGGACACTCGTTCGGTACACGCCAGTAACAGGTTGGTGTGGGACAATCAACGCGCGCTACGCCCGAAAGGCCGCTGTTTTTAAGAAGTGAAAAAAGATTTTATTAGAGTAGAGCAAACTTGAACATTTAAAATAAAAGTCTACTTTTATTAGATTTATATTAGAATGATCGATCTCTCGAAACATCAAGTATTTACAGATATATGTAAGTGTACAATTTCTACAATTCGAATATGATCCACTGAAAAAATTGATGGTGTCACACTCCCATATTCGAGAAAATCAAAAGGGTTGCGTACAACTTGGCGCAGAACCATTTAGTAGCACATAATTCTATATTCAAGGGATAAATTTGGAAGATTTGTATGGGCGCTACTCCTCATACTAGGCAGGACACACCCATTTCATAAATATAGAAACCCTCCGTCAATATGAAGCCACCACATTTAGTTTCAAGTTGATATTGATTGTTATAAAACTGTTTCCCCGGTGTGGCTTCCCAGTAAAGAGGATGAGTCATGCATATTTATTCAAATGTGTAGCATAAAACCATACAAGATTTAGGTCCATTTTCACGACTTGCCGATATCTTTATAGTAAATTTTTTCACACTATATCCTAGCTTTCAATGTCATATCTGTTATTAATATTGCCTACTTCGACGAACCAATATATATATTTCAAAGACTTGACGTCGAAGTAGGCATTGCATTTATAGGCTTAATAACAGATATGACATTGAAAGGTAGGATATAGTGTGAAAAAAATTTACTATAAAGATATCGGCAAGTCGTGAAAATGGCCCTAAATCATGTATTTCAAGTGGATATGGGGATGTGGGATGGGATACTGCGATGAAAGTGGGATATGGGTTTGTATGGGGACTATCCTTAACAGTTAACGTGATAAAGCAATAAGATCATTAACGAATGCCCGACCCTTAAAGATTTTTAGAAAAATGCGATAAATACTGAGGGACTGCAACATATTACATAATACTTTACTTACTTTTGACATACATAGCACCGTGCTGTAGGACAACAGCAGAACTTTTCACCAGATATCGTATCCTTACCGCCTGCCGTTAGACGTTCGTGTGCATTATGTGGCGCTGTCAAGCTCTGCAGTTCCTCATAAAGCGTTTGAAGCACGGCAGCATCAACATTGGACTCTTTGGAAACGTTATCCGTTGCCGGCGTTGTCGCTGCCGCATCTTCATATGCTTTTCTATAAACTTCATAGTTCAATAAGCGCATATAGGCATCTTCTTCTTTTGTTGGATGTGCACTAGGCCTAAGGTCATCCTGCTTCGTAGAACATGTTGCTTCCTCAGCTGTGCTATTGTTGTCTTCGATGCGCTCTTCGACGCTGCTCGTATTGTCGGACATTTTTTTTTCCAATAGTTTGGCTAACTTTTGTAATTTTTTTCCTAAAGTAAATTTTGCAATTCTTGAAATTTTTTAAATATTTTTATTGCTAATTTTTATGAACTAGACATATTAATTTATTATTTTCAAATGACAAATGATTGTCATTGACAGTAAAATCTCTGAAATATTTAAAAATGTATCCATTTTTTTGATTAGATTTGTTAGATACACTGCAACAAAGTGGCAATATAGTACTCTCAAGCACTATATGTGCCATTTGGTATAGTATACCTAACAAATCTACTATAAAAATGTATCACTTTAAACTATAATGGTTTATTTTGTCTACAACACTGGCATATGTCGCGATAGCTGGATACTGCATGCGCACGATTTGGATCCATCATATAGCATATGACATTGTCTAGATTGCTAAAAGGCGTAAGACCCGCTGTACCGCCACTTAAATCCATATAACGAAAACGATTTACATCACAAGTACAACCGTAGTAGACAAAAAATAAATCCTGCATAAAATCATAGCCACGAAATACAACAAAATTGCCTAGTGCAGTGGTAATTAGCACACGATCGGCACAGGTTAAGCCAGCTTTGAGTATCTTGCAGATACTATTATAGCTGCCCGTTTGTGTATGTGCTATGACAAGTTCCTTTGCTTCGTTGGTATAGGTTGGGTGTTGCAGAAACAATTTGGGCGTTGTTGTTTCTTCTTCAGAATGCTGTTGGTCTATGCCATCAAGTTCAAATATGTCGAACAAACTTATATCATCTGCTGTAGTTTTCCATTTTTGCACTTGATTTTGTATTTGATTTGAACAGCAATTTACGGCGGCCTGAAAATTAAGCTGTCTCATACGTACTCTATGGACTGTATTTCTTAATTCCGGATGATTTACAACTGTACCAGATCTTGGTATTTGACGCTGGATTCTATTCCTTGAAACTTGATGTTCACCAACATGTTTCATTGTTATTATACCACTGTCTGTTATCTGGTTGAAGTTTGACTTACTGCTGCTTGCTTCTGTTTTTGGAGCATAGTTTTGCAAATTATCACTTTTCCCACTGTGGATTTTCGCAGTGTTCATTTTTTCCAATGGAGTCTTTTCCATGCTATCGAGTATACTCACTGAATCTTTCATATCATCTGTAGCTATGGAACTTAAATCTGGAGATATTTTACTATTTTTTGTAACAGCAGTTTTAGTATCCTTTTTAAAAGCTGCATCTAACAAATCTTTTTTCAGAGGTATTTTTTTAGCCAAGTTTTTGTGTTCTTTTTTACGTTGCTTAACATTTTTATTTGATTGTTCCTTTTTACTACTTGTATCTGTATTCTTTTTGTTTGTCTCAATATCTGTTTTCAGTTTTGTATCTTTCTTTAATTTATTTTTAGAATTTTTTTCAACGTTGCTAGGTTTCTCTGTTGCAGCTATATCGTGCTTATTTGAATTTAAATTATCATTTGCCGCATTCGCCGCATTCGCCGCATTCGCCGCATTCGCCGCATTCGTCGCATTCGCCGAATTCGCCGTATTCGCCGCATTCGTCGCATTCGCCGAATTCGCCATATTCGCCGCATTCGCCGAATTCGCCGAATTCGCCGCATTCGCCGTATTGTTATTTGCCGCATTTGCCGCATTCGAATTTCCTTCCTTGTCCTCGTCCACGTCCACGTTCTCGTTCACGTCGCTGTCTTCGTCCGCTCCCGCTACCGCTCCCGCTTCCTCTTCTTCAATTGCAGTTTCAATGCTGTGTAGTGATGATGCCTCTGATATTATATTCTCCTCATAATCACTATCTTGACCCAATTCATCCAAACATTCATTATAATCCTCTTGAAAACAGATGTATTCATTCAGTGAGACTACATCCTCGGCTTCTGTAGATATTTCTATACTTGCCTTATATTTCCAACTCTTCACCAATGATGTTATTTTAAATGTATGTATATAGAAAGTTGAAGAACGATTTGATTGTAGCAATATGTGTTGGAAGACATTTATCAAGATCTCCACTGTACGCAGCATGCGTATCGAAGCCTTTTTTGTCTTATCGAGCGCACTTTCCTCACCCTCTTGCAAAATATAATGCAAATATGGATCTAATAAATAATAGTAACCATTCTTCTTCCAGATGGCATACATTTGATTATTGATCTGAAAGATTATATTATCATGTTCCGCCAATGCATGCTGCAGCGCTAAACGGAATCTATTGTATTTGTGTATCGGTCCACAATTCCATTTTCCCTGGTAAGCTGCTGCATTAAGCTCGTAGCTTACTAGAAATTGTCCTATATACATGCAGCGTGGAAATAGTTCCAGATTAAGTGGCTCACAATGTTTTTGACAATTTTCGCAGATCCAACGATATGCATTTACACCGAAACAAATTACTTTGTCCAGCATCTTTGTATTCCATGTAGCTGTATGATCAATTTTCGAGGCTACCATTGCCGAAATGCCCACAACCAATGCGCTACGATTACGCACTGGCACAGCTGGATTCAATGTTAGGTGTAAATTTGTTACTAGAAAAGCATAGAATTTATTGACTACATGATATTCAGGCTGACGTTTGCCGTATTCTGCGCTATAAAGTTTTCCTTTTGGTGTGACCACTTCGGCAACTAATATTTTACGTATTAAAAATTTTTCGCTTTTAGCTAAACCGCTCATATTGACAATTAAATGTACAACATTGATGAGCCTTTTTAAACAAAGCAATACTGGAACTTTATCACTTTCTTGGTTGATTGACAACAGTGTTCTTGGATCACGTCCATTTAAATCAAGTACAAAATATTTATGTCTTTCTTTCCAACATAAGATATACCAATGCTTCAACTGTATAAGGCAATATTGATGTTTACGAAAGAAGTCTTTCAATGATTTATATAGATTTGTGCTTAAATCGGACTGCCAGTTTGCATGTTCCAATTCAATTTGAAATTCATAGTCCATAATGCTGAATTTACGTTCAACTGCTAATTCGATTTTCGAATATACCTCCGATTTATTAGTTATTATTGTAGTTGTTGCCGAAATCGGTTTATTTTTCAATTCTGCCAGCAAAGTATCTAAATCCTTTTGATGCCAATAGCTTACATCCTGTAGATAAATTAAAGCTAAAGCTTTTAGATATGCCGCAAAAAGTACATTTTGTGTGTTATCCGTTATAATTAATTGTTCTGAGTATAGCAGGCCCACTGGTGTGCCCAGCGTAGTTGGAATATGGGCGCTGCTAATTTTTTCACGATTTTTACAATTTGCAGCAATTACATTCAGATACGGATCACATATATCCCATACTTTAACAAAGCCAGCAGTTTCGCCTCCCGTTAGTCGTGGCGTACTTTTATTGTACGGGGTAAAAATTTAAACAAAAAGAAAATCTTAATAATTTCAATTAACACTTACTTTGCACAGCTGTTATCTGCTTGGCTTGTTTTATCAAGTGCTGTTCCAAAACCTTCGTCCTCTGAAATTTGCATTGCATTCGAAGTTTTACAAGGTTCACTGGAACTTTTTTCTGCTGCAAATGGATGTTCATATTGCGCAGACAAATTTTGCTTACAGGTGTTTAAGCATATTGCATATAAAACGTCACCACTCCAGTTTATTGGGTCAGTAAATGGTATTCTTGCTTTGTCAGCTTTATATGAACTAATTGGTACAGTTTTTGAGCAGCATATCGATGTATCCGAGTCTTCAGTGGAAGGTTGCATAATATTATTATAATTCTGCCTATTTATTTCATCATATACATTAAAGCTATTCAAGTTGGCACTTTGAAACGAGTTGGCATTCCAATTTGTTGCTAATGGAATGCCGTATTCAACATCAACTGCTTGAGTATACTGCATAGTTCTTCTTTTGCTTGGTATAGTCACATATAATTAAACTTGATGTGCTTAAAGTATCTCCAATTTATCTTCAAATGACAATTAATTTTAACTTGGTTTTCAAATATCTAAATTTTCAATGACAAATATCGTCTGTATCAATTTTTGAACAAATATGAAAAAAATCTATCAAATTGGAAAATGCTACAGTTGTATTGCATTCATTTTTTTTCTCTTTAAATTGTTGCCTAGTGTGATCCCACAAAATAAATTTATACAAAATTTATAAAAATTTTCGAACACAACTATTTATTTTCGTATATACTGGTACTATGTAAAATTTAAACACCATACTAAAATATACATTGAATGAAAAGATATTTACATACATATCTTTGGCTACAAACACGATTTGCAGACTAAGTTTGTTCCTGTAGCTGTAGCACACTTCTTGCGTGGTTGTTCTGTCATATAGCATACTACATCGTGTATACTACAGAAGGGCAGCAAACCAGCTGTACCACAAGTTATGTCCAAGTAACGAAAACGATTTATATTACAAGTGCAACCTTTGAAAAGGAAGAACATATCCGACATATAGCCATGACCGCGGAAAATGGCAAAATTTCCCAGCGGTGTTGTGAGGAATATACGATCGGAACAACATAGTCCACCGCTTACAATATTACAAATACTAGCGTATCTACCCGATTCGGAACGTGCTATTATTATATTTCTTGGCTCAGTTGCGTAACATGGCTTTTCAAGATAAGTTGCATCGCAAATTTTCTCATGCGATTTCACTGCATTCGTGGCTGGACCGACACTTGGAAACATAGCAGGCAAAGGTTTTTTCTTTTCTTTGCGAAATACTTGTCCACATGGTGGTAAGCTTCTCTCATGTTTGGTTTTTACTGCAGTGATTATGCTCTCCTTGATTGACGTTTTTTTGGGTTCCTCTACTTCGATTTTATTCATAAAAATATCAGAATCCAATGGAGGCTCTGTATCTTTTAGTTTAGAATCGATTGGATCTTTCGGAAGATCCTCAAACAGGTTATCAAATATAGAGAGGTCTCTAAGAATATTTATGCTTGGCGTTTCATCTTTATGTGTCCTGTACGCTTCATCTATTAAGTGTATCAGTAAGAAATTTTTGAAGTTCGCATTATTTTTTATTTTAAACTTTAAACTTTAAATACTCCGTATCATCTCTATTTCCTTTTAAAGATTGCAGTTTCTCACCTTCTTCCCATTGCTCAGATTTTTCCGGTATCGATATGTCATTGGAGTTTTTGGCTTTGAACGATGTGTCCATTGATTCCAATTTTGTGTTTTGATGCACTTCGCCTTTACCAGCTTTACCATCTAGAATATTTTTACCGTCTTTATCAAATTTATCTAAAAAGATAAATATTTGTACCATATTGTATAACTTTAAATTCTGCAAATGCTGATTACCTGGTTTACCATCTTTAGTTCTTTGCATGTCTTTGTAAGCTTTACTATCTTTGCGAGTTTTACCATTTTGAACATTTTTATTTAAAAAAGTGAATATTTTTTACATATTATACATGTTTAGGCTCTGTAATAGTTTGCTTACCTTTTTTACCATCTGCATCACCTCTACCATCCTTAACAGTTTTATCATCTTGAACTTTATTACCATCTTTATTATCTTTAGCTAAAATTATAAATATGTTTATCGTATTGTACATCTTTCAGCTCTGCAACAGCTTAACTACCTTTTTTACCATCCTTACTACTTTGCATATCTGTGTCAGCCTTACTAGTTTTACCATCTTCAAAATTTTTAGCATCTTTATCAACTTTACCTATAAAGAGAAACATTTTTATCGTATTGTACATCTTTAAGTTCTGTAACAGCTGATTACCTTTATTATCATTCTTATTATTTTCCATATCTCTGTCAGCTTTACCAACTTTAGCAGTTTTACCATCTTGAACATTTTTATTATCTTGAACACCTTTAGCTTTTTGACTATCTCGATCTTTAATAGCTTTACCATCTTTATCTCTTTGCTCACCTCTATCATCTTTACCAACTTCACTATCATGCCGATTTATAGCACCTTTACTACGTTGTCTAGCTCTGTTATTCTTGCCAGATGCACCTTTCTTATTTTTGCGTTTACCGCGACTTCTACTCTTTACTTGTGCGCGTCCACTTGAATCCTCCTCAAAATCTTCCATATCCGGTGCAGCAACCTCTTCCTGTCCCTCTTCTTCTTCAATTGCTGTTAACGAAGCTTCGACGCTAGTAATTGAGCTAACATGTGATATTATATTCTCTTCATAATCACTGAACTGACCCAATTCATCTAAGCAAGATGGATAGTGTTCTTTGAAGCAAATATATTCATTCAGTGAGACAATATCATCTGATATGGGCATTTCAACAGGCTGCGTACAGTTCCAGCACTCAATTATTGAGGTTATTTTCAAAGTATGTATATAAAAAATTGAGCAACGATTCGATTGAAGCAGTATGTACTGAAATACATTGATAAAAGTATCAATATTTCGTAGCATACGTATCGATGCCTGTTTTTGTATGCTCAATGCACTTTCCTCTCCATCTTCTGCACCCCAGATGTAATGCAAATATGGATCGAGTACATAATAGAAACCGTGTTTCTTCCATATGGCGTACATTTGATTATTGATCTGAAAGATTAAGTAGTTGTGTTGCTCCAATGCACTTTTTAATACTACACGAAATTCACGTTGCTGCAATAAAGGACGACATTTCCATATGCCGGTATATACTTGTGGATTCAATTCGTAGCTTAGAAGAAACTGTCCAATGTGCATGCAGTGTGGAAAGTCTTCTAGCTTGATTGGTTCTCGCCAATTGAGGCATGGTGACCAACAACGATGACATAGATTTACACCATAACAGATGAGATTGTCCACCATTTTCGTATTCCAGGTAGCGGGATGATCGATTTTCGTTGCAAGCATTGTGGCCAAGGCAACTGGTAGTGCGCTACGATTACGAATTGTCTCAGCTGGATTAAGTGTTAGATGCAGCTTTGATGTTAAATAGGCATAGTTCTCAGTTATAATACTATACTCGTGAACACGTCCTACAGCATGACTAAACACACGTCCTTCTGGAGTCACTACTTCCGCATAGAAGATCTCACGTATTAGAAAAGATGCATCTGCATCCAAACCACTCATATTTACAATGAAATGTAACACATTTTGCAACTGCTTCACACAGAGCAATATGGCCGATAAAGTTGGCTGGGTGGTTTCGTACGTTTGTGGCAATAAAGTTTCAGCAACACGTCCATTAAAATCGAGTATGAAATATTTGGAATTTTCCTTCCAGATTAACAAATACCAATGCTGAAACTGTATTAAACAATAACCTCTGCTGCGAAAGAAGTTTTTCAGCGCACTGTGTAAGTTTTTGCTTAAATCTGGTATCCATGTACCGAAGTTCTCAAGTTCAATGTGAAAGCGATGTTCTGCAAAGTTAAAGCTACGTGGAACTTTTGATTCGATGTCTGAGTAAACTGTTGAACGTGCTTCATTATCTGCAAAGGCGGGCATAGCATTAATTAGTATGTCTTGAGCCTGTTTTATAAGTGTATCCAAATCATAGGACTGCCAATTATTAACTTCGACAGTATAAATTAAAGCCATTGACAGCAGATAGGTTGCAAAACGTGCAATTTGTGTCTGTGGTCCTGTTTCCTGTATCAGAACGTTGGAACTTATTAGTCCCACTGGATAACCTACGCTCTTTGGTACTAGTATTTTGTGCTTAGTTTTACGGCAATTGACTGCAATACGAAAATAGGGATCATCTACTGATAAATTTTGTCCATAGTTTAGTGGTGTTTCTTTTGGAAAATGTTCCGAAAGCGGTATAACTGGTCTGAATAAGAGCGGCTTATTTAATAAAATATTTTTTTTTTCTGTAAAAAACTGTTTACTTACGTTTGACATGTTTTTCTTGTTGCACAACAGCAAACGTTTTCAATTATTGGAGCACTTTTACAGACTGGTATTCCACCTGCAGTTAAACGTTCAGAGTCACTGCTAGCTGGTTCGTTAATGCTAGGTGGTTCGACAAACTCTGAGCTATATTTTGCAATGGAAATTTTATGCTTTTAAATAACACTTATAGAGATTTTTAGTAGGATTAACTTACTTGGTTTTTTTACTACTTTCTTCTGCTACTGAGTCCACTTTTAATGTTAAATTTTTATAGAATTTTTGCAATTTTGTTTGTTTAACTTCAACGTCGCACTCTGTATCGCGTTGTACGAACTGTTCTATTTTAACTTTACTTTTTTCTACGCTATTAAAAACTGGCGTATAAAAACATACGCCAGACTTTGTATCTACAAATTTTAATTGATTTACATATGGTATAT
The DNA here is from genome assembly GCA_035044765.1 of Leucophenga montana. Classification (NCBI taxonomy): domain Eukaryota; kingdom Metazoa; phylum Arthropoda; class Insecta; order Diptera; family Drosophilidae; genus Leucophenga; species Leucophenga montana. The sequence goes on along the minus strand of JAWNNQ010001640.1, from coordinate 2,352,398 downwards.
CCATTTCAGCTACTTCATTAGCTACATCTGTATCTGTCATTGTCCACATATTGAATACGTTTGAAGACATCTGTGTTTCGGCACTAATACATTCCTCCATTAGCTCCATCTCAAGCTTATATTTACCATGCTCATCCTTTTCGTATGGTATCATATATGAATTCAATTCGGAGTCCTCTGTATCGGTGTAGTTATGCTTAACGCTTGCGTTTGAGACTATCTGACTATTTGCACTTGGATAAAACATTTTCTTTATGTTTAATTCCACGGTAAACTAAAAATTTTCTTTTTAAGTATATTGAAAGAAATGAAGTTGTTTGTTTCTAGTTGCTATATAAAATGCTTGACAGTTGAGCTAATCGTTTGCTTTGATATATTGTATATGAATTTAAAGTTGTCGTTGAGCCGTACGTCATTAAGAGATACTTCACGAAGTACACCAATACAACTGATGGGTAAGAAAATTATAATTCCGTATGGATTTTCTTCTTTTATGAAGCACTTTAAAGCGCTTGCTACAGCATAAATATGTATAAAATTATAATTTTTAATAACCCTTAATTTCAACACACTTCTGCCAACTCTTTGCAACTTCCAACAAGTATCTACTTCAAAGCAATTAAATAGACAAATAAGCCATTTAAAAATTTTTCCATAAGCTATAAAAATACAAATGCATCAAATGTGCAAACATTTAAAAAATTGGATTAGCAAATTGATGCCTAAAGGGTTGTAAATGCCACAGTGAAGGGTAAATGTTTAAAGATTAACCGAAATTGACGCCTGAGCAGTCAAAGTGGCCTTAAGTTAAATAATATAAGCCTATTACTAAACCATACCAAAAACTTCATAAATGGCTTAAAAAGATGTAAGTTGAGTTTCAATTTTTAAAGAGTTAAAATCTTTGTAAAGGAACTTCAGGCAAGTTTCTTAATAATTAAGCCAAAAATCAGCCAAACTGCACAAAATAATCAAGCTGTCTGTCAAAGCAGTCAGACTGTATGAAACAAAGCGTATCCAAAGTTATGAATAAAAAGTAGAGTTTCTCCTTTTTTATTTTAGTCAAAAATAATACACCAAATAGAAAAATTCAAGCGTAACTAATGAGTGTCCATGCGCATGAAAAGTCAGTAATAAGTTGGTTGCAGACAAGAAGCAAAGTAAATATGCCTGAGCACCTTTCTCAAGTTACACGAATTGTTTTGCAAATAGACCAGAAGATCAACGAATATACGGAAGAAGATAAAAAAAAAAAAAAAAAAATGGCAAACAAAAATCATCCCCAAAAAAATTACATAGCTACCAATCTATGCTTGAATAGTACTTTGCAGCTAACAAGTCAAATGCCTAGCCAACACTTATTTTAATGAGAAATTCTAATTTCACCAATCTTGTAAGACAAGTCAGCCACTAGTCTGAGTTCGGTAAGAAGCTGTATACACAATGCTTTCGTGATTTCTGTTTCACGCTGTTTTTGGGGGGAAAAATCGAGATGTTTCCTTTTGGAGAACAAAAGCGTTCATGCTGTAGCCAAAAGCAGAAGCAATGTCGTATAAAAATACTTGTACAAAATACCAGAGATACTTAAGTAAAAGTATCTATAGCAATTAAATGTAACTGTAGCTATTCATGGCTGAAATGGCTTTCAGAGGTGGAGTAGTTGTGGAGTTGATGTTGTGGTAGTGAAAAAAATAATATAAACTGAAAAAGAGATAAGGAGAGTTGAAGAAGAAGTTTGCTGTAATCCAACTAAGATTTTTTGACCACTCCTAATATTTCCCCGACATGCCGCTTTCACACTTTTACCATTTTACCTTCCTTAAAACTCACATAGGTGAAAGTAAAAACTTCAGCCGACGAGAAAGTGAAACAAATACTAGTCTCACAACCTGCATAGAACGGGATTGTGACTATGTAGAGAATTAACTTATATATAGACCAAAAAAAAATTCTAAAATTTATTTTCTCCATCAAGCTATTTACTCTTTCCGACAGTTTGATCTTCTTCTGCATTTTGAGTGTCTCTCTTATTCATTGTCATCAGTTTCTCACATTGGAGCAAAAGAGTTTCTCCATCTCCTATGTTCGCTTACTGACTTTTCCAACTACTTTTTCAAGTTTGTTTTGGGAAGCTACTATTTTATTATTGGTCTATTAACAAAACGCATTAAACCATAACGAAACTTTAATTTTAATTGCTATTTCAATGTTCTCATTGGTTTTTCTTCATCAACACAATCAGTTTTCTTAGAAACATATGAAATGTCTGCGTACGATACAACCAATAAACAAATTGTCAGCTATAAATTTAACTAATACACAGTAGCTCGTAACAAATATGCCACAAATGCAATTTACTCCCGTAGCAAACTCATGCCAATGTATGCTCCTTCCATCCTACAGATGAAAATATCAAGAAATTTCTTGTATAGGTAACGCATGCAATTGTAATAAAATGACAGCAGTGAGTGTCAGTTTCAATTAAACATGTTGACAGCTGTATGTACAATACTCGTAGACTACATACAGTCTAGAGAAATGCCTGTTGCAAATAATTTCCAATAGCGATTTCGTTCCGGAAAAGTAGCAGACAAGAAGCTTTGGGCAAACAATAAACACATCGTATCGAAGAAAAGCAGTACAATTTCAAGATTACCATGTATGTAATAAATGTTCGAGCATGGAAGTAAGTATTTCGTATAATGGCAGAAATTCCGTATAGCAAAAATTCCGTAACGAAATATTGCAACTCAACATAAGAAACAATAAATTTTATTATTTGCAACGATACGATATTGCTTTGAGTAGTAGTAGTATTGAAGCTAAATGACAACTTCATCAGTGTTTTGTGTGTTCTGGTGTAATTCTTACAACTAAAGCATATAAATTGTGTGTGCATCCTTACGGCTTTACATATTTTATTTTATTTACACACAAATGCGTGTCCTTTCACGCTCTTGAGATTTTCTTTACTTTATTCTGTCTCGATTTTATTAAGCAAATATGATTTTTGACAGCACACTTTACACAAACGTGCTGTTTATGCTGGACACACACAAGTAGCTCTCTACTGCCTAAGTAATTTCCTATGTTTTCACAAGATTTTATATTTACTTTATCATTTTTCCCCAAATGAATTTTCTATGATTATTTATTTTAATTTATTTTGTAAGACATTTTTGGCAATGTTATCCTTGAGCAATTTTCTTAAAAGGTGTCAATGTGCTGTCCATTTTTCATATTTTGTATAGTATTTAACGTAGATTTGTTTATTTATAGATGTGATTTTTGTTTATTGACAACATGTCGTACCATTTAATATCCTTTTTATGTAGAATTTGACAGTTTGGGTATTTGCTTGACAGCCTAGGGATTGTGTCTTAGCATTAATTTCCTTGATTTGTTTTAGTTGCATTTAGTTGTAATTATAGTTTAAAACATAATTGTGCAGAAAGAGCAACTACCACTGTCTTAAATTTGATGTAAGCAATTTCAGATATTTTACAGTGTGTATGTTTGCCACAACATGTGTATGTTTGCCATTCTTCTTATAGAGTTGAGCAGCAATTAATTCGATTTTTTGTTTTTCACAAGCAGACTTTCGCAATCATTCAGCTATGAGTCTCTATATCTGGTTCAAGGAGCGTTCAAATTGCACAGACACATAGACGAACACAAAAATTATGATAACACTATGCAACAAAATTAAAAACAATCAAAAAAAAAAAACATGTTATCGCCACTATTGTATATAGATTTTGATCTACTGAACACTAAAAGTTCCTTCGTAAAAGATCAAACTTACGTAAAAACCATACTAAGCTTTTTTATTCTGTTCCGATTTTTCTCGTCGATTTAATGAATTTTCGATTTAAATTTTGACAGAACAAATTATGTTTTTGCCATATTTCTTCCTATTGCTCCGTAACTACCAAGCCGATTTACCAAGTACCTGAACGAAATTTATACGTAAATTAATATTCTTTGATTTGATTTCACTTCACTAAATCTGCTAACCCCAAGACGTGATATGTTAAAGTATGTAAGACTTGCTCCGAAAATATCTTTAAAAAAATTCAAAAGTGTTCAACAGTGGCATTTCGTCCACGAAAATGTTGTTGCGTAGTGTAGTGCCTCAAAACAGCGCAGCATAATTTTAATTAAACAAATAAACCATAAACAATAAACTAAATGGCAAAACTAATGACAGAAATTAAAGCTTAAAACAATAAAAATATTAATTCATTTAATGCTATACACACTTCAAGTTTATTTGTTTAGATGGAATATTGCTGCTGCTGCTACTAATCATAAAAGGCAAAAATTTATGCAATAAATTTGCTGCAAGCGAGTGATGAGCGCATTAAAAATTACAATAGAAGTGTCAAAAACCTTTTCACACATTGCTGCTGCTGCTCCGGCTACTGTCAAAGTGACAGCTCGATGAATTCGAGGGCGGAAGAACATTTTACTATGCACGTATGAGTGTGCTGCGAGGGTGTCAACCGTTGCCATGAATTATTTGATACACATTTATGGCCAAATACTTTTATAGTTTTGTGTCGTCGTCGTCGTCGGCGACATCGTCGATGCGTTTTTATGCGATTTTTTCCGGGTGAATGTCATAAAATTTGCCACTGCAGCAGCACAGTGATGAATTTTATCAGTGAGCGAAAAAGTTGGCAACACTTTTAGTAGGGTTGCATGCTACTGACACTGCTGCATCGTTAAAAGTAAATTTAAATCGTATGCAAAAATGCTATTAAAAATATTTACGTATTGAAATTGGTTCCTCAATGTCTACCATTATATTGTATTGTATGTGTTTGAAACGGAAGTTTGTAGATACTATGGAAGGTTTTGTCTGTTGCGCATGTAAAATGCATAGTAAAGTGAGTAAATGTTGTAAAATTTTAATAGTTTACACAGCACAGCTTGCCAAGGTAATTAGTTTTTCAGCTAACAAATTCATTCGGACGGACGACTGTCTGTCGGTCGGTGCGGGTGTTTTGAACCATTCATACGCCCATTTATATCACATACGTATGTGTCTATTCATTGACTCCTTCATTGCATGAGTTACAGCTTTGGTTACTGATCATAAAAATGTTTGAATTGTTCGCTTGTAAGTGCATTTGCGCACTTAAAGTGGATATTTCTATCACAGAAACCATTCTTGCTTCCTTCCGTTCTAGGCTCCATTCATCCATCCATCCATACCATTCATTCATCAATCAGTCAGGCAGACAGTAGTATTAGCATTTGATCAGAATTGGCATTTGTTTAGTTTTTATTACCACGCCAAAAATGTCATAAAAATTCTGTAAATGTTCGTGCCATTTTATTCAAATATTTTTGTATTACATATGAGTATAACCTACTCTAAGGATAAGTGGTGGGGTTCAGCATTGATGTGCTGCATATTTATTGGCGTAAAACGCTTTTAACGTAATTGCAAAAATTTATTTCAACAAACGTATTATAATGCGTGCTTATTTTCCACTGGATTTTAATGTGCCTTTAAAATAAATGCTATAAAAAGATTTAAATTAATGCCGGTGGATGGGAGTGCCTCAGTTTATTCAACAGAAAATATTACAACTATTTTTGTTGGATAGCATTTTTATGATTTGGGAACTTTAGCAGTTGAATTTGGTATTTTAAAGTGTTGTGCTTTAAACTATTTATATTTTAAGAGTTATAAGGACTACAGTCAATATATAAAAAATAGCGCTCAGAAGCTATAGATACCTACATTGTATAAAAGTTTGTGTGCAACAAAAAGTACCTGGGTTCATTGTAGTTAGCTAAATTTCAACTAATGTTAAAAAAATTAAAAGTTGTAGGCTTGAAGGGGGGGGGGGGTTGTTGGCTTGTAAGGGCAGCAACTTTAAAATACTGCGTGGCATACCTACTTGGGGATGCTGAGCGAATGTTGGTCCGAGAGAGTCTTCATACCGATTTTTAGTAAGATTGGATGAGAACTGAGGAACTAGTTTCCGTGTTCACATGCAGCCAGACTGGCAGCCGGATGAACATGACTTGAACGACTCGTCTTGTCGAGCTGCTCAACTATACCCTTATATACATTACGTTAACCTTGACGTTTCCTTTTTGGTGTCATAAGCTTCGTAACAAAATTAACACAGACTTCAAAATTTAAACAATATTGTACGAGTATAATACTATGCATCCCTCGGACATCCAAAACTTCTTGACGCAGCTTTTAATGGTGAAGTTCCGATGATATATATTTCTTGCCATTTCATCCCTTGGCATTGAGATTAGAGATGTAGCATGTATCCAGGCAGAGAGACATGTTCAGATATCCGACTTTAGTTTATTCCCGACGACTAGTAGTATCGGAAGTATATCTTCTATGCATCAATCTTGTGTCATTTTGAGTTGATTGTTGATTGTATTGCAGTGTGTATTTTCAAACTTCCCATGACTATGACATCTGCATAGCTCTGACGTCTTCCATTTTTATCCAGTTGTGCCTTACAGATTGTCACATGATTGTTATTATAAACAGGTCTTCTATGCCCAAAAAGAAACAAAAAGATTTCCTTGTGTTCGAGGGTTGCTCTAATTGTTAAAGTTATCACACCAAACCTTTTTTATTTAGAGATAAGTAAATTTTGTACGTTTTTCCTCATGTTACATATTGGTCTCCTTATCTTTTGCTTAAGTTAGCGGACCAAGCTGTTTCTGTTATTTAGATACTCGTATTTAGCACACAATTTTCACACAGAAAAACATTTGGGAATAGAGAAGTGTACAAGAAAAATTATTATATTTCGGGTGTAGATTTAGAGTCAACTGTAATTGCATCCATTGTTTCTAAAAAAATACTAATATTAGAGGAAATAACTGGAAATAATTCATTAGTGCAAAATTTAGGCTAGAGTTGTAGTTTGGCTAAAAATTTACCGTTGTATTAATTATAAGTATGGCTGTTGGAATCAAAGATAACGGTTTTATATGCTCGCTTAAATATCGTACACAATTGATGTCATTATCTCTAATTCTACTACTGACTCTCGTATGTATCTCTTGTTTATTTGCTTACTAAACATTTATTTAGTGCCCCTAACTACATATATATCTCTGCAAAAGTATAACATTCACAAAACATCAAAACATATATGAAAACCGCACAAAATAATGTTTGACTTTACGTTTGACTTGTTCTGTCTAAATTTGTTTGCTCGAATGTGGCATGGAGCAACAATGTTTGCGAAACTTTTGGTTAGAAGCTTGTTCTGCGAACTGAATGTGGTTCCACAACATATGCAACAAAGTCAGTAGTTGAAGTTTTGTCTGTTGCACTTACATACACTTACATATATACACTTTTGTAAATGTATATATATACTTACAGATAACATGTAAATGTTGATAAAGTTTTTCCGGAAATAAGTGCAGTGGTTTTCGCTTTGCTGGTATTGTTGTGGCTATGAAGAAAGTTACAAACCTTAAAAAGAAATGCAAGCAATTTAATAAAGACTTTTTAGATTGCAACAAATTGTGCAATACATTTAAAGGTAAATAGTTCTAAAGGTAAATAGTAATCATGAGATTTCTTTTATAATTACTAAATGCAATTTTTGTTTTAATTAATTTCTTTTCATTTCTTGTTAAATTTTCTGTACAAAAGTATTTAAAAAGCATACCAATGCCTGCATATCCTCCTTTTGTTCGTATGGGTTAGAAAGTGTCCTTTTTGTACACGACGCTTAATTTCTGTTTTCATTTAGTTGTCTTTATGCATTCAGCTTTGTAATTAGCTCGCAAACAACAAGCGAAAAAAAGTGCAGTAGAAATTGCAGCAGTCCTTTTTACCAAAGACAGCTGCTTATTGTCCTTGTCTCAACGGACATTTTTGAGTTTTTTAGTTTCTGTCACCACTGTTGCGCATAAAAAGTTTAACTTGACATTTTTCGCAACTGTTTGTAATTTTGTCGTTTCATGCTTTAACCTTTTTTATACTCTTCACACGTAGTGTGTATAATATTATAATTTTGTTACGGAGTTTGTAACACAGTGCATGAAGCATCAACTGTCTAGTATGCTGCTTAACAATGCTAATAAACTGGGTTCAATCCACACGCGATACAAAATTTCATGAAATTTTAATTCAATACTTTCTAATTATTTCATGCGCAACAAAATTATCCACAACCATCAAAAAGGCGAAGGTAATGGCAAATCCATGTACATATTAATAAATTTTATTATATAAAAAAATCTTAAAGCTAAGCATGCATTAAAAATTAAAAAAAATAAGTAAACACTAGCATTGCCGAGCAAAAGGGCCAAGTATGAAGAGTATTAAAGCAACGGCTCTACCGAAGTTAATATTTTCTCTTGTTTTTCTTTTGTATAGCCAACCCGTTTTATTAACTTTTTTTCTGTTTCGTTTTCACTGCAGACTCCTCTGCTAATATCCTTAATTACTTTTCACCAAAACTGTTATTTCGGCATTTATTATGTAAATTCTTTTAGTAGTTTTGCAACACTCCAAGAGTGCAGAGATGTTTTGTCGTTATTAAAATATTTTTAAGTAGAAAAAAGAAAATGCTTTTATACGAAATCGGATCTTTAAGACTCCTTAAATGCGATACCGGCGAAATCCATAAGACGTACTCAATTATTGTACATTGAACGCTTTCATTTCGTCTCCAGGCATCAAGAATATGTACTACTCTTCAAATATAATCGTAGAGAAATTGTGTGTTATAATATGTAAGTCCCTCATACAAGTCTGAAAGCACCATCCACACCCAATGGTTCCATTGCGTTTACAGCTAAATCATTCAGTTCTTACTGTTTTAAATTGAAAAATAAAAAAGAATAATTGGAACTCTACAACTATTTGGAAGCAATTCTAAAAAACCCGCGAACTATATTATATCAATATGTAGTGGAGAGTCGGCACTGAATAATGATATCAATAAGTTTGATACTACAGTAGAAAAATAGCTTCAATATGAAGTCTCATAATATTTTGACATTAATGATACTTAGTACTTCATTGCCAAACAACTGCAAAATAGCATTGGCACAAATCACCCTACACTATCCTTTAAAAAGTTCTCTAGGCAAGATTGAATGCACTACTCACGTTCAATGTTTTCAGTGAATCTTATTAAGTTTTAGGCTTAAATAGAGAATATATTCACTAATTAAGACTACATTTTTATGAACACTTTCCACAGCAATAAAAAATTATGCACATAAAAAGTGAAATTTTACATAAATAAAAATTTGTTTGGCAATAAAAAGAAACGTTTTCATTTTTAGTCGACAATTTTTTTTGTTTGCTTAGACGAAACTGCATTAATTAAGACAGCGCATATAAAATGCAACTTAATGAAAATTTTGTCATAAAATATGATAAATTTACGCCTACGTTCATCAAACTTCCCACACTTCAGACCAGATCCACACTAAAATGCCCCCTTAATATAAAAACACATGCCCAAAAGTATGCAACGCAATATTTTCAACTGTTACAAATAAATTTTATGACCAAAACGCTTAAAAAATTTCTTCCTTTGACAATTTTATGACTTTGGATTTTTATGATTTACTTCCTTATGCATTATTATTATGCATATCTTAATTATACGGGTTTAATCCTTTTACCCTGCAGTACTAAACTGGACTACGGCGCACCCTGATGAATAGCAAAAAAAAAAAAAAATTATGCTGCCCTCGCGCCTTTTCCGACTGCTAAAACCCGGAGTGCACTCAGCTGTCAGTGTCTTAGGAATTAGTGAGTGGGTTGTTTTTAATTATTTTCTTAGCATTTATTTCTATATAAAATATTATTTAACTGTCATCTTCTTTCCGGCTCATTAAAATGACATAAAACTCTTGAGAAGACTTTGTCTGCTATACAGAATTTGTTTTTGGACATTTGCATTGTACGAGTATGTTGTTTATACCTTTTGTGCTTCTGTTTTTATGAATTTGAATTCGTATTTTTTATGTCCAGTCGTGGAAAGTTTATGTCTAAAAATATGAATTCGGCAAGTGAAAGGGTTGCAGTTTTAATGATTTTGACGCATGTCTTTCAGTTTTATGAGGCGTTGTTGGTGAATTGCAACTGGTTCATTATAATTTAAAATATAATTTGATATTTTTTGTTTATTATATAGCAGAAAAAGTTATAAAATTTAAGTGCTGTCTAAACAAAATGTCAGTATCTTGTTTGCTACTGAAGTTTTCTTAAAGTGTCCTAATTTAGCTTTATTACAAAATTATAAGTTCTGTGTAGAAGTAGGTTAAACTTTTTAGTTAAAACTCACAGTTGATGTGCATGCAAATTTATTTCTAAAACATTCATCTGCTAACTTACACATCAGCAATAATTGTGCGAGCAAGGAAGCTAATAGGTTCCGTTAGAGCACATTCATACATTAGCACGCATATACATCAAGCCAGAGAGAAGGCTTCTTTAGAGTACAATTACAAACAACAGAAATAGCAACGACTCAGCGATCAAGTTGAGTGAACATGTGAGTACACTCACACATCAACAACGGTTTTGTATGAGAGAGCAATATAAATATAGGGAAAACATGTTTCCTGTGCACTAACCTTAACTCAAATTTAATTCTCTGTATGTAGACTTCAATAGCTTTTATGACTAAATTGTAAAACCTATTTTTTTTTTGTTCAATTTTGTTTAAGCTTAGCGCCCACACTCTCCGTTGCGCTTCATAAAAATTCTCATATAATACGCATGTGTTTTGATTTTTACCAATTTATCAATTCGTTACGCCCGAATGCAACACCCCATCCGGATATTTTTTTTATTTATCTCGAATTTTATGTGATTTCCATGTTGTTCGCTGTTATTTTTAATTTTTATTATATGACTAAAAAGAAGTAAGGAATGGCTTTATACTGCTTTGCTGTACGACTATTGTGCTGCTTGTTAATATTTTCTTGCTGTTCAAATTACGTGCAACGCTTCCATTTTTAATGGCAAAGGAATAAAAAAAGAAATCCTAAGAAAATCAGTAAAAATTCGTATTTTTTATTTGCCAGGCGCGCGTTCGTCTAGAAAATAACTTTTCTTTTTTGTTCGATTTTATTAAATTTTTTTTTTTTTCGGTGGAAACTGACTCGTTGCGGCATCATACGTAATACACTTCCTATTTTGTGCGTTAACAATGCGTATACAACATGGAAAGCTGTGCAGGAAACGTTGCCTTCGAGTATTTTACCATTTCCGTGAATGTTGCATATCCTTCTGCAAATTATTGCCGTGTTATTATTACCTCGCATATCCTGTTGCGCGTAGACAGTCACACAAACAGCTATAAAATGCAATTTATTTAAATAAAAATCAAGTTTAATTTTCAGTATCGTAAATTTTTTGTATGCAAATATTTCGTTTTATTCGTCTTGACGTCATTGTGACAATTGGAATGCCATTCATTTCAGTTTATAAGTAAATGAACTCACACTTGATGTCTGCTTTCGGTTAATACTTATCTTTTACATATTGAAGTATCTTGTGGAGTATTCACTGAATTGCAATGTATTAACAAGATAAAACTTTAGTATCATTGAAACCGAAGTTCTGTTATACTTCTCATGAACTTACGAACATTGAATTTCAGCGAACTCGCACATAATCAAAATCATTCAACAGTTCATTCAAAATTGAATATTTGCAATTATTTTTTTGTGCTTGAGTGAGAGTTTCGATATCGTAGATAAGAGCCGGTCATCCATATCACGCGCGTGCACCAAGGTTAACATGGAGACACACTAAAATTACAAAAAATACAGCGCAAAAATGCAGCACATTGCACACAGTGATACAGCACACTGATACATGCTTACTTTATGTCACTCTCTTGCTGTTCGGCTGTGTTCTAGACAGTTACGTAACTAGAAGCAAATGAGAGCGAAACTAACCGTTAAAGTTGTATACATCAAAACACACGGGAGAAATTATGTATAGTAAGCGATAACGGTTTTGCATGAGTAAGAATTATTTCTCTTGCTCTGAAAATACACGTACTTGTATGCCAAAACAAAGAGAATACATTGCACACATACGGTTAGACAAGCGCTCAACACTATAACAACTCATTTTCGTCGTCTGTTAGCTAATTGTAAAAGTGTTACATAACTTATGACAAACTAATGATGCACCCTTTCACACCATTTTTGAAGCGTATGAAAATCGTTGAAAAAAATGTAGCCTCATTAATTGTAAAGTTGAATTAAGAAAATTCATTGAGAATTCAAGTTATCGCAGCAGCTTGCTTCGATATAAAATTCATTTCAAGTGATATGAAATTGTATGAAGTTAAAGTCCTTGCCTTTTAAATTTCGTTACTTAATTAGCTTACAATTCGCTATCAACATATATTAATCGCAGAGCATTATGAACAAGCAAAATGTCTCGATGCCAAAAACTCTTTGAACCCACACTGCTTAAAATCGTTGCTACTTCTCAGAAAATGTATGCGCAAACATATTGACATAATCGACTTTGTTGCACAATATGCTAACCGCAAATGAGGCTTAAGGCGACATTGTCAACGTTTGACGTTTATTTATTTATCTAGTATAACTCTAAGCCTTATTCCTACCAGGGCACAATCTGGCTTTGTATAACCGCAACGCTTTTACTTTGTGCAACGTTGTGCAACCGAATGCAAAGCATTGTTATTATTGCAGTTTGTTTGTTTGTTTGATGTAATTCATAAATACATTTAGGTTGCGTTACTATTGGCGTTAAGCATTTGTTGGCAGGCAGTCAGGTGATAAATGTCCTTAGAAACCACCTGTCAATGGTTAACCATGAAATGGCCTCAAGTGAGTTGTGCGAAATGTTATAAGCGGCTTTATTTACTATTTTGTTTAAAATTGATAATAGCAGTTGTGCATTATGGCTTTGAGAATTAATTTAGGTAAGAGGTACAAGTATTAACTGCATTAGGCTGTAGAAAAAAGAAAATAATGATAGATTAATAATGGAATTGCTTAGCTATATCTTAAGCGATTCAAATAGCGCAATGATATACATAGAAAGAACATTGACAGACCTCTCCCTCTCTTTTCTTATGTTTGCTTAACACTATGTTGTTTAAGTTCAGCACTATCTTGCTTCGAACTTCTTTACTGTTTTCTGGTTAATTTGCGCCTCCGTAAGTTACGCTCTCAGTAACTCACACAAAATCATTGCTGATGTGTGAGTGTGCTGATGTGTGAATGTACCGTTATATTGTGAATGCTTTCGCAATGAACTATTGGCACCATTTGCTTACATTTTGCTTCCACTTGCATTCTGTACAAAGACTTTCCGTCTTTCTGCTTCTTATTTGATAGCGAAGTTGAAGCTTTATTTAAATCACTAGGAGTTATTCCCGGCGTTGCCCGCGGTCAAATTTACCAATTACAATTCTTACATTTTCAAATCGAGTATCAAAAACATTGGTTATTACCATTCAGAAGTAGTTTCAAATTGGGTATTTAGCAGCTTTAAAAAAAAAAATCATAGGTATATACCATATATACAAAAGGTGGGCGGGACACACCCCATTTGCAATTTTTTTAAAATCTTTTACTCCCACTCTTGATGATTTTCCCATTCAGTCAGTCAGTCAGTCAGTCAGGAAAAGCATTCTTAAGTGTATAGATAAAAGTTTTCGCTGCTTACTTCTACAGAAGTTGTAAAATTTACGAAAATTCAACAAAACACACATGCTGCGATTTTTAAACAGCCATTTCTTTATCAACACGCATGAAATCAGCGTCATAAATTGTATCGTTTCTTTTTTATTTTACGTGTGTACATCATGAAAAGTCTAACAAAATTTCTATCATCGTAAAAACCAAACACTTTACGCATCGAATTACACGAAACAACCAGCCGAGAAAGGAAAAGTAAAGGAGTAACAACATTTACACATTAAAATCGCATAAAAATCACAAATTGAATTGAAAACTTGCCGGAAAATGGCAGCGTATAAAAAAAGGGTGTATCTGTTCAAAAAACCCTCAAAGCAATCAATTAAAATTGGCAATAAAAATCAGTTGGCAATATATCTCAAGTTACATGGAAACACATAAATACTCGTATACCGAAGAGTGCTTTATTCCACAATAGATTTAAAATGCATTTAAATTTCCTTAACCTTAAAGAGTAATGGACGTTTTGTCTGTAATGTAATAACAAAATTAATTAATGTATTAGCACATTGCTTTTCATCGGCCAATTCAAATGTAAAATTTCTTAATAATTGTACTACTATTGACTTCATCAAGAGCATGGCATATTTTTGCCCAATGCAATTACGTGGACCCAACATGAAGGGTAAAAATGTGCCGGCATTAACTTTAGGCGTAGCTTGTATATCAAAACGTTCCGGTTTAAAGTAGCCGGGATTCGGAAAGAACTCTTTACAACGTCCGCTATAAAAGGGTGAAATGATTATGCTGCTGCCTGCAGGTATATGATAATCATCTGGAGTAAAAAAAAAATAACTTTATATTTCATATAAATATTAAAATCAAGCGCTTACTTATAACACAATCTGCTGTTGCTCTACGCGCCAATACTGGCCCTGGTGGATATAGACGTAGCGTTTCTTTAATGCACATTTCAATATAATGCAATTGTTTAAGCTGTTTAAAATCAATCTCTCTAGATTTATCTGTACCACAAATTTCGAAAATTTCTGCACGACATTTTTGCTGACAATCATTAAATTTGGATAGATTATACAAAAGAAAATTCAATAGTATTGCCGTAGTATCGAAACCACCGAATATTATGGTATCAACTTCAGCACGTATCTCTTCATTACTGAGCGGCAATTCATTTATACGCGCTTCGAGTAATGTATCCAGAAAGGTCAACTTACGACGCATGAAAATCTGTTCTTCCTGAATGGTTTCATTTTGTGTTTTGGGCGTGATTGGCTCCTTCAATTTCAGTTCAGCTAATTCAATGCGCCTGTTCTCTATAATGCGATCCGAGATATCGTGTAGTATTTGTAGTGCACATTTTTCTTCTTTTGCTAGTTTTGTGTATTTGTAGATGATTTTTGGACGATAGAATATGTTGAAAAGGCGACGTTTTAATATATTGTGTGTGCTGTGTATATAAGTATTTAGTAGTAATTGATGAAATATTAAATTTATGTACTTACTTGTGTAAAGCTTTTATATATGCTGATCTCTGTTCTGCCTGGCTTGCTCCTGAAACACCCAAAGCAGTTTCTATAAATACAATATTATTATAAAGTTTTAATATAAGTTATAAATGCTGAACAACCAACTAATATATGAGAAGAACTATCACAACATCTTTTTTTATTAAACAGACAAATGTTTTAGCCGCAGAGACATGTGTTTCGAACCCAGCTACAAGTTCTCATCATTTTGCTGGTCCCACATTGCATATTTTTGCCCAGTTTATATACTCTTAGCGCACATTTGTTTTTGTAATACTCTTTAACGGAACATACTCTGAATCTTGTCGTACACACACGCACACACTGTTCCTTGCATCAACCAACAAAACACAATTTCTTTATTTTTTTTATGTTGAAATTTTGTTCGAAAATTTTGAATATTGTTCAAAAATCGGTTTAGAGTAGATCTGAATAATGATTCGTCGCCTTGTTTAAGATTAAGATTTGAAAGTGTATTTGCTAGAACATATTTTTTGTTTAACGTATCACACTTACCACAAATAGTATCAATTGTGCATAAACTTGCCCATGGAAAGAAATCACATGGTTCGCTTCGATTCACAAACGGTTTCAAATTCCTCACCAATTGTTCTGCATGTTGTTGAAATACTGAAACAAATTGTTGCAGCATGCCATAACGAAAGGCAGGCGTTATCAGCTTTCTATGCACAGTCCATTTATCAACGCTACTGGTAAATAAACCTTCACCAAGCCAATTCTCAAACACTTCATAATCACCGGTTTTCTCTAGTAATTCAGTTGCACTCAATAAGAGCTGCATATCATTTGGATTGCAATTGAAGAAGAACAACTTGGTGCCAAACCAAAGCTTCAAACGATGTTCTGCGCCATAACGTTCCAAAAGGCTGTAAGCACTTTTAAATGGATTACCACTACTTAGTATCATTAGTACATGATGTATATGTCCAATTACAGGCAATGCTGGTGGCTGTGGCCAGTTACGCGTTTTCTCATTGACTTCATTATGTTGCAGCTGACAGATAGCTATGACTATGCAGCTGAATACCGCGATTAAGACTAAAAACATATTTCTAACAATTGATCTATGTGCAACACTTTTATTTATAGCGAACTTCAAATCGAAAGATCATTAGGCAAAAGCAGCATAACCTTCGCCTAATGTCGTCTAGACTTCAAGAAGTCAATTGTGTAATCTTTTTGTTTTTTTTTTAAGAACGTTTTTTGGTGTTAATCGGCGAAGATTTCTTAAGCAATCAGTTTGAATATTCTCAAAGTACTAATTTATATTTTCTAATTTCTACGTTTTTATATATTTTTAAATCTTAAAATCTAATTTTATTATAATATATTTGCGTACTTAAACTACAAATGTAAATAAGCTTGCTTATATAGTATTGATTTGTATGAATATTGTAATTTTTTTTTGGGTCAAATGTGTGAATGTATTATTAATATGCAAATTTTTATACGTCAAGGTCGTTAAGTGCAGTTTTAACAGTGGTTTTTAACCCAAAATGTGTTGCTTTGCCTAATTTATTTAGAATTTAGTCGCTCCAGTGAGGAGCATGTATTTATACTCCTACGAATGATTGTGTTTAGCTTAAAGATGACAGCGGAATTGCGCATTGTTTGATGCGCTGAATAAATGATTCAAAAAAGCTGAAGTGCTAATGTCGACTCTAATTTAATTTCGTGCAAGTACAAATTTCGGTTGTATTTGTCGTTACAACATTTATAGAGACTTTCCAATCTGCTCAAAATTATCCAAATTTCCTATTTTTAGAAAAATTCTCCTTCCATAAGTCAAAAATATGTTCTCCTGGTAGGTCTCCCATTTCACGCTCTACTTATAATATATTCGTACTCCTTATCATACTTATTTTGAACGTACTCGTTGATTTTGCCTTACTAATAGTTTTTGCCATACTAACTGGTTTCGTACTGATCATTTGTTTTCACTGTAGACACAGGTTTAATCTTGCTCGTTGATTACGCCCCTTTACAGTTATGTCTTACTCATTGGTTTCGCATATGTTATTATCACCTTGCTAGTTGGTTTCATCATTCGTACAGTTATTATTATTATTATTATTAGTTTGTTTTACCCTTATTCTAGTTTAGCCTTACTCGTTGCTTTCGTCGTTCTAACGATTGGAGTTAACATCAGTTTCGCCTAATTCATAGTTTAGTAGTACTTATTGATTTAGCACTTGCAAATTTAAATATTTAAATACACTTTAAAGCATTCAATAGGCATCAACTATAGCATAATAACATATTTAATTTATTTAATTATTGCATCTATAGATTTCATAAGCAAATAGTGTGTTAACTATGCACGTACAATATATATTGTATAATATCTCTTATCAGTTGCAATGTATCAAATTAATTTCAATACTTCAACTGTTTGACTGTGCTACAAGAGATTGTCAATCTAAGCTATTTATATATCTAATAATATAAAACAAGAACATGATACAAGCAAAACCAACTACTACAACCCATAATATTCTATGTAATATTGCGAATTTATAATAATGTTAATTATTATTTGCATTGCATTACAGCTTCAATTTAGTTTATTTCGAGTATGAAGGCAGGCAAATAATTGAAGGCATAAATAGGCAAAATTAGATGCATATAAATTTACAATTGCATTATCTAATGGTCAAACAGGAATACATGTAAATATTTATTGTACATATAAAGATACACATAATTACCTATCTATATATGTGCTTGTACATGTTGTATAAACTCACATGCCAATATCATGTGACAGGCTATGTGTGTGGTATGTAACACTTTGAAAATTAAAAGTGATATGCCCAAAGGGCACTTTAAGAGACACATACCAACAGCTAAGTTAGAGAATAAGGCTCAAACTGAAGATATTCTTGTAAACTAATTTGAATTTATGTTATTGTTGTTGTAGCAACATGTTTGTCTCTTGTACCATAATTATCAGCATAGCTACTTGCAACAAATACTAACTGCCTGTCTGTCTGTATGTCTGTCTGATTGTGACAGTGACTATCACAATATAATTATGCGGCAGACTGTTGCTGCTGCTGTCAAAGAAACTGACAGTCAAGTTGTACAATTTGGTTTTAGGCTTGAAGAGAAGGAGGGAGAGAGTTTAATATTGGTTGCATTTAATTATTGTTTATGCATTAAACGAAGCCCAGCATATCAACAACATATAATAATAAGGCTATTAAATATAATGTTGCACATGAGTCTATTGCTTTCGTCAATTTATACAAGCTCTCAGATCTCATTGGTTTCACTCGTTAGTTTAGCCTTAGCTCCTCAATGATTTCGCCATTTAAATAGCATTTTGCTCCACCTGAGTTCGACTACCTTACTGTTTCATCTTATTCGTTGATTGGCCTTATAAAAACGGTTTACGGCCTTCTTTTATTTTTGTATTATTGTTTTTGCATTTCTTCTTATAGCTTCATCTTACTCGTTTGTTTCGCGTATCTAACGCGTTAACTTTCGTCTTACTCGTTTCTTTCGCATATCTAGCGCGTATACTTTCGTCTTACTCGTTTGTTTCGCTTGTCTAACGAGTATAGAGTCTTCTTACTCGTTGGTTCACTTTGCTCGTTGCTATTGCATAGCCGGCTGTGTGTGTAGTGTAGACATAATGATTTTACTAAAACTCTTTTAAATCTTTAATCTAAAACAATTAGCGAGTATTCTGCAAATTGTATATGCAATACAAATAAGTAATTTTTTTTTTTATTTTTATAAATTTCTAAAAACGTGCAGCAAAAACGATTTTCCATGACTTAAATCTTAATTTAAATTCCATTTGCAAACGCTAATTTCATTAGGCAAGCAATTAAAGCCTTTAATGCATTTCAAAATAACGCAGAACGACGACGATGACAACGACGCACAACAATTAAATTAGATTTCCAATAATAGCAAATCGCAAGAAAATGCGTTGGAGATGAATACCCAACTAAAAACTATACAAGTAACTCATGCTGCAATAATGGCTGCTGCCGAAAGCGGAAACGGAAGCGCGTCAACGACAGTTACGGCGCTGTTTCATCGACTTTCCCTTCACGCTGTACTACAAACCACAAAATTTTACGAAATACTAGTAGAGAAATAGCTATATGTAATTTTCTTTCCTGTTGAGCAAGCTCAAACCAAGCATCTATACTAGTGCATGTCCTGCGGGGCTTCTTACACTCAACAGGCAGGCAGGAAAGCAGGCAGCAAGCTGTTAATTTATGCGAAACGCGGTCTGCGTCGTTGCATTTAATTGTGAAATTAAATTTGATGCGATTAATGTTGACACAACATGCGATTAGTTGGCTTTGCTTATATGCGATTGCTGGAAAATTTAGATAGAAGAGGTAGGTAGCTGGAAGAGAATGGCAATTAGAGGTAACGCTGTATTTGTGTATATTGAAGTTCTTTAAGCGAGTTCAAAATACAGCAATTTTTGGATTGGTTTTAAAGTTCTACATAACAAATATTGTTTATACAAAAAACGTGCCAAAAAATATTGAAAATATAAATCAAGTAATAGTACACAAGCATTAAGTGATAAATGCTTGCTATGTTGGCAACATGTTGTGCATGAGCATGCACAGAAGACGACGACTTACAATAAAACAAACCGCCTTAAACGACACCAACTGAGGCAACAAATCACCAGTGATGAACACACAATCAGGCACACAGACTCCTTCAATAGTTGCTACTACAGACATCAACAGAAAGCCAAAAAACATTTGTCTGACATCAGCTAAAACATGTGTTATATGGCGCTTAACTCAGAAGACGTAGGATATGCGCTCAGGAAGCCATTTTATAAAATTTATAGCACTGTTTTTTTATTATATAAGCATTTTTCTATTGCATTGTGTGTGTTTTCCTTTAACAAATCTTTTTGATATTTGAAACGTTTAAAATTTTTGTTTTAAAAATAATAAAAGCCACTTTAACTAGACATTTGTGTTAATTAAAATATCGAAAGCATGAAAAACGGACAGAGTGAAAGAGCGAGAGAATTTCATATTGGTTGCATTTAATTATAGTTTATGCATTGAATAAAGTCCTGCATATTAACAAGTTATAATAATACTATTAAATATAATGTTGCACATGAGTAAATCTTTTATCAATTGAATCAAGCACTCAGATCTCATTGGCTTCGCTTGTTAGTTTATTCTCGGTGTTTCATCTTATTCGTTAATACATCTTTTGCTCGTCGTTTCGAGTTATCACCTATGTGTGATGAGTTGTATGAATATTATTGGCAGGGCTATGCCTACAACTAGACCAACTATTATTCGTACGCATTGAAAAATAGTTTTGCCATATTAAATGGTTTAGTCGTACTCATATTGGTTGTGTCTTACTCGTTGTTTTCGTGCTTATAATTTGTAGTTTGGTTTCACCTTATAATTTCATCTTATTTGTTGATTCGTAGTTTTCTACTCGTTGGTTTCTTTTTGTATTCCTTGGTTTCGCCGATCTTATAGTTGCATCTTACGCGTTGTTTTGTCATTATAACTTTGCGTTACACGAGTCTTATAGTTACGTCTTACGTGTTGATTTGGACTTTCTTATAATTTCTCTAATAGTTTCGTCTTACTCGTTGGTTTTGCTTTTCTTATACGGTGTGTGTTTTTCTAAGAGATTAAAACTTTACGAAATTAAGCCTGGAGGTCCTTTTTTGTTATTTAAGCACATTTCAATGTATTGTATTTGCTTTCCTTTAATGAAATCTATTTGGCATTTAAATAGTTTGATATTTTTGTGTCAAAAATAATAAAAGCCACTTCAACTACATATTTGTACTAATTAAAATGTCGAATGCATGAAAATCATGCACAAAAACAATTGTAATAATTGTAATTAATGCGCGCGTTGAGTTAATAAATTTTTGTATTCAGATTTCATATATCGAATGCAAATTTTAAATAAATATTTTTGTATGCTGGCTTGGCTGTGTGTTAAATAATCACAATTAAGTCACTGACATCATGCTGAACTTGTGTTTTTTTTTTAACAAATATTGCGTTAATTTTTTTTGTTTAATGAAACCTGTGCATACAAAAGGATATACGCGCAAAGGAAACACGTCGAGCCATGAATAAATACGGCATTAATTAAAATTATGGCAGTAGAGTAGTTAACGACGTCGTCGAGGCGAGTATATTATGCATTCAATATATACAATTACAATGAATTCATACCTCACAAATAAATACGTAATTGATGTGTAAAAATTATATAAATATTTGCATAATTTATTAAAGATTTTTATTGTAATTCGTAGACTCTTACTTTAATTCCATACTAATACATTTTTGTAGTGAAAAGTCGACTCTAAATTAATCTAAATTAAATCTCTGCCTATTAGTATTTATTGGTGCGAATTGAGCTTAGAGTTGGGTTTAATATCAATATTAGTTTTGTCTTGTTGATTTCGCGTTTATCATAGCTTTGTTTTACTCGTTGGGTTTACCTTGTTCAAAGATTTGTTTTACTCGTTGGTTTACGTACGTATAATTTGTGGTTACTAGTTACTTTCGTTCTGCTTCTCGTTTCGTCTTACTCGTTGGTTTGACTTTCTGCTGGTTTACTGTTACTTGTTGATTTCGCATAACTAGCTAAGTATAGTAATTTACAAAAACAATTCCCACAGATATTTTCAGCAACAACTTTCGATTTTTTTTTTATGCAGCTTACAAGTTTTTTTTAAAGCAAAGTCGACACCTAATTAAGCTGAATTTTTCTTAGCTTTATTAATACGATTTTAAGCGGATAAATAGCCAGGTCACAGTTGACTATAGTGCAATAGTTTATTGCTCTATTATTGAAATGCATTGCAATTAATTATTTGTAATGCTTTATATGCATATGTACATATAGTAAAATCAAGTGCAATTTAACCTCAATTAACGCTCATTAAACTCGACTTACTTTCGCCAGCGTTTTAGTTTTAATTGCCAGCTAGGTGCGCTGATCTACTACGCTCGTTTGCTTTGACTTTGTACAACGTAACTGTTGTAATCTGTTGACTTTTGTACAATGAGATACAAAAAATATCTAACACGTTTTTTTTCCACTTCGCATTTTCATGAGTATGTCATGTAATGCGGCTAAATAAAGATACAATAACTAGTTTAACTTTATAATAATTGTACGTATAGAGTAATAAAGTTTAATAAACCTTTTTTTAATTATTTTATTTTTATTTTATTTGCAGAATAATCAAAAAAAAATTCCAGTTAAATTTTGAGCAGTGTTTAATGCGCACAGCGTAAGCGCGCTGCTCAAACTGTGATCGCAATGCTGCGTTTGTGCATATAAAACTGTAGTGAACTTAAAACCTAAGCCAATTGCGCTCAAACTGTTTGGTAAGTGAAAAATTTGAATCTTTTTATCATTTCAGTTAAAAACCTTATTTTATTTAAAGTACATCGAACCTAAAAATGTATATATGCAATCAATTTAATCATCTTTTTATTGCACCCAACGGCTACATATATATTTTTGCTAAAATTAACGCCTGCCTTTTCCTTTCGGTCTAAAAAAAAAATTCCAAACTGCACAACTTTAATCACTTAAAAAGATACATAAATTCACGCCTCGCTGCGCACCGAGTTCGTGGCTTTAGTTGTTAACCTTCGTCGATGTACATTTTAACTAAATGCCTTCATTTTATTTTTCTGCGTACGAAATTTTTTTATGAAATAATTCGCCTTCGTTGCCGACAGCAAAAAAAGATATTCTAAAAACTTCATTTCAAAAAATTTCCATTAAGCGCCGCCGTCGTACACAACACTCAACAAGTAAAACTTGCATTACGTACGATATTGCAGTACTTTCAAATTGAGTATATTAAATCGTACAATTCTGTCTATTCACATATTTCTGGTTTTCTGCTGGTTGTAGTACTTAACCTCGTAATTTAGTTGCATGCAGTTGCTTAAGTTCTATACTGTAATTGCAATGTGGTGGCCAACACTTTGAGTTTTCCAGTTTATACCTTTTACATTACTTGCTAGTCGCACTTCTAGATCAAGTCATGAACATACACATGGACAGATAGACAGAAAGATCGACAGACAAGTCACGTTTCGTTGCGTTTTTATTCTTTTGAGTGTGTCTCTGCATACGAAAAATGATATAACAAAAAAATATCAACTGGTTTTCTCATATGGCATTCTTATTGCCAAAAATTACTAAATTCAGTTAATATTGTTGTTGCTGTTGTTGTTGGCCGGTTATGCGCGTTTTTTTCATCGACAGGGTCGCAATTTGATCGTGTTGCTTGCTTGCGTTTCTAGCACCGTACTCTGTGTGCAATTGTGGGCAAATTGGCATTTTGTTTAAAATGTTTGCTCAGTGGTTTGCAATGTATACAAATGTGTACAAAGTTGAATGAATTTTAATAATATAATAAAGCATTGCAAGAGTAAGTGTAGCATCGCCGATGCTAGGTACATTTGTATTCATAACACTAAGTTTACAAATTGATATCGTTGCATCGTGACGATGTTATTTGGTATTGCATCGTTTGAAAAACGAATACTTTAGTAAACGATGCGACAACATTGCATCGTTTTCCACGAGTAATTGCCGATTATTTTTTTACTTACTCGTGCAGGGCTCTAATATTTTATGTAATATAATAAAATAAATATGCCAAGTTCAAGTCAAAGCAGCAAAAGTTTACCTTGTCTTTGGGTGCAAAATCTAATTTAGCTGCTTACTTTAGAGACAAAGGTACTGAGTAGAACATTTAGGCTTTTAAATTTTCTACATGATGCCATATTCTTAAATGTTACACCCACAACGAAAACAACAACACGCTCGGCCATCACAGTTATTGGGAACCGACACATTTGTTTCAGAACTGACTCATGTAAAGTTTCTTCTTGGGATATATCAATCACAATAACTGAGGTGGAGTTTATTGCTCCTTTAGCTGAAGTTGAAATATCAATTGGAAAGGCCAAATCTTTAAGGAGCAATATTTCATTCCATTCGTTCGTCTTAGAAGTCGCTTTGTATACTCTACATAACAAATAATAAGTTACAAGTTTTCCGGTTTTGGAAAATACCATCCCAAGGGGGAAATTATATATATATTTTTTTTCTCCTTTCAGACAACACCGACAGAACTTCTAGTTTAGGTAAAGAGTTTTTCGTCTGCGACTTGACAGTTTCAATTGTAGCCATATATGGCCACCCTAAACAAATTTTGATAGAAATGACCACTTAAGTTAACCTTTTCATCTTAGAAAGATATAAAATTCAACAACGTGACGAAATTTTTAAGCGGTATTACGGGAGTTCACATTCTATCTTGAAAAAAATACAATTGGACTGAGTAGAATTCGCAGAAGATAATGGAAGCTCCATTGCATGCGCAAAAAAATCACTGTTTGGCCTGAATTTGGTTCATATGGCTGCATTTATGTCGAAACGAAAAATGAGAATCAAAAACTGCGCTTAAAGTATGAAGTCAACCATATGAATGAGTTCATATTCCCTTACTAATATGTAGTAGTATTACAGCTTTTGAACTTCATTAAAATTTTGCAGAAATTTCAAACTGTTAGTTTTTAATTATTACATTTTCAAAGTGTCAAGTCGCAGATGAAACACCTTTTATACATTCATACCTTTTGAGCTCTTCAACAACGGTTTGTTAGAAGTGAGTATTTTAAACACTTCATAAAATTCATAATTAAAAGGTAAACTGTGTCTTTTTGGCTGAAAACTATAGTTAGTGAATCCTACTCATTAAGTTATCTACACAATACGGTAATAAACCTTCTAAACACACAATTATTTTTTCTCAAATAAAAAATGGTGTTGCTGAGAATTTTCACACAATACTTCATGTTTAAAAGATTTATAAACACAATTGTTTTGTTTCTGGAAATCCAAGAGCAACTTCAAGATCTTCAAATACAACTTGGCTCATGCATAAATCAAGCATTAATATTTTCTATGAAACTGTAAATGGGATGGCGTTTCTCAGCAGACGTTTTCCCAAATACATTTCTTTTTCATTTACCTAGTCTGCGCAGCTTCATTAAGTTTGATGAAAACGCAGACGGACAGACGGACAGACGGACAAATAGTCAGACAGGTAGGTAATTGAACTCACGCGAACTTCCCACGAGTGTGTGTATGTGTTTGTGTGTGTATAAGAGATAGCTACTGATCGAAAGTTGCTACAACAGCTGAGTTTGCAAAAGTTAGATACATAGCAGCGCTCTATGCGGGAGAGCACGCAAAGTGAAAGAGATAAGTAAAAAATGCAGTTTTCTAAACGTGATTCGCGCATTAAGATGATATAACAAAACCAAACTTAAAGAAATTAATTAACACACTACAGTATGTGCGAAAAGTATGCGTGTGTGAGAAGTAAAATTAAAAAGAGAGCACGAGAGAGCAAGCATATGTTGTATCAGCTGTCGCTACCGAATCGAAAACGAACTCAAAGCGAATACCCAAACGATCCGCTGTGCACTCAACTCGCAGCAGAATTTTGCTTCTTTGCCAAGTGTTGAAGCATTTTCAAGCTCAGTTTTGAGCCAAGTTGCGACGCGTTCAGACAGACAAACTGACAAACTCGTTTAAACAATTTCTATACGATATATTTTAAATAC
This sequence comes from Leucophenga montana, assembly GCA_035044765.1. Lineage (NCBI taxonomy): Eukaryota > Metazoa > Arthropoda > Insecta > Diptera > Drosophilidae > Leucophenga > Leucophenga montana. Next base: position 2,326,516 of record JAWNNQ010001640.1, on the reverse strand, counting down.
AACATTTTCGAAGTTGGCAAGCTGGCCTCGCGTTACATGTACCAAAAACATAAATAAATAAATAAAATTTAAGTCAATGTGCGCTTTAATGCCAAAGTTAATTGCGCTGATTGCATGTCAGAAAGCATTTTTTTTGGATAGCCAACGCCAATAAACTAAAAAACCAAATTTTACTTTCGTTTTTCCAACCAACCAAAAAAAAATAAAAATAACTTTCTTTAAATTTATTGCATCGTTTTTTTTTTTTGTTTTGACTGTCGCGTCCATATTTTCTTTCTGTTTTTGGTGTATTTCAACAAGTTTTCTTCGAAAAACTTGTCAATGAATGAAAAAATTAACAAATCCGAAAACGAAATTAAGAAAGAGTACAACTCAGAACGTGCTGTGTGAAGTGTTAATAAAAGCGAATAAATAAATAAACCATAAATATTAACTGCTACCATACCTCCAAACAACACGCGGCTCAAATCACCTCCATTAACACCTTCAAAAGAGGAAAATAAGAAAAAATAAATAAAATCATGGATGTCGCTTGGCGTTTTCGCATAATGTTATTTGCTGCTGTGGCCTTGTTATTATTTGGCGATTTTTATGGTTATGGCAGTGTAAGAGGCGTTAAATCGGATCCAAATCAGGTCGCTGCACCAACCGGACCGGGCAAGTTTCAACAGAAAAACGCCGAAATCGAAATAAGCGAAGGTGAGTAACAAAAATTCGATAACGAATTAGTTTTCAATTATTACAAAATTGTTGCTGCATTCATAATTATTACCATCACACAAATTTATTTATTTATGCTTAATTATTTACACTCGTTCAATTTGCAGTTTAAGGCATTTTCTTTTAATATTTTATTTTTAATATTGTGCCATAAAAAAAAAAATGAAATATTATTCTTTGTTATACTTCGCCACCTCAAGTCAAGGTTAAATTTGTTTTGTACGCCTTTGTTCAACACGTGAAATTATAATTAGTTTTTACCTTATTTGAGGCTTTTGTTAATGGATTTCGTTAAGTTTTTAGTTTATGTTGCATTATTGTGTGGGTTTATTTTGCTGATTAAGTTTTAGAAATGAGTTTGTCTTGCTTTGTTTCCTAAATGGTATTAAGTAAAAAACAGAATTTTGTTGTGACAAATCAATTTTTATTGAGATTTTAAAACTTAATTATTATTATCTTCATAATTAAGATTTGGAATAGTTTCTACACTCGTCATATATAATACAATTTAAAGAAGTACTAGTGGATCTGTCTGACTATTCACTGCTCACTTTATTTTCACCATTCTTTGTATTCTGAAACGTTGAGAAAATTTGTCATTACACAATATAAAAACAACATATTTAAGGCATCGAATTCGGAGAATGGAACAATAGGCACTATTATGCGGGGGAAATTCTAGTGTGGATACTTCATCTCAGTTCAATGTCAGCATAGTGAAAAAATAAGTCCATAGAACTCCATAGATATTCTGGATTTTCATTTATTACTTTTGGTCCCTTTAGTTCCTAAAACTATTTATCTGTTGGAGCACTTTTATATAAATCTTTATCATTAGAAAGATAATGTCCACTTGGAGAGATTAGATAAGATGAAAATTTTATTATTTACAATACTCTTGAATGTAAATCATCGTAGCGCAGTAGAAATAACCGATCCCAAACGACAAACAAAGCCGATTTTCACCAAAAGAAAGTTATGCTTTCAAAATGGTGAGACTTCTAGGGTGTGCTGTTTTTCGAGCTCCTACCGCGGAGCTGTCGTCAACTGAATGATTTGAGCACATCTCTTGCAGAGAGGCGGTCATAACTCATCAATTGCAAAGGCGTAGTGTCCTACCATGATACCATAACTATGTGAGACCACATACAAATTTGGTGACTCGCCAGAAGTTGATGGGAAATATTGTGACATCCTCTTTACTCACCGCACCTTGCCCCATCAGAATACCAGATGTTTTGTTCTGTGCAAAACGGCTTGAATGCTTTTGTACTACTTGTATTTAAATATTGAAATAACAATAATAATTTAGTATAATAGAAATAGCTGATTGGAGTCTTAGCTGTTAAAACATCAATGTGCTGAGATAAGAGTATAATAGGCACAGATAAGATGTTACAAGGCTTCTGCAATACCTGATTCCTGCAACTTTCTGTAGCCTTACTGCGTGGGCAGTAATAGATGAGCTAGTGATTCCTTTGCATACTTCTTAACGTAGTTAGTATATTATAAATAATGTACTTCTCGATAGTGTTGGAGATTCTGTAGCATCTGTTGCCAATCTGACTTCTTCTTGTGCTAATTCAGTTGCTAATTCCTATCAATTCATGCTTTGGTTATTCCGAAACCAGTAAACACGCGTTCTCTTAGAGGTGATAAGTGTATCTGGTGTTTCTATGGTCATGAAAGTATTTTTTACTTCATCAAGTCGGTGAGCTTGGTTTTAATTGCCGCTGCTTAACTTGTTTTTGAAGCTCGTTAACATATATTGAGACAGATACAATAGTATTACAATTCACAAAATGACTTTGCTTAGAATATTTCATTATAAATTCAATACAAATTAATTTTCATAGTACAAAGTTCTATAAAATAAGCTCTTCAAAAGAAGCAGCGGAAAATTATTCAATGGCATAGATTTTATTCTAAAAAATAGACAAACAAAAAAATGCATAAACCGGACCTTCAATATAGTAGCTAATATCCGTCATTTGATGCTAAACCGATGGCATTGTATTCGATGTAACTGTCGCAAGATATATTTTTTTATTTATTTCAACAAAAAGTCAATAAAACCGGTTAATACTTCCTATATACGCCTGCTACAATATTTATATGTGTGAAAAGTAACGTAATGTTTCGAAAACAAAAATATCTTTATTTAAACAAGAAAATCAATATGATTGGATAAATGTTAAGCTTTTATGTGCTTCAAGTGCGCTAACTTGGAAGTGACTTCAAAATAACACATGTCTGATTTAAGCGATTTTTTCATGCCTACATTTCTAGGCACTTAGAAAGCCTCTAAATAAATTTTAAGATCAATAACTAACCAAGAACTTTACATAAAATTTAATTAAATTTTAAAATGTAATGGCTTGAATATTCAAGTATATATTACTTTTAGGGTTCTTAAACATCTTATAGAGGCTTTCCATTGGAGCCAAAATTCACATGCTCAACATTCATATTCCCAACATTTGATTCTTAACTTTTACATTCTTAAATTTCCTCTTTCCACTGCCCAATTTTTATTGGCGCTAACATGTGAGTGGCAAAATGACGTTCGCTTTGTTTAAATATAAGCTGTGTGTGTTGAGTATAGGAAATATGATACGATATCAATAATATATGTTGAAAATATGAAGAATGTGGCCGTTGGAAAGTGATACTATTATTCACTGTGTTACAAACTTTCTAACAAAATCAATAGTACCCATTTTTCACACTATACTATAAAGACTCTAAAACGAAATTAAAAATATTGTGCAATACAAATTGTAAACGTAAAACTTAGTAATAAAATAAAAGTGAATATCACCGTCAATGCATTTGGAAGTTTTTTAAATTTTCTATATATAAATATATAAAAAACTTGTGTTAAACCAAAAAAAAAAAAGTTTATAATTATTGCAAAATTACACACAAAAAGTGTCTTGAAACGATGCCAAGTGAAATTATGTAATTTTTGTTGTGTGCCACTTTTGAAAGCGAATTAAAATAGAGGAAACGTAAAAATTGTCGTGTTTAAGTCTCCAACGCCATCAAATAAATATTATTAAACAAATAAGACACGCGCCTAAGGCAGCAGCTCATCCAAACATACTTTAAAATTTGGCTGCCAAACATTTATCAAACATACGATATAAACACTTCAGTCGTCTAACAAATAATTCAAAGTCGCTGTTGAACATTTCCCAATAAAATTAATGCTATAGAAATGCACACTTTTCTTCTTTGAATTTGATTTTGAGTTCAAACTTGGCATAAAATTTACATTTAAAGGTGTCTATAAAAAGAAAAAAAAATAGAAAAAAGCTTATTTAAATGCACAATAATATTATGCAATAAGTGTCAAAGAGGTCACTAGCAATGAATGAAATAAACAAATAAAATATATCCATTGTTTATAGCGTAGCATCAGCTATCGAAGCATCATCAAACAATATTTTCAATTTATTTATTTTATTTATTTAATTTTGCGGCGTTTTTGATTTCAGATTTGTAATTTGAGTAGTTTTTGCAAAAAACATTATTTATTTATTTGTAATTTATTACATTGCAGTTTAATGCATGTTCAAGCAGCTATAGATACTTTTGTAGCTTATAGATACTTTTGTATCTTTGATACTATACAACGTTCGCATTAGACTTTGCATACACAGGTTCAGGTTTTGATTTTCGTAATTTGTATTTGTTATTTTAGTTGTGCGGCTCTACTAAAACTTGTTGCAATGCCGCATCTTGTCGGGTTAGTTATATGCTTTCTTCTGTGCATCATAAAATCGTAAAGGTGAAAGTGGAAATGCGCTGTTGAAGTGTAAAGTTTGTGCAAATGAAATTTAATAATGTTGTTGACTTTTGTAGTGGTTTGTTGTTTTGCGCGTAATAAAAGTAAGTTCAGTCTAGGTTAATGCGGAACAAGTGCTGTGGAAAAAATATGAAGTTTAGTCATTGTTTATATACCTAGATCGTAAAAAGGGAAATAAAGTCGTTAACGTGGGTTTTTTGCATGGTGTTTATAGCATTTCACTTTCTGCTGTGGTATACCTAAGTTACATAAATCATAGTTCGTTGAAGTTATCATGCATCATTGCTGTTGCATCTTTTTAGAAACTTTCCAATGTTTTCATCAATTTACTGTCCAAGTTTGAACGTTCACACATCGTTACAAAATTGCAAAGCTATTCATGACTGGCTGGAGGAGTGAATGAAGAAAATCGTTATCAAAACGACAGATCATCAAGAACTATGGTGACTAGAGAAAGAAAGAAAGAGGGCACATCAAACAAATCAGAAATAGACAACCATAAACTTGTACTAGTGCAGATAAGCACATGTGTTTTATATTCTTTTTGTTGTCTTTTTCTCTCGCTGTGTCCTTCATTTCAATGATTATACAGTGAGCTGATTTGAAAGGTAATGACAACACAGTTGTGTTTTATATTTTTATCTGTTGTTCTTGTTACTTACTCTTTGAAAACAGCAGCAGACGACATCTGTTAGATTAGTTAGCAGACAGAAATTTGCACCAGATATACGTTGAATCATTGTGGTAGTATTAAGCAGCAATGGTGTTTTAATTTTATTTTGGATTATTTGCCTAACACATTTGCTAGTTGCATAGCGCACTTAAATAGTAAATAGTTTTACATATAGATAAATATAATCAAAAGTACTACAGAACATGCTTTCGCCTCAAAATCTCCCAATTTCATTCATAAAATGTAGTAGAAGCAATTACGTTCGAGATTTAATTATTAAATTATTACTTTAAAAAGAATTTAAAAGAAAAAATTATATGAATTTCATGGAAATTTTTCTATACTTAAACATAAATAAATAAAATTCTCATATAATACTTCGTCGCATCGATTCTTGATACAAAGAGCAGTCTAGTCAAGTTTAATCGAAACATTTATTGCCTAAAATAGTCAGGAAGTTGTATACCTTCGAAAATATACACATCATAGCTGAATTAATGCGGTATGACTTTGCGTAATTTCGAAATTTTCAAACGGTTTGTGTTTTAAATGATTTGATCAACCGGCAAAGAACCGGTCGGTGCTCTTATGTGTAATCAATGTACTCGGCACAACAACTTATACGGAATCCATTAAGTAGTCAACTTAATATAACAGACTAGATTTGGTTAGACAAGTATAGCATAAAGAAAAAAAGAAGAAAAAATGAAAAAAAAAAAATAATAATTTACATATTTCGTCACTAAAAAATCGAGTATTCACACTAGTAAATCTTAATCGGTAGCAATTTTACTTTCAACTGTGAACGTGTCTTTGGTTTAGTGTTTTATTTGGTATACGCTACACAATTAATTTAAAAGGTTTTATACTTTTGTTTCAGAGTCTGTGTTGCAGTAAGAAAAAAGTTGTTATTTTATACCTATACATACTTCTATTCGCTTAGTTGTGTATTATAAGCGCTTTTAACTTTAAATTGTCAATTCACTTTAAATAACGATGTACTACTTGTCTGTAGCATGTTAAAACTAGTTGTGTATTATAAGTGCTTTTAAATTTTAAATTGCCATTTGTTTATGCACCGTATTACAGTTTCGTTTCTAGTATTTTTAAAGCTTTTTCACTTATTGTTTTCATTGTTTTAGAAACTATACATTAAATTTATTTAAATCAAAAGTAAAACGTGCGCCGTTTTAGTACAAAAATAACTTGAAATAGCAAATAAAGTTCAAAATGAAAACATTTTAATGATAATGCACGTACGCTCGTTATACATAATCACTCAACCCGACTCAATTTAACGCATTCGGCGTAGTATACAAATGCATTAAAAAAAAAACTTAAAAAGAAAGAAAAATATAGAAAAAATTCATTGACCATTCATTTTTTGTTGCACTCCAATGAAGGTTACTGTATAAAAATGCACTATACATTCAAAACGCGTTGAAATTTTGTTTACGTTGTCATTTGTGAGCGAGTAAATATTGTAAATGAGCATGCAATATTTCAACGCAATGAAACGCATTCTATAAACAATATAGACAATATGATCATCTATTTAGTACTATATACGATAAACGTATACGTATGATGAGTAAGGCGCGTGCAAAAGTTTACAAGTGCATTCATGTGTAAATAGTAAAATAGAAATTTAATGCACTGCTTTTCAATATTTGTATGCATATATTTAAAGCACTAGGGCTATGATTATTACAAGCAGATGGCGTAACTTTCTCTTCCTGGTATTAAGTGATGTTTTCATGCAGAAATATTGTTAATATTGATTGTAAAACTGACTTGTTTGATCCGATTTTATATGGTCGAGAGGATATTGCAATAAAAGTTGAGAAAGAATATCTAGTGCACTCTTGTTTATAGAATTTCACGTAGATTTAAGTTAGATAGATACAAATTAGGTCAGTGAAACTATTGATGAATTGAAATTTTGGGTGACATCCGTAAATAGGAATATTTCGGTAAAATTTTCAAGTAAAATGTAAACAATGATTGTAGGATTTACTGATTATTTGTACCGTTAGTCGAATGTGGTTTTTGAAAACTGGTCGATATCAAACCACACGTTTCGTCCAGTTTTGTTGAGCAGATTTTGGAAGCAAGTGATGGTTGAGATGTGTTGCTTTTGTAGAACTGACCATTTGGAAACTGGTCGAAAGCCAAGCACACTTTTCGACCAGTTGATTAGATCAGATACTGAAAGTAAGTTAGTTGGTTAAGTTGAATTGAAATGAAATCTGTAAGACTGTTAGTATCAACTAGGTTAGCAGTAATTAGCTATCAATATTCGACCGGATTTTAAGTATTGCTTGTTTAAGTTCATTTGAATATAATCTGTTCGACTGGAAAAAACTGCAGCCACAACGAAATTTTAAACTTTTTCAAGCAGCATGTTGTTTTCAAAAATCAACTCATCTCAACTAATCTATTGTATCCAGAATGTGCTCCACTCAACTCTGGTTGAAACGGGTTGTTTGATATCGATCAGTTACCAAATGTTAGATACAGGCAACCCAGCTACTGCTCCAGCACTTCGTTTTAAAATAAAAACACAACCATATTGGAAACAGCTTTAACACAACCAAAACAAGTATTATCTCAACACAAAAATAATGTTGTTTTTGCCAAAAATAAAGATTTCCACGCTTATTCAAGCGTTTATTCTTTCCGCATACAAAGTCTACAAAAATCAAACAAGCTTAAATATAAGAATCCAGCATGAATTTTACTACTGGTTTTCCGGACCAGGGTCCATAGAATAAGGCGCACGCTTGATTTATATCTGAGCTATGTGCTGTCAACTAACTATGTGTTCGTCGTTCTAAGTGCTAATTAAATAGGCAAATATTTTAAAAAATCGCTTTGCTATATTAATTTATACATCGTTAATAATCGTACATAAGTTTTGCACATATGGTGTCGTTTTCGTATATAGCAACTACAAAGATGACGATGAGCGTGATTAGTGAATACTAAAAGCAATATTAAGAGATTATGTTGAAAATTAGTTAAATATGATTTGGCAAAAAAAAAAAAAACAAAAAGGTGAACACAACGAAGTTCAATGTTCGATTGCAATCGGATGACCTTGCTTTCGAGAGAAAAAAAATGTATCTTAAATAAACTTTAGTTATTGTACTTTAGTTAAGAGCGTTTTTTGTTTTTTTTTTTTTTTTTTTGTTATACTCGTGTGGACTAAATCAATTTGTACAATTGTTCTTTCCAAACAAAAATTGTCCGTGCACAGCTGTTTTTTGACTGCATTTAAAAACATAAGTATTTACTTAAACTGACATGTATTTATTTGTTATTTGTTTTGAAACCAATTGTAAATGTATTTATAATTATAGTTATAGTTATACTTATATTTATTTTGCTTTTATCTTTGTGCAGTATCTTAGAATTAATGAAATATTTGCAAAAATTATATTTGATTAACGTGTGAAAAGTATTTGAACAAAACCAAATTTATACCAAATTTGTTTATTAATTTTTTTTTTCGATTATTTTTTGAATTGAAACGTGATTAATTGTACGTTCTGCACTTCAAATCCCCAAAACATGCTATGCAAATATTTACATTTGAATGAAGTTTCGTCGTGGAACATTATTTTCTTTCATTCTTTGTTCTGTGAATTAGAATACGAGATTTTATTTAAATTTTGTTTTCTTTTTTAGAATGTTATTTCTGTTTTTTATTTATTTCGTTTATTCTTATTGTTTCAGACATGATTGTTAAGTTTTTAGGTATCTCGAATTGACCTTGAGCTGTAGAAGTTGTTTTTCGATATAATTAGTTTTGATTTTTACTAATTTGCGAATTTAATTAGAAATATGTTGTTTTTAGTTAGATATGTGTTTAATTAGCAAAGATAATATTGATTTTGTGTTCTAATACAAGTTTTATAGTAGTATTCAAAGTGGCGTTGTTATTAGATTTCTGAGAAAAATGTCAAATAAATTAAATTAAACTTCAGTGAAGCACAATCTACAAGAACGAAATTTGGTCGTTAGAGATCGTTGAAAGTAGCTAAATGCGAAGACGAGGTTAACTACAGCCGAGTCTACACAAACACAAATAATATTTTAAGCTTTGATTTTCATTCATGTTACAATATGGACATTATGATACATAAACTGTTCATGCTGTAACATAATGTAAAGCCAATCAAAAGCGTGAATGAGACAGCAGACAAAAATCTGCTGATGAGAACTTTGGCATGCTCGAAAGAGCACCGTACAGTCACCATAAACTCAAAACTTGTACGACGAATTTTAACGTAATTCGGGCATAGTTAATAAGAAACTCACAGTATACATATACACAGTATACAGTATTGCATACGAACAGACAATAAAATGTTTGGGTCACCATATCTTAAATTTTCTAAACATCTAAACAGCATACTGTACATGTATAAGAAAGATTTTGAATAGAGTTCACACACTTTAGATTTAATTAAAATCTATTAGAAGTAAATATATCAGTTCAGGCATTGTTGGGGTCACCATACTTTCAAATAAATTTGAGTGAGTGACAGTTAGATGCAATTAAGTTGGAATTACCAGTGTGTAGCTGTGTACATTGTGCGAGAAATTAAGCTTAAATAAATATTTTTGAATGCATATAAATACAATTCAACGTCATGCAGTTCGTAGCACTTCATGAAATTTAAAAAAAAGAACAAGTATAAATAAATAAAAAATGAATATTTATATATTAAATGACTTTCAATTTGTTTACAGAACACGAATTTAATGATATTTCAGCTGCTTCATTGCAAACCAGACGCGATGTAGCTAAGACGCAATTGAGTGACACCATCAAAGAATCCTGTCTACCGAAAATGCTCTGCGAACTGGCAGCCAAACCGGAATATATGCTCAATGAAAAAGAGCGTGAACTATTGAAACTGATCAGGTAAGACTTTCAATTAAACAAAAAAAAAAAAAAAACAAAATTTAGACAAAATTTAGACAAAGTGCTTGAGGTAATTTATTTAATTTACTTTTTTGTTGCCAGTGCTAATGAGCTTATGAACAGAACTATAACTTACTTTATACGTAGCACATATTAGACGGATGCCCATAATTGTTTTTTTTTTCTAAGTAAATAATTACACATTTTTTTATGTTATTGTCAAAAGTTAAATCCCTAAATGCTTTTGCGCGTGTACAAATTATATATTTGTATATACATAGTATAAGCTTCCCTATATTTAGATCGGTTCAGTCATTGTACTCACTACACGTGCTCTGTTGTATGAAAAAAACCAGTATGTTGTGCGACTATTGGCTTAGGCTTTTTTTATATAAATATTTTGTTTTTAATTTAGGTTGCTGGTGTTATTAGAGTTTAAGTATATTGCTGAATCTGTATTTAGTCAAATGTGTTTCATATATTCTAATTTAGGTACATATTTTAGAGACAGTTTTATGTACTGCTGTCATTAAATTAGATATTCCGCGAGTAAAAAGCTAATATTTACGTTGTGTGTTGATGCGTTTGGTGATACAAAAGAATTACAGTATTTCATTATACTTTTATGTGTTTTTTAAAATTTAGCAGATATCAGCACACTCACACATCAGCACTGTTTCTATGTACATGAGAGAGAGAGATACCTATTTGTATAATATAATATTCTGTGCAGATAAACTTTCCACAACACTAATTTGTATAGAATGTTGTTTGCGAAAGAGAGAGAGAGAGAGAGAGAGATAGAGAGCTAAAGATGCAAAACATGTGTGTACGTATGTATTTTTTGTACAGCATGTGCGTGTGTTTTTTGTTTTTATTGTGTGTTCGGAAGATTCTTAACAGATTTTGATAAAGTATACATGCGCAAATACTAAAAGTTGCTCTTGCCTTTTAATATTATAAAGTTATCGTTGTCAAAACAGTGTATTTAGTTCTAATTGTATACCTAGAAACACTCATTCTAAACAATTCTCTGCAATAAATTACTGTAGTTCTTTTTCTAAAATTCTATTCGTTACACTCAGCACAAAAACAAGCTGCTAGTTATGGAGACCTTCTAGTTAAATGAGCGACGTATTTCTTTATCGATTATCGAGCTTGACGTAGAATTCCGGCTTAAATAGTTTATTGTCAAGCTATAAAATTTAGTTGTTTCTATCCAGTGCAAATACGACTAACAAATAAAACGTTAGATTAATTTCCATTTAAGCTCGTTTAATTCCATTTCAAAGCAATTATGGTGCAAAAAAAATTTCGCATTAAATAGTATTTCCCATGAAAATAGAAAATCTAATACAATGCGTCACTTGAATTTTTCATGCTACAATAGTATTTCATTCAATTGTTGCTGCCCCGCCTAACCTACCTCAAGTCGAACGCATCTAGACATTATTTACACTTTGTAGATCTAACCTCGCACTTGAAATGAAGGTGAGACAGCAACATTGTTGACGACTGCCATGTAAAAATACTCATCGTTAGTGTTAGACTTGAGTCTTGAGATTAGCAAGGTGAATGAATGCTGTTTAAATAATACGTGCAGTACGTACTTCTTAAACATAATTACAATAATTTCCGTGACAAATATTAGCACTTAGTGTCGCTTAGTTATAATTAAATGTTTTGTATTTACACGAATCTTTGAGGAAGCATCTTTTGTTTAATAACTTTTAATAATTTCCGTTCTTAAAGTTCACATTTAATTTAAATATTTCTTTACTTCTATGTTTCAGATCTCCCACCATGCCTTGGATCATGAATGCTGCACCGAGTAAATGGTATTTTGCTGCACATATGGGTGAATTGCTCAAATACAGCGGTGATCATCTCAGTGGACCCATGGGCTGTGCAAATCTTTGGCCAAATTGTCCGATTAGCTCAAAGAAACTAATGCGTTTGTCGTATAAAGTTAAAGTTTGAGCAATTATTATTATTTAATTTAAGAACATTTAGTGAGTGTCGCGAGTGCACTCAGAGTTTATGTGATTATAGTTTGGATTCTAAAAATAGTCTAGTACTATTATCATCATCTACACATATACAATTTAAGTATTAGCAGGAAAATTATAGCATTGAAAGAAAAATTGTAAATAGTAATTAATCAATTCGTAACAAAATCGTTTGTCATATAATCATGATTTTCAAAAGTTTATTTTTTAAACAATTTTTTTATTATCTAATTGCATTATTATATTTTTTTATATATACATTTCCAGTACTTTGATTACACAATCAAGGTACTTAAAGCTCATACTAAATGCACACTCTGTACAACACTATTGATTGACTGATGTTTATAAATGTTAAGCAAATATTACATTTGTTACGATTACGTATAAGTTACTATTACCTTTTACTATAATAAGTATCTACAATATATACAATATAAACATTGCTTTGCGCTTAGTTAAGCTTAACTTACAGATACGTTGCATATGTGTATGGCTAGTCTGTAGAGAAGTTAATTTAAAATATCACTGTACTTAAACTTATATTTTATGTGATTAAGTTTTTTATACTTTGATATAGATATCATTGATGTGCATTGTATAAAGTAACACAATTTGTTGTCTAGCAATTAATTTATAAATAAAATTATTGGAAATAAATTTGTAAACTAGTATATTGAATGTTATTCGGGTATATGAGTATTCGAAATTAAATACATTTGTGTTCGGATCAAGATTCGAAAAAGAAAACACAGCTTGCATCATTCTGCACTCTAAACTATGCTCCATTTTCAACTGAAACCCGTTATAAATTAATAATGTAACGTTCCCAGGCCCTCTGAATCCGCCAATGTATCAATAAAAAACATGTATGCTGCTGTCCTCTCATTCGTTTTCTCTCATCATCAATGATGTCACGCACTAATCTAACAACGGCACATGCTGCTTCCTATCGCTGTTTCTCTGATTATATGCATAAAGAGAATTATGAAAAGTCACTCGCATTTGTTTGCTGTCGTTGTTTGTTTATATGTCTGATGTGAACTCTCTTTTCCTTTTTCTTATCATATTTTTGTTTTTATTTACTGGCACTTAAAACTTAATAGCTCTTGCAATTTACAAATAGTTTAAATATATTCTATTATTGAACCGTCGTTTGATATCGTATATGTATTGTATATTTACTGCCTCTGAAAGATAACGAAGAACGTTGAAATTGTTTGTGTAGTTCAAACTGTTTAATGAAAACAGTTACGTGTGTGTACCAAAAGACTCAGGCTATGCTAAAGAGCATTAAAAAAAAACTAAAGTAATCGAAGTGCCAGAAAGTTTCGTGGCGGTAGAAGCTTTAAAAGGCATCTAAAATTTTGCCAGCCTCCATGCAGTCGACTTTCCACATTTGATACAATATGTAGATTTAAAAATTGGAATCGCCTACTCCCATTAGACAATGAATTAGGGCAAAAGCTTGAAAAGAACTTACCACATTGTAAATTTGAAGTTTTTCAATTGTAAAAATATTCTTTAAAGTTTCACGACAAGTTTCTTGAGCTTAAATTGATTTTCTTCAATGCTTTTTGCATACTTTTAGGCATTATACAAAAAAAAAATTGTAATAGCGAAATAAACAACTAATTAAATATGCATAATGGTTTTATTTTATTTTAAAATAGATACAAATTTTATTTTTGCGTCGCATATTTATTGCACAAATATATATTTATACATTTCACACTTATTTATGCCGAAATTGTCGAATTCCTACAACAAAGCACCGAACAAAATAAACAAATTATCGTTGCAAAAGATTCACGTTAGAAATATTTGATTGCTGATTATTTTTGCAATATTATTAAAAACGAAACCAGTTTACATAAATCAGTCAACGACATCTCTTTGTGTTCTTGATTGAATCGGACCACCCATATTTGTTTATCAAATAGTTTAATAATATAACAAATTATACTACTTTTTCTTCATTATTATTTTACTACTCCAAGAGCATGCAAATGAGCTACATACATAAATGCTCGATGCATAGTTAAAGAGTTGTAATTTCAATATAATTTGTTTACTAGTTTGTTATTTTATGAAGCAAACTTTGCACGTATTTGTTGCAATACATTTAATAAATGAATTTTTTATTTTGTCAACAATAGCTGCGTTGTTTGTTAATGTAATTGGGTCACTTTTTCAGATACGCTTCATGATTTTAAATTGATATAATGTAATTCTATTATTGCATTATGTCGTCGTATCAGTTTTTTAGGTTAATATACGCGCGCTAAACAATTCAATTTATTTATATAGTTTTATTTGAAAAGGAAATTTTGGAGAGTAAATTAAATTATGTATTTAATTTAGTGCAGCTTTTAATGTAATCATTTTGTGTTTATTAAACCATGAGATAGTTGAAGCTTATATATAATTTTGTAGTAGCTGGAAATAAATTAATTTTAATTACAGTACCGCAGCCACTTTGACAGATACAATTTAGTTGAAATATCGAATCACGTGCAGCTTGAAATAGTATAAAATTTTTAAAGTGTCGTGCGGTTAAGAGTAAGTCGTCTTTTTAGAAATTTGTACTTTCAGATAACAAATTTTAGCATTTATATTTTCTATTTTTGTCACGAATGAGTATCGAAACAAAAACTACTCACTTATTGCAAGAAAGTATCGTTACATATCGAGTACATACTTACATTGACGCAGGCCTTTACGAAACTGTTATATTTGTGCAAGATCTGCTAAAATTATTCTAAGCTAGGCTAAAATAATACCACATACCGCATTTTTGTAATCGCTTTTGTAATCGGTCTGTTAGCAGCAATGTATTTGATACCTTTTATATAGCATCAGTTTGCATTGTAAGTTAAGTCTTTAAAGTCGAAGTTTTTTAAGCGTTCGAACTAAAATTAGAATATACCATTTTCTATACTATAAACCAACTATAATTTTATTGTGTTACGCATTTGAACTTTTGAAATTTTGCTGACCTGTTGTGTTTCCAACTATAAGTAATAAGCATTGGTTTGTATCATCGAAATAAACCAAAAATAAATGGACACTGAACATTATTGGCATTAAATAAATATTTTCTCAACAATTATGTTTTAAAAATTAAATTTAATTCGTGTCGTTCATTGTTATGCACAGCTGGTTGCTATTTGTTTAAGCTATTATGAAGTAGCTACATATATGTATGTTACTTGAGTAAGTTGCTTTTAAAATTAACACTTTTTTGTTGCTGATATTTACACAATTCATTGACTGTTAGCATAAATTGGCTGGTTCTAGCCATGCACGTGTCTTTAAAAAATTAATATCATACCAGAACATTTCGTCGGGATGGTACATATGTAATTTAAGCGTTTCGAAATTTAAAAGTCTAACAGCTTTATTGATCTGTAAGATGTTCAGAGCTTTAGAATTTTTGTTTCTTAAAAGTTCTTCATTGAAGCTTGTGAAGAAAGTTCACGTTAAGTAATGTTTGATAGACTTTCGATTAGGTAACATCCGTCTCAACAAATCGATTGTTTTCGTAGTAACTATTAAACTATTAAATAAGTAGTAACTATTAAATAAGCGTTAAGCAATTGATACTTTTTGAATTATTTATTAACATTCTATTTTCGGTAGCAATTACAAGTTTCAAATTTGAATTGCAACATTTCAGTCTAATGCCATTTTTTTACTTAGAAATACATATCTAAATAACATATAATAATTGAGACACATGACTTTCAGATACAATTTCCGCTGAAGTAATAATCTTGACTGCACAATTAGTGTAAATGTAGACAAAGTAATTTACTTTTTGTTCGACTCCATGCAACATGCTACCGGTTTTTTTCTAGTAGCAACGTCAAGAACAAGGAAATTGAGTGCTCTAAGCAATAAACCAGAAAAAAAGCAAATTAGACAATATTGGCATTAATAACTGACAGCAAATTGAAAACTAACGACTTGGCCAACATCACGTAGGCATTATAATATCTGCAAAATTTAATTTTTATTGTATACAATATATATCTCGTTACTGGTTTAGTTAGTAAGTCAGCTAAGCGCCAAGTCATGCGAATTCGGTGGTGTGACTTATGTAAGCGTTTTACCAACCAACACGAAAGCCTGTTAACTGGTACTGCATACTACATACGATATCTGTAGATACTTCATGCAATTGCTGTCAAAATGCCTTCGTTTGTATTGTCTGTATTGTTGTGGTTATTTAGTTGGCAAGTTGGCTCTTAAATGTTGACCGCCTGCCACTGCCTGCTGGCCAACTGAGTTAGTTAGTTTGTTGGATGTTTGGCATGAAGCACCAGCTCGTAACATTGCCATAGTTTTTATGTCAGATCTCATATGTGCTATTTTCCAGTATCTCTTTATTTTATTTTGTCGTTGTAGCGTTAAATAAGTAGGTTGGGAATATTGTTTTACTGTTTTCTGCATTTTTCTAATATTAGTTTTGTTCAATTTTATTTTCGAAAGTTGTATTTTTCATGTTTTCCCAGTTGTTTGTTAAGTGGTTTTGATTTAATGCTCTAATTTAGTTTTGTTGTGTACATTTTTTAAAGTTTTATTAAGCAGTTGTTTTATTTAAGCACCAAATCGTTTGAATTTAAAAAGAGTTACGAAATAGAAATAGATCTTCCGGTTTATTATAATTAAAGAAGTAAAGCAGATAACCCAACTCCAATGAAAAAATACTCCCTTGCAAAATGTGCCAAATCATTTCTATTCATCTTCTCTCTTAATTCTTTAAAATATATTGCCAACGAACATAAACAAGTTCCAACAAGTTGTAAGTTGTGATACAATTGGTTCGATACAAGAAACGTTAAAACCGAATGAAAAGACAAGGCAATTGAGCAAAATATGCGCACAGTGCTTGCTTCGGTTTGTTTTATCAAAACGAAAACTTACGAAAACGAAGACATATAAGCCTTTTCAATGCAATGCTTTACAACCTTCAAATTCATATTCTGTTCCTACTTTACGAAAGTAGCCTATTTCCTTATAGCCTACTTTCATATTGCATCCAGTTTTACATAATTTCAACATTCCAAATTCAGGTAGTAGAGCAAACTCTCTAAAAAACAATTTCCGCTTTTCATTTTCCGCATAAATTTATGGAGAAGAACTCATAACCAAACATGTACAGCAGACCGATAGTCAAACAACATTCAAATTATATATATATATATACAAGTACTACGATACAAAATTTACACCTCAAAGAAACCAACAAAGCGTATAGTTAGTTAGTTAGAAAACGATGCATTGCGACGCGATGTTGAACTACTTCCGACAAAGAAAACATAAAGCGCATGTATTACAACACAATCATGGATTGGTGCATGTTCATGCAAAGCATCTATACTGGTATTTGGCCAAAACTATAGTTGCGTTGCATGCAAATCGTATGCCGCCATAAACACGAAAACCCAAAAAACTTAAAAAAAATCTACTGCAAAAAGCCAAAAAAGGCGCGAAATCGAAATTGAATCGCCGCTGAAGTTTAAGTACTTTCGATTTCAATATAAAGCTTGTTTATTGTACACTTTACTACAAGTTTGCATGAGGTATTAGTATATTTTCAGAAAGTTTGTAAAGATATTAGAAGACCTCATCATTGTATGGGGCTCAATGAAGTCCATGGATTATTTCGGTGACTTACATCTGACCTATCAGCAGAGTTCCTATCAGTTGTAGGAACTCTTTTACTCTTGGGAGAGGCGGAAGTCTACTAAAAAAAACCAATTATTTTATGAAAATTAACAAAATGCTGTTGGGGAGGGGACCTTCCCCAAGTTCCCCTCCCTTAGATCCGCCAATGGTTAAAATAATACACTAGCGTTATACTGGATATGAGAGCATGCAGGACATGAGGGCAGCGAACGAGCGGACTGCTAAGCTCTCAGAAATCTAATAGCCTATCTATCTCTAGGCACTATAATCACAGATACCGTCTTAACAAAATTGGTCTATCTGTTAACAAATCTGCCGAAATTTCTAAAGACATATTATGCGAGTGTTGAGGACTGTACGCGAAACGACTCGCTCACCTTGCTAAGTGAATAGTACCTCCTTATAATTTACAGTTTAAAGCCACAAGTAGAGCGTAAAAGCTTCGGTGCAACCAAATTAAATATTATCTCACATTTTCGGTAGTACACCCAATGCAAAGTAAATTTCGTAATCGAATTGCGCTGAGTTGAGTGCACACGTCGAGTGAAGTCAAGTACGAGCCGGATGAAAAATAAAAACAAACTTGTTGCCCAAAATTAAAGCTCGCTTTGGAAGGCACTAATGAAGATGATGATGATCGACAACAACTTGAAACACACTGTTGCTGTTGATGAGTAGTATATTTGCAAGCCAAACACGCCTCGATTCCAGCCAAACCAAACTAAAAGACAAGACAAGCCAAGCGCTCAGGTGTTTGCTTCTGCGCCTGTCTATCAGGTTTTATACGATGTATTGGTATGGTACGTCTGGAATTTCAGCTTCTCTCTCTTTCACTCTCACTCTATTACATAGTCTGCCATATTAACTCACTTTCACTTGTAGTCATGTTTCTTATACGCTTTTATTTCTTTTATTTTACTGCCACTTCTTCCGTTATGCGCTGAGTGAGCGCAGAGAAAAAAACTTGGTCAAATGGTCTAAGCCTTCTTTTTATTTGCTTTTGTTTGGGAGAGTGTTTTTGAGCGCTCTTCTGTTTACTTTTGTAAAATTTTTGGTTGAACTCTTTTTTTCCTGTCTTTCTTTAGTTGTGGTTTTTACATTTTGTCATCCTCTACTACGTGTTTGCTCTTCGCCAAGTTTTTAAGCCATAGTTTTTTTTTTCGGCCAGTAGTTCATAATTTCATACACGCCTGTCAGTCACTGAAAGACAACGCGCGCATAAAGTTGGTCGCAACATTACGAGGAAGCTTTTTAATTTTAACGCCTACCAAAAGTGTAAATATTGGAAGTGAATTTGAATTTTTGATATTTTGCAACGCGCGCTATATAAACCCAGTCGTTTGTTTAAACACCTTGCATTTTTAGTTTTCCGCAACGATGAATCTGCGCAAAGTCTGCACGCTGTCGCTAATACCAACACTTTATGTGCTGTTCGTATTGCTGCTGGAGTTCATTGAAGAGGGTCTGGCACAGAATCCTGATCCACTGTTCGAATTACCAGTGCAATTGGTTGGATTTCCGGTGATTGTGTTGTCCGTGCGTTTGTCACAGTTTGCTAAAAAATTGGCCTACTCATTGAATCCAAGTAAGTTTTGGTAATGGTGTTCCATAAAATTATTTGTGAAATATTGGGAAAGTTAAATTCGAAATTATTGAGTGGAATGAAAAGTATTTTTTGAATTTCTATTTGCTGTTGTTTTGTTTAAAGCGAAAGTTTCATTGTGCATAAAATTAAAAATCTGCGTCTTTTTTTTTTTGCAAGTGAATTTGAAGCTATGCGACGTGGTGACAATTAATAAATTGGAAATTAATTCGTGTTTTAAATAAACATTGGAAACTGAACACTCAGCGCCATGTGCCAAAGGGAAACTTATAGTTAGCTGTTTTCGATAAATCAATTTATATTTCGAAAATCTAATTCAAAAGATAATTTCTCCATTTAAGTAACGTTTTCGACCATGATTCTTTAGAGGAAGTGATCCCTTAGCACTGATCAGTGATCGGAGTGTATTCCGATTCCTTTTTCTATACTTACTTGTTTTACATTCAACAATTCTGCCAGACTCGCACTCATTGTTTCTCTGCATAGTTTTATAAAGTTCTTGAACTTTTAAATCGTATATTCCATATTTTTCTCCAAAGATAGCTTGGATAGCTTGGATAGCTAGACTTTTCTATTCCCTTTTCAGATAAAATGTATAAAAGAAACGTGACAACCCTACTATAGAGAGTTGACATCATACAAATCTGCCCTCATTTTTGAGTTTTTCTATGAAATTTTTGTTGTCTTTGTTGTTAATTGTGCTAGAAACGTCGGGTTTGGTGTGCCTTACTTAAACGTAATAACATTTATATCTCACATAGGTTCGGGTGGTCAATGGTTCAAATAAAGACTCTTAAGCAAGGTACAGGGTACCTTGGTTAAGATTGTTTGGATAGACAATAAAATTTCTTTACTTCACTGCAACACATTCGTATTTTGAGTCTCAAATACATCTTTACAGCAAATGTTTCTCTTTTATATTTCTCTCTCTCAGCTACTTGTGCTCTTCATCTCTCTTTGCAAAAAATATTAGCATAGCGCACCTCTAACGCTTCACAGCCCATTTGAAAAACTTAAACTTAAAAGTCAACAAAACCAATTAACATTACAATACTCGTAATGTGGTAATGAAATGTGTTAGTATGTCTAAGTATTGCATTATTCGCATATAAAGTCACTCGGGGCCGGTCAGACTCAAACGACTTCAACTGCGCTGATTGCTGTCAATGAACGCAAAGTGCGGCGAATGCGTGCAAGTCTATTTAAAGTCAACAAATAATCTCAAAATGAGGTCAAGGCTGTAAAGCGGTTTGGTTTTTCTTTTTTTTTTTTTATATCGAAACTCTATTAATTGGTTACGATGGTGTGTGACAAAAACTGCCGGAAATAGTTTTTTGTATGGAAGACAAGAGAAAAAAAAAAATAATACAAAATGCTTTATAAATACAACAAGTAATTGGAATTGGTAGTGAATTCGATTCGATTGGGTAAAACCCAGCGCTCAACAAAGAGTTTAAAATGCAAGCAAAGTTTTATTTTAAAAACGCATTGATGGCGTATGAGTTATATTAAATGAACTAAATGCTTATTACGTATACATAGTACCTGATTTATTGCTTTAAATGTATATAATTAAACTAATTTCTTCATTTATCTTACAGATACATATCGTTCTCGTAGCAGACGTGATACCTCTTCACTTGCCTACGACGCTGAGTTAGCACAGAAAGCTATACTCGGCGAATTCGGTGCTAAAGCTTGTATACTGGAAGAACCCTGTCGTGTGCATGCGTCACGCGCCGGTAGCAGCAGTCGACGTGGCATGCCACACAATCCTTGGCAGGAGATATTAAGGTAAGTTTTTGGTTTTGGTAACTCCTACACACACACAAACACATACTCATGGTGCTCTGTTACATTTCAACCTCCTTCACAAAACATCTACAAAAGTTAAACTTAAACGCGAACTAGTTACTTGACGACTTTTTGGCTCATTGCAGTTCAAAGTATCTGTATCTGCAATTGTAAATGTATCTGTATCTGTTGTTGCTGCTGTTGCTACTTCAACTTAAGTTCAATTGCTGCTGCTGCTGCTGCTGCTGCTGTTGCTGGTTCTTGACAATAGTTTTCATTGTCATTGTTACTTTGGATCTTTTTTTTCCTTCTCTCTACTGAAGTATCTCCCTTGAAGTTGTTGCTCAATTTAGTTTTCTGTTGTTGGCATTTTGGCAAATGAATCTTTTACTGCGTTTTTTTCCAATGTCTGTTGCATTTTTTTTTTGTTATTTTCTTCTTTTTTTTTTTTGTTCATTTGGAATGTTTTCCAATCAATTTTTATTTGCGCAATGCTAACTCATCTGTGCATAATTTAATGTCTTGTTCGCAAATGTCATCGTTATCGTTTTACTTGCAATCTTTCGCTTTTTTTTCTTTCTCTCCATACACAAACATTGATTCATTCATTTATTTAAGTTTTGTACAAGTTTCTTCATTGAATTGACTGTTTCTTGTTTAGATTTTGAGTTTGAGCGTTGAATGCATTGAATTCTGATGAGTTGAAATAAGTTGCATTCTGGTTTTCATGTTTTTGTATACTTCTACTTATGGCGGTTGGTTTCAATTTAAAAAGTTTTCGTTATAGGTTTGGGAATTCGTTAAGAATTAAAGTTTTTCTATTTGCTTCTTGAGTTTAGCGTGAAATGAAATGTATGGCTATAATATTTTTCTATTTATAAACGTGCTTCTGATAAAAGCTTTTGAAAAGTACCCGGCTTTAGCATTTAAATGAACCTCGCTTGAGATATTGTAAAATAAATCTGTTCTCGTGTTTGCCAAATACACAGGCATACGAGTGGTAGGAAAAGCTCCGATCTCGTTCTGTGCATCTACTCACTTCTTGGACTGACCAAAACTTCTAAAAATAAAAAAAATTTGCTTTCTAATCTTCAGAGAGATTGTAGTCGACCTTGGGCTCTCGTTTGAATCGATGCAGAGCATTATTATTTTGGGCTTTAGTCAAATTTTAACGTTGGGCGTTTTGAACCAATTGGGTAGAAAAAAAGAAATTTCGCGGTGAGCTCTGAAAGTTTTTAAAAAAATTGGCTTATGAACAGTGTTTGGAAGATTGAAAGAAGCTTTGGAATATGTGTATTTCATCTAATGGGAATTACTTTGAAGGGGACAAAATAAATATCTAAATTTTTGTTCTGCATATATTTGTCAGTATCAAAAATCGAGTCGATATAGCTACGTCCCTCTGACGGTACGTCCGTTCTTCGTATGTTTAAATAACGAGATACCAGAGACTAAAAAATAAAGCTTATAAACTTTGATTTGTAGATACGCACGTTACTTACACTGTTGAAGTTTAGAAAAGCATTTTGAAAATTTGTTGGGAGCGCCCTCTAACTATATGTTCATCTAACTATATTAGCGCCATCTAATTATTTCCCAACTTGCTAACTTGTAAGCAGTGTTCTGAAAATCTTTAAAGAATTCTCGACACTGATAAGTTTTTAACTGGTACCGTATGAAACTTTATCAATTAACATTTAAGTAGTTAAATTTAGTGTTGGCTTAGAAACTTCGCTGTTTTTAATACTTTCAATTCAAACTATCAAATTTCTGCTAAGAAATGCTAATTATACAATTTACATGCATTGTGGAACTTTGCTATTTCCAGCATTCCGCACGCATTTGCAGTGCGGACTTTTATTTGTGGATAAACTCAAACTTCCATTTTTCTCAAGGCATTAAAGTACAAATTACAGCACAAAAGAAAAACTTGCTCGTAAAAAATTAAAAGCAAAATTCTTTTGTTGTCATGCTGCTGCTTGGAAATGAAGTAGTTTTTATTTTTCCGCGCTTTGGTTTGCCAATATAAAATCTGTAAATCCGGGCGAATTTCCAAGTGGGTGGGTGGTTTATCTATGCTTCTATTTGTACAGTCGACAGTCAACAGTTCGTTTCGTGCGTGTTTTGGTTTGTCAATGAGCTGTCGGATGAATTTGGGGAGTACTACGCTGCTGGCTGCCAATGACAGTGACTGACCTAGGACAATGCATACCGCATTGCAGTGATTCATAATTAATTTTCTTTTTATATATAACTGTTTGTGTATCACTGTAGTATAGTGTGCATTTTTTATAACTATTTTTCCGCATAGTTTTTATATAATAAACATAAAATTGCGAATGAGTTGTACTAATAGTAAAAATTTTTATATGTCGCTATGGAATATTTTAGCATAAAATTTATTGCATACATTTAGGGTGGTTGGAAATTAAAGCTTTAATATTTTGCAAAACAGTCGAAGACTGATGCTGAACTTGTTGCGTAATTCGAAACACGTGTCTCGCATGCAAATATAATTATGGCGAATAATTGTTTCTTTTTGCAGCCTGAAAAACTCATATAGAAAAATATTTAAAATTTAATTTATTTGAATTATAAATTGGCATTAAATTTAATACTTTTGTGTACACAAGCTGCTAATCGAATGTGGCAAGTGCAACACAGATCGCATGCAAAACTTTGTATAGAATTTCAAACTCAAACTTGTAACTTTTACAAACTTAAAATTTTGCTTATGACATTTTCACACTTTGCTATAAGCTTTTTCCCAACACTCTAAATTTACTCCATTATTTTCTATATATTACTCCTTTTTCCATACTTCTAAACACCCTTTTGGCATTTTACACAAAACGTGTCAAGTGCAAATATTCAAAATTATTTGTGAAATGTGTTTTGTTTAGTTTTAGTTTTGAAATTTTAATATTTGCTTTGCTTGAGCAGTTTGACTGCATTTGCTTGAAGTCCATTTGCTCTTGAATATGGCATGCTATGTGTTTGTCCAAAATGTAATTGGCAGCAGCACACACATACACTACACAACAGAACTACAATAGTTTTGAGTTTCAGGTTCGTTTCAGTTGCAATTTAGCTGTGAGTGTCGTGTTAGATTTTGAATGAGAACGAGGATATGACGACGACGTGTTTTGTAATAGTAAAATATGATTAAAGTTTTTGATTAAATTTATGCAAGCACAGGGAACCCGCACTATATTATATCCATGTTGTAGTTGTATAGCAAGCATATCCATTTTTTTTTTTTTGTATAATTTTGTAAAATTTTCTGTATTGTTTGCAATTGTTTAGTTTTTGTTGAGATTTTTTGTTTTCTTTGCTACAGCTGGTATGCAGAATGGTTTTTTGTTAGAAATTTTTGCTCGGTTGAGTTGATTAAATTATGCTGTCGCATTCATGGCTTGTTTGTTGAAATGTTTCGTAGTTATTTCATTTATGCACAAATATGGTCAAAGTAATCAGCAGCACCTTTTCGGTAGTTACATATTTATTTTAGCTGCTGGTTTGTATTGAAATAAAGTTTGTAACTTGATTTATTTGGTATGGAGTTGGTGAAGTTTTTGAGGTTGTAGTCTTAAAAGCAAAGTAAGTATTATGTTTGTCTGAAAGATTGAGTCAAAAAAGTACTTCAATGACACTTCAGTAGAGTTTTTTGAACATTAGATTCAATCTTAGCATAATTTTAGGTAATTAATTTTTGCATTGAAAAATAAATCTTAAAAAATGTATCTTTTCTAAAACGTATGAGAAACACTTAACTGAGTTTATGACGGGTACCAACCTGCAACTTTTGTCGAATATAAATTTTCGTTTTCAATGCAAAATATTTAAAAAACGAAATCGATTTTAGCACTTCGCTTCAATAAAGCTTAGTGCGAAATTATTTGTAGCTGGCTGGACAAATGAACGCAAAAATTCTTATCAAAAAAGCATATCAGCAAGAACGATGGTGAATAGAAAAAGGGAAAGAGTGGTAGCAACTGACGTAGTTGCAAATTATAACGGTAAAAACATGCGAGTGATGTACGACAAATTCTCTTTCCCTTTCTCTGTGTTTCTATGCAATTAACTGTTTATATAGTTAGTCGCATAGAACGGGAAATACAGTTAATCGTGTATGCAGCATGTGTCGTTCATATTTTTGTTGCTTATACGAATTTTTCTTTCTCTACCTTAATGCTATTTTGCGCTATGCGCCTATCGCATTTGATAGCTACATAGCGCACTTCAATGGTAAATAGTGTTGCATAAAGCATAAATAGCGAAAGAGTTTCGCTAGTTCCGGTTGATGATTCACAAATACAACAAATAATTTAACCACTCCAATAATTAACTCATTGGCAGATCAATACACACTTGAAACTAATAAGCTTAACTTAAGTAAACAATCAAACTCATTAACAGCAAACAACTCATTAATTTATCATTCATCAACATTATAAACACGCAGCATTTATACATCACTTGGAATGCTTTTGCACTTAATACGAGTACATTTGAATGCAATCAGAGTATTTAACTAAAGTGGCAACGCTACAATCCACTGCACTCAATTACTTACCCACACTAACTGGCAACACAACTCAATCACATTGCAAAGTTGGTGCATGTTTAATATCCTTTGTCAGCTACTTATAAGTTATTATTTTTTTAATCCGCTTTCTTTCGCTGCAAAATACTACAGCTTACTGGGTACTACTCTATGTACAGTGCTTTCAAAATTTTATGCGCATTGTTTTACTATACTCATACTCAATTACTTGTCTCAAATATGTATCTCTCGTCTTTTCACATTCATTGTCTGTAGAAACTACAAAGTGCAATCAAGCGGCATGAAACAATGGTATCTACTCTCGCTCTTCATTGGCAATGCTGTACGCGATGTGCAGCTATGTAAGCACCTGGCGAAGCGTATGCCATGTCCAGGCGTTGGACCACTGCCACCACCACAGCCACGTTAACGTAGCAGTAGTAGTGGTATATACTTTATAAGAACAGTGGGCGTTGGATGGGTGGGCGTGTATAGCTATTATACTCGTAAGTACCTATGTATAAAATGTTGGGTTTGAGTCATCATCAGGAAATTAATACTCCATACTTTAAGTGGGTCTTGTACTTACTTTGCCGTCATCATCTAGAGTGTAGCTGCTTTACTCCTTTTTTGTTACTGCAACATTTACTTATTTATTGTGCTCTAGCAATTCTATTTTTCCACTTCTTCTTCTTTTTTTTATTAACTTAAGCTTTTAATTTACATTTTTCATTGCATTAAAAACGGAATGATGTATAATGGTAGCAAAATTTGTGGTAAGAAATGGTCGGAAGTCTGTGTTAGATAGGTATTATAGAGTTGGCGAGTGTTACAAGTTGTATAAAATGCTGTAAACTGGTTGATCCGCATCTCACAAACCTTCGCTTTCGAATAAAATGCGGAAGTTTTGCGCAAAGAATATACGGGTTTCATTACCAAAATGTTTCTCTGTTTTAATATGTGTAATTATAAACAACTAAAAATACAAAAAAGACCAGTTCTGTGTAACTCCTGTACAGAAAAGCCATACATTTTACATATTTGATGCATTTTTCAATTTAAGCTATTTGACAACTCTAAAGTTCACGTTGCAACAAGCCTTTTAAAAGTACACCCTCTTTTATAGTCTTTCTACATAACCAGACACTGTTTAACTACAATTTGAATGAATGTTTCGGACATTTTTCTTCGTCCACAGCGCAATTGAATTCGTAAAAAAAGAAAAACAAATTTTCCCAAAGAAAGCACACTGCAGAATGGGGAAAAAGAATCGGACAACAGAAATTGTTGACGCAACGTATTAAGCTTTTTTTTTTTTTTTTTATTTGTCTCGCACAGAGTTGCATGCAACAGTCACTCACTCACTCCTTTGCTCACTTACCCCAAAAAAATGCTACGATTTTTTCTGCTACCATATTTATTAACTTGGGAAATATGTTTGCATACAAATATGCGCTTGAGTGCAGTAAATAAAATAGCAAGAAAGAGCAAAAAAAACCGTTATTTGTCAACGCGCTGGCAACTCTGTGCCGCATAAAAGTATGCGATGCCATTTAACTCATTCCACATACAAAGTTGTAGCTACATTTGGGGTTCAATTGCAGTGAAATTAAATTGTATGCATTTTTTCTGCTTTAAGATGTACTCGTAGTTCTCCTTTTGTTTTTGCTATATTTATTACGTTTCATTTTGTATAAATGCTGTCATGACTTGTTGCTCCTTCTATCACTGCATTGTTAAACCATTTATTCTTTTCTGTTCGAAACTTTTCTGTTAATTCATATTTTATTGTTGTGCGTTTAAAGTAAATTTATTGCTTGTTATTTATATTTATTATGTTAAAGCTTTAGGTAATTAAGATAAATTGTTGTTTGTTAAAAATAAATTTGTATTACTTAAATATGATAAATGTTGTTTGTTTTTAAAATAAATGCAATCCTATAAATAAGAGTATGACCAAATTGATGTTACAGTTTGAAGACTGTTATAATTCGTAACTAGTTATAGTAAAGTCGTATCAACCAACTGTATTGAACTGCTTGCGGTAATCATGAACATACTATATTTCCAATTGTATAGCATTACTTCTTACTGGAAATGTCATCATTCCATTCCAAATCTAGAGAAGCCCGACAACAATCTAGCATATTTTGGTCAATTAACTTATTGACAATATTCTCCAAAATTCTTGAGAAAATATTTTTACGCAGATTATTTTCTATACTGGACGAAATAGTTTGGATTCAGGCATTATCACGGTAATACCGGCGATACTCATCGGTTTCTGAAGCGTTTATTCGAGGCCTACTAGGAAAAACAGTATTGATCTACTTTTCTGTTAGGCGTCGAGCAGGCATTCGATAGTATCTGGCATACTGAATTGTTCTCCCTACAAATTGAAGCTGTGGCTGTTTACATAATATTACTCATGCGGTCACACTTATCAGTCAGAAACTAAGAGACATCACAGCAAAGTCTATCAGCCTTTTGTGCACCATTTTCTAGACCACATTCACAGCGAACAGGCTAAATTCTCGATAAATTTTTGCATCATACTTAGAAATGGTAACGAACTAAATGACGTGATAATCTCATCATGCGTGTCTGTCAAATAAAGAAGCACAGGGTGCCCCAGATCGCGGCTGAGAGAAATCACTTATACTTTGGATTGAAACAAATTTTTCTCTTCTTGGTTTTCAATCAAAACTAAAGCTACACAACAAGATACTTCTCTACAAGCCTAAAAATCAAAAAAATATGCCCCGGGTGAGGCTTGAACTCACGACCTTAAGATTATGAGACTTACGCGCTGCCAACTGCGCCACCGAGGCTTATGAAGATTCTTCCACGGAACAGCTGTTTATATAAGAAAATGTTTGCGGGAGATTGTATTTGTCTAAATTTAGATCTATGAAATATACATATATATATTCTTATCTCGTAGCGGTATAGCGCTGCAATTATGCAAATCGAAAGAAACCATATGCTGATAAAGACTCATCTCTTGGGTTGATCTTAGCATATTGAACTGTCCATCTGTTTTTTATTTTTATCAAATGCATCTCTATTTATCTCTTGAATAATTGTAATTTATATTGAGAAATTGATTGTATTGATCTAGTATTTCGAAAAAAATTAAATCAAAAAAATATGCCCCGGGTGAGGCTTGAACTCACGACCTTAAGATTATGAGACTTACGCGCTGCCAACTGCGCCACCGAGGCTCTGGGTTTTGTATAATGCACTCTATATATAGTAATAAATTCGGGATGGAACTGATAATGCATTGCGAAACAAATTGCTATAATTATGAAGACTCATAGTCTTATTTAAAAATAAATATATTTTGCAAATAAATATATCGTACATATAGTATTGTTGTTATATACAAAGTGTGTTTGTGTGTGGTTTTAAAAATAACGTAAGTTTAAGTTTTTCTTAGCCTTTCTATAGCATACATTCACAGATATATCTTGCGTCCATCTGGTGTTATATAGTACTCTGTCACACCATGTGCATTATTTATATAGAGATTTTTATCATCTTCGTGTTTGGGTTTGCGTGTAGCAGTCTGATAGCTACTGCTATAACGATTACTGCTAATATAATTTGCATTGGGATAATTATAGTGATGTTCTTGTGGAGTAGTATACTTGCTATAATTCGGTTTGATTGTTGGTAAAAAAGGTTCTGTATTTGAAGGCAAATATTCACCATAATTCATAGTGTTTTGATTGAGACTTGCACTACTACCACTATTAGACAGATAGTTATTTGTGTTTTCACTATAATATTGATTTAAATCCTGTTCACTTCGATGCGCATCAGAGACAACAAAACGATCCTGTTCGTTATTATTTTGATTGTTATTATAATCTCGTAAATAGTTCTCATATGTAGGCGCATAGGTTGGTCGATTCAAAATGCGTCCTTTACGTATAAAACGTTCATAATGATCGGGAAAGATGACACGTCCGCCGCGTTGTGGTGGCGCTGCATCCTCATATATAGCATTTGGCGAATGCTGTGGACTTTGTTGTTCCGTATATGCGCCTATTTGATCAGCTGAAGTTATATCATAACTTGCAGCTACTTCCATTTCACGAAATACCAGCTGTTTGCCCAAACGTTTATCCTGCTGCATCTCACCATTACCATTCATGACCTGCCAGCCACCCGTAATGGCATCTTTTGCACGAAATTCTTTGTTCGCAAATAGAAAAGGCTTTTCATATTTTTGTTCTCGTGGAAATCTTAGTTTACGCTGCGCTTCATCACGATTAAATTCGAATATTATATTTTTGACTTGCTCTGCCTGCCGTTCTTGTTTCTCTTCGCCGCCGTACGAATCCGGAAAGAATTTTGTGCTTGTTTGCACATCTTTATGCAAAATTCTACTCTTCACATCGCTATTCTCATTATCATCGGGAAAATGTAAGACTCCTATCATCTCCTTATTCGCTTCGTGCTCCTCCTGCTCTTCTTCGGTGTCCAGAAATCTTATGGTACCGTACGTATCTAAATCATCTTCTTCATCATGAAAGTCCGTTGGCAGTTCCTGCTCAATGTCAGCTTTAATTTCCGCTGCATAATTATTATATAGCGACCTGCGTCGACGTCGACGTCTCTGATACTCCACTCCGCTGAGATATTCGGAGAGTATACGCGTGAAGAAATTGCCAATGCCATCTGTAATGTCCGCTGTAGCTGCGGTTGGTCGTGGTGTTGGACGTGGCGTTGTTGTTGGACTCTGTTGCACAGTATTTCCTGTCAGTGCGGATAGTATGCTGAATAGCGAAGCACCGCCATTGCCTCCACCTCCACCAAAGCTGCCAGTTTGCTGCGCTGACGTTTGTTCATCCGGTTCGCTGAAGAACTTAAAGAATCCACCGCGATGATTGTTCAGATAGTAAAGAATTTCATACTGTAAAAATAAGTATTTTTAATTCGAAATAGTCAAATTTTTATTTGTTTGTTTGGCTTACTTCATTCTTAGGACACTTTTCATAGTTCTGTGTACAAGTTCTGTCTCCGCCACTGATGCCGAGCAATGCTGCACGTCCGTAAATCAGTGCAGGCGATGCTGCAGGGAAACCAGCAAGGAAACTGTAAAAATAAAAAAAGATTGTATAAGAATGGTTTCGAAAAAGGATAACAGAAGTCCTCTGCTTTGGTTTTATTTATCCTAAAAACCTCCATATCACCAAACTTTTGTAGGACAAGAATAATTTTAGAGGCTTTCGGTGGTTGAGTTTCATTTTTGATATTTAAAATGTATTGTATCTGAAAATAAAACTTCAAGTGTAGTTTTCCTTTTTGTGAGAAGAATTTTAAATACTTCCTCTAGCTGAGTTCCATTCTGCACTCCATTTTTGACAATTACAATGCAATGCGCAGAAAGCTGCAATGCAATTTTCAAGTCGAAGTTTCTTCTCTGAGTGATGAATTTCTAAAATTTTCCTAACATTTTCATTTTGTATACAAAAGTAGTTCCAGAAGAACGCGACATGTCGGATAGCGTTTGCAGTCATAAAAAAAATTGTTTTTTTTTTCTCAAAAGTATCACATACAATTAGAGTATGGTTCAATTTTAAGCAATCTGTATCATTAAATTTTTGTTTGAAAGCCATGAAAAGCAGACAGACTTACAGAAATCAGAAATTTGTCGAATCGATGCGGCCAAACACTATTTCAAAGTTGTTACACGATTGCCGTTACACGCATTCTGTCCATCTGTCTGCCTTATATGCCTTCGCTCAATGTCTTAAATTAAACTTAATGATGCTGATTGCTCAAAATTTGGCAGTAGTCCAATGATAGATGGTGCATTTCAGAAACAAATTTGCTTAAAGGCACCAATTGCCATCCAACGTCATTTAGGCTATTAACACATAGCTTTAGTTCCGATTTCATTGTTCCGTTCTAATAAATATTAAACTGAACTTCTCCACTTGCCGATTTTAGTACCAAATTCCAGAGTTGAAAGTAATTTTTTAAGAGGAAATATATAAACATGGGTTGAGGTCGATGAGTTTTGCCTACTTTTTCCAAATATATTGTGTTGTTGGATATTTCGTCTTTTTTTCAATGTTAATTGACTTTCTATGAATACCCCAATTTTGCCTTTTTTAATTACAGCTGCCAGATGTCAACCCTCCCAAAGTAACTAGCACAGCATAACATTTACTTGTATCAATAACAATTTTCCATAAATAGAACCATACATTAAGCGAAATGCAAACTAATCCCAGTTATCTCGAAACAAAATTAACAAACAGACGGATAGACAGATAGACAGAAGGAAAGACAATAGGCCAGACAACTTATGTAAATTCAATAATAGTAGCAAAGTAAAGCCGACCCATTAAAATTGGCTATTATTATTTACAAATGTGGCCGGTTGTGGCAAGTTCAATTCAAGTCAAGACACTTTACTTACTTGGTTATGGCTGGCGATGTAACGAAGCTGGGCAGTTGTCCACGTTGCGTTTGCCCGGCAATCATCTGACAGAGTACCTTTGGTACACATTGCAAATCGTCATTGCGTGCAATATTCTCGAGAGCTCTAATGAGTTGCGTGTTTAGTGGGCGACCGGGCGTAAGAGGACCACCACCACCGCCACCACCATAATTTTGTGTTTGTGTGCCAGTGAATGCACCTAAAAGGCTACCTAATGGATTGTTTGCCGAGGATGAAGACGATGAACCCTCGCCTCCTCCAACGCCGCCAAGTAGTAAATTGGTGAACTGTGGCGCATACTGTTGCGTAGAGCCGATAAGTGAGGCTAAGGTAGCCAAACCGGAAGATTGTGTGGGCGGCTGTTGTTGGTGTTGTTGTGGTCTATATGGTGCTGGTGCTGGTCTATAGTCATGTTGGGGTGGTGGTATTTCGCCAATTTGATACTGATAGTAATTGTTGTTAGTGTTGCTTGGACCATGCGTAGTGTATGCTGGAGCACTATCTAAGGGATGATATTGAAGCGCTGATGGACGTTGGGGCTGTTGTGGGTGCGGCGGCGGTGGTGGTCGATTGTAATTTCCTGGGTATTGCTGCTGTTGCGAGTCTTGCAAATAATTACCAAAGTTGTTTGCATAATTAGGCGGCGCATAAGAGGATTCGTATATCGATGATGCTGGAGTTTGTGTTGCGGAGGAGGATGTCGCTGCTAATGGTCTCACATTGTAGTCGATGCGTTGCTTGTGCGGTTTGTACTGATATTGTTGTTGTTGTTGTTGTTGTTTTTGATAGTGCGACGTGTCCTGTTCCTGTTGAGGCTGCTGTTTGTGCGCATAGCGTTGCGGCGATTGTACAAAATTCGATGTTTGCTGCGCTGAGTAACTGGGCGGCGGGTAATCATGCGAATCGTAAGATATCTTCTGATTGCGTATGGGCGGCGGTGTGGGCGGTAGACGTCGTGTCGGTAATTGTGAAGTTGTAGGCAAACGCGTTGGCAAAAAATGTGGCACTATTGGACGCTGTGTAGCATAAATTGGCGGTCGCTCATCAAAGACATAACCGGGACGTTTCAAATAGACTTCTTCCTCACCACTACCGCCGCCGACATTGTTTCCTACCGGTCTTTGTTGCGCGCCGACAAGTAGCGATGATTGCACCGTATACGCCTGTGGCCGTTCTTCACGCTCATAATACTCCTGATAATTGCTACTCGACGCCGGTGTCGGTTTATAATGATAGTTTTCATTTGTATACGGATCCACATAGGTTACAATAGGTGTTGTTGGTATTGAAGTTGTGCTGCTGAATTGCTGTGGTTGATACTGTTTGAAAGGTGTTTGTTGTTCCACTTCTCGTTCACTATTGGGAAATGTGAATTGCTTGTCCATTGCTTGTATTTTCTGCTGTTGCTGCTGCTGTGGTTGTTCCAACTTGAATTGATAGTGATTAGCTTCGAGATAACTTGGTGGATATTTATGTACAGCGGCACCGCTTGCATCTGAGTGTGTAAAATCAATGATTTGTGATGGCCTAAAGCCACCAGAGTTGCCAGCGAATTGGCTGGCATAGTTGTTCGATTGTCGCGCTGCGGGCAGTTGAGTCTCCGGCATTTGTGTTAGCGGCTCGGAGGGAAAGAATTGCTTTAGTATGGGTGTAGTTGGTGCATGGCTGTAAATAAGGGAAATGTTTAAAATTTTTACTTAATAATCGGTCACATAATCCAACAAGTATTATAAAATGTTGTGCAACAAAAGGTATGAAAAATTTTCATCGATCTCAGTATTAAGCTTAAGCAACTAACAATAGATCAGAAGCACTTGTATGTATGAAATTTCTATCACTACTTAAATTTTTTTTTTTTATATAGTGTTCCAGACTCACCTCTCACCATCTCCAACGCCATCATCGAAATTCGCAATGGCGCCGCCGCCATTTCTTATGCCAGACGCATAGGACGCAAGAGATGCTATAATTAGAAACGCAATTTTCCACTGCATACTTTTGGGCTTTAGCGTCATGTTTAGCATTGACGTGATCATCAGCATCATCGGCATAATCAGCATCGATGTTGCATTTGTTGTTATTGCAGCTAGGCGCGTGTTGCACGTTGATAATAATAAAAAAAAAATGTCTCCGATTTGGCTGAAATTATAACGCAACTTCACAGACTGTTGCAGCACAGCTACTCGCATCTACTTAAGGCTGCGCACACGCACCAAAGCAATTTCAGTGCACAAATGTGTCGACACTTGACAAAATAAAATATCTTTTTTGACGCGTCAGCAATTCATAAACGTAAGCCACTTCTCTTATTCAGTGCTTGTCTCTCACCGCTCTCACGCTGTGCATAAATACGCTTATTATCCTTAAAGTATGCAACGTCTGCCTTTGCTGTCTGCCAGTCTTATTGCCTTACTTCCTTCCTTCGTCCTGCTGTGAATGCTATCTGTGAATGAAGAAAAATTGCAATTTTTCTTATTGGAGGCAAGCATGTCTTTGGGGAAAATTTGCTGCAACATTTGCAAATAAATTTGTAGATTTGTCTAACTCAAACTCTTCTACGAATTGTCTACCATATTAATGCAATTCTCACGTGTTTATCTGGCGCTATTTGTCTTTCGAGTACTTCAGTTCTGTGTGAATTCTGTGCTTAACTTTGTTCCATTTATTTAAATTGTTTTTTATATATTCTGTTAAAAAAAGAGTAAATAAAGAAGCTTTCTCATTTTTAGACTTCTGTGATTATGCATTGTCACGTTTGTCATGGATTTTTAACGCCTTTGTTAGAGTTCAATGTACACTGACATCTTCACAGAATTTTAATTTGTCTTATTCACTCAGTGCTTTCTACTGTGTAAATTATTCAAATTATGTTGGTATTGCAT
Organism: Leucophenga montana; assembly: GCA_035044765.1. Taxonomy (NCBI): domain Eukaryota; kingdom Metazoa; phylum Arthropoda; class Insecta; order Diptera; family Drosophilidae; genus Leucophenga; species Leucophenga montana. Next base: position 2,291,391 of record JAWNNQ010001640.1, on the reverse strand, counting down.
TAGCTTATTATAGTTAGACGCATGTATCATTTTACTTAAAAAAAGGACTTCGAAAAAATTTAACAGAAACATTACATAATAAGACTTAATATGTTCCAGTTTTGTAAGAATTTATGATTAAGAGACTGTTCTGTAAGCACAGAAGTTGTTAACAAATGTACATTAACAGTTTTATTTAAAAATCATTTATTTTGGTATGCGAACAAAATTCAGGGATATAATATTTGGCGCCCAACGAGGGCCCCGGTTTAATTGATTGATTTGAACACACCTTAAGCCGATACTAGCTTTTGTACTTGTGCTGATATTCCATTATTCATTTTATAGTCTCTTAAGACTCTCCATGCTCATTGCATTGTAATTGGTGTATTCGCGTAGTCTGCTAATATGCGCTAGGATCTTTTACATTTAGAATTAAAACTGTTGAATAAAAGTAATCGATAGTTAAGGAAATCCGAAACAAATTCAGGAAAATGATCTTTAGCGCCCAACGAGGGGCACTTTTCCATTGAACTGTGTTGGATTTTGTACTTGCTCTGACATTTCGTTATTAATTGTATGATATCCCGTTATTCGTTTTATCGTATATTAAGACAGTTCTATTCTTCTTTTGTATTTATAACTTACTAAATACACTTGTATATACAAAAGATCATTAACAAACGTTATCAAACGCCTTTTAAGCAAACCTCAAACTACACACTTCATCAAATTAATTCACAGCGAATATAGACATTATATATGCCTTTAAGCAATTTTATTTGTATTTTTCAATAAATTTCTTATTAATTTCACTATAATTTATGTAATAATAATGAATCACTTAGCGACGACAAAAACGAAGCTGCAGCATATTAATGAAGTCAAGGTTATTGTGTTATTTATGGTTGCTGAAGTAAAAATTTTTTTTTATTTTTTAAGTTTATTTTGCCAAACTTTTGCTAACTTTCGCGCACTGTTGCAAAATCGTTGACAATAAAATTTTGTTTATATTTAGTATTGTTTGTATGTCTTATGTATTGTGTATTAAAGTTTCAACAAAGCAAAACCTTAAGCAGAATAATGTCTTTATAAAATTTAAATGCGCACAATTACATTGCGCAAACATGGCAAATGTTTGACTGCAGCAACAGACTTTGCAGCAATAATTGCCAGAATTTTATTGCTCTACTAGAAAATTGCATTTGTGTAACTTGTGTACACTTTCTCAAATGCAACTCTGAAATGAAGATGCTTTTACTCTAAACTTGGAGTTGGACGTTGAGTTGTAGTTGAAGCACGCATTGCAAGGCTAATTTCAAAGGAAAACGTGTTGCACACTAAAGTAGATAGATAGACAGACCCCATGGAGAAAAAGCAACAGCAGCTGCCACATACACGACTTCGACTACGATTCCGGTAGCAGCTGCAAGAGTCACAAAATTTCACTGTCAAGGCACTCAAGTGAAGTGAATGGCAGTAGAGCTGTGGCTGTCCTCACCTATTACACACTTTTACGATTAGAACATTTCGATTGCGTGTTGAAGTATTTAGGAGACAAATGCAGCACGGCAAAGAAATGAACTTGTTGTTACCTCACAGAAAGCAGCAGAAATATCTACCAATTTACGCTTAATGGGCAACACGGAAAACCAAAATCATCTACGTGCTTTGCGTATTAAGCAAAAGCCTTAGTTGTTTTGAAGTACACACTCAGTTCTTTAGTGAAGATTATGTAATATGCACACCATGGTTGGTTGCATTTCTCAAAAAAAAAAAAAAAATAATGACAAAACTGAAAGACTTTGACTGAAAAATTTCGTAATTTCTCAGTCACTGGGAAAGTTGGGTTTTTTATGTTATTTTCTAAAACAATTGTTAAGCTTTGTTTAACACTAATTGCTGCGCATAAGGTAAGCAATATTTCAACACTGCTTGTTTATTTCCGCTTTAAAAACAATTTAATTTAATATTTATTTTTTTTTTAACTTTTCAATTAGCTTTTAGTTTATTTAAGTAGCTGCGTTTATTTGCTTTTCAGTTTAGCATACTCCATAATTTTAAAATTAATATTTTATTTCACTTACAGTGGAGACATAACTCACTTCTTAATGCACACTTTTGCTTTGCAAATTCACAATGAAAAACACTTTCTTCTTCTGCTTTTGTTAAACAAAAATATATATCATCTTATTTTTCAGTTTCTGCGCATGCGCGTCGACGTCTTTACGGCACAAAGTTTCAAACACGTTTGGCACGAGTCGGGTAAACGCTTGAACCACTTGGTTAAATGTTTAAAGCTTGGAGTGGTTTTTTCGTTATTTTTAATGCAGCCAGCAGCGTGTTTAAATTGAGTTTGATTCAGTTGTGAATTATGAGTTTTTGAGCTACTTTTTGAGCGCAAGTATGATATAGACAGCGCGATATGATATATTCGAGAAAATTTAGCTACTCTACTTAAAATGGGTCTTAATGGTTCACTGGACAGAAGCTACGCACATAAAAAAATCTGTATATCATATATAGAAAAATGTACGCAATTTTTAGAAAGACACTGATCTAAAACTTTTCAGTAGCGTAGACTGGGGCCAAATGGTCATCCCTTAAAGTTTTAAAGAATTTATTTTTTCCAATCGTTTATCTCAAATCGATCGCCGAACGTTATATAGACCATCCATAGCCATCAAGCCAATATATAAAGAAGCTGTCACAACAGCGAAGAGTAGGAGAGCGCTCGGAACCTGCTGTGTAGCTGGACGGCCAGAGAAGAAGATTAATGCAAATGGTGCAGTACTATGAGTTGAATCTCCAAATTCATAATATAGAAGTAGCGGTCTTTCTCGCAAAATATGAGATTTGTGGTACCTCAATGGGTTTGGCCCCATCCTACTTAACTTTTAAAGCAAATTTGTAGCCCTAGGAAAAACATACTTGTAACAATTGTAATATTCGAGCTGGAATCCTTTATGATTAGTTCCATTGAATATATCCTTTTTTAGCCGAACATTTTACGAACAAAGCTATGAGAACACGAATCGAATATATGTAAATTTAACAAAAATCTTAAAAATCCGTTGTCACTTTTAGTTGAAATCTTTAGAAATTGGACACTATTATTGATGTAATGCAATGAAAGTGTCTGAAATATACAACTGTCTGAACATTGCCTTACAAATATATTCAATTTGTTCTTCATTAAAAAAAAGAAGGTAATTTTGAGTGTAATGTTCCGAAATCTTCTTATCACCACTTGTACAAAAAAGTGCTCTCCATTTCTTCTGTTCGATCATAGCCAAATTAAATACACAAACACATACTCAGCGTTTGTGGTAGAAGGCAAGTAAACAAACGCTAGTGTTGCAAATCCATTAACACAAACCTGCTGCGCTTTCAATATAGATCTAGGCATTACGACTAGTTTATGTTTACATTGAAGTCTTAGTTTATACTGCATATTTCGGTTATATAAACATATGACACATCTTTTTGTATAGATCCGGTTGTTCTTTTAAGCCGCTTATTACAGTCCAATTGTATTATGTACGCATACATATTCGTATATGCAATATTCATAAATTGAATATAAGCGCAAACTATTGCACCTATTGAACCCATTAAAAAAAAATACGAGTAATACCCAATTAACTTGTCTGCCGCCACATAGCGTAACTCTCGTTAGCAATGCACTTTATAAAATTACAAATTGTTTAACGATTTATAACTACGCTGCTCGTACTAACATTATAACTCAATTATTTATTGTAGCATGATAAAATTAGTTGGCGCACGATTAAGTTGACGAGTTCAACTTGGTGTTGTTGGTGTTATGACAAAGCCAAAGATGCTTTGAACCATAACAAACAAATGAACAATATTGTGCAGAGAAAGTTTTTTACCAAGCACAATACTAAGTCGTATACGGCGGACTGAAATCGGCGATTGAATTTTTTTGTATTGTAAATTGTAGCTAACTGACAACAAAACGACAGACTAAATAGCTTCGCTAAACAAGCCCAAACTAATCCGATTCCGCTGTTGAAACGGAAGCAGAGCTGCATGCAAAACAGTTCATATAGATGTTTCTTTTGTACGCTATACACAATGGCCAATAAGGGTATATTAAGTTTGTCTAAATGTATGTAACAGGCAGAAGGAGGCGTGCAGACGCTATAAAGTATACATTTGTATATTGTTGATCAGCATGAGAAGATGAGTCGATATATGTTCGTCTGTCCGTCTGACCAACTGTTTGAACGAGCAGATCCCGGAGTCTAAAAGTGATAAAGACATCAAGTTTGTATATTTGGACTCTCTTGTTTCCTCTTCAGATAACTAGTAGAAAATTATCATGCCAACCATACTTTAAGCGGTAGCGCTCATGCAAACCTCTCACCTCTCTCATTTATGAGTTTTTGTATGAACACTTTTTGTTTTTATTTTTAATCAGTTCGAATTTTCATCAATTCGAATAAAATATGCCGCATATGTCCAGATGGTTCATATAATTAGCCTTAAACATGGTACAGCGTATCTCGAAGTAGACCACACTCGACTGCAGCGTTCTTTCTTGTTTACGTTACGTTACCAAAATTTGAGTTAATTGAAGTCTCAGAGATATATAACTATCTCAGTCATAAGCTCAAATCCGATTTGAATATGAGCTTTCTTTTAAGCCGGCTGCTTTGGAGTGAAAACTTGCACTTGGAAAGTACGAAAGCCGGCTTTAAGTTGAATCGTGCTGTTGTTGATCGTCGAGATGAGGTAACAATCTTTTGCACATTGGCTTTTGCGGTCAAATGAAAGCGAAACTGAAATCATGAATTTTGGTTTTTGGTTAAACATTCGAACAGTTAGCTCAGTCAATGTAAAGCGTGGGTTTGCCTTACGCTATGGTACAATGACGTCTTTTGTGCTCTTGGATGGTATCTGGTTAGCTTCGGGCTTGCGTTATTTGTGCCAATGACTGGCATTCAACTTTCGTTCAAGTCGCATGGGGTTTTTTCTTACATGGTTTAAACTGTTTTGTTTATTTTGACGTTCGTCGTCGCATTTTTGGCAATACTAAAGCGTTTGTTGTGTTGACATTGCGCAAAATATGGGTAATTATTTGATTAATCATCACGCCAGTAGATGATTATGAATGAAATCTGTTCAATATGTGGGTTTATTCATTCAATAGTGCTACTTTGAACGCTGTATCAAAGTTCATTGCTAAAACATAGATCAACAATGATTTTGTGTAAGTGGTGAGAGAATCGTTTGGTTAGGGAGAGCAGTAGCTTTCACGCTCTTTCTGTCAGTTTGATTGCACCAGTTACGCAAAGATGAAATGAGAAAGCAAATAGTTCCTATAAAACAATTCCGATAGAACAATATCAATACTTTCCTTGATGTTTGACCTTATACACTGATCAAACTCACAACTCGAAATTAAATGTGAGCGATCATGTCCACGCTTGATTTGAACAATTTCCGATGACTGTTTCACTCTGCTTGCGAAAAAAAAAAACGAACGAATTAGTGGCTGCTCAGCTCTGAAACGAGAAGGGTCACACCACTTTGTCTTCGAGTGTTTTGTTGTATTTATTTTGATACAGACTTTAGCCTAAACGGTTACATTGATTTTAACATATTAGATTCGACAAATTTGTCTTTGAATTGAAAAAGAGAAGGTTAAAAAATGCTTTAAAGAGCACACGATTTAAGTATGCTACAAACTTTATGCATAATAAATAAAATCGTAGCATATTTTTCGGAGTATGTTAATAAATGGTATTTTTGTTCACTTTTTAATAATTACTTGTTTATTCCCGTCTATAATAATGATCGCAACTGTTATAGATACATTTAGTCAATTTCGTAGATTCAAAAATATTATATTTTGCTTTTAATTCTACTTACAGATAAACCTATTGAAGTAATATTACCAAGTCATAATCATGAAGTTAAAAGATCATCCAGAGTGGATCTTTGATAGCTTTCCGAAGCTTTACGAAGCAAGCACAAAAGTTTTCATAACACATCTGTACGATGCTGAAAGTAAGCTGGCCACGATGCCAGTGAAATTTTGCCAAATGATCACAACACGTACGCTAGCAGCACAGCTACTACTTTATCTTAATCATCGTCAGGTGGTTATACCAAAGCAGAGCATAATCACTGTCGAAGTATATAAACCTTTTAAACTTCGCTTAAAGGATGGCAAACGTCTGGAGGTAATGTTCTGTGAGGGCAGCGAAATTGGCAACAGCAATGTGGTACTAATACGTAAGGAGGGCTGCACAACGGAGCCACTACTCTACGCGTACTCGGCTGTACAGCAACACGATGTACACCGGCTCATACGGCAACCAATATTCTGTGAATGGATTAGTTGCGGTGCTGTACGTCTATTTCTTAATCTTGAAGCCGCAAACAGCCCATGGAGAACATATGATTTCACTAAAATCTTTGAGCAGCTACAAGTTAAGAAGGGCCAGCTACAGTTGCCACTATTCGGTTATGAATATGCTATATGTGAAATGGCTAATCGTATGCGTCAACGCATTGCCTTAACCGGTTTGCTGGAAAAAATGTATGAAACGCTTGCATGCAACGATATGTCAAACTTTGCAACGGATATATCGACGGCGACCATTGTGTTGCGGGCGACATGTGAGTCAGTATGCCTGAACTCGATTTTGCTGCCGCCCAGCTTGCTGCAATGGACACCGGTAACAGGACGCGATAATGTGCAACTATTCTGCAGTCTCTTACGTCCTAAGCATATCGATGGTTTAATTGTGACCAAGGAAGCTGTCATTTATCGTGCTCCAAAATATTTGCAACAGTATCGTATGAATTATAAGAGAAAAAATTGTGCCAACCAGGATGCAATGGCTTCGCAAAGTTTGATGGAAGCAAGTGAAATACAAACGCAAACTCAAACTCAAATGCAACCTCAGACACAAAATCAAATGGAAATTCAAACGCAAATTCAAATGGAACCACAAACACAAATGGAAATTCAAACACAGTTGCCAGCCACGCAGTTGGAGCGCGGGTCACCAAATGAACGCAACAATTCGAAAGTGTATGTTATGAAAAAACGGCATGTATTAAACTATGTCGATGATTCTACGCAGGATATGAGTGCTTAGTGCATTTTTTTTAGTGTTTTTTTTTTTTTTTTTTTAAATTACATGTGAAGATTTTCATTTTTTAGAATTTAAAATTATTAAAATGAGTTCTTGAATTCGTATATCTCAAGTTTACAAATCCTCACTCACACCATGAAATTATTTTGTGAAATATAAATTACTTGCATTCCATGACATTTTCGCCAAGTAGTTAATTCAAGGATATTCAGAACATTGTGACATTATTGACAAGCCAATAAAAAAATAAATAAAAGAGAAAATGGAGTAAGAAGTGCTATCATGTGTAGCAGTCAGTCCGTCAGTCAATGCCCCACAGCTGAATAGTAGACGATGACGATCTATTAAAATACACGAATACACGAATACGTCGAATACGCACACATAAAGGACATTTTTTGACGATATGAGTAATTTGCTTTTGGCTTTTATGGTCAAGCATGGCCAAAGCACAAACGACAACTACAACGAAATGATGAAACGTTGATAATGATAGTTTGCAACAGGACACGGAAATTATTGCGGAAGGATATGCGCAGCAATACACATAGCACACACAGTATACCATACTCGCTCGTATGTGCAGCAATCTGTCACGGCACCCGGCTAAAAGTAATAAATGAGTTTGAGCAGCGCGTTAGCAGCATAAAAGGACTGACTTCTATCTATCTATCGCAAGGACCACAACGGCGACGTCTATACTATAATTTATATTAGAAAAAGCGTTTGTAGTCGTATGTATGTATAGATACACATAACTCATGTGAAAATTCCACAGCACTAGCATAACGAAAGTCATTTTACTATTACAGATATTATTATCTACATATATGCTACCAGGATAACGATACAACGAGCGTTATAAGAGCGGTGATGATGACAACAAGGATAAAGCTCATACAAAAGCAAAGAACACCAACGAACGGCATTTATTTTATGTTGTCAACATATATTTCATTTGAATAGAGAGAGTGAGAGCGTGCCCAGCACGGAAACGGAAGGCGGTCATCCTTTTGAATAACGATATCAACATGTCCGGCAAAGAAAGATTGAAAGAAGGTGAGTTAACAACATGCCAACAGGCTTTTAATAATAATTTTAACAAGCGCTTTTTACTTTTAGGTATTTATATATATTTCTATAAATATATATGAATTGATGTGCGGTTGTACGTTTGGAGAAGATTTCTGGTATTGAACATAGACAAGCTACATATTGCAAGTTACAAATCAAATGAAAGCTATATCATCATACTCATATAGGACGACTTGCGTGCGAGAATTACGCATAAATACAGAAAAATTGGGTCCGGGTCACCTACAATTTGTGGGTAATACTCAATAAGTGATAAACCGCATCTTAAACAGAAAATTTATAGAGCTTTAAGTGCAAGCGTAAATAATTCAGGCACAATTCACCAAAAATCAAACCAAAGATCACCAAATAGGTGTACGGATTTTTTCAAATAGGTGCAAATATTTTAATTTCCAGAACTTAAAGTTCGAGAACTAAACATCCAGATTTTATCCAACCAGAATGTAACCTTGGTCACCAAAAATAATGAAGGAATTGCAGTATACTGACTTAGCGTATAGACGCGTGTAGCTTAACTAGACAATTTTAAATAATTTGAGTTCAGTGGCAACGAACACACATAATATAACTAATATGTAACCGGGGTCACCAAAAAGTGGTCGATTTAACTGATAGTAGTGAAAACGCATAAACTATTACATCTTAAGCAGAACATATTTAGAACTTTAGGTTTAAGTGCATAATACACAAAAAAATCATGCCAGGGTCACCAAAAAATTTTGAATATTACTCAAAATATTACTAAAGTATCTAGAATATTACTAAAGTATCTAGATACTTTACCGCCAATTTTCAAAACTTCGAATCCGAGAGCTAAAAGTCTAGGGCTTGTCCAACCAATATGTAACCAGGGTCACCAAAAAGTAAACATTACTCAATAAGGCATGCATAATTCACAAAATTTCATGCCAGGGTCACCAAGAATTGTTGTAGAATACTCAAAAAGTGATAAACTCTTCATTCTATACAACTTAATTTCCAGAACTTTGACTTCAAGAGCAAAACGATGCAACAAGATTATAGCCCAGGTCACCAAAAAGTTATGGTCATTACTAAACTATTGCATTTTAACAAGATGTATATATAAGTTTTTGCGACAGTGTATACTATCTTTTGTTACCTTGCTCATAATATCTCACTACTCCCATTTTAAAATATCCGTACAATGTCGAGTAATTTTGCTGGGCTATACATATAAATGTTAATAATAAATGCAGGAAACTGCAGATATGTTTGACCATTTTGCATGCATGAGAATGCCTGTTCACTAATTTCGCATGAAAAGTCATTTTTCACTCATCGTAGCACACATATTCCATACAGTAGTAGTAATAGCAGCTCATTTATAATTTTTGAGTACTATGACTGCAAGCAGGATAATAAATTGTGTCCTTTTTAATATTTACACAAGCGCACAAGGTTTTCAAAAATTTTAGTTGAAAGCTAGATAGTCTTTTATATTTGATTTCTTTCATTGTGGCTTATTAAAATTTTTGAGTGCTGCTTTGTATAGTTAGAATATTTTTTAGTCATTTGGGAGCATGTTTAACTTAAATGCTTTCTTAAATAAATTTGAATATGCAGTCTAATTAAAAAGGGTTTAAACTCAGTATTGCTTTGATATAAATTTTGTATACATATAAGCACATTTAGCTCTATACTCTCTACTGCACTCAAAATCATTTACTAATGCACTTTATTTGCATATCTCAATATTTGTAAATCTTTGATTAAACTTTCAAAAGCAACTTTGTAGCTACTTGAAACCACTTAAGACTAATTAAATTATTACATACATACGTAATTAAAATGACAACGTACTCTAAAGTGACTCACACCTAATACACTGCCAAAGATAGATGTATCTATAAGATACGAGTAAATTGATTATCAACGCTTAAGAGTTTGCTTTTCAAACAAAAAAAAAAAAGGAAAGGAATGGGAAGGAAAGGAATGCATAGCAAGTATCTCCATTGCAGTCAATATCCCTTCTCTTCAGCACGTAACAAACGAAAAAAATTTAATTAAAATGCGCTCATATAGCAGCAAAGTATCTCAGTATCTTGTCTGTTGAATGTAGCTTAGCTGCAACTACAACTAAGTGGTAGGAGACTTATATCTTGTAAATCCTTGCAGTTTGGTTGCATTAAAAATTCATTATAACAAGCGCACTCACACATGATGTAGCTTAGCTTGTACTATAAAGCTGTGTAGTCTCTCATTCTGTCTAACATTGCACTTAACATGTTGCTGGAGTTGTTCTTATAAATGCAACTATCATGTCTTCTGCTGTTCTAAGCAAGACGTTTTTTATTTTTCTGCTAAAAATTTTCTGATTTTGTCGTCTCCGCCTGAAAGTATGCACTTCTTGGATTTTGTTGATTTTGTGTCGTAGCATTTTGTGGCTTAACATGTTGTTGCACTTAGTAAGTGTTTGTGTGTAGGGTGTGTGAGTTAAAATTCAACTAAAGTTAGTACATATAATTTGGAAACAAAATAAATCTTCAACATGTACAGCAGACAAATTAAAGTTAGTTGTAACAAATTTACTGAGAAAAATCTGCACAGAAGTTTAAAAATCAAAATCAAATGGTAGTCAAAGAAGTACAGCGCCGCCCTCTTTAAAAGTTAGTCTCCATAGAAATACAGCGCCCCTTTCGAAACTATACTGATCTCTTTAAATGCTAGTCTCCATATAAATGCAACATATAAATACTCCATATAAATACTCTCTATTTTATATTATTACACAAAGTATAAACTTTATGGTAGAAGATAGCACTTCTTTGAAACTAAGTTAAACTTATTTTAATTTTAAATTGTATGACTTCCCTTAGTATGTGCTAGCAGCTAGTTCGAATATATAATTTTGTCCATGCATTATATACATTACATACACTACATTAAATACATTACATACATTACATACATTACATACATTACATACATTACATACATTACATACATTACATACATTACATACATTACATACATTACATACATTACATACATTACATACATTACATACATTACATACATTACATACATTACATACATTACATACATTACATACATTACATACATTACATACATTACATACATTACATACATTACATACATTACATACATTACATACATTACATACATTACATACATTACATACATTACATACATTACATACATTACATACATTACATACATTACATACATTACATACATTACATACATTACATACATTACATACATTACATACATTACATACATTACATACATTACATACATTACATACATTACATACATTACATACATTACATACATTACATACATTACATACATTACATACATTACATACATTACATACATTACATACATTACATACATTACATACATTACATACATTACATACATTACATACATTACATACATTACATACATTACATACATTACATACATTACATACATTACATACATTACATACATTACATACATTACATACATTACATACATTACATACATTACATACATTACATATATTACATACTTTACATATTTTACATACTTTATATACATTATAAATTAGAAAACATTCTCTTACTCCATAAGCGTATTCAAATAATATAAATTTTTCGACAGGATCTTCTGATAGTTAAACTTTAGAACTATTTTAGAGTACGGGATTCTTGTAAAGTACTCAGTGCTCCTGTACAGCATTTTATATGTATGAAACAGAATTTTGTATAGTTTAAAAGCCACAATTAATTCCATTTCATTAAGAAAGTACTTCTATCAATTAAATTCAATACTTTCCACAAATTTTCGCGCATAACTGAAAAACCACAACAGTTAATTAACATTAATTTACGGCAAATTAGAAAATGCATACAGGCAAATGTTGCCTCATAATTTATATAATCAAGAACAGATATTGGTTCTACAGCAGCAGTAGCAGTTGTTGCTACCGCAAAGTGCCACCCATCACACCATAATACGTTGATAATAATAATAATAATAATAATAAAATGCCAAGTCAACCATACCTCTTGTCATATGCTTAAAGGCAACACAACTAACCCAGCTGCAAGGCAGTGAATTACACTAAAATATGCTTTGTTGTGTGGGGCAACTATTTGTGAAAAGAGGTGCTCAAGCGGAAAATGATTCGATCGTAAAGGACTAATTTAAATTGCATTAATTTCTAGTACAAAGTATCTACTACTTGTACATTGCAGTACTTTAAAGTGTGATTTAAAGTTGCTGTTCTGCGCCAGTCTGTCCAAATCTTTTTGTTGCCTGTTGCTGCCATTTGTAGCTAATCGCCTTTGTACGAGTATGTCCTTTTTTCTACGCATATTGTGTACTTGTTACAATAATTATGCACGCCTACATTGACAATTGCATATAGTAAATCTATTATAAATTAAAATTAATACCTCATTGTGCTAATTAGTTTTTAGATTTAAGCAAATAAATGAATTGTGTTTATTTTTTTTTTCACTTTTGGGCGACAATTTAAGCGGCTTTTGGTCTTAGTCCAGAATTTTGTTTGCATTATTTTATTTCATTTTACTATACAGCGTGAAGCTTTACAAATTCGATTTTCTATGGATTTTCAATGCTATCAAAAACAAAATTTTACTTTATTTTTAAATTATATTAGCTGAGGGTTGTAATATGAAATTATGTGTGTTTAGCCTACAGGCAATTGAAAGCTGTAGGAAAATTGTGCCAAAAACAGTGGGTGGTAAATATGCAGTATATAATTAGTGCTTTAAATTTGTCAACACACGGATAACTCAAAACGAAACCCTCTAAAATCATCTCTAAACTAAGTTTCGAAAGTATTATCAAAATATTTATTTATATTTTCAGTTCATTCCCACACTGTCCAATTGAATACTTTAAGTTAAATTTGATTTTCTTTTTTCAAATTTCATTTCATAATCTCTAAATCGCTGTCCAGAAGTTCCCATAAACCACTTTAGTCACGCCGCATTTGATTGACATTGACGATAAGATTTAAATATTCTGTTGTATTCAAAAAAGCAGGACAATAGACACAACATATAGCACAGCAGGACACTACAGTTGTTCCTTTTTCTGGTCACGTGTTTGTTGTTCTCGTTTGTAAAATGCTTGAAAAATCGTTTAAAAATCTAATTACAGTATTAGTATGCACAACAGGGTGGCAACATTGGCGCGCGTCATGTCAAAAATTGACAATTACCGACAACGCAATGATAACGTGTAATCTTTATACACATTTTTTTACGGAATTTTTCCTAAAAACCTTTATGCTATACGCAATGTTAAAAATTACAACACGTGACTTAAGACGACGCTGTCAGTGGTGTGTGGAAAGTGTTTCTCTGCTTTGAAAGTGGATTTTATAGCAAAATTGCGAATAGTGCACAATTTACTACTAATATTTAGATTGTAGCATTAAATTCTCTTCATCTAACAGACAAATAGTACTACTATTAAAGACGTACGACACAAGAGTAATATGAGCGCATATTTTTCTCTTAATTTTTTTAGTATTTTAAAAACGACGGAGTGCGCGAAAGGGATAGCTATATATACATAGATACATTTTAAACGTCGTGTCGTATAGGTCACACTTGACTTTTGTTTAGGTTTTGTTTATGTAAATGCTCATTTCGCATAGTTGGTTGTCCACCTGGTTTTCGTTTCACTTTTTGATGAAACTATGTATATTTCAACCTCTCCCACCGGAAGAATTTTTGCTTTGTCTATTTTTTGATCTGCTCTAACAAAAATTGAGGGGAATGTATGTATATGCTCATATTATTCGTGTGTCATGCGACCAAAAGAACTTTAACACAAACCTTTAGTCTAGCTTACATTCAATGCTTATTGTATACTCATACTAATTTACTCGCCCTCATTACTTCTTGTACACAAAATTGAACGGTTATGCCGATTACACAGTTTACAATTTATTTAATCTAAGTATACAATTTGTATTCAGAAGTATCTCACATTCATTATGTTTTGCTCACATTCATTGCTTATTTTACATTTAAACTCAGTAGCTCGCTCTCACTTTCTCTCCATCGCGTAGTTTGTTTCAATTGTCTTCAGTCATCTCTTGATCCAGATTTTTATATGACTTCACGCTCTGTAACATGCTTCAACTGTTGCTCGCATTCATTGCTTTTTATACTTTGTTTTGTGTGAAATTTCATTTCATGGCTCAAATTTCTCAATGAACTTCCGATTAGCTCGCACTCACTACTTCGCGTACTGTTATTAAATTCCGCTCACCCTCATTTATCTTGAGGTATATTTTATACATAGTCTTACTTTCACTTCTTAATAACTCGCTCGCATTCAGAGTAAAATTAAATGCACAGTTCCGATTTTTCTCGTTTTTCTAGCAGTTCAAAGTATTAAGTAAACTGCAGCCATAATAAAAATGTCAAACCGTGCAGAAAAATTGCACAATGATGACACACGTTTATACTCAAATGTCAAATTATAGCTTACAAAACTATATTCCCAGCTCAATAACACTTTCCCATAGCAGCAGCTAAGCCTGTCTATCAAATCACAGTAAAATATAAAGCCATAAATAATTTAAATATGCTTTAATAAGCAACTCCTTTGCTCACTTCACTTTTTGATTGACAGTTTTATGAAATGCGCATTTTTTGACAGGCAGGCACACGTTTACAGAACGTTCGTCCATGTTCAGCTACGGATGTCATGTCAACTAACTATATACTACGTTTGAGCTTTGATTTGAATAACAAGGTCTAATCGTTATAATCGCATTCACATTGAAAGCGTCCTGTATGTCCAATAGGCGTCGATCGATCGTGTGGCAGGTTGAAATAATTGACACACACTAAGCCGATAATAACAGCCAGCAGGACAACATTTCCTTGCTGCATGACATTTTGAGATTCGTGTGCATATTGGTTATGCGCTGCTCATATTTCGCGCGTGGTTGATCTGGAATATGGTCTGGTTACTGACGTGTCGCGTGCCATGAAGACCGCAATTATGACAATTTAATCACCGCAACCGCAAAAACCCGAAATTGAAACCAAATTCATAGTACATCCGATAGCTATTTAGCTATTATTTTTAATACTGCTTGCATGTTTTTTTGGATTTTTTTTTTCTATTTATGCTCAACAACATAATTTGCACTAATAACCTAAAGTGAACCACCCCTTCCTATGCCCTATACGTTCATATTACTATATGTTTTTGTGCTTTTGAGTTATGAACACCCTCAGCTCTCATGCGTAGCAGGGTCAAGTATCATATTTCTATAATATGTAGTTTGTTGCTTTCATTTGCAGTTCTTTTGCGTGTCTTTAATTTGTATCAAAGAAAGTTCACGAAAACATTAAGTTGAAGAACAGTTTAATAATTCACCAAAAAAGTGTATAAAACTCCTTTGGAATTTACTAGTAATAAATATAAAATGGTCTTTCAACGGTTGCATCATAATTTTGACCGTAGATTTTGTTTAGGTTTATGAGTATCTTAACTTTGTAAATATACTATATTGTATCTGAAACTTTGCCAGTTTACAACAGTTCAAAAAGCTTACTTTTTATGCCGAAAACTTACAATTGATTTAAATTTTAAATTGAGTTTTGTCACAGGCACATATTTCTACTGAGACATGAGAGAAATAATTATGATTGACAAGTACTTGAAGTAACCATAGATTATAAAAAAGTATATATATTTTCTAACGATGTGATTAAAATTTTTTTGGTTCTTTTTTTGCCTAGAATTTGACGATATCGATCTGTGTTCTGGACTTGCAAGATACCACTTTGATTGAAGTTATTAAAGGAAAAGTTTTAAGCTCTTATATTTTTGAGAAGAGTTAACATTAATTAATCTAATTAGATTTATTAAGTTAACGCTATAAAACTTTTTCTTCGGAGCTACGTTAAGTCTCAGATTATTGGAAATTAGTTATAAACTGGAGAACCATATTATACAAATCATTATATACGATTTATGTATGGTTAATTTAATTCGATTATTTTAAATAAATAAATAACTCATATTTCATTAATAACTATAATATAAAACTTAAGTGTTATAAAATGAACATAAATAAACATAGCGAAGCGAATAAAATAATACAAAAAATTATCTTTTTATTAAAATAAACCGTTACATTAAGCTCCACCTTCACGCAGATCAAACAGATCATAGCCATGCAACTTGAAGTCAAGCTTTCATTTTTGTCATACGCTTTTGCATAAGCGTGAGTGCATACACACTATAGTTGTACGGCTGAAAGCTTTTAAAAAGCATCACATTATTTAAATATGGCAACACTTACATTAAACCTTTATAAGCTTGACAAGGTTTACGAGTATTGATACAAATTCGTTTTGTTTTGCTCATTTTAGTTTTTCATGCTATTTTGTTAGAAATTTTAAATGTAATTGTATGCTAAAATGTTATTTTCACACATAGTGTGAAATGGTATTATCGGTTTATCTGAAAGTTAGTAACGCATTAAAGGAGGCATCGTAGACCCGATAATGTATATATATTCTTGATCACCTCGACGAGACGAGTCGATCTAGCTATGCCCGTCTGTCTGTCTGGATGTGCGCATTTTTTTGGGCACCAATTGTTATGCTATACAGTTAAAAATTGGTACATACACTTCTTTTTATTGCAGTTTAATAGAGTATCAAGATTGACCCGCCACTCCCACTTTCTGGGGTAGCCCCCATGCAAACCCTCCGCCTACTTTTGACTTTTTGTATGAAAAACTTTTGTACTGTAGTCAATATCAACTTAATAATTGATATGGCAGATTGTAGCTAACAGACGCTTCACATATAGTACATAAACAAGTGGGACCCGCCTATTTCTTGGGGTAGCTTCCATACAAACCTAATGCCCACTTTTGTGTTTTTGTATGAAAAACTTCTTTATTTAAATCAATATTATGTTGAAATTCGATTTTTTTGGATTTTAGTGGACAACCGCTTCATATACATATACAAATGGGCGTGTCACGTCAATCTCAACTTGAAATTTGATGTGGTAGCATCTTATAGATGGTCGCTTCATACTCATTTACTGGTGCGCGTGTACCCCACCTCCTCCCTGCGGTATTAAAGCTTCGGTTCAACCGAAGTTAACGTTTTTTCTTGTTTACGGCTTTTAAAGCGGCATATCGACCGAAATGTGCGGAATAGATTCGAACGCTGCAAGGATATATGAGTAAAGTCGTAATAAATGTATAACACAGCCGCACAGAAAAGAAAATGCTCATTTTTGGTCCGGGGTACAGACCATGTTTGTGAGGTCGTTGAATCCGAATCCGAAGTCCATATTACCCCATTTACCGGGCAAGAAAGAACATTATTTTATGGCTATGTCATTAAGTAGTTGAACGCCTGAAAGTGTAACAATCAGACAACAATCAATTTACACCACACTACCTTACAGCTGCAGTTTCAACATGACAGCCCAGTTCCAAAGTTTAACAAAACTGTTGAGGCGTTCGGCGCACTATTAACCAACAAGACCAACGGTTGAAATCACCGCCAAACTGCTCAGGATGTGTTACATTGCGACAGCGCTTCTACTTCTCCTAAGTAGAGGAAAGATGCCAACTATTCCTGTGCATATAAAAAGTTTGAGCAATGACCAAACGAATAAGTTGAAAACAAGTGTAAGCTGAAGTTTTAAAAAGTTTTAAAAGTTTCCAATGGAAGTTTATACAGCAATACATGCAAATTTGTCTTTTTGCTGTCTTATACGGTATACGGTAAAACATAACGAAGTACAAGAAAGTTGTTTCTGTTATTTTCTCTGGCTAATGCAAAGAGATACGTGTGTGTATGCTGTTTCTAAGCAAACAAAACAACCATTGTTGTTTTGCATTTTGGTATAGACTCTTTGGACTTTGCTATGGGAAGTTAGATAACGAAGTACAATGAAATTGTGTAATTTACACTGTTAATGCAAAGCGCTACGTGTATGTACGACAAAGTTCAGTGTATGCTGCAGTGCAATACAAAAGCAAATGTTCAGCGGGATTGTATAGGGCACCTCTGTCTCAAAGAATTCGTTGCTCTACATTAAAATTAATTAAACAACTCATTTTTTTTTTTATATAAAATCATTTTTATTTATATTTTATATATAAATTTTAATATAAATTCTTATAAGTTGTACGCAATTACATGCATACATTATATATTTATCTTATGAACATTCATGAGATCATATTTCATTCGATATATTTCATATATATATATATATTTAAATACACCATTTTGATTTGTTTAAATTTTTACAATTTTTGTTTTTAAATTTATTTTTAAGCATATATAAAATATAAAATAATGAAATAAATGTCAATATTGCAAATAATTTTGTTGAGAATAAACATTTATACAATTTTTTCGTTTTTTTTTTTTTAATTTTTTATATTTAGCAAACACAGATTTGTGCGCAAATAACTTAATACTACCAACAATAATAAGAATATAAGTATATATATATATATATATATATATATATATATATATATATATATATATATATATATATATATATATATATATATATATATATATATATATATATATATATATATATATATATATATATATATATATATATATATATATATATATATATATATATATATATATATATATATATATATATATATATATATATATATATAATTATATATAATTATATGACAATTTGCTTAAATAATTTACAATATAGTATATAATAATGCTTTCCAACTGCTGCCGTTTGAAATTTAATCAATGCGTAGATATATTTTTTTTTATATATTTAATAGCATAAAAAAAAAAATTGGCAGCGAAAAAAGATTGGCAACAAATTACAAAAATATAAATATTTATATGCAATAAAACAAAAAAAAAAAAAAAATTGAGATGGCTACATAGACTACGTTTATACGCACGTCTTACTTGCAAATTTTCTAAATCGTAATTTTAAACGTATAAACGCAGTGTTGGTCACCACACCGTTTATACTGTAAAACTTTCACTATACAAAAATGTATGTATGTGTAAACAAGACATACGTATAAACGTAGTAATAAAATTGATTTCAAACATATTTACAATTAAATTTTTATTTTTGTAAAAAGTTATAAAGCAAAAAAATTTCGCAGCGGGTTAAAAATTTTACAGAATTTTACTATTTGAGTGTTTTATTTTTTTTAATAGGTATTTTTTTTTTTTTTTATTTGCATTAAAACAACTGCTTCTTTTATTTTGTTCGTATCTCGTTTTGGGACAGACAACTGTGCGCTGTGAATTAGCGAAAGTATGTAGCACTTCACTAACCACAGACAACAGTTGCAACGAGAACAAAATTTTTACCGAGATCATTGTGAAAACTAATTAGACATGAGTTGCCATGCAGCTAAGAATTTGCCATACAAATTAGCACTAAAAGCTGCTGTGCAAACTCATTTGTACAAATTTACAATTTTCT
Organism: Leucophenga montana; assembly: GCA_035044765.1. NCBI lineage: Eukaryota > Metazoa > Arthropoda > Insecta > Diptera > Drosophilidae > Leucophenga > Leucophenga montana. The sequence goes on along the minus strand of JAWNNQ010001640.1, from coordinate 2,271,676 downwards.
TCATCGATTCAAATCATATTCAATTCAATTGTGTGTATGTGGGTTTGCTTATATATGTGTGTAGTTTTAGGGCGTATGGGTGTAGTGGAATGGAATGGATTTGGGTGATTGTACTATTGGCATATAATTTATATGTTATGGAGTGTGCTTGTTTTTTTTTCCTGTTTGCCTTAAAAACTGTTGAAGTTTGGAAATTTTAATAGTAACAAATCTAGAACAAGTGTAGTTTAAAAATTTCAACTTTTTAGAACGCGTGGAATCTTCTATTACATTTTGTTTAGTGTAATTTAGATGCGCTGAACACGAAAACATACGTTTCTGTTTTTGATTTTGGGTTATTCATCTAGATAACGGTATATTTGTGTGTTTTCGATTTATGATTTTACTTAAACTAGCGTACAGCATGAACGGAAATCGAAAAAGCTTAAAGGAAAGTTTAAATTACGAGTTCAACGGTACTCAAATTAATTTGGATCGAATAAAAAATAACTGAATTTACAGCTGTTGTAAGCTTATATTCAAAGGAATTTTAACGAGCTTCATTCATTTGCATATTGTTTTTTTCAACAAATAAATTAACTAATTAGATAACGTTGGACGCGTAATTTAATGAGCTATCTAACAATATATTTCTTAATTGGAGCCGGCATGACGTTCACTATGAACACTCAAAAAACATAAATATACCGTTATCTTGGTATATTTTCGTGTTCAGCGCAATTTAATGTAATTCAAAATTGTAAACTAATAATAATAATATCATTATTAACTGCACACAATCGTTTTTTTTTTTTGGCACAAAGTTATAAAAATTTAACAATTTGCTTGTACACCATGTTATGAATATGGGTATACCATGCCGAAAAATCGGTTTTTAGCAAAATCGGTTTAGGCAATATTACGCAATAACACAGCGATGTACAGTTACTATTTGCTAATTTGTTAATTTTTAGAAAGCATTTTTTAGCTGCTTCAACAGTTTCTATTATGACACTATTTAACAAAGTTGAACTTGTTTTTTGTTTGTGATTTTGAAACTTTTTTTTCTTTTCGTTTGGAGTGTATAAAAAAAAGTTAAACAAAACTGCAGTTTGTTTCTTTTAAACTATTAAAACATATTTTAGACACCTATTTAAGAAATGCAAAAACTTTCTTAAGCTTAAAAGGTTAAAAAATTAAACAACTAAAGATTTGCGCTATATACAATATTAACAATAGAAATTTTGCACTTATAAACTAATATTTACAATCGTTTTAATTATAAATTGTTATAGAAAAAGCAAAAAAAGAAACAAATTAATTCATTTGAATGTATAATTAAAAAAAAAAAAATGTATCTATTGTTAAGAAACCAATAAGAAAAATACACTAAAATATACATAAATCAAAACGCTTTGCGTTTTCTATTTGCTAAACCACATACAAAGAAAAATTATGCTAAAATTTGCAATTGAACAAAAAATATATATTTCATATAAACATATTTTTATTTTTTGTTTTTATTTTTTTTTTTAGTTTTTTAATGAATTTATTTTATTTCACTTAAACTTTTATAAAACTTGTTTTCACTTTGCTACAGCAGCAGAAAAACTCCATTGAGATCATTGTGATTTTTGGGAATTGTTTATTTGATTTCATTTATTTTTTGTTTAATGCAACTTTCTTTAAACTAAATGTGTTTAAAATTTTTTTTCTTTCAGATTAGCTTTTAATTGCTTTGAATAAACTCATTTATCATCAAAACAAAACAGTATAAAATGTGTTAAAACTTAATTTTTTTTTTTTTTTTTTTTTGGGAAATTTCCTTAGAAAACACTGTTTTGACTTTGGTTGTGGAGATCAATTGCGTTGCTTAATTTTTTGTTGCTGTTTGTTACAATAAAAAGAAAAATCTTGAGACGGAGATCATTTCGTTGCATTTACTAAGTGAGAACAATAAAACAAAAAAAGAGAAAAAGTTTAAATTTAGATTTAAGCCCAAATTTGATTTACACTTTTGTTTGACAGTGTTACAGTGTTACCAACACAAACAAAAAAATTGCTTTTTAACACATTTTATATTTTTTGTTTTGCAAATGAGTTTATACAGTTTATGAGACCAATTTGAAACTTGAAAAATAATTATATTTAAATATTTTAATTGAATTTCACTAAAGACAAAAATCCGCTATAATAATTATAGTTATATATATTTATATGTATATATATATATATATATATATATATATATATATATATATATATATATATATATATATATATATATATATATATATATATATATATATATATATATATATTTATATATATATATATATATATATATATATATATATATATATATATATATATATATATATATATTGTGTATATATATATATATCGTAAAATAAACATATGGAAAACATCACACAAATGGCATTAAAAACTTATTTACATTTAATAATTATATTCAAATAATAGTTTTAAAGCTAAATATGTTTTGCATTTTTTTGATTTAATTTAATTTTTAATTTAAAGCAGTTTTTTCTGTCTTTTTTTTGTTTAAAGATTTCTTTTAAGTAAATTGCAACATTTTGTTTTTTAAATTTAATTTTAAAGCATATTAAATGTAATTGTAATTATAATTACGCACGAAGACATGATTTTGAAAAACACAATAAATTTTTTATAAGTAGTTTCATATATATTAAAGCTTAAATAGACCAATTTTTATTTGATTTTAACTAAAGCTGCTTAATTTTTAATTTTATAAAAATGCAAAAAATAAATGCAATTAACAAACAAAATTTAACTATTGCCATATATACGCTTATTTCTATACAATAAAGAAAGTAAGTTACTTGTACATAAATTCACAAAAAAGAAAAAACTTTTGACGAAATACTTTATAAAATGGCAGTTGAGGTTTTTAATGCTGTTTGTTTTTTTTTTTTTTTAAATGTTGTTCCAAAAATATGTGCTTTTCTTGCAATTTAGTTATTATTTTAAATAATTTCTATCAAAAATACTGCAGCTTCAATACATACAAAAGCTTTGTTTGTTCTATAGCAAAAATATTTTTTAATATATATTTCTAAAAATTTGTAGCAAAAAAAAAAATGTGTTTCAAAAACTAACGTCTCTACTTTGTTTCTTAAAGGCGCTATGCAGACGACAACTCTCAAATTGCATTGAAAAATTTCGTTTAAAACATTGTCTGCACAGCCCAATTTGAAAACATTTAATTTTGTTCATTTTGTAAAAATTTTGTTTGTTCAGTTTTTTTGTTGTTGTTGTCTTTTTTAAGTAAGTATCTGCCAGTCTACTATAGAATTCTTATGGAATTGTACATACATACATTATCTGCATAAGTATTCCGCTTGATTGCTCTTAAATACTATTAATTATGTATAAATTTTAGATTGTATGCTTTTAGATTGTACGAGTATATTGTTTTTGTGTCCCTTCAACCTATTTTTTGTTTTGTTTTCTTTCGTCTTAAACATACTTGCTATATATGAATATGTGTTTTTTGTTTTTTTTTTTTTGCTTTTGTTTTTGTATACAATTTAGAATTACAACTAATTCGCAATTCAGTTTTTGAAATCGCATGTTTTTTTGTTGCTGACTTATTGCTGCTTGCAGTTCAATAAATTCGTTGCTTTGAGTTGTTCATGTGATTATTTTTGTAAGTAAATGTGACGATTCTTAACGTGTTTCAATTCGATTCGTTTTGTTGATTCGAATTTTTATTTGGCACTCATCGCGCAACAAGAAAACCACAGCCCATGGCAACGACGAAGACAGTGACTACAGTGGGCCAGGTGAAGCTTTGTTCCTGAAATGAATAAGTGTAAATAATATTTTAGTAAATTAGTGGTAAAAATTCTACATATTTCAAATCGATTATAAAGTCTATATATACTTAAGAATTATAGTCTTGACTTCATCAACGCGCAGCTGAAAGCGCTAATGCTTCAATGTTCAAGCTTATATGGTGTATTGCTATTATTTATGATGTGGACATATAAAATCTGCGACCTAAATAGTCTATTGTTTGGCCTACTGAGTTAGATGACCTGCCCTACGCCTATATGCTGAATGAATCTTAGTACTTTCCTACGATCCAAACTTCACAGTGGATTCTTTCCAGAGCTCGCAACAAGTGCTCTTTTTTTACAGGCAGTCAGAAAAAAAAAACAGTTGCGTGCTGACACGATTTAAAATAGAAGCGAAGGGACATTTCAACTCTGTTTCATTTTCAAACGGTCTTGGTTTAATCAACGTGTGACACTTTGGTTCTCCAAATTTGTGCAAACTGTCTTGCGCATGTATAAGTGTTACTTATATTTTGACATGTGTACACAATTTAGCGCCCTATCTCGTTCTCCCTCCCTCCCTCTTCCACGCTTTGCCAGCGATGAAATATTTAAAGCAACAACCACAACCTAACGCAACAACAACAACAAAAAAGACACTTACAGCTATCACCTGGCACGTTTTGCTCCGTTGCTTATGCTCAGTTGCTGAGAGTCGAATGAAAGTGTTCCCATCAAGTCATTAAGGCAAGAGCGCTTCGTGTGTTTTGTTCATCGAGAAGCATGAAACAGAATACACGAAGGAATCAAAACGAAGTGTTGTGCTGAGAGAGCAAGCGAGTCTGGTTCATTTTTCTCTGTCTTTTTGCTGAGCATACATCATAGATATATTTGGTTGAGCATATTTGGCGAGCTCTGCTCCTTTCTAATAAAGTGATTATCTAGCATCTGCAGTCTGCTTCTAGCTACAGCTTCACATTCAGCAAGAATGTGGAGAGGGATCTTCCCTTCGTGGTCAAACAGCCAGGCCTCGTTGAAGGGACTTAACTCCAACGTAGTTAGGACAAAGATAGTGCTTGAATCAAACGGTCTATTGGAAAAACTAGGTGAACACAACAAGGTATCTCTGCTGTGGGTGCTTGGTCATAACAATATATAAACAATAAATAAACAAGCGGACAAGCTTGCAAGACAAGCAGCGGCAACGCTATTGATAGGACCTGAGCCGTATTGTGTCATCGAGAGACATACTATATCGGAAGGGGGTATGTAGGAACCAATTAAGAATGCCAATAAGCCACTGTAGACTAAAAAAAAAAACATTTATATGTTTTGGGGATTCATAACTCACCCGAATGCATTCTTCTTAGGGTGTTAATTTTCAACCTCCAGTATTTCGAGAAATTGTCATTTCGATTGGTGCAGAGATATTCAATGCACAGATTTTGTTGTTATAAAATTTTTACGGTTTGTTTTTTAAAGTGCTTTCTTTTTTCACGAATGAAAACGAATTGATTATAATCTAAAATATTTACTTAAACTATTAAATCGCAATTGTATACAGGTGAAAAAGTTTGTGCTCTGCAGTTTATTTTTACTACTCCTAACGCAAAGTTCTATTCTTCAGAATGAAATATATTTGCTTCGTTTTGTTTTGTAAGTTTAAATTTTTGTAAATAAAATAAGCCTTGCGTAGATATATTTTCATTTCTTAGTACTTGTCAACGAGTCAATGGCAGATTTATACTGGGGTGCAGGAGGTTTTCACTATCAACCAGGACGTATGACCAGACCTGTATATTATAGACCCAGTTCTAAACTAGTAATAAGAAAAATAAGTTCAAGAGCATCTTTAAATATTGCTCCACAGCATCTTTAAAATATGTTGAATTGCAAATAAAATATATTGGAACATAAAACTGGTCAATTTTATTGGAATTTTAACTTTCAGTGAATTAAATTTATTTTATTTTTTATCTATTCCGAGGGGCGCGGGGTATGTCAATCGGTAGCCTAGCTTTTGAGAATTTAGTCGCTATGGAGCGTTTCTCGGGAGCGGACCGTGCGTTGTGCGTACGTGAGTTTTACAAAAACGGCAATTCAGCGACTGTAGCGCGTAGAAAATTCTGCAGTATTCGACATGTTCGTCATTTAAACGATGCGCCAAGCTCTCGACTCATTGGAAAATGGGTCGAGAAGTTTGAAGAGACAGGTTCAACGCTGGAAAAATTAAAATCCGGGCTTCCAAGGTCTTCGAGAACGTTGGAAAACGTAGACAGTGCTACTCAGTCTGTTCGTGACAACCTGGACCTTTCGATTCGGAAGCGTGTTGTTGCTTTATACATGCATAGATCATCATTGTTCCGCATTTTTTGCAACTTCACACACGTCCAACAGGTCTCTACCACGAGTTCATGAAATTTTTCCTGGCAAATTGATTTCCAGGAGAGGTGATATAAATTGGCCTCCACGAAGTCCCGATTTAACCCCTATGGACTACCAGCCGAGCCGTTATAGGAAATTTTAGTGCTCGATTAAATGAAAGCCGTGAACGCAACGGTTTACATTTGGACAATATCATTTTTAAGAAATAAATTCCCAAAGTGTGTATTTTAATATGTAATAAACATTTTTTCAATAAACTATTTACTTTTTTTAACGATTTTTTAAATGTGAACTTTCTTTTGAGACACCCTGTATAATAATGAAATTAAAATATGTGTAGCTTGCAACATGTTGTTAGCAACATTTCATTAGCAACATTTTACCAGCAATATTTCGTAGCAACAATTCATTGGCAACATATCGCTTGCAACATTAATAGGTTCAAAATTAACATTTAATTCATATATATGTACATATGAGTATATCGCCCCATACATTGACCCACATTTGTCGCATGATAGCATTTGCCAAATGCACAGATTTCACCCTCCAAGTGTTCCCTTGTGGAAAATACACATAATAAAATATCACTTTCACTATAGACCGACCGACAGACCGACCGTGTGTGCTACTTTCACTTTTCACCCCTCACAAAACAAACATACTTCAGACATACATAGTATATCATCTAAACAGCTACTACAAATGCACAATTATATTTATATACGAGTATCAATGACCACTGACCACATAAAAATCATAAACGGAAGGAAAACCTTATGAATTATGAGCAATTTTCATTTCAGTTGGTCAAGTGTTTCATAAGGTCATAAAAAAAAAATGAAGTATGCCCAATACAAAACGCTTCCTCACTGCGTTTAATGGTATCAAACAATTGTGTAATTATTTTGGTATTATTTCCTGAACACTTGTTCTATTCTTTTATGCATGAATAGTTTTTGTATTTCGGAAAATTTATTTATAATATTAAGAACACTATATCATGAGGGTGCAATATACCATTTGTGCGGGTTTGTGCTCTGATAGCAAGTGTATATTATGCAAATTCTTATATGATTTTGTTGCATTTTTAGCAATTTGCTTGTGTTTCTTTTTGTTATTGATATCAATATTTGAAGTACAGTCTTTTATATAGGATATATAAGTGTAAATTATAAGTGTAATTAAACCATAGTTTGTGGACTTATCAAACTGTATGCAGCTTCCATTTCTTTAATCAACATTTACTACTCGTTTTGTATAAAGCTTGCCGACTTTATAAATATAATCCTATTGAAATTCTCACGATCTCAATAAAATGGAATAAGGTCATAGTCTCTTACTTCGATGTCGTCGTCATCGTCATCCTCACCACATGGAAGCTGTTACAATATTTACTGATAAGGTTTGCCGGGTAGACTATAAATTTTACGGCATGCCAATCTCGCTATTTATTTTGTATTTTTTTCTAAAGCGATAATATGAATGAAGCTCATTTTCTGCCACTTATATGCTTACAAGTATATTAATTTCTTTCAATAATTTATTAAGTACAGATTTTTTTGTTCGCTGTATTTCTGCAGAATATTTACGTGATGTGTCATAGAAATCACGCCACTAGTTGACGACTGTTTTAATTGCGTTCTAGGATAAATAATTGAACGATTACACGTGTTTATAGTAGGCTTACTATTACTATAATTTGATAAGCGTAAGCATTGTGTTGATTTTTTATGACCATGAACAGATCTTCGCTTTTGTAAATCATATTTCAATAATTATATACGAGAAAAATACTTTGAGGAACCTTCAACTTGGCATTTAATACTAGTAATGCATATAAGCAAGATGACTACATGCGGTTCACACATCAGCATACTCACACTTCAGCAACGATTTTGATTTAGTAAGTGAAAGACAATGTAGTGCCCTTTCTCTTCAAATTTTATTTCGTGAAATGCATGACAAGTAGTTTTACGATATGATGCATATTACATAGCAGCACACTCACACATCAGCATTGCTGTTGTTAGAGAGTGTGCGAGCAAACAGTAAACAGTGTGTTATACAGCAAAACTAGAGCAGCATAGAGCGCAATACTGTGCTTAGCCAGGCAAATGGCGACTGTACAAGCATAATATGTTATATTGAGCCAGCATAGATTCGTATAGCATATAGAACATACACATAGAAATATCTTCGATCAATAGTTAACGAGATATCAGCGAAATTAAACATTAGACATATAATAAGCGTGTATGAAAAAATCGGCGCCCAACCATCGGGGCCTTTTTTTTTTTTTTTGATTTATGTATGACGCCCTCAACTAACAATATGTAGAGAAAAATTCAATTACATATTGAATTATTTTGCGTACAATGACTTAACTAAAATCTATCATTTAAACTGTTTAGCATATTTATAAGCTTTAGACACTATTGCTACATTTAAAACTTTTTATCACACTACTCAAACTAAACTGCGTAAAATAAAGTTACAATTCTTTGTGTAGTGACACCGATTGCAAAGTGCATTCATCATTTTAAGCCGTAGAACTATGGCAGGAGGTAGGGTAGTGCTGCAGTACTAAATGTAGTGCTCCATTCAAATTGCACAACAGCTGCATACGAGTATGTATGAACTTTAAATACAAGTAGCTACAATTGAAGAAAGGCACACAGACAGACCGACAGACAGTCAAGTCAAGTCAAACGACAGTGCACAGTGCTGCGCAATTAATTTTTATCGCAATTTAGTTTCATTTCATTTAATATTATTTTTCCACAATTTGTGCCTTTTTTTTTTTTTTGCATATTTATGAGGCAAATTTTTGCGCGCGTTTTTTTTTTATATTTTTCTTAGACTTTTCAATGAACGCACAAGTGTGCAACACATTCAAACAGGCAGGCAACCCAGGCCGATGCAGCCAATGCATCACTGGCAATTTGTCACTCTACGTAAACTTGCAGTCCGTGCAGTTCAGTACACATACATAGCTCTCGTATAACTTGCGACAAATTCCACAACGCTAAATTATTTTTAGTTTAGCTCTTTCTTCTAATACCGAACACCACAAATCTTAAAACTTGTGTTTATTTACAAAACAACATGCCCCGCCGGCTGCATTTGGAGGTGAAGTGAAGCAGTTTGAAAGCAGTTTAAAAGCGGCACGTGCCTTCATTGCAACTGGCAGCATATGGCGTAGTTTGCGCGGAACAGATGCAGTCCAGTGGTCCCCGTTTATACTCGATCGAGTTAATGACCTTTCGCTGATTTTATACAATTTTTTCATAGCTCTTGACGCGCTTTGTTGCCGCTAGTGAGGCGTAAAATTGAATGTGGAGCTCTATTGGAGCTGCTACGGAAAAGTGCGGCGTAAGTTGGCTGTGATTTTTGCTACGATAAGTATTTATTATGTAGGTTGTGTAGTCACTTACACGCTTAATTTGTGGGTGCTAATATTTCTAGCGTAAACATATTTACAATTTAGTGGAGTTTCTAAAGATTATGTGTGACTAAAGTGAGTTATAGGAGCTTTATGAATCGTTTGAGTTGTTTTAGCAGTAAATTTTGTTGCAGCTTAATGTTAGAATAATGGTGCTGATGTAATTTGTTAGTAAATCTGCATAGGGACCTAATTTTCCTAATATATTTTCGTATAACTATAATTTGATCAATCACATAACGGCATATCAGACAAACAAGTGGGGTTCACCTATACTTCTCACAGTACATCTTTGATCCAAAGCGCTCAGCTCTAGTTAATCGGGAATTCAGTTAAAATATACCTAACGGCATATCAAGAAACAATGACGCTTATTCATAGGTCACATAGGGGTTAAATGGACGAAAAGAATATGTACCTAACGGGATATCAGAAATCCGTAGGGTGGATGTAAATATTGTAAGTCAAAAAATTTAAAGTCCTTCTTGACGTACCTAACAGGATATCAAAGAAACAATGACGCTTACTCACACTTTCTACAGTGGTTGGCTATATGGTAAGGATACAAGAGCTCAACTTGTTTCAACCAAGAACTACTCATTTACAGACCTTCTCGATTATTTAAGATATACATAACTGGATATTAAGGACCCAATGACACTTTCGACCACAGTGGTTCTATCTACATCCTGAATGCAAGTACTCTGCTCATGGCCCCAACAAATTTAAGGTCCTTGTTGTGTGTCCGATATGTTGTACATAACGGTATATCAAATAAACAATGATGCTTACAACAATGGTTGAAAAGTTAAACATAATAATTTCTTTGTGAAATTGAAATTTAAACACTCAGATATTTAACTAGCAGTCACTTATAAAAATCGTTGCTGATGTGTGATTTTACCATATATGAAAAGTATTACAGTAGTAAGAATTTTGTCATATACAACACTCACCTTCTTTTCTGGCTTTGGTTTTGGCACTGGTTCCTTGTTCTTCTTCTTGCGTGGCGGTATGCGTCCATTAAACTCCTGTAGACGTTCACGACCCGCTGTAAAATTGTCATAACGATCATCGAACTCATCCCAGCTGGTCTCATGTTCGCTCAGATACTCGCGTTCATCCTCGCCCGTTGATGTCAGGCGTGAGCTATAAAAATATGAAAATTATTTCTTTAAAAAATAAGATAAAAGACATATTAAAATAATATCAGTCTTTATGTACAGCAGTCAGCAGTAAAAATAACAAGCTTATCTTAATTGCGTTGAAGAAAAGAAATAAAAAAAAAACTTGCTATAAAAATATTCATGCCAATCTATTTTTTATGTGCTAATATATTTTTAATTAATTAAAAGTTTAGCAAGATGATCTCGCGTCGTTGCATCATGGGAACTGATATTTTTAGTTGCTGTGATGCGTAGTTTGTAGACGCTTACTGATAAGCCTAGAATCGAATCGAATAGAAGATGACGTCGTTGTTGAGATACTTTTGCTGAGATAGTTTTTTGCAGTTCTACTTTTTTTTTATAAATTTGTTCATTTTTTTTTTTGACTTACCGTCTCGCTGCATCAGAATGGCTTCGATGCAACCGCATTGCGGTTGATGCATGCGTCGATGTGGAAGTGGATGTAGATGCGCATGCTGTATTGTAACCCGACGCAGATGGCGCTGACGCTGCTGTTGAAGTTGAAGTTGAAGTTGAGGCAGCGGCGACGTTCATGGAGTTATTGCTTCCTGGCGCTGTGGTCGGCGTTGGTGGCGGTGTGTATTGTGCATAGTGCGGCGCATACGCATGATGATAGTGTGGCGTTGGTGGCAGATGTTGATAACTGCTGCTGTGGTGCATGGGTGGTGCAGACTGTGGTTGTGGCATCGATTGTGGTGTCGATGGATGCGGTCGAAAGAAGTTAATCTCATCGCCGGCAGCAAAACTGACACTGGTACGTGGTGTACGCGGCGTGCTGCGTCCATGTGGAAAGAAAACATCACCGCCGCTATATGGACCAGGACTGTGCACAGAGCAGGATGGACTGGGCGGCGGTGGATACTGGAAAACTGGAGTGGCTGCAATGTGACACAAATAGTAAGAAATAGATTAGTTTTTTATACGATAGATAATTTTTATAATATTTACGTTTAAAACAAAAGCCATTGAACTTTCTAGTATTTTGCTATAATTATAGCAAACTATAAAATTTATGACTGCACATTTTTATGACTTAAACAACTCATTTGAGACTGTTTAGTAGGCATAAAAATATACAGCATGACAAAACCATATTTTGAGTTTTAAAGTATTTTTATAGCAACTTTTTATAGCACAGATCCGTTGCACAGTACAATGCCAGGAAACAGTTGAGGCTAACATTTGTTTTACATTGGTATTATCGCTACGACGCAGATATGGTCGCAGGAATATGCTTAAATAAAAAGTTGCTATAATTATAGCAAATCAGTAAAATGCATAATTTACATATAATAACATTGAAGTTTTAGCTATGAAGTTCAAAGGCGTTTACAACCACACCTTCCAGATGTAACGAAATGACACTTGCAAATGTATCTATTAGCAAAAGAGAAGCGACAGCATGTAGTTACATGCATATAATACGCTAAGTGGTTGCTATAAAATATGCATAGGTGTATTAAACGTATGTGCGAGTGTAGAACTTGTAGTTTTTAGCAGCTAACATTGAAAAATTTGAGTTCGTGTAGTATAATTTTTGATTTTAGACTAAGAAAATGTAATTTTAATTTCCATAAAACTAAAAATCTAAAAAAAAATAATTTAGAAATGAAAATTTACCAAACTTTCAGTACAACTCTCGTACTTATCACGTACGTCATTTATTAGATTTTTGCAATTTCATGCAAATCTGCATTCATTTTTCATTTAACGCTTCAACTAGTTGTTGAAATATTTATATGCTCGATTGCACGTACCTGTGGCAAATTTATGCATACTAAATTAATTTGCATCTTTAAGATACAATTTGATTTTGCATTTAATTTTCTGCTTCTTTTTATTCTGTATACACTCAGTTGTTTCATTTGAATATTATGCGAAATTAATGTTTATTTACTTAAAATGCAATACATTGTAAATGATTGATGGCAATATAAAATTTATACAAATCACTTGCAAGATAATGTTTCCAGACATTTGAGATACGTTGCTGGCTAATTGCGAGGTCTTAGTGCCTTATGGCACTATTTGATATACTAGCTGGACAGTCAGTCAGTCAGACAGTTAGTTAGTTAGTTGCATGGTCACTTAAAAATAGCTTAAGATACATATAAAGATACAGATAGTTCAAGTATATAATTTTATTGCACACAAAAAAACAAAAGAAACAAAACGATGAAAAAAATGTCATGCACATAAACAAATCTTGACAACTACATACTACCAATAAAAACAACCTGCAGGCAACAAAGTGCCTGCCGCAACTAATTTGCAATTGACCCAATAGCCTTGAACTCGAAAAAAAAAACAGCAACAATAAACGTCGACGACAGCTTTTGTTCAGCTGCGCTTTAAAACGAAAAGAAAAAAAAAACGCTTTAGCTGTCTGTTTTAATTGCAGTCGAAGAAGTTAGCTGCAGTTCAAGCACGATTTACTAAGAAGCGCCACTCCTTTTGGACGCTCAGCTCAGCTCAGCAAACAGATACACAGATACTTTACAGATACTTCACTACAAGCTGCGCTCTGCAGATGCTGTACGAGTATTTAGTAAAAACTTAGCGAATTGTATTGCATTTGAAACTAGTTTGATTTGCTGCAGCGCTACAAGGCATGTTAAACAATCTGCGCAGCTGATGGCTATAAGCCAAACAAGATACTTTTATTGTATCTATTGCTCACGTGCGCCTGCGCGAGCGCGCAAAATATGTTTGACCTTGAAATCACTGACAGACGGACGAACGGACGAACGGACAGATGAATGGTTGGTTGGATGGACGGACGAACGGACAGACGGACACTCAAGTTCTATTGAGCATCATTAATATATACATATAGATTTTTATTGTAGTATGCTCTGCAATGCCGCTGACAATGCTCAAGTATCTTGTAACGCTTAATGTATATATTGCAATCATACTTGCTAGTTATATAATACGTATTGCTGGCTTTAAGAGCGTATAGATACAAAAGTATCTAGATACAAAATGCTATTACATACTACTGTTAATTGCAAATTGTGTGCAACAAATGTGTAATTTTATTTATTCAATATTATAAAAGAACAAATTTGCGTTTAAGTTGCTGCATATTGTATAACTTATTAGGTGGGCTGTTTCATGAGTTTTCGGAAATTTATGAAAATATGTAGTATACCTGGCATTGCTTAATGCAGCACTAGCGTTTGTTTACTTACTTTCTTCCAACAATATATACAAACAACCCTCGCATACAACGATTTTATGAGTTTTTAACAATTTCATTTAGTTGCATTAGCATATTTTATGCGGGTACTCAAAGTCAGTTGCATTCAGTCATGGAACAAATGATTGCTTGAATGATGGCAGAAATGTATGAATGAGTGCTTGATTGCCTGATTGTTGCTGTGACAAAATACATTTTGTTGTACTACATATACATACAGTCAAGTGCAATGAGCGCGTTTTTTTTTTGTTTTGTTTTCTTGTTACTTCCATTTATTGAAACGTGACTGATTTGTAAAGTTTAACAATTGATTGTCTGCCTGCCGCCTGTGGGTGTTATGGCATATGCAATAATTGATTTATGGCATGCAGTTTTTATTGTTTGCAAAAGTTTTAACACAAACTGTAGTCACTACTTACTGCAAAAACAAAAAAAAAATACTGCACTGCTGCTAAATAGCTACAATTTGTCTTTGAGGCATATTTTTTTTAAGCTTAGCTAACTAAATACTAAATAGTAGCTACAACTTTAAAGATAAAGCTGACAAACATTAATCAGCCGCATGAACTTAAGTCAGTTGTCAGTTGTCAGACTTCACACGTTAGCGCAAGTATTTCGAATTTTTTCTGCGTTACAAACAAAAGAACTTTAAAAAAGTTTTGTAGATACAATTTTTTTTTTTTTTTGCTAAATAAATTACAAGGCGCGCGACAAGCCGACCAGCATATGCCGCGCTTCTTGCTGGCCTTGAATGCAGTTTTATTGTACTGCAAAAAAGAAATAAAAAAAAAAAAAAAATACTAATTGTAAAACTCAACAAATCGAAACTCGTTTCAGTGTTTGTTTAGTTACTACTAGCCACAAATTTGCATTAGCTACCGCAAAGCTTAGAGTCAGAGCTCAATGCGATAAGCCGCATGCGATGACGTTTTAATATAGATATTTTTTTTTTAAAAAACATTTTTTTCTGCTTATTTTAGCTTTGCGCCAGAATGCAAAATACCAATAATTATTTGCGGTTTATGACATTGTGCAATGTTTTTTATTGTATATTTTTTTTAAATCTTTCTGCCGTTTTGGAGCTTATCTTAATAGCTGCATGTATTTTATAAACGATATCTTAATTACTTTAAATTGTTTACAATAGTTTATAAATGGGGTGCATAATCTTTAAAAATTATAACTAAATATATCCACAAGATACTTTAATGCTTCCTATACTCGTAACTCTGCTTTTAATTTCACTCTCCAAATGCATTTCCGCATAACAAAAAAGTATTTCACACAGCATTAAAATTCAACAGCTCCTTTTTTAATGTGCAATTAATAGTTGTTATGCCAAAAAAAAAAAAAAAACAAAAAATGTATCTAAGTATCTCAATTCATGCTTACTAGCTAAATTGTACAAATTTGGTAGCTGTTTAACGGTAAAAAACATTAGAAAATCAAGCTAATTAGTACGGCCAAAAATGGCTACAGATATTTTTAACACCTGCTGATTGATCAATAGCACGACAGACGAGTATCTATTGAACATACAACTGAAAGAACGTGTATGCACATGTGATTGATATTGACCTTTCATATGAGTACATGTCAGCCAGCCAGCCTGTATGTCAACAATTCGAATTTTAAGAGATGTTTTTGCTAAATGTAGAATTGTATCCGTAACACATTTTTGGTCAAAGCAATCAAAAGTCGTTCGCAAATAATTCGCTAAGATCTATATGGTCATTTACACAATTTTTTTTTTGTACGCAGTTGTATCGATTTGTCATAAATGGTGTTGTATGCGCAGACATGTCTCAGATTTAATTCAATGATGAAAAGTTTTAAGATACTAACGGTAAAAAAAATCCTTGTCCATGAATCATTGTGGAGCTTGATTCAATAAGTAAGAGTATATAGAATATTATAATGATAATAGGCACAGCATGAGTGTAAGAGATAGAAACGGTGTGAAATGAAACACGTATTTGGAGTGTGGTACAACAGTTAAAACGACAACAATTTTAAGTGAAATTATTGACATAAAATGAGCGTTAGAAAGTGAAACGGAATGGAATGCAATGGAGCACTTAGTGAAGAAAAGTGATGGAACAAAACAACGAAGTGAGAAGGAAAGCAAAAGTGCACCACAAAATTAATCAAAATATGTGTAAGGCAGATAAGGGGAGTGTTCAATGGCGAAGAATAAATGTATGAAAACGGAATGCTACAAATTAGATGCTGCCAGATACAAAATTATCGTTGATTTCCATAATGAATGCCAAAGAATGAGTGCACGAAATCGGAACATTTTAAAATGAAACAAGTTATTTGCGACAAGAATGAGTGTAGCACATTGAAACATTTCTAAATGAAAATGTCATTTGCGACACTCATAAATGAATAGATTGCATGTACGAAAATAGTGGATAACAATGTTCAAAATCGGATTGACGGAGAATGAGTGTACGAGCATGAAACGCTACTAATTAGAATCTGATTGAACAGAAAACGACATCATGCACGAAAAAAATAATCATTTGTTTTCAAAATGAATGGGTAACTAAACGTAATAATACGAAAAGAAATATGTGTCAATTGTACACGGGATCTACTACGAAAAAATGTTTCGATGCATAGATTGTTTTCTGCTACATCTTCTGCTTTATTCGCAGACGGTATATAAAAATGTTAAAGTCTATGTAGCTGCCGCAATCAAGGCGAATCTCATAATAACTATATATCAAAATGCATCAAGCCGTTTAGGCTACAGAACGTGCCGAAGAATATACTACATACATATAGTCATGTTTTATGTTTTTAAGAGTAATTTATGCATTTTGTTCTACAAATTCTACGCAGAAATTAACTTCAATTGATATTCAATTGCCCATCTTCTTTTTTACTAAATATATAGCTTAATAAATCATAAAAGATACTTTATGATGTTCATTTAAAAAGCATTAAACTAAAGCACAGTTTCAAATTAACCGCACAAAAATCATTATAAACCATTTGCGCTGCACCTCCAACTCACTGATCACACAAAAAAATTCAGACAAATAAATTTTTCTCATTCAGATACATTTGATGAATCGAATTACTAAACAGCAAGTGATGAGACATCAAATACCGCTATACTCGTATATGCAACTGACGTGGTTTGTTTTTAAATTAAAACACATTTGCGGTTTTTATTTTTTTCGTTAATTAAAACAAGAACGCGTTACAGATTTATACGTTTATAGATACTTACGCGTGGGCATTACGAAAAGGCTTAATTTGCTGTGGCTGAGTAACGCGGTGTGCGTTTTATATACGATTATGTTGCGTGTTGACAAAGCAGCCAATTTTAGTAAGTATATTTTTGTATTTTAAAGTAAAGAAGAAAATGTGCATATGTTAATGCGTCAATGCGCTTATAGCTGGCTTACTGTTTACTGATTTGTTGTTGGCTTATGGCAACGTTAAAATTATTTTACTTAAGATACTGGTAAACGCCCAAAATACAACTTTAAGATACATGCGAGTGTATATTTTGTATTTCTTTGTTCTGTCAGTCAGTCAGTCAGTCAGTATGTTTACTTTGTTGCCTTTGGTTTTCCTTTTGCACTACATCATCGTCATAATATCATCGTCGTTGCTTGTATTTTAAATCATCAATAAATGTCAGTGAAAATGACAGTTAACATGCAAGTTGTTGTGCAACTTACAGAGTTAAGCTGAAAAGATACTTGTTGAATTTTTATTGTTTTTTTTTCATATACTTATAAAATTTTTTTTACTACAATAATAAAAGTGTATAATAATTATGCGCCAAATGTTGTTTAAATTTCGTATTTAATAGCTGGCATAGTAACTTTGCAATTGAAATATGCTGCAGTGTTATGAAAATGTATCTATAACTTTTTTATATGTATCTACAGGTACGAATCAACCACTGTTGCGCTTCAAATGCATTTAACATAAACTTTAAACAATTATCAGCAAATTATCACTTCAATGTCATAAGATTTACTACAGAACAAAAAAGCCTAGCAACATAGTTAGATAATTCCAAGTGACATTCAGCACATATCAATGTTGCAAGCAAGTATTACGCATCTTTTTGTCAAGCATGACGCTTCGATTGTGTTTTATTTTTTCTATGCATAACATTTTCAAGGTTTACAATCATAGAAAAACCGCTTCCAAGTGCCACATGAGACAACAATGATGCACAGACGAACCGCCATAGTACTTTGCACTGGTGCTACTCATATGGGTCTATTCGTCTCAAAGCGTAAACTTAATTATTGCAAAATGTTAATTGTAGCGCGTTTTAGCATTTTTCTGTTTTGCTATATAGAAAAATGCCAAGTCTATTGTTTTGCAGTGTTGTAAAAAAGGAAACATATTTCTAACAATTTTTAATTTTTTTTGCGCAACGGTGCGAAAAAGTATTTAGTAAGTATTATTAACTAAATATGCCAGTTATGCGTAATGTTATAGATGAAGGTTACGAAAAATTCTAGCAGTGTGTCGTAAGCAGCTTACCAAATTCAAACAAAATCGCTTGGCACTAAAGCTACTACTCCAAACAGCACCTCGAGCATTATTTCTATACTAAACGAAAATGCAATTTTTCAATTTGAGATAAAGATAAAATAAATGCGCATACATCAAGTTTAGACGCTAGACGTTTGACGTTGATAAAGCCAGTTGCCAGCTGCTGCTTTGTCGAAAAGTATACGTACCGGAAAACGCTTAAAATACTATAAAATTCAATGCTATGAGGGAGTAAACAAAAAAAAAAATAAAAAAATAAAACTGTATTGAAAGAAAATGTATTTTTCTCAAAGCTATAGAAAAATGTTTGCTCAAAGCTATTGCTTTAGCTATTGTTTGCATATTTTGCATTTTTCAACACTGTTGTTGCAGCAGCGTTGCATTGCATTAAGCTACTCAGCATGAAATAAACTGAAATAACAGCTGAGCGCTATAAATATTTTATAGTTAAAGAGTTTATCGTGAGTGCAGTTTGCTGCCATACAAGATAGTTTTGTGTTGAAGTATTTGTACGAAAAAAAAGCGATTTAAATCTTTTTTGTGGAAAACTATATAAGTTAGGATATAGACAGTAGTATCATTGATACAAAATTTAAAAAAAGCAATGCTCAAACTTTAATTTGTTGTTTGAAATTCTGAAAAATTTGTCGCAGCTGCTAAAAATCGCATACAGTTCACGTTGCTTAGCGAGTGTTTTTAATATTTGATGAACTGTGTGTGAATTAACAGATTTTTGAACAGTTTATCTTTGAATCAAAACATTAATAAGGGCAAACATGTGTTAAAAAATGCAAGTTTGCATCAGTATTCATGATCGTAAAGAATCATATTCTAACAGACATTTCCCGCCAGTTGTCATTCGAAGGTATGCGCCAACATAAACTAATCACAAAATTTAATCTCACATTAAATAATTAAAAAGCAATTTTCACACTTGGCTTACTGCTTACAAACTGCCAGTTTACTACTAGTTAAGCAAAAAAAAAAAACTTATCGTAGTTGTATATGATAGTTTTAATACGATTACAAAACGTCAAAATGCAACATAGCAAATGTAACTCTGTAGTGTCTAAAAGTATCTAATACGCTAACGTTTTGTATTCTTATACGAAATCAAGACGCCAAAGCGTGCTACTTCATTACATCGATAGTCAGTAGGTCTACGAATGTACAAAGTATCTACGTCTTTGCTATTGTAGATAGACAAAGCGCACATCTAATGACGACGTGGTCGGTCGTATAATACTAGATACTTAATGTACCTACTAAGCAGTAGCTTACAAGTAACACGATGAGTGTGTGTTGTAGGGAACACTTGCAATATTTTTTTATTTATTGGATTTGATTTTTTAATGTTTTATAGCGTAATATGAAACGTGCATTATACGCGATTTTTATTTTATACAGCTTGATTTTTAATTATTTTAATTGCGTCGAGCTTTGATTCGATTCGATTCGATTTTTTTTTTTGCAATTTGCAGCACATTCGAGTCTGACTTATGATTTATTGCAATTTGCGTTGTTAATTATGCACAGCGGTAGAATAATTATAATCTGTAATTTTTTATGTGCTGCTTAATTAACTGCTAAATATGTAATTTGCAGTTAAATTTAAAGCTATATATAGATACATACATATGTAGATACATTTGCTATGCCAATTTAGTTGAGTGTTTTATATAGAAGGTAGCTGTGCATAGCTAGCTTACACTTCAATTCAATTGAATTCAACTTCCTAGCTTAAGTTTTTCCGTTGCATATAATTTTTTCTATTTTCTAGCACTGTTAAATAATTTCCTGCACTCTGAATTATCCTGCGGCAGTGTTGCACTTGCCTTTGCCATTGTCTGTCTCAAGTCTACCTCAACTTAGCTCAACTGAGCTCGATTTCGTATGAAAGCGACTTGAGCACGTTCATTTCTTTCTTTAGAAATTATACCTAGACAACCTAGACAACTTCATCATGATAGGCTAGGCGAGTGACAACGACGTTGACATTCAGTAAATATTTTGTTTTTTATCTACTACTACTATTCTGGGCCACTTTATTGCAGCTCAGTGAATGCCTGATGATGCTATTGCACACAGTACAAACAATTTAACACACCAACTCTAAGCTTATTTTAACGCGTTTCCAACTAGACAAACAATTTGCCGCTATGAACTAAAGCAGCTATATTATGTGAGATACATACATATATGCATCTATGTATCTCATAGTCGTTATTATAGCTTTTGTTGCGAAAAGTTTTCTTTTTGCCATACGCGTTTTGATGTGTGTTTTTGTTTTTTTTTTTTTTTTTTTTTTTTTGTATTAAGCTAGAGTGCTAGAATTGCCTGCAGTGTTAAACTTGAAATCTGTAAAAGTTCATTGAGCTCTTGATGCGCAGCATTTAAAATGCTTAAATTATTTACTTTCTGCTGCACTGCAAAGCACATGGAATGCTGTTGTAATAGATTATTATATAAATAAATATAAAACTCTGCACAATTTAGTGCAATATATACATCAGTTAAGCTATTAAATTCGGTTAAGTAAAGTAATGTATCTATAGCAAATAATCGAAGCATTTAAGTTGATTAAGTAAACTTCTAGCACAAAATTTAGACATTGATAAATAGACTTATATATGCTGCTCTAAATGAGCCTTGATCTTCAAATAGAGGCCTTAAAATGTGGCATATACTTATATATAGATACTATTGGATCTACTACAACCTTTGATGTTATCAAACCACAATTTTCTGCAAAAAACATTAACAAAATATGCAAAAATTTAATTTATTAAATAAAATCTACATTTTGTATCTGGAAGCACAAATTATGCAAACTTGGCAGACAACAAAACAAAAAAAAAAAATCTACAAATTCATGGTCAATGTAAAGTTGATAAAACAAGCAAGCCAAAAAATAAAAACTTCAGTTGATAACAGCAAAAAAAAAAAAGACAAAAACAAAACACAAAAGCAGCTCTAAAACTGCACTAAAACAAAGCGCAAACAAATACAAAATAATGACTGCACAGCAAAACAAATAGCAGAAAGCAGCTAAAAGGCAGCTCAGCTTTTGAGAAAAGTAAGTAAAATGCTAAAAAAAATGGTAGCAAAAAATAAATCAAGCATAGAAGCTGCTGCAGTGCAGTAAAAGATACGCGAATACAGTGAAACCAACAGATACGCGTAGACAGATAAAAAACTTCAATTCGACTACAACTTGATATGTGCAGAGCAAGAGAGAGTGAGAGAGAGTGTGAGTGAGTGAGGAAGAGTACGAGAGAAAAGCGGCTTGACAACAGCTTCGCAGTTACACAGCCGGAGTAAAAATGTTGTAAAAAAAAAAAACAGCAAAGTAAATTTACATTTGCAAAGCCGCAAATGTAGATTCGCCTGTAGGAGGCTGCGCTGCGAAGGGTGTACGTAGCTGGTAACAAGCAAAGCGAAAGCCAAACAAATACAGAGAAAGAGAGAAAGAGAACTGGAGCTGGAGCTGGAGAGAGAGAGAACAAGATAGAGCGTGCTAAATGTGGTTTATACAGCATCAAAGTCAATGGCAATGCGCTCGGTTACAAAAGCAAATGTTTAACTATGAGATAATATGAGATATTACAGCAGCAAAAAATAATAATAAAAGAAAGCAGAGAAATGCCATGAAAAAATGAGTCAGCAATGTGCAGCGCTGCGCGCTGTAGCTACAAAATAAATGGCATTAGGTACAATGTATCTAGATACATTTTAGCGTTTGTTTTCAATGCATAGCAATGTATTTGGTTGCAGCAGATATGCGTTTTGGCAGTAGATAACTTGTAGGCCTGCATATATGTTACATATAAAGTATCTAGATACATTTAAGCGTGTGTTTTATGCATAGCAATGTATTTACTTGCATGCATTTAGACTAAAGCTGCGTCTAGTGAACTGCAGATACTTTTCAGACCAACTTAAATGTTATATGCAATGTATCGAGTTACATTTTAGCGTGTGTTTTATGCATATACATGTTGTTGATTTAAATATGCTGTAGTTACATGTATTTTGACTATAGCTATGCGTATTTTGCTGTAGATACTTCATAGACATGTGCAAACAACTAAAAGCATTGCCAAACTTCTAACGTGTAGCTAAATGCTACTTGTAAAAGTATCTCAAGCTATAGCTATATATCTACTGCCTACTGCGCGTATCTAGGCATTTTTAGATATTTCTTTTGTATGCATACAATGCTTAGATACTTTTTCTCTTACATTTTTGTGCCAAAAGCTGCAGCAGCACTAAGACGACGGCGATGACGACAACGACGACAGCTGTTTCTAAGCTAAATGTGACGCCATTTTTTGCCGCCATTTTTTGCGCATGTTTTATCCGTTACTCTTTCACATTTTTGCGCTCTTTCTCTAACACTCTTTTTGCGCATTACAAAAACATAGAAGTTGCTGAGCAAAACAAAATGAAAAAAATGTCAAGTGCACTTATGTAACGTAAGTAGCGCGTTGGGCGTTGTGGCGGCTTTGCAGAAATCAGCTGTTTAAAAATGACGCGAAAATAGCGACAAAGCCATAGAAAAAAAATATGTATCTAGATACAGCAGAAAAGCCGCAAAATAGGCGCCTAACAACAACAGCAGCAGCAGCAGCATATGTAAGAAGGAAAAAAAATCTAAAACGGCGTCATCAGCAGGAAGACGAACTTATGTACTCCTGCTCGTAGGCTTTGTTGTATGCTGAAACTGTCATTGCACCTTTTCCTTTTTTTTTTTTTGTATCTGCAGCGGAAAAGGATGTGCACAGGCTGTGTGGCAGTAGAAATGCTTTTCATCATGTTGTTGGAACTAAGCATATAAGCACCAAAAAATGCACACAGATACATGTAGCCTACGTGTGCATGTATGAAGTTAGTATCGACAGTAATGGCTGGTTGCTCTGTAGCATTGGAGTGAAAAGAAAGTTGTATGTGCAAGTCTTATTGTCATCATGAAGTTGTGTTCTTGATGACTAAGCCATGCATAGCTAAGGTATGAGCTGGAATTTGTTGAGCTGCGTATGTATGAGTATGTGACATCTATGAGTATGTGAAAGTATCTATATATGATTTTTCTTCTTTTTTGCTATTCAATGTTTGAAGTACTTGAAGCATTTGAAGTATGGCTTGCTATAAGTTAAGTTGCATGCTTCAAGTAGCTAAACTGCGACTTAGTGTGTTTGATGACTTTTAGTTAAGTTACTTGAAGTGTTAGAACACTTGCTCAAAACTACACGAGATTAGTATGTTGCGATAGGCGGATTAATGAATAGCTATGCTTTGGATTTGTGTATTGCTTTAGTTTGTGAAGTGTAGACGGAACGGCTTAATAATATGTGTAGTACCTTATTAATTTTACTCTTTAAAAAATGTTCAACAATTTCAAGTTGACAAAAAAAAAAAGTGTTTTGTTTTTTCGTCGATATCTTCAAAACCACGGAATCGATTGACAAAGTTCCTATATAGAAATTTTGTTAAATTAATAAGCTTTTATTTGATATCTTATTAAACAATATTGGTTCGGTAAATATTGGGATATGCTCAATACTATATAAGATCAACTATGGAAAAAAAATCTGTTCAAAAATTTTTAAGTGCATAAATTTAGATTTCATTGTTTGTGGAAATAACGGTGACTAACCAAGTGGTTTAATTGCTCTTCAATATTGAAGTGGCTGCTTATCATTTGTAGTCTACTACTAACTACAGCTTCACGTAGTGCGAAAATGTGAACAGGGGTCTCTTCTTCATAGACTTTATATTGTAAGTGTTTCTTCAATCGACAGTGGCATTTTAGCAGTCCCGTCAGTATTATTTGTTGTTGAGGATTGAACCTAGGGTCATGGCTTTTGAGCTGTTCTGGTGAATCTACACGGTAGTGTCTTTACTTGGCTTAGTACTTGGTTGTTTCCTCACCATTGC
Source organism: Leucophenga montana (assembly GCA_035044765.1). NCBI lineage: Eukaryota > Metazoa > Arthropoda > Insecta > Diptera > Drosophilidae > Leucophenga > Leucophenga montana. The sequence continues at coordinate 2,247,184 of JAWNNQ010001640.1, read as the reverse complement.
GTATTATTTCTGCCTTCCTATGCCTCTTTGTCCTACATACATACTATACCAATAGATGGCACTGCCTAGTAATATAATCGGCACCACCTTTCGATTTAACAAGGCGACATCTATTGAAAAATATTTTAATTTAGCGCCATCTAGTTTTTTTTTGTAATGTAAAAGTTTAAAGCAGATTATAGTGAATTTGACTATTTCTTCATACATGATAACAATTTGAAATATTTTGTATACGAGTATATTTTCATTTTATTATTTTTCCGTAAGTTAATTTAGATTTTCAATTATTATTGTTTTTTTAAGTAGAAATCTAACAAAGTTGCAATTGGAGCTGTTGTAAAAATTTGTATTAGGGTAGGTTATATTGTATTAAATAGCTTGAAATGTCAATTAAATTGTAAAAATATATTTAAATTACAAAATTTAAAACAATAAATAATTTATATGACACCAATGCTAGTACACAGTGGCATGCTTCAATTGAAAAAGGAAACTGAAACGATTACTCAGTACACAACATGTGTCGTTTTCCAAGGTTGTTGACTCAGCTACAAAACTCAACCGTAGTTCATTCCTACTACACTCGAATGTAGCATTTCTTATCAGCTTTTTAGTCATATTACCACTTTCAGTAGACTTTGTAAGACGTGATCTACGAAACTCGTATAATATGCGCGCTTCAAAAATAGTATTTTCTGCAAAATTTGGTTTAAATGCTGATGCAGCATAATAAATGCAGTGCGTCGTAGTTTGTCGATACTTTATTGTGTGTCTGTGTGTAATTCAATCTTAACAAATTAAAGAGTTGTAAATAAATAAACAATTTGATAGATGTACACCTGCGCTTAAAAGGCGTGAATTATGGATGACTAAGCATGAAGAAATGCTATATTAAATTACAAGCTAAAATAAAAAAAATATTTAAGAAAGTGGTCTGATTGAAGTGGTGTGACATAGACAGTAAGTTGCGCAAAGTTATAAACGCTGTATCTTTAAGATACTTTGTTAAAGCTTGTAGCCATCTGCGTTAATAATTTAATATTGTATATGTATATGCGCACATTATACTACATGCGCAATAGTATTATATAAGATACTTTCTATATATGTAGCTACTTTTATCTAACAAAGGCATATAGGGCACTGACTATCAGACACCGCTTACATTTTCATCTGCCAAGCACAGAGCAAAGGAAATACAACGTGTAACCCAGTAAAATGCGTTTCAATTTAGTTCTTTGTGCCACATCTAGATATTACTTACTCTATAAAAAGTAGCTCAAACAAAGACATATTGGTAGACGCTGAAAATTAACTACATGACTCATAATTGAAAATCGAATAACAATAATTATTGTATTGTTAAATTGCTATTATAAACGCGCTAAATAAATTATATATCAAAAGCGCGCCAAAAAAGCGTGAAAAAAGATATTTGAACTCTAACTGAGACAAGTATCTACAGCTGACAGCATAAGAAAACCAAACATAAGACAGCATTTATTACGCAAACTTTGCAATTCAATTGAAACGCCAAGCGATACATTAAAAATAAAAAAAAAAATAAAAAAAATATATATAAAAGAAAAAATATTACTGACCACACTCAATAAAGCAAAAAACGAGCTATACAACAACAACAACTACAACAAAGTAGCTGCGCTACTCATTTATTGTATTTAAATTACCGTTAAGGCAAACACTTGCGCACGAATGCTGCTAATATAAACATAAAGTAGCTAAAAAACCAAAATCAAAATGTATCGCATAGATACTTAGCGCGCGCGCGCTTGTTGAGTTCGTTTTTCTTTTTTTTTGTTGTATATTTATTATGCGCGCCTAAGGTCAAATGCCGCTTAATAATTTAGGTTAATGTACGCGAACGAATGAACGTACAAACTGTAGCATACAAAAAGCTACAAATGTATCTCGTGCGCGCCAAATATACAGATATACAGCAGCATTTGCGCTGCAGTTTGGCGCGTGCCAATTAAAGCTAAAGTCGAGCACACGCCCACCTTTTTATGTACATTTCATTTTAGTTTTTAATTTTTTTTTTTGTTTTAGCATTGTTTTTTTGCATGCTGTTGCAGTTGCATGCAACATTAATGCAGTTAAAGTTGTATTGCTTGTATCTGTAAGATATAGTATATTTCTTTTGCACTTTTGTTATGGCCAGCATAAAAATCGTATCGTATGACATGCGCTTGTGGCTAATACAAATAAAATATATAAAAAAAAAGAAAAAGAAAATCTTAAGACGCAACTCAAGTCAAGTTGAACCAAACCAAAATGTATCTGAAATGAGACAAGACAGCCATGCGGCGCGGTTGGCAATCGACAGCAAGCCAAACGTCAAAGAACTTTGTCTCTGCGCTACAACAACAACAACAATAGTAACAACTACAACAAAAACACTCTCTATAAGAAATCAGGAAAAACTTGTTTACTGGCTGCCTAACTGCCTAACTGCCTGCCTGCCTGCTAACCTTCGGTCGACGACTGTGCGCCAGCGTGTATCCTGCGCCTGCGCAACTACAATATACAATTCATTGCCTGTTAAACCCGACCCAACTCAACTAACTCAACTCGTTTGTATGCGCTACAAACTTCGTCCGTTGTAGTAGTAGTATCAACTCGACTCCAACTACCCACTTCTTCACTGGCTCCCAGGTTTTTCGCTACGCTATCCACGTTTATGTATTTTTGGTCAGTTGGTCACGTTGCGTTTTAATGTTGTTGTATGTTTTGACCATAATTTTAAAGCTTGTTCTTATACGAGTGTATCTATCTATCTATCTATCTATCTGTCTGTCTGTCTATATGCGCAGATGTATGTACGAGTACCAGTATGTAAAAAGTATCTTTTTCTTGCTCCTTTACTCAATATGATGAAATACTTGTATCTTTTGACGCGTTGCTAATGTAGCGCGCAGATACTATTGCCTAAGCGCGAAACACTTGCATTTTCTTTCTTATTGATTTGTTGTTGTTGTATTGTTCTTGTTGGTGTTGCTGTACTTGGCTTATAAATTATTTATCGAACACTTTTGATTACTAACACGTCTTGACAAGTTGGCCAGGCCAATAAAACGCCTATAGCTCATGTAAAAGTATAAGTTTATTCGACATTTGTGCTGTTTTGGCTTTGACGTTGCTATTGTTGCTGTTGTTGTTGCTGTAAAGCGTTAAAGGTCTGGCAAGTTCTTAAGCTAACTACAATATATTTAACTAAATCCTTACTATTTGAGTTAGCCCAATGAAACTTGTTGGAAGTATAGTAGATACTTTATTAAAACGGGTCTTCGACTTATACTGTAAATTATGTTTCTAAAATGAGTTTTGGTAATGTTGCCCGAAAGAGATTTTTTTTTAAAAAATTCCGGGTTTTCGGAAAACTTCAAGATTTAAGGTCTTCTAGATTCATATAGACAAAGGAAATTTTAGAATATAACTTTCAATGGAGCAAACTTATTGAAATTGCTTCGCATCGAAAACAAAATGAAGCTAGATCTTTAATGTAGAAAGTTATTAGAAGTATGGAGAAGTATTTTTTCTATAGACTTATTGTGTATTGTAGGTGTAATGGTATAATAGATCCCAAGATACATAGAAAAAAGTTTTGAATAATTATGTGACTTAAAAGTGTGGTTTCCAGTTACATTAAAAAGTTGCTTGGCTTAAAAAAGCTTGGAAATTGATTATATCAATGCACTAAAATCGTACAATATTGGCTGAGGAAAAGCACCTGTGTATGTGTGATGGGTGTATATAATTCTCCAGAATGCTGATTTTGCGATCATAAGGAAGAGACTCCGCTTCATATCGTTGCAGCTTGTGAAGCAATAGTAAGAAGTACATTCCGAATATTGGACAGCCACGTTGTCGCCGAATGACAACTGAAAAAGTTAGATCCCTTAGCTCTGGTTTCCGAGTCCTAATAAATTATTCGCTTTCGCATCGGTTTTGTTAAAATGGCTCGTATTTCACTTTCAGCAAATTTTCGCGATTTGAATCCACTTCGAATTGGCACTATGGAATTCATATTCTCAAGATCTGATAAGTTCAAATCGTTCTATTTAAAGCCCAAATACTGAGATCGATGAAAATTTTCTACCGAAATTGTAAATTATTACTACTATGTCAAACAATCAAAAAACAGTGTTCCCAAATCAACATGAAATACTAAAATCAGATATTTATTAGGTAAAAAGTCCATACATATGCATTTGTCTTTGGTTTTTTTCTGACGGAACTGCAAAAGATCACACTTATTGTCACCTATTTTTTTGAGTATATTAAGTATTTTCGGTAGCAAACATTTTTGCTAAACAGTTCGTGCCGACAATTTTTGATTGTTGTTTGGCAGCGTTTTTTTTTATATGAAGTTTTTTCGGTATCAAAAATTTTCATCGATCTCTGTTTTGAAATTTAATGAATAACGTTTTGTGTAATTATACCAGAGATATGCTAAGAGCTTATTTCATATAGCATATTCAGTTTAATAGATTAACCCGAACTATGTTCTGTCGAGTTAAAAAAAAGCTATTGGGTTTGATTAGTCATTTTACTATAAAGGGTGCTCACGGCTTTTAGCAAAGTAGAGGTAGTGAAAATAAAATAAATTTTTAGTTACATGTACAAATATCATTTTTGACTTTTAAATAGGTACTTAAGCATAGTTACTCGAAATTTAAACTTCTTTAGAGCCTATGAAAACAGCTAAAAGTTAATTTACTATTTGTATTTTATTCAAATCAATCTTTTTAAAGAGTATTTGTGCTTAAACTGCTTATTTTTATAGAAAATTCGTATGAAATTTGTAAGTTATGCAATTATTACATGATATGATGAAATTCTTCATGCTTTTGGTTTGATATTTAGAAGCATTATTTACAAAAAAGTTTAAATTATTTAAAATTGGGTGTATACATAAATTTATTGTAAGTTATGAACTCCAATAACTTTGTAAATATACAATAGATTTTATACTACTGAAAGTGCTTTTCAATTTTGTGTATAAGAATTTGGTTTTGAAGTAGATTTTTGAACGAAATTTGTTTGAAATTACTACATGTCCTTTACATTTTTTTACAGCTGCACTCAATTCAAGTTTTGTTGCGCATGAAATATTGAGAAACAGCATGCAGTTCTCAATAAATTGGATTTAAGTTAGCAAAAGTAAATAAGAATTGATGAAGTTATGGTTAAGTTATTTCACAGAATGAAAAGTTTTCGTACTGGCATACTTAACAATTCTCGCTCTGGCATACTTAACAATTTTTATACGATTTTGACTTAAAGTAACTTAAAAGTAATTTTATTGACAAATAGATTAATTGAAGCCAAATTGTTATGAGTGCCCAACTTTCAAGCGTTTAAAAAGATTTTCAAAAATTTTTAATGCTTGGTAAACATTTCCAATGAGAAACTTCTTGCTCGAAAGTACTACTAAGCAACTTTTTAGCTTTCTATGGCATTATGCAAATACCCCTACAACAAAATTTCTAGTTAGTTGTCAAATGAAAGCAATGACAATTGTAAAAAACCCGACCATAACAAAAGTCAAGTTAAGTAATAAATGATAAAAGAAAAATCAATAAAAAATGCTAAAGAACTGCTGTGCCTAGATATGGCATATCAACAACGACATGCGAATGACGACGAGCCTACTAGGCGCCACAGACCCACCGCTCACCGCTCACCGCCCATCGCCCACCACCCACTTTTGGTTCGGGGAAAACCCCTACACTGCTGCGCCAATCAAAAAACATTGCACTTGAAATGCGTTGCTGCGTTTGCTTGGCAACTGTTGATAACGTTTTCAATGATAATGTTAACTGGGTGACTGGGTGCTTTTGCGTTAAAGTTATAACAACATACTAGTTGAGTAAATTTATAGGTATATGTATATAGTTTTGAAAAATTAACTTACTCCAGGTATAGCGTTGTATGGCATCATATATGGCCAGCATTAATTGTTCACTGGGCACAAGCGGACTCTGCATCGGTGTCTGTGTCGCTGAGTTGGTCGTATTGGGCGACTGTGAGGCGACACTGCTGGCGCCATCCGATGATGTTGAGGCTGCAGAGGATCCAGCCGACGAAGAGCCCGATGATGATGATGATGACGATGATGAAGTTGAAGCTGCACCAGCAGCCGTGCCACTGTTGACAGTGCCGGGGGCACTATTTTCAGGGCCGCCCTCGGGTAGATAGAAGGGCACGGCCATTGTTGTGGGTGGTGTTGCTTTTGTGTGCGTGAGTGTTGTTTGTTGGTGGAGAGGAAGTTTAGGTTGGAAAATTGTATTTTTAAGGGTGAGTTTTCTTTTTTTTGAAATTTTTTTTTGCAGCGTAATTTTTGCTTTGAATTTGAGTTGCAGTTCGTTTTGTTTTGCTGCTGTTCGTTGACACTTGTTTGGATTTAGTTTTTTTTTTATTAATTAAATGATTTTATATTTTTTGTAGAGTATTTTATCTATTAAAAATTTGCGCATTTTTTATGTTTATTAATTGTGGTTTTCTTACAAGTTTTTAAGAACTTTTTTATTTTGTTTTGTTTTTTTTTTTCAAAAACACAAAATTCACTCAAAATCACAAAAAAAAAAATTTTTTTTTTTTAATATTTGTTTTTGAGCACACTTTTTCTTTAAGGCAAGCTTAAAGAAAACTAAGTTCAGTTTGGATTTTTTAGTTTTTTAATATTTTAGTAGTTTATTTTTCGTATTTTTCATAAATCAGTTAATATTAATTATGGTTTATTTAAAAACACAAAAAAATGGAACATTATTTTTATTTAATTTTCAAAAATTTTCACACAACGAAGCACTTAAAACGCTTTTCAATTTGATTTTTTTTTTGCAGTTCCGATTTCTGTACTTCCGATTCTTATTATTATATATTTTCTTAGAGACAAAGTCAACGGACTCGGCTTAGAGCAAAAAATCATAAAATTTTGTATTGATTTGATTTGAGTTGAGTTGAGAAGAAACACGTCTTACTCGCTTCGTGGTTCGCAATCGACAGACGCAGCGAATATCGGCGCAGTAACTCAAACCAACAAAAAGCAGAGCAAAACAGGCAAAAAGCAAGAACAAACGCGTTGTCAGCTTCATATATATATATATATATATATATATATATATATATATATATATATATATATATATATATATATATATATATATATATATATATATATATATATATATAAATATATATGTGTGTGTGTGTTTCTGTGTGTGTGAGAGCGCATGTAAGAGAATGGGTACCGTGTAGATGCACAATGCACAACTGCAATTTTCTGTAGGAGTGTGTGTGTTTGTGTGCCTGCACCTACTCGCCTTTGCGCTCATCGCTCTGTTACTGCCAGCATGTGTAAGTGAAATAGCGCTATGCTGCAACAATGCTAGTGTGAGTGTATAAGCTATAAAAGAGCGTCTAGCAAGTGCAGGCTCAGCATAACAACTACAACAAAAAGCATGTAAAATGTACAGCTGCATGAAATATGCAAAGAAGTAAGAGCCAAAAGCAAGAGCGCGTTTTTGGCTGAGTTAAAGAAAAAGAAGTTGTTGTTGTTGTTCTTGGCTATAAGAAAATATCAAAAGAATAGGCTCTCGCTTTCTATCCCTCTCCTACACACATACACACACACAATTATACTGCATGCAACAAGCCAAGAGCGCTTAGCAAGTGTTAGGCGAATATAGGGTGTGGCAATGGAAAAAGTTACTAACGGCCCACAAATAATACGTATATAAAACAGCTGTCAAAATGTACTGTTATTCGTTTAGATTTCATTGTATTTCTTGATGTACAGCAATCCTTTCATAGGGTCTGGATTGAAGGTCTTCTCTTCAAAATAAAATCAATATTGCCTACATCGCAGTTCATTCTTTTGAAGACGTAATTGCTTAACCGTGCCTTCACAGTCGAGTTGAAAGATGAGCTCTCAGGGAGCCGCCGCATTGGTGCTAGTGTACCACATGGCAGTGTGCTTGGTCCTGTCCTTTACACTTTGTATACTGCTGACATGCCAATTCCAGTCAATGAGAACATCGTTCTGGCTACATACTCGCATGCTAACGATTCGGCCATTCTTGCAAACTCTAACTGTCCAAACGAAGCTTTCACTCACATACAAAACTACCTTGCAGATTTCCAATGTTGGGCCAAACGCTGGAATATACGAGTTAGTAGTGAAAAGTCTAGCCACTGTACTTTTACATTTTAGAACAAGGGAACTGCCCGTTCACAGTGCCACAATGAATTTTTGTTTGGAACAAACTTAAATATTGCATCATCCTGAGCAAGCCTTTTACGTATATTAAATTGCAGCACCCATTTTTTTCCAGTGTGCATCTTTGTGAGAAAAGAATGAAAGAGAGCGCGCGCCTGAGTACAAAAGAGTAGTAGGAGTTGTGCAGCGGAGATCGTTGAGCTGCAGGTAAGCAGCACACATTCTCACACACACATTTTGATTTTTGTTGTTGCTTTGCATAAGTGCATGCATGCACACAAAAACATAACATACATAAGCATAAGCATATTACGCATACGTATGAGTAAACGAGAGGCAGCGACATTGAATGTGAAAGCAAAACACAGAATAAACGATTGCAGGTTCTACTCGTTCTCTTTTGTATTTATGTTGCGTTTTTTTATATATGTATGCATATGTGTGCGTGTGTGCATATGTGAGTACATGTAATAATTTTTTTTTAGCTAGGCATACTATATGCATATGTATGAGTGTATCTACATATGTAGCATATACATTTGTTTTTGTATTTTTTTTTTTTTTTGATTTTTGTTGTTTTTGTTTTGATTTTCGTTTTCTGCACTTCATCATCGTTGTTGCTGTGCGATAATTACATGTAAAGAGCATGCGAGAATAAAATGGCTGCTCTACGATGAAAGAGAATGCAATGTCAGAGTGTGGGTGAGAGATTGTAGGAGAGTTAAGATTCAAGAGTAAAAAGTTTTTACTAGGTGCATTTGGAAAAGTAGTAGTAGTAAGTAGCAGTAAATAGTAGGAAAAGTGTGAAATATGTAGAAGAAGAAGCTTAAGAAAATATTATAAAAAAAAAACAAAATTTAAATGTAATATTGAAAAGCATACAAACTTATTTTGGTACCTAGAAACTTTAAAATGTAAAACGTATGTAGTTATGCATTATGATAAAATGATAAAAATAGTAGTAGTAAAAGGTAGTAGACTATACTGCACTTTTGCACAGTAAACCTGTTCTTTTTGTTGCTCTTTTTGTAATTGTATCTCTATTTTTCTCTTTCTTTCTCTTTCTCTCTCTCTTTCTCTCTTTCTTGAATGTCTTGACGCTCAATTCCAATAAGCATTTGCGCGCGCGAATCTGTTGCACAAAGCAAACGCGAAACAACAGAGCAAAACACAAACGCTGATAACAGCAAAGATACTTTTTGAATACGTTTATTTTTTTATATATAAAAATGGTAAAACATATCGGTTTCTTATGATTTTTGTAACACACTGTGAAGCAGACGGCCGGCAGAGAAGATATGACCTATTGAATAAAACCAGAAAAATTTTCAAGATCGTAATTCTTGAGAGAGAAAGACATCATTCTAAAATGTTAAACTCAAATATCTCTTTCGAAATTTCGACTTTGAAATCCATTGAATCCGGAACGCGGGTCTGATCTCAACGTTGTTTATTGTCTGGACTAGTCTCTAGCTTCGCATTTAAGCCAACAGCGACCATATTTGACGACAGCATACCAGTCCTAGACAGTCACGAAAATCTCCACAAGTTAATTCCATTATTTGGGCCAAGATGAATTTTACAAGTCACTGTAAACAACACAAATACTGCTTGTACATCAAAATGTTCTGCGTACGTTTATGCTAAAAAATGTCAAACTTTTTAATGGAAATATCAGCTGGCAGCTAACAAAACTTAGGCTTGCCAAGCCGCACAATATACAAGGCAACTTTTATCTTTTGAGTTAAACACTTAACAAACGGATTGAAGTCTTCAAATAATCTCTGTAGTATTTACGTACTTAACAGTATATTTTTAGCTACACTTGAAGTGAATAAAAGCTTCGGTTTTGCTGAAGTTATTTTTTAATACATACACTTTTTTCTTGCTTCACTAAATCTATGTTAAAAAAAAAAGAAAAACGTTTTTTCTAATTTGAAACATTTTTTAAGATTTCTGTTTTTTAATTTTCGTTGAAGGTGTGGCACTCATGCACAGCAACAGCAACAACAACAACAAAAACCTACGAAAAATCAAATCGAGCTAGTGGCACTCACTTGTTGTTGTTGTTTTATTATTATTATTATTATTGTATTTTATAGATACATTTTGTATCTTTTACTTCTCTCGCTCTCTCTCTCCCTCTGCCATATGACAATAAACAAGCATTAAAGGCGATAAATTTTTCTATTTTAAATGATTCCGAAGCGTGGTTGTTGTTGTTTTTATTGCTACTTTTGCTGTTTTTGATGAGTCGAGTTCAGAATAGTAAAGAGTTGCGTTGCATGATGTGTTTTATGTTGAGGTGCAGTAGGGGAATTATAAAGTTGTGGTAATTTAACTGCACTTTTCATGGAAAATTATTACAAAAACTACTTTGGATAAGAGAAAATTTAGTGGTAATTAAGTTTTATTAGCGCCGTGCAACAACTACAATATTTTTAGAGTAAAATAAATGATTTTTAATTAGAAAAGTTTGAGTTTTGTTCTTCTGTTTTTGTTATAAGCCTTAAAAGGTTTAAGTTGAAGTATTTTATGGCTGTGATAAAAACTAAGTTGTATAAGTGAATTTGTAGGCAGCTGTAATTAGAACTTAGTGAACGCTTTCTCTAACTCTAAAAAGACAATACTTTAAAAAAAAAAAAAACAATCTGAAGAGTTAAGATTGCAATCTTCGCCATCTGTAAGCTTCAAGGATTTTACATTAGTTTCTCAAATTAAAGCTACTAGTTGACATGTGCAATAAAAATTCAGTTTCAACTGCTACTCACAGCGCCATAGCTCAACACTACATTATAAATATACTTTATGCTTGATTTTCAACAGCAATATGAAAATTGCTATTTTATGTGAACCATTTTAGACAATTTATTTATTTGATATCTGTTTTTTTTTTTATCATATTTACGCATTGTACAAATGAAGATGCGTCGCCCGGGACTCGTGCTACACTCTAAAAAAGCAAGAACAACAACTTTAGTTGCTATTCGATTCGTTTCTCCAACAACACATATTATTGTTGCACTCCAAACGCCCTCACTTGCCCGCTCGCAACACTGCCACGCCTTCGTATGCGCTGTGCTTTAGTTAAGTGACAGCAAGCGCTTAATTTAACGGTAATTTGTGCTGTTGTTGATGCCTTCAGATACATTCACTGTTGCAGCTTAACTCTGCGTCCGCTGTGTGCCGCTGTATCTTTCACTCTAAATATACAATATAGATGATGATTCTCAATTTTGTGGGGACGCTGCGTCTGCGTTATACGAGTATGCCATAAACAGACAGCAAGCACATGCGCACAATTTACAGATACTCTGCGCTTATGTTACTTGTAGATACATTTTTTTTTTGTGTTGTATCTTTTTGCTATTTTTTTTTGTACAATTTTCACTTGTTTTTTGTGTGTAGAATTTCTGCTTGCAATATTTTTTTATTATTATTTGTGCTGTTGTGTAATAAACAATTTAAGTTTAATTTGTTGTTGTTAGAGTTGTTGTTATTATTGTTATTGCTGTTGTTGTTGTTGTTGTAGCGTAATCATATTCAATAAAGAATTGCACACTTTGGGTCGCTGACCCAGAAATGTCAACAGGGAAGTCGGACTTTTGGTTTTTTCTTGTTTTTTTTGTGTGTGTGTGTGATTGTTTAATATTTATTTGATGCTCTTCGCACTTAGCTTGTTGTGTACACTAAGTTTTTTGTAGAAAGTTTGTAACATATAGAAATGGGTCTAAATTAAAAAGAAATATGACTTGATCCGCTAACTTTAGCATGAAGTTAGCAGACCAATATTAAAATATAATGAAATTCATACATGTTAGGTTGCAATTATGTACAGATTGCTTTGTACAGATTTTGTGCTCTAAAAACAGCTGTGACACATAGTATTCCAATACTGTCGCATATCGTTACTAACCCTATAGTGTCAGTGAATTTCCTGGTTTAATTTCATTACAAAAATAGCTTTACACAATTGCATACTAACATGTATGAATTTGCTTGTATGTAAGTGTGGGTCTGCTAACTTTATATTAAAAGTTAGCGGACCAAATATTTTTTAATTATTTAGACACGAGCATAAAATTTTGTTTTACAGCACAAAACTAGCTTTACAAAATTAAGTTTCAATATGTATGTATGAATTGCCTTATATTTGATATTAAACTGCTTACTTTAACTAAAGTTAGCGGAGCAAGTTTTTTTCTGTTATTTAAACACGAGCACAAACATTTGGTTTTCTTAATTGGATTTCAACTAATTGCTATTAAAATTCAACCGATTTCTAAAGCGGTATTAAGATCAAAATTTGTAATATCTATGAAGGATATTAAAACTTCGTTTAGATCTAAGAAGACAATATTTTTTTTACATTTTTTTCTGCTGCTTTGTCATAGTTTGTTTTTATTTAACGTTATGATGTTGTGTTTGTTTTTATTTAACCGATTTAAGTGAGCTTAATTTGTTTTCAAGACACTTGCCATGCAACAAAATCAACATTTAGTAAAATACAAATTTATATATCAAAAGTTTGAAAGCGGTGTTCCCCATTACTGTCTCAAATTAGCAGTATATAATGCTGTTTCAATTTGCAATACGTGAAGATAATAATACACATATGAAGTGTCCAACTCAACTTATCTTTATTCCAACAATGCATTCTGACTCTATTCAAGGTCTTTTTTTTTGTTGTTTTTGATTATTTTATTAAAACAACTTTTTTTTTTCAAAATGTGATGAAATGATTCCATAATTCAAGCTATTGAAAAACGAGCACATTGTGCTGCTTGCAGCTTTATCTACTCGCAGCGCTTTTTCGCACATACATACATATATATTTCTTAAGGAACACACCCCCTTTTTTTAAAATAAACACATACAAACACAGAAAGCAAAGCAAAAAAGTACTCAAGCGGTCACATTTTATGCTTAATCAGTTCATTTACTACATAAAACAAAAGAAACTCATCATCATCAACAACAACAATAACAACATCAGCAGCATTTTAATCGTCAACAACATCAGGCGACCGAACCACGACTAAAATTGCGCGCTTCGCATAAAGTATGCAACAGGCAAACAAATTTTGAAATAAACAATTTTCAGTTCAGCAAAACCGAAGATTAAACACCTTTCACACATACCAAGACTAATTTAAAGTGCATCAGTGTTGGAGCCAAATAGCCACTAATTCGAACTATTACGAATTTGATACATAGACTTATGAAACTTCCATTTAATCAAGACAAATATTCAACGTGCAAAGAACGCTCAACACTATTTTACTACCTGTACTCCAGATTGGTCTTCTGGAAGGCACATTTCTTACTCGTAGTTGTCGCTGTTCTCAGCTGCTATATAATTCGAACTATTGCTTTTCAAGTTCGACACATTCTTACATATACATAACCTGTAACATACCGTTCCGTTACAAACTTTACTTTAAATTGACAATACTCTCTTTTACGACTATGTGTATAGCGTGTTGAAACAAATCATAAAAGGAGCAACGTAGCGAACGTAATTGGAAGCTCTAATGAAACGTTCAGGGTAAGAAAAAAAAAACGTCAAATTATATTGAAATCATGTTCTTTCTGTTCTTCTTTTTTTTAATCGAAATTTAACTCCTTCGGAACTGCTACGTTGAGTCTTGCTTATGCCTTCTATTCAGTCAGTCAATGTACCCGAACCGCATTTGCTGAGATAACAAATGGCCTAAATAAGAAGACAGCATAAATATATGTAGTCCACATATAAATTGCGTGTGTTTGTGTTTGTGTGTGTATTTTATTTTTTTTTTTTTTAATATTTTTTTCATGTTTAAACATGAACTGAATTTCACCAGAGGTTGCAATCCTTGCGTAACCTTACTCAATATGTGAACATGTGTATTTATCGCTTTATATTTGTTTTATTTTATGCTTCAGTGTTGCATTTATGCTGCATCAGTTTTTAGATTTGAGAGTTGGTTGACTGAGCTTATTATTTTCATGCTAAGTTACTTAATATAATGTAGTCTTACACGAGTGCAGTATAATACATATGTCAGACTAAATGTTTAAAAAACTATTATTATATAGAGTAGTTTCTGTGGCTGAATTGAGCTCAATATACTTATTGAGAAAATTTGGCTCTTAATGCGAAAAAAACTAACGATTACTTTGTTTATTATTTTATAAATATAAACATTAAACTGTCAAAGCAAAATCACAACGAGCAAAACCTTATGTTTTGTTATAGTAATATTTTTATCAGAGCGCATAATTTGTTTCCTTGTTGTTTTTTTTTTATTGTTCTTCCTTGTTCGTTAAAATGACAAAGTCTAATCGCAACCGAAAAAGCCTCATGTTTTGTTGGATTATTATTTTTAGCAGAGCGCATCATTTGTTTCCTTTTTGGTTGTTTTTTTTCCTTCGTTTTTCGTTTCTTAACTGTCCGTTCAGTGTGCTTCGATCAGACAAGTAATCCTACTGTCTGTCTGCAAGCTTTCAATAATTGACAAACACAAAATTAATGATGCAGATTGCTTAAAATTTGACAGTAGTCTAATGATTGATGCTACTTGCTGAAAGCAAGCTTGTTTTAAATCGCTTAGCGCTTAGATTTTAGATCTTTGATTTTTAAAGTGTTTTTAGGCTGTCTCTGTACCATACACACTAATTTTTATGGCAAATATTGGAAGTATTATGGCGGTTTTTAAAGAAGTGTATGTGCTTATACTTTACTTAGTACAGATAGGATGTATAATGCACTTTTTATACAATATGCTGCACATAGCTAATTTAAATGGATTGTATAAAACTTGGACCTATTTATATAAAGAAAGGCTGCAACAATGAAAGACTACCAACAAGAAAGTGAAAATCTTCAAAGCAAGCCTAACTCCAAAACAGCATAAATAAAATGGTCACCCCTTACTTGAGTAGCTGAGTAAAAACTCAACTAAAGAAAAATTACCCCAGTTCAAA
Source organism: Leucophenga montana (assembly GCA_035044765.1). Taxonomy (NCBI): domain Eukaryota; kingdom Metazoa; phylum Arthropoda; class Insecta; order Diptera; family Drosophilidae; genus Leucophenga; species Leucophenga montana. The sequence goes on along the minus strand of JAWNNQ010001640.1, from coordinate 2,231,979 downwards.
GCCAAAAACAACAAAATTTAAACAAAAAAAAAAAAAAAATGAAAAAAATTGCCACATTTATTTATATTAATGCCATTTACAGCGCCTGCATGCCATGCTCACCTCAAAGATACATAGCACTACATATCGCATATTGTGCTAGGCTATACCCCTCGTTCCGCTGCACCTGCAACATCAAACTTTCGCAGCTGTGCACCCGCTCATGCGTCTGCCAGCGCTTGTTTGTGCCACAAGCGCCTGCGGGCGGCACAGTTTGACACCTAAAGTGTGCGCAGTATGCCGCGCTCCAAGAGCCCCCTTTGCTATGCCACATAGTGCACACAACGACAGCGCTGTGCTGCACCACGCCCTTGAGCTCAGTTGGCAACACTTTTTATATTTCCTTTTCCGACATAATACAAATATTTCATATATAAATATTTTTATTTTTTCATTTTTATAAATTTCGCTATACACTAAAATATATACACGACATTATTTTGTATAGCTTCCCCCAAGTGTATTTGAAGTTGTTGCTTGCATGTTGCAGCATCGCAGCAGCATTGCACCAGCAGCAGCTACTGGCAACATTTGCTGCTGCTGCACGGCATGTTGCTGGCTGGTTGCTTTATGCTCGCTCGCTCGCTCGTTCGTTCGTTGATGCCTCATCCAAATCACTTGATAGGTCAGTGACCTAGTTGACGAGCAACTCAGCTGGCTTTGGCGCTGCTGCTGATGCTGATGCTTTTACTGCTGCGGCATTTACTGCATGCAGCATAATTGTTTAATACGCTCGCGCCTGGCCCTAGCTAAAGAGTGCCCTCTGCACCCTTTGGTGCACTTTGGTCCTTTAATGCTACGTCTCACCATACGTTTTGACTCACGTTTTGCTCCGTCATAAAAACAAAAAACAGTTTACTGTACCTCAACCTTTTTGACTTTGCATGTTTACAGCTTCTGTGCTGCTGCTTCTGCTTCTGCTGCTCATGCTTCTGCTTGTGGTATAAATATGCTGCTTTTGGGGTCGTGCGAGAGGCTACAGCAGGCGCACAGCAACATTGACCTGGCAATGAAATATTTATTATTCTATATATATATTTTTTTATTTTAGTTTATTTTTTTGGAGCATTTTGGGCACTTCAACTCTTTTTATGTTAGTGCACATTTGCCGCTCACTGGCGGCTTAGTAAGTTTCGAAACTTTTGTCTGTGTATAGAGTTTCGCCACACAATCTCAATAGAGATTCAAAAATATCAGTAGCGTTTTACTTCAAATCATGCTGAGGACCAAACAAATCTAATTGATTCAATAGAGCTTTGGTATCAGGAATCTGGAAACACATGTTTGTTGTAGGACTATTTTCGCTTTCTTATAAAAAAAGCGATCCCCATGATAAACCAAAACGAGAGATTCAGAACCATTTTTCCAAGAAATGAGACCAAAATGATTCTAGTAATTGAATACTTTCACTCAACTGTCCATAACTTCGCTACGAACCCATGGATTTTTATAATCTATTGTTTGTTTTTTTTCCTTAAAGTAGCAGTTCTACGCAGAAAAGCATAAAAATCAATGGTTCATATTATTTTAGATTTTCGGTACAATTTTTTTTGTTATTTAAAAAATAAATTTTTCAATTTTTTTTTTCCTCTAAAAATAAACCACTTCTTAGACTACGCCACTGTTATTCTCAAAGACACACACACACAGCTGTATGCATGTGGTTTTCACAGCTCGTGTCGCAGTAGCCCCCTCTTTCTAAAGCCTTTTAGCAAACTGCCAGCCCTTTTTCATCTAAGGCATCCTCTATCTGTATAGCTGCCTAGCAACTTCAGCGCAATTTTTCTTTTAGTATTTTCTCTATTTTTTTCTATTTTTTTATTCCATTGCTCCATGTGCTCACAAGTGAATTTACTTTTCTTCCCCCAATTGACGACAACGATACGATTGCATAAACAGCCAGCCGCCCTGGCCTTTCGTTCCGTACGCCCTCAGTTGCCTGACCTAGGCGCAAGTTTACTGCTGCTGCTTCTATTGCTGACATCCAAAGCATCTTTTACTGCATGCAGTATTTGCTTGTATCTTTCTTTCATTCGCTCTCTATTAAGTTCTGCAATTTTCCTGGTTCTTCTTTGCCAGTTTACTTTCTTATACGCTACACATATATTATGCAAAAGTAGGTTTTCTGTTTGTTCTGACGTTTGAAACAGTCAGGTGGAAGAAGGCGAGAAGTATCTCCTTTTGCTTTAGGTACATATTGAGATAGAACGAATATGAATAATAATGAACCTATTACAAAGGGACTTCAAATGTTCTCTTTTCAAGATACTTAAAATTTGTTATGGGTATTTCTTCTAGAAAATGTTCTCCATTGGAGATACTTCAAATTCTGTATGTATGTTTCTTCTAGAAAATGTTCTCCATACAAGATACTTCAAATATGTTTTATGCGTGTTTCTTCTAGAAAATGTTCTCCATTCAAGATACTTTAAATTTGTTGTGGGTATTTCTGCTAGAAAATGTTCTCCATCAAGTTGGCTTTCAATTACTTACGCGTATTTTTTCCTATTTCTGTCCATTTTAAACCGTATTAAAACTTCGCTACCACTGAAGCAAAAATTGTTCTCTTATTTTCCGAACAGTTCTGCTTCTCCAACAGCTTTGCCACAGAGTCAACGTACGAAAGACTTTTCGTATTCGCAGCTGCTTAGCTTCATTATAGCTCGTTCATACGTTTGTTCTCCGAGAGCACCCTAGCGGCGTGTATACTCGTATGCACAAGAGGCTCAGCACAGCACAGCAGAAGCATCAGCATCAGCATCGATGAAAACGCATGTGGTGAAAAACGTTTTGCGAAAGGAAAATTGCGCCTTTGGTGTACTTGCTCTTGATGTGTTCGTTCGTCTGTTCGTCCAACTGTCTGTTTTAAATTGTCGGCGGCGGCACATGTGTCGCGATTCAAGCAAGTCGCGTGCTGCTACTTTTCACTTGGGTCTTTGCTCTAGTACTCCGCTTCATCACTTATAGAAAGAGAGTTCTATTTTTGCAAAATGCTTTTCCTAAAAGGGTGATTATGTTTTTATGTTTGCAGTTTCGTTTGGATTTATTTTTATTTTGTTTCCTATATTTCGATGTTGTAAGTTTGTATTATTAATTTGCGCGTTGAATGAGATCAGTTGAGATAAAATAGCTACAAGGAAATTTATTCTCAAAGGTGCAGTATTGAAGTGCTGTGATATATTCCAATTAAAAAAAAAGTACTCAAAATTGAGTTTATGCATAAAATGTAACACGGAGTTAGTAGTTGCAGGTTGAATAACTGAAACAGTAAGTTAGAATTTTTTTTGGATTTATATGATATACGACTTGTTTACTACAGCTCTACCATTTTATGCCCAATTACAAAGTGTATTGTGTATCCAAGCTACTTAAGTTCCCTGTTTAACATTACAATTTTGCAGCGGCTCAATTCACTTTGATCCCATTCGCTTAAGTTCCTTACTTCAGCGATTATTGAGGTCAAACATTAATAGAGCATTGCAATTTGTTACTTTTCGCTTTCATTTTGCGTTGACTTTGTTTTCTTAGCTTTTATTTCTTAGTTCCCAGCCTCGGAGTTTAATATTTGATATGATGCTTCTGACATATTTCACTGGAAAATCAAATCAAAAGACTCAAAGGCGGCACCATATTTGTATGGTTTTGTCTCAAAGTACACAGATGTTGATCTTTGCGGGATCGTTGCATTTTGAACAAAGGGTTTTCTGTGGAATTATGTGTTATATTTGAAGTTTTTAGTGATTTGGTGCAACTGTTTATTTGATGTAGAACTATTGGTATTTATGAGAATTGCATTTCAATATATGTAATAGCCAGAAGCAGGCATTGTAGAGCTCCCAAAGTACGTGGGTAGTTCTAGAAGTAGGTGAGCAAACGTTAGATGATGCTTTTCTTTTCTGAGAGGTACAACTTATCGTTAGACTACGGTAGAATATATATATAAATAGGCAAGTCCAAATCATTCACACTCTTTTTAACCCACTTAAAACAACCTATTCGCCTAAAAAAAGCTAGTTGCTGCACTTGGGCAATCACAAAGACTTTTTTCTCACAAAAGTTTTCTCTCTCAGCTCTCTTAATTTGCTACAGCTGCTACCTTTCTTGCTTCTTTCGGTTCTTTTGGTTTGAGTTGGAAGAATAGTGAAAAAAAATATTCTCTATCTCTGTCGTGCTGTAAAGGGCGATTCACATTGCAGAGCATGTCGAACGAGCAGCTCGACATTAAGCTCGAAACTGTTGTGGGTGCACTTGCAAACATGTTGGCGAGCATCAGTTGAGTGTCTTTTTAATAGTATTTAGTGCGTATGTATATGAATACACGAAGATGTTCGTCCCTGCTCAGGCTGGAAGCCGTTTCTGGACAATTATGCATTTAGTATATTTTTATTATTGGGTACTTTAAAGAAAAAAGGTAATCTGCATCGTTAAATTTGCGTTTGATAGCTATTGAAAACAAACAGGAAAGACAGACAGGAGGACAGAAATCAGAATATAATCGCTCCAGACCGATCAGAGAAACGCAGTGTTTCAACCTTTGCTTGGCCGCTGATGTGTTGCGTTGGATTTATATTTATGAACATAGACTTCATATATACAAATCAATGGGTGCAATCCCACTCTTGTAGGGATAACCACATACAAAACCTGTATACACTCTATAGATTTTCTATGTATTGTACTACAATTCAGTACTAAATTATTTCACTTGAACTTGGAGATAGTCGCTTGTTAGCTTAGATGAAGTGTGTATAGATAAAGTTGATATCTGCGAATTTAATCGCTCTATAACCGCTCTACATTTATAACTATATAATACATTTCAAGAAAATTCTGCTCCAGAACAAAAAAATATAACTACAATACTCACACCTAACTCGCACACTTCGTCAGCAATTACAGCAATTCCAATTAATACTCATCATGTTTGCACCATAATGCTGCAGCGCATGCGAGTTGTTGGCGTACTTATAACACAATTTTGTGGCGCGTGTTGCATGCCACAAATCTTACAGCGTCACAATTGCAACAACAACAATAACAACAACTTAGCAGCAAACAACGCTGGCAAAATTAGCATGAAAGCATAAAAGTATCTACAATAACTACGAGTTACAAATGCGTGTAGTTTTTAGTGGCTCGGTGAGAGAGGTGGGGGGGGGGGGAGGTTTCGGCAAAAAGCCGAAGAAAATTATTATAACTAGATATAGCAATAGAGCAACAACAAAAAAATGATAAATCTAAGCAGCCGCAGATACAAGCAAGTATCTTATAGATACGCGAGACGCGCAGCAGTTAAAGTTGCAGTTGCAGTTAAAGTTGCTGTAGCTGTTTTGTTGACGCTGGATGCAACTGGTTTTCGATTTCTGTGCTTTATAACTTTTTATTACTCAACTCAACTCCAAACCAATTCACTATACTTGAACAGTAGCAGTTGGGAGTTGGCTTGAGTTTTGGGGGCACAATTATAAATCAGAACGCGCACTGCGCTGTCTGTAATATATAAAGGAAGCAGGAAGGCAGGCAGGCAGGCAGCATACTGCATGCAGTAAATGCAGCATGGTTAAGGAGTTCGCATATAATTGCCCCAGAGGGAAATCAAAACAACAAATAGGACTAACTGACGTGTATACTATACGAAGTGAGGCTCTGAATTGTGGTAGGGTAGTATTGTAGCTCGAAAGAAAGAAAAGTGTATCTCACTCTCTATGCAACTGCACGCTTCATGCTGCTGCAACATAATTCTAATAACTGCAGGCACTTTTATTCTTATTGGTTTCTATATATTGTACGAGTATATGTAAAAGAATACTAAAAAAAAATTATAAGAGGAAATTGTACTAGTAGTCAGTCGCGTTGAAATCTCTTTTTCGTTCGATTATTGCAATCTACTTGGCGGCTGCTGCTGTATCTGTGAGTTTCAAAGTCGTACTTTTGCCTATACAATTTTTTCTATCTTTTTTTGTTTTCATATGTTCGCTTGAGCTCTCTTGCAGTTTGAGTGATAAATTCAGTTGCAGGCACTCTGCTATATAGCTGAAGCTTTGTAGTTATAGATATATATACTTGTGTTTGTTTGTTTGTTTGCCGGGCGTATCTTGTATCTATATACGATCTGTATGGAAATCCTATAATTAGTGTGTAGAAATTACTTTTCCGGGTTTTATTTCTTATTAATTGATGCAAATGCAGCGTCGTAGCGTCTGGGCGGCTGCAGTTGTTTTGTTATTGTATTTCTGCTTCATTGCCATTCATTTGTGAGTTTTAATTGAGCTTCTGTTAAAAAATGATGTATATTAAATGCGGAGTTGAGCTGCCGAGTTGTGGAGTTGCAATGTGATTATCTATTGAGATATGATTTCTTTGTTTTGCTTGTATTTAAAATATATACAAAGTTGTACTAAATAGAAAAAGAAAAACAGATTGAAATCATTGACAAGAGCTGCTGAAAGTTTAATTAGTGTTGAACTTTAAGCAAGTTGGTGATTTATATTAGCGAAGATTTGAAAAGATCTTAATAAATTATTTAAAGATCTGAACTAGAAGCAAACAGAGAGGAAACTTCAACAAGTCATTGCTAAGATAACATTAGTTTTAGAGTTATAGAAGTCCCAGACTCTGAATAAGTGGAAAAGAAAAAATTAAGGTCCTTTGCCACTTATTCAGAGTCTGGAACTTCTATAACTCTGAAACAAATATTATCTAAGCAATGTGTTTTTGAAGTTTTCACTCTATTTGCTTCTCTCTAATTGACTTGTTTAATTTGCTGATGTATGAGTAGACTGATGTCTGTGCTCGCTGATAGAGTAGAGTGCTAAGTTTCAGTTTGTTGATGTTTTAGCTCGCTGCTGTGTTGTGTGTAAGAGTACTAAGTTTTGAGTTTGCTGATGTGTGAGACTGCTGAGTTTTAAGTTTGCTCATATTTCCGCCTAATGTTGTGTAAGTGTGCTGTTGTGTGAGAGTGCTATGTTTTGAGTCTACTGATGTTTGAGCTTACTGATGTGTGAGTGCGCTGCCGTGTGAGTGAGTGCTGAGCATTAAGTTTGTTGATCTTTATGTTTAATGATATTAAAATTGGCTGTTATGTGACCTTGCTGATATGTGAATGTACTGTCATTTTAATAAATTGAAGTCTCACAGTGACTACATACGAGTGTGCTGCTGTGTGAGTGTGTTTTAAGTATCCTGATATGCATACTTTCTATTTTTCGGTTTTGTATAGTTAAACACATATGTTTAAGTTTACTAATATAGAAATATACTGAAGGCATTCAGTGGGCTTATATATGAGTGTATTGGTATATAAGTGTGCTGATGTTTAAGTGTACTGATGTTTGAGTGTGCTGATGTGTGAGCTTTTTTATTGTGCTTTTAAAAGATTCAATTACGATTAATGAATAATTTAATACTAGTATATAGTATACTAATGTATAAGTGTGCTGATGCGTGAGTGCGCTGAAGCTTAAGTGTGTTGATATTGAAGTGTTGAGTGTTTTTCTTTTCCTTTTTTTTTGATTTACATTCTATGGAGAATTAAATACTAATACAAATGTGTACTTGAGTTGATCTATGAATATGTATACTGATGTGTGAGCATGTATTAGTACATCAACTATTGACTTGAAATATCAACTAAAAAGTGTGCTTTTGAAAGTAGCTCTGCTACAAAAGCACAAACGTCATGGAACATTAATTTTTATTAGCTACATCACACCCATCACACAGGCTGCCAATTAGTTACATATACTCGCATACTCGTATCGTATAATGAACACTCATAAAAATGTCCCAAATCAATGCAATTAACTTAAAAATCAATAAATGCATTTAGGTACAATTTTATAACCACTCAAAAAAGAAAAAAAGTAAAGGACAAGTCATACAATAACTACACCTACTAACCAGTCGAACAACTGACGTTCCAAGTCATTAATTTTTTAGCAGCGAAAAACAATGCAGCAGCGGAAAAGCTTTTCAGCTTTTATTTTCACTGGAAATCGGAACACATTAAAGTGTCATTTTTGGGATTTGCAAATTTAAATTTACATTGTACGTTTTATGTGCGACTCTTTAAAAACTCATATAAATTGCAGTTAATTATTTGGCGTATAGTCAGCACAGTCACTGTGTCCATAATCCGTCACACTTGAGATACTTTTACATTAATATCTGAAACTCTTGAAAAGCGATAAAGCAAAAGTAGTATAATTATTTTTTGCGTATTATTGTTACTAATTTAAACCCATTTACTGCATGTCTGTAAACCGAGCTGCAACAAGTTTCAAAGGAAGCCTACTAAATAAGCATGTCACTCACTGAGCAGTTAGTCAGCCAATTGCAGTCTGGTAATTTGTCTGTAATATAGATATATATATATAAAATGTTGATGACTAATACTGAAGAGTATGCATAGTTTGAGTTGCAGTTTAAGATACTTTTCGTTATGAGCAAACTTAGAAAGTGTTGCTGCCAAAACCACGTTTTAGCATGTTTCCAAATCGAAGTTTCTTGAACTATATGCTACAAATACGATAATATATCTAACTATAAATAAATATGTAACTCATTGCATTCCTTAAGTCACAAAAACTGCCAAGAAAATGACTCCAAGCTGTCTGCTGTGTTCTGCCAAGTATTCCGCAAGAATTCAAAAACAGAAATTCATATGAACTTGAATTATTTTTACTCGATTCGCTGGAAATTTTTGCACACTACAGTTATCATAGATATAGGTCGTGATTTATGCCTATTCATTTTTCTTAGAATACCAACTAAAAGTTACAGTCTACTTAGACAGACTCAATGAAACTTTGTTTTTGTTTTCTCCAAATATTTCCTGTTAATAAAATCTGATAAGAAGTTTTTAGAATTCTATGTGAAAATTGAGTATGTAACAAATAAGTAGGAAAACCTTTTTGAATGCACAACGCATAACTTATTATTGAGTAATTTAATAACAGAAAAATACTAAATATTTATCGTACAGAAATACAACACTTACTGTAAGCAAATATATTTGTTTTCTTTGAACTTAAAGCAAACATTGTCAATGAGCATGTCTCCCTGCAGTCTGTTGTTTTGCTCAAAGAATTTAGCAAACGAAAAAAAGCATGCATTTTATCAGTAACACTTGAGTATCTGATGCACTACATACCAACAGATATAAACTGGCAATGTTATGTTCATCATATAAAATATCAGTTAATAGAATAACGCTTAAAAAATGTAATAACTTTTTGTGTATATTGGCAATTGAACTGGGGTAATGATTTATTAAAAAAAAAAAAAAACTTTTAACTCATATGCAATGCAGCGCACAGCCTATTCTTTAAAGCGCAACTACTTAAACTTCCTCACTTGTTTAGTTTTTGTATGTATATAAATAACATGACATCACGCCACTGTCAACTGCAACACTAACAATTTATTTATAAACAAGCGAAACATAAGAAGAAAATAAATATTACAAGCTATACGAAAAGAGATACAAAGATACTTTTGTATCTTTTGCTTATCTCGCTATTTGTATCTGGCAAAGTGCGCGCTTGCTGCAAATTTTTCCATATATGAACGTTTAATTAATGCACACAAATCTAAATAAATTATTCAAAAATGCAAATTGTTATAAAATAATGCAGTAGATTTCTAATTGAATTGTGAAATTATTAAATATATCTGTTAGATACTTTTCAGCAAATTGTGCAATATGAGTAGAAGAAATCATTGTCAAAGAAAAGTATGCAAGTATACTATAGAATTCAAGCATGCTCTTGGTCATTTATCAATGCGTAATTTCTGTAAACCATACGTATGACGTCTGTCAATCGTCGTGACTTTGCAGTTCAAATGCTTGTTTAGTCGCAAACGTTAAAGAAAATTTGTCTTCGAATTGATAAAATGACACAACACAAAAATTTGTAAACTTTTTTAAACAAATAAAAATGAAAAAAAAAAAATGAAATCATTTTTGTGCTGTTAAGAAATTTTGTTGATGTATCACTCTCGGTAGCCGAAGACAATTTGTACTTCTTGCACCGCATGAAAGCAGCTAATGAGCGTTTACCTTACATGAGTATGTAACTATCTTTATGCCATATTGAGAAAGTGTTTGTATGTGAAGTAATATAACAAAATGTGCTGAAAATGTTCTTAATCTTTGCCATGATTCGACGCTTTTATCGGGTTTGGATTTTTTTTTTGTTTTCGTTTACTTGTTGAAAGCTTAAGCATTGAAATCCATTGTAGAAAAGAGGTCAGCATGAAATAATGTAACCTTTTTTTTATCTTCTTCTGAGTTTGTGCTGTTTAAGATTTTAGTGTTCTTTTTGCGTACTCTCACACATCAGCAGAGATTTATGTAAGCGAGTGAGTAATGAACATACAAAAGTGCACATCAAGAAGTAAACTGTTATGAAGCTAAACACAAAGGGAAACAGAAACTATGAAAGAAATGCACATTGTTGACATCACCACACTTTGTTTTAGTGTGAGTAAGAACGACTCGAATTGAAGTGCATATGAGAAATGTCTATTAAAGCAGAGATATTTTAATGACACAGAGCGCATGCTTTGTAAACAATCGAAAAGAAAACTCACACATCAGCAACAATTTTGCAAGAGAGAATTGTACGGCAGTGTTCATCAATATGCCGGAAACAGTAAGGAAAATGAATTCAAAAGCCTCTGCTAACTGCAGAATGCTTAAAAACATGGTGAATTTATACTAAAGGTGATGTATTCCCCTCAGCTGCAATCTGTTTTATTTCTTATTTCACTTGTCTCTTTTTCATTTGTTACAGATTCTGCATTTGCGGAATACGTCACCTTATAGATAAATCCACTTTGCTTATAAACATCGCACATTAGTAAACTCACACATTAGCTATAGTTCTGAGTGAGTTACCGAGATAGTATTCATCATAACAAAATTGAACAGGGTAACGCAAGAACGGCGAAAAGCAAGAATTCATATATACAAAAATTTTAAGCTATTTCTGTTTTCCGTCAACCGAAGTCTAAAATATATTCGTAAATTATACCTTTTGATGTGGTGTATACGATTTCACAAGTAGTTTTTTTCTAAATAAATAAAAAATAACATAAAAATTCCCACAATAAGAACTACCATGAAACTTCAAAGAATAAACTTAAAGAAAAGATCAATTGTTTGTGCAACTAATAAGCATAGAAATGCAATTGAATGCCGTACGATAGATAGTATTGAAAAGTCATCAAAATGAAATTATAACTATTTGTTCTTAGACAACTAATGATCGAATGATTGTCGAAACGTCTATTTGACTTTCCCAACATAATAATAACAATAATCACAACTTAAATTGAAATTAGCTGCAGAGAGAATTGAACATCAAACAATTAAGGTAATCGAATACTATATGGGGTAAAAATAGTTATGCCAACATGTATGGCATAATAATGTTGTTTCTTTAAGGTTCGTTTCTATTTTTGGAGACTAAAATGCATGGTCTTATGCACTTTGTAAACGAAACTTGTAGAACGGCTTAAGTTGTGCGTAAACAGTATCTATGCGTGCAAGTAAACATTATTATGCGTTAGAATTTGTCGACTGTCTTTGAATTGTTAGATAGAACAGACAGCGAACAGCAGGTCACCATTGATTTAGAACTAAAGACACCCACAACTTTTCATATATAATTGTTTGCTTACTGATATATCAATAAATGCTGCAAATGAAATAATTTTTGGAGCTGAGTGCTTCATAGGCAAACAAGTGATTTAACTAGAAAATGGGTCAGCATAAAGGTGATAGACAATACTAGACCTGTAGTCTATTAAACAAATATCATATTTCAATAAAACATTTTTTTCTTTTTGTGCTTTATAATTTGTTTAACGCTTAAGCATTGCATTTCTTCTGCACATCAGATGCAAAGTTCAGATAGTCAATTTTGGTGCTTTGGCTTTTCTCGGTTAATTGTACTGACAAGTTGACAGTTCGCATGAAAGCAAGTCCATTGTTCAAACTTTGTTTATTTTGTTCGAATGTATATTGAATTACAAAACTTCTTTCTTTGTTTCATTAAACTATAGGTACGAGTATACGAATATTTTTCCTGTGTTTGTTCATAATTTATCTCACTTGACCCAATTTTTTGTAAAATACCTTATTAAACTGTCCAGGGGCAGGCAGGTAGGTAGGTAGGTAAAGTCAGAACCCCAGACTTTGTGGCAACGCGGCACTGAAGCATGCATTGCTCTCCATGATGATTCATAAGCTGTTGGCATGCGTTGATGTTGTCGATTTTTAAAGCCAATTTGCTAAGGCTGACATTTTTGCAAAAAAAAAAAAAAACAAAAAAAAAAACGGAGTAAAAGTCATGGTAGTTATGAATAATATACGTATACATTGCTGGCGGTCAAATTCGTCATACTCTGTTGCAGTTCAGTCCGTTATAATATGCTACAAGTGGTGTTAACCATGTTTGGAGAGTGGCGGAAAAGGAGTTGTTAATTATATTATAATTTGATAAGCGAAATGTTAGTTAATCATTCAAAAATTATGTGAAAACACACATCTGCATACTCACACATCAGCAGCGTATGTCAACAAGTATTTGTCAACGAGAATGTATCCATGAGAAGTGCGACATCAACAGTCCACTATTTAGTTTGTGAGTATAAGAGTAGCTAAAAAGTATATAAAAGTGTAGGAGGGAAGGGGGGGGAAGGGTATGTTGCTGTATGGCACCACCCACATTTCTTTTCTAATGATATGTGCCAGAAAACTTCTCCTACTTACTAGTAATACACTCTAGAAATGTTATAAATATCAAAAAGTCTAGATGCCTATAAAGGATAAAAAAACATTAATTTGTATACCCTTCACACAACATGTGAGATGCATATTATCAGTTTGTCTGAAAGTTTGCAACGCATCGGAGAACGCACGAAGTACCCATATACATATATTGTATATCAGCTCGACGAGACGATTCCAACTAGACATGTCCGTCCGTCTGTCTCTCTAACTGTCTGTCTGTCGAGTGAGCGCGACCAGAGTGTTTTGGGAACTAACGTTCATAATTTAATTTAATGGTGATATATATTTTATCATGCTGAAAGCGGTGCCTACACTCTGCTAGAGAGGCTACATGGTAAAAGGTTGTTCAGGACCATTAATCAATAATAATTTATTTGCAGATGTGCATAATCTATATTTCATCAATATCGGTTGAATATTTTGTGCGTAAAAGGTTTAAACAATCGTCACTCATACAACGAAAGAAACACACATAGGTTTTACAAGAAATACAAACGCACACACACAACTATTAAATGTTAGCATGGCAACAACCCGTTGTAAATTTTTGCGAAACAGATAGAAAATAGTCTATTTTACTTTGTATGCGCTTCGCTATGATTTCGGTAACTGTATCTCTTTGTAGTTGTTGTTATAATTGGCACGCGATGTAATAGTAATATAGTAACAAACGCACTAATATACAAAATCATGCCTAAATTGCCCATTCATACTATACTTTCACACAGAATTCTAAGAGCTTCTGAGCATTAGAAATAGTTATATGTACCATATTTAGTTAACACTACCTAACTGTTTCTCGGTATTGTCTAAATCAAGTATTTCACCTACGCGTACCACTCCTTAACTAATTGAAATGCTATATTAATATTTACTTTAATTACAGTTCTATGCTATTTCGAAAGGTAGTAGAACTTGGTTGCCATATGGGCCTTATATGTATATAGTTAATGAACGTGCTTGGTAGTTAACACCTTTTGTGGTAGCAATTTTTTTCGTTTTTTTGTTTTTTTTTTGTAGACACGCGCGCCCTTTTCCGCCTTTGGACATTGACAGCAGCAAACGTTGTCAGACTGTTAAATTGCAGCAGCTACTCGTCTAGAGGAACCTTCTATTTCCAAACAATACAAAATGTAGACAGACAGGTGTAGAGTTGGCTTAAGAAATGTCAACTGCATGTGTTAGCTTCATGTGTCAAATGGGAAAAATAAAAAATTCAGTACATTGGACAGTTAATGACATCTAGTCGGTCTAGTTCAAAGCGTCTTTGATTGTACTTTTTTTAGTAGTGCTGAAGTTTAAATACGCGTTAAGCGCCATAATGTAAAGTTTCTTGTGGCTAATATTGACGTAAAGTTCAGCTGCGCGTTTGGGGAATGGTTAAAATGTGCTGAATGGCAAAAGTTTGGAGGTGTTGGGTATTAAACCGTGGCAAAAAATTGTCAAATTACTTCTGGATAAAAGTATGCTTATCATATTTACGCTTCTTTTCACAACTGTCTTAAAAATGAAAAGATAAAAGGGAAGGAGAGGGAGCAGTAAAGAACAACAGCAAACAACACTTAAGTTTTCGCTGCATTAAACTTCTACAACTATACCACAACCTAAATAAGTAGTTAAAATAACAAAAACAATATGCTCATAAAGCAAAAGATAATGCGCATCATACAACAGTAGCACACGCACTCGCATCATTTGACTTCCAATTTCTTGCCATCATAAATTTCGATGCTGCAACTTCAGATTATGCAGCGTGCAGCACAAAAGCCTCCATGCATTTCAATGCTGCCATCCTATGAACAATATAAACGCCAGATTGTCATGAATTCGTTTTTTTGAAGAACTCAAAAAAAAAAAAATGCTACGCAAAACTCTTTGAGCTGACAATGAGCTGCAGCGCCCAAAGGGTGCCCGGTATAGTTTTTTGTTGCAACACTGGCGCACAGTTTCTTTTTACTGCATTTAGGTACTGCAGCAAACAAAGACCAACAAGTAAAACATGACAAAAAACTAAACTGAAATGTGCTGTAAAGAAGATTTTATATAGTGTAAGACAGGTAGCAGCTACGCTAACTTCACTCATTCGCATTGTCAGTCCGTACATAAGTATAAGACCTTCAAAACAAAAAAAAAAAAAAAAAAAAAACTGTCTCTCCTGAACAACACAAAAAAGATCAACATAATCGATGAGTTCTCTGCCAAATGACATACTATACAGATACAAGGGGGAAACTCACTCGAGCTCGAGTTGTTCAACATAAATGTGTTAAAAATCAGGCAGTACTTAAGCCAACAGGCAAAAAATTGTGCAGAGCTTGAAAAAAAGAAGATTAAAATACTTGAAAAAATAAGAAGTGCAACGTTAAAATGCAAGACATGAGCCATGTCAGTGCATGCTGCATGCAACATACGATAAATGCAGCAAAGTAAGGGTTGAGTTGTCCAAGTGGTCTGCACACTCGAATGAAGTTTTTTCTGTTTTGTTTAAAATTTAATTTTTGTAAGAATATGCTGTGCATGTGCTTTCATGTTCAATTTGAGTTTTGAGGGTATAAATGCATAGAAATAAGGTTTAACTGATTTTGCAGAGAGTTATGGATTTTTGTAGATTTTTGATATTTTATATAAGCTGACATTACAGCGTATATTAGTGTTAATATTCATTGCAAGCATTTACACAAGCGCTTAATTTAAAGTTAATTAAACTGTGAAGTAGTACCTCTTACATTATTTTACAAAATAATGGGCCATTTTGAAGATATCTAGACATATGTTAGTGCGTTGGAATTTGTATGAAAGCCGTATATATTTTCAATTTCTTATTGACAATTTGATATCGATTTTAAACACAACGACTACACTCCACTGCGAAATTGCTTTAGCCTTCATATCAAACTTAATTTATTCCAAAGCAGCAAAAATTATGCCCCAAAGCTAAAAACGTTGTGGAGAAAAAAAAGCACTGAAAATTGCAGAGACAAAAAAAATTTATAAACACAATCAAGCTTCTGTGTATCAAAATTTAGCGCGCGCATCCTGTGCCAGTTCACTGCCTGCTGTGCACATCCTCCACAGTTGCCAAAACGGATGCTGCTGAAGCGAAATCCAACGATTAAAAAATGAAGAAAAGAATGGAGGTAAAATCTGAACAAACCAAAAAGAATTGAAAGTAACAAATTATAGCTGCCCAGTCATCATAAAACATTTGGGCAACGTTGAACTTGCTTGCTTGCCTGTCTGAATGGCTGGCTGGCTGGCCTCCTTCCTTACTTCGATTGTGTGTAAGTATGTCCGTCTGTGCCTATCACGATCGATGAAGGCGTCGAAGAGTTGCCAGCAGGATTCAAAGGCAGACAATGGCTGTTGTTGCTGCTGCTGCTGCTGCTGCTGCTGCATGATATCTTCCTTGTAGTATCAACAGCAGCAGCCACAGCTACAGCAGCAGCAGCATTGGGCTTTTGTTCTTTTATGGTTTTTAAACACATCACAGGAAAGAGTGGAGGCACACCATGCTAGTTTTAATCATGAGTTCGTGTTCAAGTTTTTGGTGTCTTCGATTCGAATTTTATTATTCGTTCGATGTTCTTATGGTTCTTATTGCTGTCGTTGTCTGTTGATGTTGTGTTTATTATAATGATTGCATTTATCATTTATTGTACGCGTCAACGCAAATTATATGCTTGAGCTTTGCAGTATGTACGGGTATAATGAATGCAACATTTAAGTTTTGAGTTGCTTTGGTGTTTGAGAGCTTCCTCTTTTGGTTTAGTCTATATTGAAAATTTATTGCCTATATTTAATTTTATTACTTAACAGCCGTATTTGGTTTTTTTTGGGCATTTGAAATCTTCTCCTTCCAATTGAGCCTACGTTAGATATTCTTCTTCTTCCGATTATTTCATTTTTACCCATGTTGCAAAACTATTTAAAACTAACTTGAAAACGCTCAAATGCGAAGTCGAACACCACCCGCTGTACATATGCACAAAATAATGCTTCTTCCGATTACAACTTATTCCGATCCATGAAATTTAACCTAGCTTATGAGCACTTCCGTAATTACAAAAAAAATCAAATCATTGTATCAATTTGTGGAGAACCTTATGAGACGAACACTTTTCTAGACACGGAATTGCATAGAAAGCAAACTTTGGGCCAATTCGTGGCCTCATGAGGCGAACGAATTTTTCATATGTCATCCGAAATATTGGAACAACTAGTAAATAGTTTTTTTGAATAACAAACATTGTACCACTTTTCACAGTAAAACCTCAAATTGTGGAAAAAGCGGTGTTTTTCTAATTGTCCTCCCAATAGGTGAGTCGTTTTTGAATGCCAATATATTTTTAATAAATGGGAGATAGCATCATCATTTTGATATTCTTCATGAGTCTACTTCTCTTAGTTTTGAGTTTGTGAGATACATTTGCACGCTTCTCTTGGATATGAAATCTTCGTGAGAAAACATCGCATGGTATTAACTGCCGCGAATAATACTCTTCTTGCTATTTTTTTTAGATGCCAACATCTCATTAACACATAGAAGCAGTAGTTCTTCAACTAATTTTTTTTAAGTGCACTGGTTTGGGAAGTCTACTTCTCATCTTCATATAGTTTAGACTTCAAGATATACAGTTCTCCTTTTTATTTTGTTCGGACTTCGGAAAATACATTCTTCCTTGGGATTTCTCTATTTTGAAGCAATTTGTTGAATACCAAGTTGAGTTTTACTTGCTTTGTATATATTAAACGTATTTAACGGCTTTTCTCTCCTGACTCATTATTACATCATTAAGTAAAGAATAATGAAAATTTTCATAATCATTTTCACACGCCTCTTTCTGTCGGCTCATGAAAACTGATTAAGCTAACAACTTTTTCCACTATAAAATTCTACACTAAAAAAGTGTTAACTAAACGTGACAAAGCGTGTTGCATCTTTCTAAAAAAAAGAACTCTTCCTGATTTTCCACTTCTTTTTTTTTTTGACTAATCATCAACTGCGTTGTAGTTATCAAACCTTTTTTGCGCCCTTCAGCAGCTTCTTACAACATCATGTCACAAAAGAGCTAACAAAATGAACATCTAGGGAGACCAATGCAGCTCAATTCAGGGGAAAAATAAAACCTATATAAATCCAGATTGTTTTATGCAAAATGCGCAACATGCATACAAAGTAGTTAGTTGTCAACGAGAAAAAGTGTGTGGCTTATAAATGATCGCACAATGATTGCGAAAAAGTTGACTATGGAAATTTTATGACAAAGAAGATTTCCTTTTTACTTATTTGTTTTTTTTTTGTATAAGCTAAGAACGATCGCAGTGGATCGACGTTCAACACGTGCAAGTCTAGACAATAATAATAATAAAAAAAAGATACGTACGCTGGCAAAAAGTTGATAGGAAACGCAAGAAATGATTTGCATATAATTATGCAAAGCGCACGAGCATGGTGCGAGCCCCTCTTTTTATATTTTGTCATAAAATATATGGCTTTATAAATCGATCGCACCAGTACTTTACATAATATTGGCAAGAGTCAACATGAATGCAGGCAGCCAGTAGTCGCATAAACTGTTGACACAAAACTCATTCACAGCTTTTCTTATCACTTTTCATAACGTTTGCGTAATCTTCATCATCAAAAACTCATAAATCGTTTTTTGCAGCAGTTGAGTAGTGTACTTAATGTCAGCTAGAGGTTATAGTCTAAGCCCCTTGAGTCATGCTAACTCCGTCTAACTACTATTTATAAAATGCAAATTACTTTTCAATAACACTTTTTACTCGTACTTAGGTTGTGTGCTATTATTTAGCTTGAAAGGTGTGTTTTTTGTAATGCTTCTTTTAAATGGGGTGACGCAATGTGTATATGTAAATATACTTTAGTGAAAAGCCTTTAGAATTTGCGTATGGACGTGTTTCGCGCTTCGTAGATTTATTGCAGTTTTTTATCGCTACTTGAAAATTTATGTATTTAAAAGTCATTACCATAGCACGAGTGCATCAATCATAATCTTAGAATTTTTTTCTTCTTCAAATTTAGAATAATGCGCTTTGAACACTTTGGAGTGTTGATCTAAAAAATAATAAAGTTTCAGTATGCATATCTTCATCATATTTCAAATTTTTGCAGTAACTCAACTTGAGATTGTTGAACTAATATTGAGAGTATTAAAAAAGAGAATTAACTTTATTAAAATTTGTGCACCATGTTGAATATGCTATTTTGTATTATGTGTTCTGTATCGTAATGAGGAAGTCTGAAAACTCCTAAATACTAAGATGCAGAAAGATTGTCCACTATTTTGGAACCGCCATTTTGTTTTCGCATGTTTTGACTCGTAATCCGCGCTCAGTATCATAATCATCGTTTCCCAAAACTTCTAAAAACTTCTCTCCTTCGCTGTCTATCGATAATGAATGTTTTCATTTAAACATAATCGTTTTATACTTTGTATCTGTGTATCTACAGACTCATATTTTATACACTGTGCCGAAATCAGCGACCGCAAAAACTCCAAATAACTTGATTCCGAAAAATTGAATAAGTTATTCCAATATTTGTTCACCAATCTGGGTTCGTAATTGTGTTCTCGAAAATTTTGACATCAGAGTCGTAATCAGCGATTTCTTTCCATTAGCTTTTAAAAAAATAAGTTCCCGATTTTGAAACCGCCATTTTATTTTCGAAAGTTTTGACAGCAAATTCGTAATCGTCGATCTCAAAAACATATGACATATATGTTTGGTAAGCGTTCTTGAATATTCGGTCGCCGTGCAACGACTCGTAAAAGTGAATATCCGGTGTAAAAAGTCAAGTATGAACCATCCTCATAGTACAGCCGATACAAAACAACGAGTAAAAGAAACACGTTAACCCTGCATATAAAGTCAACGAGTAAAATGAAAACTAAACTAACGCTTACAGCGACACAAACAAAATGAACGAGTAGGCCAATCGAACAGAATATACTAACGAGTAGACTGACAATGAAGATTCGAGTAAGACGACGCACGAGTTTTAAATCTTAAAACCAACTTTAATCCGAGAATATCACATTTCAGCAAATTAAAACATTACCTATGAAGGTAAATACTATTCGCAAATTATTCCATTTACTTTGTTGTTTTTCTTTTGTTTTGTTTAAATAAAGATGTTGTGTTATGTTATGTATTATGATTGCTAATTTACCTTTTGATCTCAACTCACACGCCAATCTTTAGAAAGCTTTCAAGCTAAGATTGCACAAATTTCCAGCTTGATTTTGATATTAAGCTTCAAATAACTGATAAGAAAGTCTATAATTCCGCACACAAATAATGAGTAATACATTAAATTGAAAGTGAAAACAAAGTATTTTATAGAAAGCGTTGAACAGAGCATGTAGCAGGAGCTCACTTCTAAAACAAAATATAAACAAAATGCGAATATTAAGTATAGCAGCAGCAAGTCTTATCTGGTTACAAATAGGCGTGACTACTGCGCTTTTTGCAGGAAATATAGGTATGTGTACGTGCACAAATATTTGTTTTGTATTGTATATACGAATAATACAAAAAAACACAATACTCCAGCAAATAAATACTTTCTGGATAAACAAAAATTTCTACTCGAAATACTACACCATGTGCAGGAGCCCTTGATGAATGAGAATTGGTTGACTTTGGGACACAAACTGGTGCTAGATAAAACGCAATATGTGGTAACTTGAGCATGGAGAACTGGTTTATTATGGTTTTAACAAGTTTTATTTCTTCTAATGTATATAGAACTACAATCAGCATATGAATGAATTTTATACTGCCTACCGTGAGGGTAATCTACTTGCAGTTGAGCACTACTATAGCCCCTACAATGAGCAACATCACAAGCAAACATTGGGTCTGTATAATTTCTTCTATAATACACGCGAATGGGATACACTACGCACAAATATTTGCTGGGCACGTGCGAATATAAATCCGGGCATGTTTCTCTACGCCTTGACGCAGGCGCTGCTTAAACGTGAGGATTATCGTGCGCTAATTATGCCGCGTATCTATGAATTACTACCCGAACATTTTCAACATGAACAAACTATGCGCATAGCTAAGAAATTCAACTATAGTACATGGAGCAAATTGCAGAGTTTGTTTGCGCAACAGCATGTTGCAGTACAGCAGTCAATGCCTAAGCAAATCTTGCCACTGGATATAGCAGATTTGAGAAATAGCAGCAATTGGCATGAAGCTATGCAGGATATGCGTATCTTTTATGTGAATGCCAGCTACAGTATTGCCTTGGAACCTTTAAATATGGCGCATAAGGTGAGCTATTTGCTGGAGGATATACAATGGAATGCATATTGGTATTATCTGAATATGGGCATAGCGCTAAGTGAATTGAACGAAGCAGTGCGTTTGCATGACTGGTTTCATTGGCAGCTGGCGCAGCTTGTTGCACGCTATAAACTGGAATGCTTTGCGCAAGGATTAAGCTATGAAGTGCTCGAGCAGAACACAAACTATATGCCACATCTGGTGGCATGGAATGGCGCGCGTTTTGTTGCAAGTAAACAGTTTGATTTGGTTACATTGAATGCTTATATCAGCAAACTAGCCGCACAAGTGCTGCAAGCCTGCACGGCGCGCACATTTCAACTGCAAAATGGTACTAGCATCAATTTGAATAGCGGCAATAACTGGCAGTTTTTGCTGCAGCAACTATTTCCATATGATATGCGCGAGCTCAAATCACTGCTTACAACTGCAGATAAACCACATGCTTTATATGACTTAACCACAGCTTTGAGACAACCAAATTTCTACTATTTTGCCGATAAGTTGTTGAAATTATACCGCCAGTATCGCAGCAGTTTGCAACCGGCTTATAAGAAATATGTTGCACCCTTTGATGTACAGCTGCATGCTTTAAATGTTTCAAAACTTTTGACCTATGATGCCGAAGCTGATGTTGATTTAATAAATCTGCTGCATAATAAACACTTTTATTTCGATGGACAGTTTATGTGGCAGCATACACTACAAGCGCGTCAACTGCGTCTACAACAGGCACCCTTCACGTTGCAGCTAAATATCTCCACAACACAATCGCAATCGTTGATCATACGCACCTTTCTAACAACGCCACATGGTAAAATTACACAGCAGCCCTATTATCAACTGGACACTTTTATGACGAATTTAAACCCAGGCTATAACATTATCGAGCGTCAGAGTGTGGATTTCTTTGGCACTGTTGCTGATCATATTGGCTATACGGAACTCTATCAATATACGCTGTTGGCACTACGTGATAAATATAATTTTCCATTGAATGTAACAACACCAGCCTGTGGTTTTCCGAGGCGTTTGATGTTGCCCAAGGGCAACGAAGCAGGACTGCGCGTGCGTTTATTGGTTATAGCAACACCCTACACTTATCAGCTACAACGTGGGAATGAGTTGGAGTGTGATTTTAGCAATGGAGTTACTAGTTTCGATGAGTTACCTCTGGCCTATCCATTCGAACGTGAACTGGAGGAGCATGAACTGTTTGGTACGCATATTTTATGGCAGAATGTGAGAATATATCATGAAAAGCGGTTTGGTTAAAACGGTTTTGATTCAAAATTTTTATTAGGGCTGAACCCTTGATAAAGGTCACACGTAGACCAAAATGAGTCTTAGTGAGTAATTAGAGGTTTGTAGCTATTAAAAATTCTAAGCAAATTTATAGATACGCTTTATTAAAAATAAAATATTGTTATTGGGTGCCAAACCATTTTTTTCCAGAATTGGAATTATTGCTGGTGTAGATCATCTATCTATCTATACATATAAAATATAATGTTGTATGTACGTTTGTATATTACTATTGTACAGCCGATAGCTCGAGGTCCCAATGCACTAGCGATTCGCTAACTACTGTTCGTTGGTCTTAACGATTTAACTAAATACTGTTCGTCCTCAGTTAGGTAAAATATTTGAAGTGTCAAACCAACTGAAATAGTATTAACAAGAAAACATAACGACTGAACTAACTACTGTTCGTTAGCTATTAGCTAGCGTCGCACGACAACAAACTCATTTCAGCATAATTCGTGCGTTTCTTTTTTTTATATCGTACAAAAAATAGAGAAAAATTGTTAAATGTAACTTTTACATAAAAGGAAACGAAAAGTTGAAAAAAAAAAACAGAACAGCCACAGAACGATGACTCCGACACTTTATTAAGTCAAAAACAAAACAGGCGGACTGAATGTGTGTATGTTTGTAAAGAAACCCAGCAGCAATATTAAAACGCAGCGTATCAAGTGCGACTGACTGACTGACTGACAGACGGACGGACTGACAAACACTCTGCCAACTTGCCCGAAAGACAGTGAGTCAAATCAAGCCCAGCTAAACTTGTTATACGCAGCAATCAAAACAGGCGAAAATAGTCTTTATGATGGTGCAGTAGGCGAGTGTTGCAAGAGGAGCGGATTGCGCCGATGACGCCAAATGAACGAAGCCAACGAAGGCACAACAGTCCAGCGCGCTGCAGTAAATCTAGAACTAGTTTTTTTTTTTTATCTGTATAATGACGAGGTAAAAAAAATGCATAAAATAAAAAAAATATTGGACACCTGCACGGTTTCGAATCACCACAAAAGTAACAACTTTGGCTACAACTTTGCTTAAAGTGTGGAGGAACAAACTAAAGAGTTGTACTGACGTTTATAGTGTATACGACTGACCGTATGATTAACGTATAGAATGATGTGTGCAACAGACTTATAGATGTATGTATGTCGAAGCCATTGCAACTACATAGTGTGTATATATCGTAGGTACAATTGAATGTAAATGAAGCAGATGATGTATTTGCTGAAGATGGTGTCAAAGGAATTAATTGGACATGGAGATACAATTAGAAAAAAAACTTTTTGGAAAATTTGTCAGCAAAATTTAAAAATTTGCAAGTTGACCATAGAACTGTAAATTCATATTAAAGCCTTTCACTATATCCTTCGTCGAAAAGACTAAGCACGATTTTGAAGTAATATAATTAGCAAACTATACACTTTTCATTACAATTACAATTGGAGTGTGATATTTTCTGCTGATTCTTCACGCTATCGGTGGTGTCAATATATCTGGAGTTAAAGAAACTTTCAATCAGAGTTGTGATAGAATTCTATCGGAAAGTTCCGACAATCGAAATACAATTTCGAACGAAATGTTTCATGAGGTGATAGAATTCTATCGAGAAATACAAGTTCAAAGCCATTTTTCCCCTTCAAATCAGCTGTTTATGTTTTGTTTATACATACTACAATGAATTCCAACCATAAAAATGAATAATATAAATCTTTCGACAGAAAATCGATCTCATAGTTTTGGGAGTCCGTCACTTGTCGTTTTATCTCGTTTTGTCAATATAATATTGTAGTTAAAATAAATGTATTGAAATCATTACTTTCCTGAATTTAAGAAACTCGAAGTGGTTTAGAATTAAAATAAGTTATCAAATGGCAAAATATAGAAGTAGTTAGTAAATTAAAATTAAAAAAGGAAAATAACCATTGCAAAAAAAGACTAAAAGTCAAACAAACTGTAAACTTCGTCGATTCGACGAAGGCTTTCATTCAAAACAATAAGTTCCAATCAATGCACAACAACACATCACATTCATATCCCAACTGCAAACTGACGACAAAGCTGCACTAAAGAAAAACGACTAGAAAAATACATTGGGTTCGTCATTCATTTGACGAAGTATACAGCCTCGAAGTATAGAGCCTCGTATATATATATTAAAATTTAGTTCAGTGCTATTTGTTAGGGTTCTTTGAGATTCAGACGCCAAGCCAGAGTATTTAATTATTATTATTTATCGATCAGACAAAGTGCACTATACCAAAATGTATTTGATTTTCACTACTTCTACAGATTCTACTTCATTTAAAAGTAGGTAGCGAAAATTTACGCACAACCTTTTTGAATACCAACGAAATAAGACTGTACGTCCCTTTTCATAGACAACTATAAAATAGTAAAAGACGACGAATTGCCACAAAGCCATTATAAAAAAAAGAAAAATAAAGAAAAAAAAGAAGTAGTTATTTAGTTTTTGGGTCAGATATAGACAGTCACACAGACAGTTGGACAGAACTATGGACGGACAAAAAGGCAGGCAGTCAGGCTTTTATTTCCAAGAAATTTAAAACTTTATACAAAATGGTGATGGTGAAGAAGAAGTTGCTGAAGATGATGGTAATAATGATGATGATGACGATGCATAGAAGAGCATTAACAAATTTGGGTTGCGATCGTTGCGATACTTGAAAACATGTGTAGCGAAACGCAAACGTTCTGCAAGATATCCAAACAGAAAAGATGTATGTGTAGAGCAGGTAGTTAGTTTGGATTAGTATGTTCTTAAAGGATGTTTTTTTTTTGTTTTTGGCGCGTTTTGGTTTCACGGCAGTTACTTCTTTTTTTTTTCTTATTATTTTGGTATGCATTTTTATTGCTTTCCGAATCTGAAAACTAGACATTTTGTATAATTTATGATGCCATTTTTTTTTTGTTTTTTTAATTTTCGGTTTCAAATGAAGTGTTAACGAAATATATTGTATATAAATTATGACAAAGTCATTGCACAAAGACTTATAACTGTTTTATTAAACACTTTACTTTACTTTAGTTAAGTAGCCTACAACAACATCATCATCAATATCAAGCACCAGCCTATACATGGAAGTCGTCGACTTTAGACTGATTAAATTTATTTTTCATCTTCACCGCCTCAAGTCAACTTGCGACTTATCGGAGCACAACTTTACCATTTATGCATAATTAATAAATTGCCTTTCAAAAGCAGCAGACTGCAGTGTGAAGGGATTCATTTGAGGTTCGAGTTAAACTTAAGATCTGCACATGTGATAAAAATTGCCAAGACTTGAACTGCGACGACGTAGTCTGTCCGCAGTGATCCGTCTGTGCGTCCGTCGATGTGGTCAGTTGCCTTCAGCGCGCTTTATGACTGAAAATTAAAAAAAATATATCCTTATATTGACAGAGCAAGAAAACCGTCGAAAATGGCATTAAGCCGCAAAAGTAGTGTGCGAGGTTTGTTCACAAAATATTTTTGACTTTATAGGTTGTATACAACTTGAGTACTTACAAGAGAAATTCGGAAAAAATATGCAGAATTAAAGCAATGTATATCAAACAAATGAAGAAGTAGCAGAGCTATTTTAAAACTGAGCACGAACCGTCCATAGTTTTCTTAAAACCTAGATCCGATTGGAAATCTTTGCGTCTAATGCACATTGTACCGTTATTTCTTTTTTATACGGCCTTCAATAGTATGGAAGATTTTCAAACATGTTTGACAGAAGATTTCTTATTCTGGAGAATATTTGCGTTACTGACGAAGATTTCTGGTCAAACATAAAACATCACAACTATTTTCTCTGTATTATAAAATGATAACTGTATACGTTTTGTATCTTTTGGATATTGAAAAAGTTCTCAAAGTTCTGAAAGCATTTTGTTTCAGTTTTATAAAGCATCTTGGAGAACTAAAAGAATTAGAAAGTATTTTAAAATAGGCATTGCAGCTTTAGAATACTATACTCGTAATTATTGGGTGAAGTGCAAGTTTGTGCCAACTCACAGGAAATTATTTAAAGTATTTTAGTGAGATTGGAGATTTTTGTTAAAAAAAAAATTGTTCGATTATCGAGTCGACTTTTTTTTTTTGCTTGTGGACACTTGTTTTTTGTTTTTAAATAAAGCCATAATATCATTCAGCCAAACCTCGCACAGTTTTTGAATAAATAAATTTAAATTGCGATCGTAAAACAATCGAAATGAACAAACGAACGAGCGGACAGAAAAATCAGAAACGTGTTGATGATAGACATCCCTAAGAGCAAGAAGAGTTCTTTTGCCCGGAATACTATAATGCTTGTATCTGGGGTTCATACTTTTCTTCTTCTACTCTCTTCACAATACGCGAAATGCTAACAAAGCGAAGATCTTGAAAGGCGATAAAGCATCGAATGAGTATCTGTCTGCTGCTGCAGTCTTTAAGTATTTCTGGCCCTAAAGTAGCTTCGACGACATGACAGCACAGACGGACGGACGGACACCCATAGACTGACTAACTGACTGACAGAAAAACTCAGACTGAGTCGTTTTAATAGCGCCTCTTTATGCAAATACAATTAAAAAAGTTTAATAAAAATTGTTTTTATTGCGATTTAGTGGCTTTTTGACATGGATGTGCAGTTAAGTATTGTAGTAGGTGGTGTGATAATAATCAGCAGTGGCAATATAAGTGGTGTAGAGGAGTGTACGAGTGTGTGTGTTGTACATAAACAAGAAGTAATTGAACTGCTTCCTAAATATATTTATTAAAAAATGACATTTTATCTAGTCATAATTTAAGTTGGTCAGTTTAAGATGGATGGAACTAGAACTATCTGCAAACTAAACAATCTACATATATACGATATAAAAACTAATGTTATATACATATGTATGTTTGCAATAGACACCCAAACTTGAGATTGGTAAGGAAAGAGATCCTGTCAAGTATGGTCGCGATCGGTGGTGTAATTATTTCGCCTACTTAGTAATATAGTTTGTAGTTAAAAAGCAAACACTGAACACTGCAAATTGACAGCAAAATTTGCGGGCTGTGTACTCGGCTTTTAACTATTTCACGCAAATGGATAAACTTTGGAATATGTATTGTATATATAAAGTGCATCGGAAAAACAGATTCACTACAAACATACATGTTTTCACGATACCAGTTAGGAGAAAAAACTATAGCAAAAATAAAAATATTTTAACATAAATGACTTATATCAACAAAATATATTTTTGAAAAAGAAAAATTTAAAAATGAAGAAAAAAAAATGTACATGCCCCGGGTGAGGCTCGAACTCACGACCTTAAGATTATGAGACTTACGCGCTGCCAACTGCGCCACCGAGGCTATGCAAACTCAGAATAACAATCGCACAAATGATGAGTATCTTATAAATAGAATTTTGCATATACATTTGCAGGAATAAGAACATAACTTGTGCTGTTCTTTCTGTTATCAACTGTGCTAATAATATTTTGCCTACTTATAAACTTTATTCAATTCAATTAACTTTTAAGACTGTACAAATAAAAGTATATTTTAGTGTCAACTATCGAATTACGAGTATCTATAATGAAAATCTATTATCTCATTTTGTTAACAAAATACTACAAAATACTTCATAACCAAATTATTAATAAACAAATTAATTTTGCAAACAAAACTTGCAGTCAGAAGCATGTTTTCATATATGACTGAACTCATTAAGTAAAATCTATTTAGCAATATGCTATAAGAGCAACAAACTAAAAAAGATACGAATTTTTTAGTACAAGATAAAGAAATCAACGCTGGCGCCAATTTAATTGAATATAAAGTAAGAACCTGTCTCATTTATTTTATTTTATCTTGGTAGCGCTGATTAGAAGTCAATATTTTTGATAATCTTTATACAAAATGTGTAAAAAAGAACTGCAAATTGAATATCGTCTGTCCGAAAGAATATAATCTATATGTATAGCAATTATACGAGTATGTAGAAGCGTATGTACAAATCATAGTAACCGGCATTGCCCGGCTGACATGTGGTTTAAATAAACTATGAAATGCACACAAAATAACATATACACGAAACACAGTTAATGCGAGCGCACACAGTTCGGTATCGCCGTTTATTCATGTAATTGTATTCGTAAAAAAGTTATTTCGTTTGATGGTATATACATAGTTAACATAAGTGTAAAATTCTGTTGATGTGGAACTCTATATAACCATTGGCCAGGAGTAGGGAACTGGGTAGGTCACCTTCCTAGCAGAAAGTTACACTCCACGAGTTGTACAGTGGATGGACGTACGGACGGACATAGCTATATTGACTCAATTTTTTATGCTGATAAAGAATATGTGCTTTATTAGGTCTACCACGTCTCAATTATACGTCTTATGTATATTTGCACTAACTTACTATACCCTTGGCACTCCAGGGCAGGCTAATAAGCTGTAGCAAACCTTTTTTATAGCATTGCTACTCTTGTTTCCGATATTCGCCAAAATAAAATATATTATATACTTCTTTTTTGTTGCACTAGAAGATTGCACTATTAAGATTAAAAAAAACCATGAATTGACGACAGTGTTTTGCTGCAATAATTTTATTCAATATATCGAATAAGTTAATTGTAAATATGAATTCACAAATTTATTCGTCAACCCTTGACTTGGCTACATTATCATGCCAAGAAGTTTCCTAATCATGTGCATTCCATCCAGCTCTTGGTCGTGGACCTGCCATAGTTCCACCCATTAAAGCAAAAACAGCCACTGTAAATTAATAGTATTAAAATGAAATAAAGATTTTTTATAGTAAACCACTCAGAATTTAGAATATTTACCAACAATTACAAAAATAGACTTCATCTTTACAACTTATACTAGTAGATCAGCACTAATAGTGTATTATTTCAAAATATAATTTCTTTATATAGGATTTTTGTATGACGAATCGTTTCAAGCATAACCAATTGCATAAATATGCAAAGCCAATCTAAAATATTATACACTTCACACAGAGTGTGTCGATCTAGACACGTCCGTCTCTCTATCTCCCCGTCTATTTTTGTGACTTGTTATATATATATATATATATATATATATATATATATATATATATATATATATATATATATATATATATATATATATATATATATACATACGGATCATACATACAGAAGGTGAATCTAATTAAGTGTGACATTAATTTGTATTAATAATAGCTTATATTGTTTAAATTGAGTCGAAATTTTCTTAAATTTGTAAGTTTGTTACCACTTATTATTTATTTTTAATTATTTCATGCGCAACAAAATTGTTCGCAGCCCTAAATTCCATGCACATCAGCCAAAAGTCGAAATTTATGTGACATATATGAATATATTTTACTCTATTGAAAATTGTTAAATCTTTGCATTCTTTCAAAAAGACTAACAGTATTTCTTGAATTTTGAATCAATTTTAAAGTTTTTGTTGTTGTTCTGACCAATTTTGACAGAATATGTAAGAAACATTTCGATTATCGAAACTTTTCGTTTCAAATCTATCAAATCACTGTACAGTATTCACTCTGCTTGTTTTATAAATTGGAACCTGCGCAGTAGCCAAAATATTTTACTATATTCCATAACAATTGCAACAAGTTATTATAGGAACACCTACTTGGTCCTTCAAACTGACATAGTTCTTTTGAATGGAAACGATGGTAACGTTTAATCGATGCATTTTTGTGTGTTTTTACGAAGGATATTAGGCAATTGTGCAATGTTTGTCTGGCATCGTAAGCGAAATAAAGGAATTTCACCAAAATACTCGTATTTAATTAAAAGCCATGTAGTTGAGTTTAATGAAATGCACAACATTGGTTGTAAATAAAGTTTGCGAAGTGAACAGTTTGTGCCTGCATAATGGGAAATACAGAGAGTAATGTAACTAGTGGTGTCAAGAAGCAGGCTGGCGTTTCTACGCAGGCACTTTATAAGTTTGTAAATCTAAAGGTAAGCTCTAAATTATAAAAATTTATTTTATTAATACTAAAAGTAAATAATTTTGGAACTAGGGTGGTGGACTGCTAGTAGATATGATGAAACGCGCTTGCCAAACGAAACAATTTGCAGAAATTGATCATGCAATAAAAACTAAAGTGGAGCCATTTCTGTATAATAAAGGACAAGGTAATTATGTCACAGAAAAACTACAACAAAAAAAAAAAAATTCTCTGTTTAAATTTTGTTTTAATTATTCTTAAAGGCAGATACTTTCCCATATCAAAGCTAGTGCTACTGCGTAACAGAGACAGACCACGCACTAGACAACTGCCCGAAATACGTGCGCTGGATAATCCCGATGACGACTTCAATATACATGACTATGTGCCTGATGTATCTGAAGCTGAATACATTTCGAATCCGAATTTATATCGTTTTGTCTGCTGGAATTTAAATGTAAGTGTAATCAGTGCTTTTGAAATCACAGCTTAATTCACAGCTATAATATTCTTTAACTTCACAGATGCGTGGCGCTGTGGGAGAAACAATTCTGCATTTGTGTCTGCTAAATGCTTCATCCTTGCATGCAGATCTGGCTAAACGCTTACTAAAATTCTATCCTAAACTTATACTGGATATCTATATGAGTGATGAGTACTATGGCGAAAGCGTCTTACATATTGCAATTGTGAATGAAGATCCAGCAATGGTGAAATATCTTTTGGATGCCAACGCCTATGTGCAGGAACGGTGAGTTTAACCATAGAGCTGCTATTTTGACGTTTTTTAACCACCATAATTTTTCAGTTGTTGTGGTGCTTTTATGTCTGCAGAGGATCAGAAAGCTTCGCGTTATGATTCACCAGATCACGAATACGTTGGCATACAGACGATGACCAATTACGATGGTTACGTTTACTGGGGCGAATATCCGCTTAGCTTTGCTGCCTGTTTATCGCAAGAAGAGTGCTTCAGATTGGTTTTGGCACGTGGTGCTGATCCAAATTCGCAAGATACAAATGGCAACACAATACTTCACATGCTTGTTATTTATGAAAAAATGGAAATGTTCGATGTTTCCTATGAAGTCGGTTCGAATGTACACATTAGAAATAATCAGAATTTGACACCGCTAACATTGGCTGCTAAACTGGGACGTGTAGAGATGTTCTTTCATGTGATGAGCATAGAACGTGAAATCTATTGGCAACTGGGTAGCATAACCTGTGCGGCCTATCCACTTGTTATGATTGACACCATCGATGTGGAAACGGGCAACATAAACAAGGATTCTGTGCTGAATTTTGTAGTATTCGGTGTAAGTTTCGTATGCAAAGTGTTTACTTTCATAAAGCATATTTAATTATAGGATAAACTGGAACATTTGGAACTATTGGATGGCGTTGTTATAGATCTGCTGAAAACCAAATGGGATACTTTTGTAAAATCACGCTTCTACAAGCAGTTTTATATGTTTGCGTTCTATTTTATTTTTTCACTGTTGAGCTTTATATTACGTCCTGGTCCAGAAAACAAGGAGAACGATGGTGATGATGATGATGCTGCTGCGGATAATGGTGCACATTTGAATGCTTCAGCACCTATTATAATGTTGCGCAATCATAATATCTCCAAGCTGGAGCAGCTTAGTCCTATGACAGAATACAGTGTGTATATTCATATATATATATTTATAGTCATTTCATATCTACAATAAAACTTTTTAATATTGCATTACAGAAACCTTTTGGTTAAATTTTACGGATTACTATGACCCAGCAGAAGTTGAACCTTTGCCTGGCTGGTGGGAGAGCTATGCAGAATGTCCGCTTATGAACATGGAATCCGATTTGGCAAAGATACGTATTATTGCTGAGATAATTATATTTATTGGCTCCATACTCTATCTTCTTGTGGCTTTGCGTGAGGCTCGGTTTTTAGGTTATAAAATGTTTATTGAAAATTTGGTGCGTAACAATTAAAACTAGTTCAATGTATGGTGTGTTTAAGTCAGTCACTATCTAAAACACTTTCAGATGACAGCACCTTCGCGTGTTATGTTCCTATTCTCCTGCTGTCTGATGATGACAATTCCTTGGTTACGACTTTCCTGTCTCACTGAAATCGATGATCATGTTGCTGTCATGATTATGTTAACCACTGCGCCATACTTTCTATTCTTCTGCAGGTAAATATTTAACTTGTAAAAAAAAGAACAAAAAAGTGCTTAAATATTTTATTACAGAGGCTTCAAAACAGTTGGTCCATTCGTTGTAATGATATATCGCATGGTTATGGGTGATCTTATACGTTTTGTTTCCATCTATCTTGTATTTGTTATGGGCTTCTCGCAGGCCTTCTACATTATATTCTTAACATTTGATAGTAGTCCTTCAGCTGACGATGCTGATGCCGAGTCCAATCCTATGCCTTCGCCTATGGAATCCGTGGTTGCTATGTTTCTGATGTCTCTAACAAATTTTGGCGATTATTATAATGGATTTGGTGATACGCAGCATGAATACGAAGCGAAAATATTATTTTTTCTATTTATGGTTATTGTGGCCATACTATTGGTGAACATGTTGATCGCTATGATGGGAAATACATATCAGGTAATTGCCGAGATACGCAATGAATGGCAACGTCAGTGGGCGCGTATTGTCCTGGTTGTTGAGCGTAGTGTACCGCCACAGGAGCGTTTGAAGAATTTCATGAACTATAGTCAGCCCATGTCAGATGGCAGAAGAGCGCTGGTCTTGCGTTTAAATATGAGCGTAAGTTGTTGTAGAATGTTGTTTTTATAAAAGTAATCTTACATAAATATATATTTTCAGGATGAAGACAAGGAGGAAATGAAGGAAGTACAAGAAATGAAACGCATACATCAACGATTTTCCGCAAAGCGTCAAATGGAACGCGATGCACGTGCTAGAAAGAGACAAGAGGAATATGAGAAATTCTTTGGTACTGCGAAATCGGACAATGATAATAATAATGATATCAATGAAATGTGATTATGTGTTTGATATACGAGTATATGTATAGGCATAACAAATTTGTTGTCTCTAGCTTGTGTAATAAAAATGATTTCGCCGTAAAAAACTCATTTTGACTTATGCTCCTACACAACCGTAAACTGTATTTCTACTAAATCTCGGTTTCCAATGACAAATCGAGAGATTTGTCTCAATATTTATTATTTAACTTTACTCATTACTTTAAACTTAATTTTTCGTTTTACTAAATCATTCTTGCTTGTCAAGCTGTCTTACTCGATGCTTCTGGCTTGCCATGCTGTCTTACTCGTTGTTTCTAGCTAGACTTTTCGCAGTACTACATGTTACTTCTGGCTTGACATTTTCCACTTCTCGCTACTTATAGCTCGCTATTGTACACTACTAGTTCATTTCCTCAATACTCGTTACTTCAATATCAGAACCATGCGTAATTCGTTACTTATAATCGACTCGTTATTTTTACATTTACATTGTACTTGACTCGTTACTTCCACATTTACATCGAGAGTTACTCGTTACTTCTCGCTTGCCATTTTGCATCACACTTTACTTTTAACTTGTCATTCCAAATTACTTTGATATAGAAAGGATTTTATTTGTGTTAAAAATCCAAGACAAAAAGCAAAACCACTATACATAATCTAAAATTAAATATTGCTTGTCCATTGTAAGAAAACTGTGTTTAAACAGAAATTAATCAACACTTGTGGTACAAAAAAATGCGCATAAAAATTTAATTGAAAAAAAAATCCCAAATGACAGTATAAGCAATCTTGCAACCTTCAATTGATCGAAGTCATGTATAATTCAAAGCAACGAAAATCGTCTATGATATTCGTATACTCGTATATGCATTTGTCAATATTTTATTTTCGATATGTTTGCTCCCCTTTTTTACAAGAAGTAGTAACTAGTTTTGGTTTTTTTTCTATAATGTTTAGCTGTGTGTTCTGTGCAGTTAATATATATTTAGTAGTCGCAAAATTCATGGCAAATTGTGGCAAGTAACAGAAACTCGTGCCAAGGATGTCAACTTCTTTGTCCAAGACATCAATACTTTACAGAATGTAACATATTTGACGCTGCAATACGCTATAAACTGCTATAGGAAAAATCTATCTCAAACTATAAATAGTGTATCTGTGCTTCATTCAAGCTGCTGACATGTTTATACACCACAAGTTCCGATATCTTTTACACTATAGTAGACGGATTGACCAATTTTTTTGTTTTTATTTATTCTTTTTTGTTTTTTTGTTTTTTTTTGTACTTGTTGCCTCGAAGCGGCAATTAACAATTCATTAATTTTTGTGCAACATGAAATATTAAACGAACGAACGAACGAACGATCTATGTTCGACTACGTACGTAGTATTAAAATATTTTCGAGGTACATAGATGCTTTTCAATTGCCATGAAATGCAATTAAAAGTAGCTGCCAATTGCATTTGGCAGTTGTGAAAAATCGTGCAAAATAAATGCGTATGGCCGATCATGTCAACAAATGTTCAATAATAATTTAAATCAATTAACGCGCTTGAAGTTGAAAATAAAATCAAACAAATCTAAAAGTTGATAAATATTAAAAAAGAAAAACAAAAAACCAATGCTGCGTTTGCAATTAGTTTAGTTTTTTTTTTATACAATATTTTTTTTTTTCCCAAGACATACAAATCGCATCAATTGATGTTGCGGCAAGTGAGCGTAGCTAATATTTGAGATATAATATCTTATGCATAGTGCAGCGTTTTTGTTTTTTTTTTTATAGATACACTTGTTGATTTAGACATGATTTTGTACAAATGTATTTTTGCTATTGATGCCACACGGTAAATGCATTAAAAATTATTAGACATTCGATTATGCTGCTGGCAAATAAACTTATTGCGGTTTTATTTTATGCCAATAAGATACTTTAAGCCACGTCATTGAAAACTGTGTATTTCGAATTAACAGATTTTGTATTTGTTAATTTTGGTTGAGATTTGCTTACTGTGTTTTTAAGATACCGCTGCAAAGCGAGCAAGAAGACATTTAAAGTGCTTTTATACCTATATAAGTAAGCTCATCACTGATTAATAGTGAATGGTTGTAATATTAAATAATATTGAAAAGAATCTGTAATGTTACTCCATTTTTCTTATAGATTTTCATCTGCTAAATACAGAAATCGCAACAAACTTTGATCAATCAGGCCAGTAGTTTTGGAGGAATACAAAGAAATTCGGCGAAAAACTCTTTTTTTCTGTCAAAATTTAAATAAGTCTGATTTCATAACAACAGCCACATATGAAGAAAACAAGTCTCAATCTGAATTTTAATTAATGAACCGGAATAAAATGAAAAAGGCAAAAGTCGTATTTTGGTATCTTTGCCCATAACTTCGTTATCCAAACATGAATTTTCTTCAAAAGTAACTTAGTTCCTTCACAGTATATTCTGCTTTACGTATTATCATCAATTTAATAAATTTTTGATTTAAATTTTGACAGAGTAAAATTACTTTTTCCGACATATCTCCGTAACTACCGAGCTGATTGACCAAGTTTATGAATAAAATTTGTACAAAATTTAATTATCTTTCATTTGGCATTTTATTTAACGCTTAACTCTAAGTCGAGATATGTTAAAATATATAAGACTAGCTCCGAAAAAATCGTGTAAAAAAGTTAAAAAACTCATATGTCAAAATCCTATCCATAGAAAACAATTTACACAACACAAAATAAGTTTTACAATTAAAATCAAATTGTAATATAAAATATAATAAATTTTCCCAAAAAAAAAAAAAGAAAAAAACCAAATACCAAAAGGTTTTAAAATAAATTCCCATTCATTCAATATTCATGCTAGATAGTTTTCACATCAATTAGAAACAAACAAGCTAACAAGTCAAACGAACTGGAAACTTTAAATAAATAAAAAATTCATTTGGCTACAGCTGCAGCATCAAATTTTTATTTAGAAACGAAAGTGAAAATCCTAAACACATAAAAAGAAATTTTAATTTAGCAAAATGCGAAAATTGTTTTTAGTGAATTGCACTTGAATTTTATTTCTAAATTTTGCGAGTCATGTGCTACTATGTTGGCAAATGTAATGCAATGCAATGCAACGCGGTTGCATATATTGACAATGAATCCATCAACGAGTCGAGCATAAATGCAGGCAAACGTATGAACACACAGACCTAGAGACAGGCAAACAGACAGACAGATCTAGAGAGCTAAAGCTCAATCGCCCAATTGTATGCAGCAGCAGCTAAAAATAAATTCCTGCAACTAGCAATGCACATGTGCTGGAATTAAACAGGGTGGCTGGGACTCAGGGGGCTCAGTAACTGAATTGCATTAGAAAATTGCTGCTGTTGTTGACAACAATTTAGAAACTATGGCTTTCACATAGTTTTTTTGGTTGGCAATGTATCAAATTCGAAGGCGCAATGCTAATATTTTGCTCGATTTACTGCTTGTTAAGTGTGTATGCCGGTTTTGTGCGGATGCAATTTGAAATTCGTAATAGGGGTACTCACGTCGCTTGGGCAGGTTAGAGAAAATGATAAATATTTGTAAAATTCTATATTCATTGAATCCTTATAACATCTTTACGCCATTTGGTTCATTCAAATTTTTGCAATGAGTTGTAATATGGAGCACATAGGTTGATAGCCTTGCTCAGTAGGTTAGATTATAGGCAGGATTGCGTGAAAAGATTTTCGAGGGAGATGGGAAAGTATGCAAGCTACTAGAAAATATATTTTGGTTTTAATCCTATTAAAGTGGTTCAGAATCATGCTGAAGGGAGAAAGGAAAAAAGAGAGAGCATCAGACAACAACATCAGCAACAGCAAACAACTGCAAAGGTATGGAAGTGACGCATGCACAAATTCTGGATCCTTATCTTTCTCTCTTTCGATCACTCTCTCTTTCAATCAATGTGTTTTTTAATGCATACGAGTATACAGTAAGCTGAATAGCATATGCTTTATTTTTGTGTGTTTAAATGTCTTATTGATTTTAAGATAAAAATTTCAATCAAACACGACATGACTTTCGATATCTCTTCATGCTTCTATTTTTTGCTTTAATTTTTTTAGAACTTTTAAAAATTTTGTTTCGCATGGCACATTGCCAAAAGGCCCCCGGAGTGTTTAGTTTTCTATATACGTTTGCAAACTGATTGCCATCACACTTGAATAAGCAACAGAAAAAAATTTCAGAGATGTCGCACCACAATCAACGAATTATTGAATGAGCTTTGTAAACTACAACACACCATGAAATAGGCATGTGTTTGAAATTAAAATAAAATTAAAATAAATTTTAATAAAACAAAACACAGAAGCATAAGCAGTGTATGTAGCGAGCAAAGTACAACTCGTAAATTAAAAAGCAAATTAAAAAGCAAAGAAAACAAAAAAAAAACTATGAAATAAATTCAAACGCTGCTTATAATCAGCATATTTATGACTCAACAGCCGCAATTAATGTGTACTAAAAATCAAAATTGCCACCGTACGCTGTTGCTTGACACTTGCTGATAAATATGCACTTGACGCAAGAAAGACGCAACGGAAAGTGAGAACGGCAGCAGCATGAGATACAAATGTATCTTTAAGTATTTATATGTGATCGAAAGTCTTCAATTCGTATTGAAAACTTGTGCTTTCAAGCTTTAATGCTTTCAATTAATTTAAACTAAACTAATACTAAATAATTGCTAAAATATTGAAGTTCATATTATTCTTGAAATGTATCTATAAGTATGTAAAGCAGATACAACAACATAAAAGCATACTGAAAGCTAGCGACTTTAATCATAAAACAATAAAGACGACAACTGCAATAATTTTGTAAGACACAGTAATAAATAAATGATGAAATATTTGACATAAATTTTTTTGTTGTTATTTTAGGTTGTAAAATGTGTAAAAAAAATTTGTTTGAATACTGCTTTATCGAGCAGTCAACAATAATATCTCAGCGCTCATTAGGCGAGCAGCGAATGTCATGAAAGCTGTGGGGGTTGCTTTTAATTGCTTGATGTTGTTGTCGTCATTTAAGTTTTAAAACAATGAAGCATTTTGAGTAATTTGTATACGCTACACACATAATGCAAAGTGAATACTATTAGTTTTACGACAAGTTTGTAGTGCATTGTAGGTAACAAAGAAGCTATAAAGTGCTTATATTTTAAATAAGCTCTACTATAAGCATAATTTTGATAAATAATTTAACATGCGAGTGATATTTTGCTGCTGTTTGTGAAAAAAATCATTGATAATTGTAATCGATTACATACAAGGCGTAAAAAGCGGTTTGAAAATGTTTCTAAAACAATTATAAAAAACACACGTACACGCTCACGTACAAGAATTCACACACTCACACTTATTTTTGTTATGCGCACAAACAATTGTTATGTCGTTAACCTAGTAAAGTAGTAAATATGCACAGCGTTAACAGTTAAAAAGCAAGCAACGTAGAAATAAAATAACAACCAACAAGAAAACAAGGGACACGCTCTAATCAAAGTTTAATCCACAATTAAAAGCGTACAGTGCGGTCGATTTCACTTAATAACATTGCAACTTATATTCACTGAAACTTCCGTACTGTAATATTTTCGAATTCATTCAAGTGGCTTTGTGGCTTCTTACAGAAACCCAAGCGTCCTTGCCTCGTAAATCAGATAAAGCTAAAAATTTCTTCATAATAAGTATATGAAGTTGCCTTCTGGCACATTCTTTTCTTTGTGTGGGCGTCAAAGTGCGTCTCTCCGTCCGCCCATCCGTCCGTCTGTGTGTCATTTGGCATCGCGTGTGTTCTTTTTGCTTGAAATTTTTATAAATTTAATTTTTTTGTTTTATTTTATGTATTTGTAGCATATGATGTATTTGACAGTCGTTTTGCATCGATTGCGCATTGTCGTCAAAGGGTTGCACATCGTGCTTTGTTCAGACAAAGCTAAAATAAATTTATACAATGTGTCATCGAAAGTGGGTACTACACTCGCAGCTCTGAGTGAAAATAGGTCAGTGGAACTTTGTGTTTTTATGGCGCACATTTTGGGGTAGGTACAGATTATTAGTGGTTTGTCTGGGAAATTTTACTGTGTCATTTTTTTGATAGACTGATGTAACGTCTAATAATGTAGATAGTATAACTTATATATACTCGTAGTTTATGTTATCCGAAATAATGTTGCACAATACTTACAGCCAGACCCGTGCAGAGGTGTGTAAAGCGTGTAAATTACCTCGGACTCGGATTTTTTTAGGGGCCTGGGATGAGTGGGATCGCATTTTACACGCATTTCCGCTTTTTTTGACAGAAGACTCTACCCAATGCCTTCTCAAAAATGTAGTATCTACAGCTGCACAACATGTATATAGCTTCCTCATACTATAATTTTAACTACGTTTAACGTAAGCTGCTTACTCATAATACATAAATCACACGCAATGTTACTTAAATTACAAACCGATAAGACAAATATTACATTTACATTCGAAAAAAGTATCTACAAAATTAAGTTACTTAAGCTGCCTAATAGTTTTATTACAAAAAAAAAAAAAAACAAAGAGACTCTACGGCATTTGTTGTGCTGTGTTGCAAGTCAATAACACCTTTCAATAAAGTGTTAATAAGCTTTCCGTACGCGAACCAATGAACTCTATCCCAGACTGTAACAAAAGCGCCATTAGTCATCTTACTATATGCTCTAATAGATACTCAGCCTTACGTACTATTTATTTATCGTGCCTATAAAATCAATCAAGTTTTTTTAAGCAAAAGAGTTTGCACAGACTCTGTATAGGTATATGGCAGATCAAGCGCATTATGAGTCATTCTATATTTGGGGCGGCAAGTGGACAACGCGACGCTTGCGTTTGCATGCTGAGTTCTCGAACTGTACCTCTGTCCGTCTGTCTGTCTCATAGATTGTCGGTTCATTTGGACCGCATTAAAAACACAACCAAACCCATAAATAAAAGTGCTTTTCATGTCTTTTTTAAAGGTATATGCTCGAACTGCAAGTGTGCAGAAAAAAAGTACATATAGAATAGTTTCCGCTCGGACAGATCTTTACATTTGGTCTGCAATCAGTTTGTCCCTCTGTATGTCTGTCTGTCTGCCTGTCCGATTGTCTGCTATTTATACAATAAATCTACCTGCAGCTGAGCATATATGTATATATGCAACTTTCATCTGACTAAATTTGCGCTGTACCCGCCTATACTTCTTTTGCTTCTTGTCTAATAAATTGAACCTAAGCGCAAATCTTAACCATAGCGCAACAGTCATCCTCAGTATGCGAGTGAGTATGTATCTGTCTGGAGGTCTATGCCGTCTCTTCATTTGTCTGTAGCACTGTCCACTTTGGCGTCTACTACCTACCTGCCTGGCATGAGTTGAAAAAGATCGCGCCATACCCCAAAGATGACTCATTCCAGTAAAAACATTAAGTATAGATCTTCGCGAAAGCTCATTTCAAGATCACAAAAACCGATTTAAGTATTCTGTGTTTTGCCTTCAATGTTAAATAACAATTTGAGCTTGATATTATTAGCAAGTCGCCGCCGTCGTCGCCATCGCCGCCGTCGTTGCTGCTGTTGCTAGCTATTGAATGTATCTGCAAAAGCGTGCATGGAGCGCTTAGTAGTTTCGTCTTACTTTGCTTTGGTTCTTTTTGCTGACGCGACAGTTTGTTAGCGTTCACAGGTAGTTAGGTTGGAAAATAAATACGAATTTTGGCGTAGCACTTTGCTAAGCGTTGCATAGAATTGGCTACAGTGAAGCTATGGTGTAGTGAAAACTGTAAGATACAAATGTGTTCAAGCAGATACTTTTGTATTTCAATGGTTGAAGAATAAAGCATAGTAGTATTTACCAATTTTTTAATTGTTGTTGCCTTTTATGTGCTATAAAACAATAAATGGTATATAATTAATTCAGCAGATACATCTGCATCTTAAAGATTTTAGTACAATGTACAAATTATTATTGAAATTTAGAAGTATAAATAGTATTTCAAAACATTTTGTATCTGAAAGATTGTTTTTTTTTATATAAAACTTAAATATTTACTCTATGAAATGTACTTGTTATGCGTAGAAATCGATACGCGCAAATACAAACAGATCCTTTGAAAAATGGCAGCTGGAAAATTGAGTTTTGAATATTTTATTGCAAACATACCATATAAATGAAAGCCAAGCTGAAAATTGTTGCCACTTTACAGCTAATGTACATTAGATTTACTTTCATTGCAACGATACAAAAGTATCTGCAACTCAAGCTTACACTTCACGGCGTCTTTACTGTATACTATCCGTTTTTGTGTGCAAAATCAAACAGCATAAAAGATCAACAGCAATTTCACACATTTAATACGAGAAAGAAAAACAAGTAAGCAAATATACAACGAACCTCTGAGATACGTTTTCTGCATTTCTGATTCTTTGAGGTGCCATGAAGTCGAGCCTTGGGTCTTGCCTCGTCGGATGAGTCATACGTTTTGCAGTAGCTTATATTTTCATCTTTTTTTTCGTAGCTGGTTGCGGCGGTGAAATTGACTTTGACATCGTCTTGATACACGCTTTATTTTTATTTTGAAACGTTTCTCATGGCCTTATGGCTTTTGTTTTGCTGCCTATTGGCTTGGACTGTCCGTCTGTCTGTCTGCCTGTCTGTCTGTCTGTGCGTCTGTTTGCCAGTTTTACTGAACTGTGCTCAAATCGTTCTGGCGCATTGGGTTACACAACCCAATTTTAAACTTAATGCGAAAAATATGTTTTGCATTCAGTTCAGTTTCTTTTTTTTTTTGCACATCATTGTCTTTATTTATAAATAGGGTTGTCTCCTGTCTTGCCTGTCTTTAAAGCGAAATCAAAAATATAAGAACTTGATTGGTTTGTATTTATGCAGCTTTGTGGTTTTCTTAATTGTTATTATTGGTAGCGAATTCGAAATGGTTGATGATTTGTGTTTCTAGAATTTCTTAATTAATATTGAATTATGTTTTTGTAGTAGTTGTTGTTATAAATGATCGACTGTGATATAGTTTCGGTAGGGAATCAAAAGCTTTCAAGTTTATTTAGTTGAAAGATAAAGGCGAATGAGGGCTTTTATAGATATGTAACTACATTGTTCTTTATTGGCTTTGGTTTGGTTTTATCTTTGAAATAAAAAATATTCGTTCGATAGTTTCCGAAATAAAAGCATCTCAAAAGTAGTAGAATGGAAGTGTTTATGTAAATTGTTGAGCATTAGATCTTAAAATTACTGTTGTCTTGGAATCTCATTAAGTTGGCAGCTCTTTTTTACAGGTTATTATTTAAACTAGAACCGACTCTTGATTGATATTCAACCATATGCTCATTTAATTGCTACTCAATTTTCGAAAAACGAAAAAGAAGCGCACTTATTAAAAAATGTGTTTAAACAATGTGTGAATTGTAAGTGATTTTAAATTTAAAGTGTAGTTTAATTTAAAGTGCATATATACTTATCTATTCCTAAAACACTTTATAAAACAACTACTTAAAATAGTAAGACAAAATATATGTTTATGTATTCATATATGTATAGATAGGCAACTCCCTTACAAAACTATTGATTTTGTTGTAAAGAAATAGTCTTTTAAGTTAGTTTTTCACTGTGTTCAGCTACTTGTTTTGCAGTAGCTACTTCATTTTCAATCATTTAATGATTTTCGTTTACAACTGCTTAAACCAGCTAATCTCAAAAAATCCTAATGCTAATCCAAATCAATTTAGTCATAAAATTTAATACATCAATTGACCTTCGCTCAATTTACAACTCCACAAATTAATCAAACAAAAAAAAAAGTAT
The DNA here is from genome assembly GCA_035044765.1 of Leucophenga montana. Classification (NCBI taxonomy): domain Eukaryota; kingdom Metazoa; phylum Arthropoda; class Insecta; order Diptera; family Drosophilidae; genus Leucophenga; species Leucophenga montana. The sequence continues at coordinate 2,188,648 of JAWNNQ010001640.1, read as the reverse complement.
AGTGACTAACATCAAAGTGACATGACAGACAGTGCAGGCATACATATGAACTGATAGACGGACAGACGAAGCTACAAAAAAGCGCTGAACTCTTATTTTTTCGTTTTTTGTTTTCTTATTTTACAACAGACAAGTTTGCAAGTTTGAAAAGGGCACATAAAAAGCTTAACAAGCACATTGGACCACGACAACTGAGTCTTTGGAGTTGGCGTTTATATTGTTGGCAACATGCAAATATATCTTTGACCAGGCCACGCCAATCTGGCAACTTGAACAACAGCCTCAAACACTTGGCAAAATAAAATGCGCCATTGCAGTACGTCATTGTTCAACCAACAAACAAAATAAAAATAAATAAAAAAAGTTGCAGCAATACAAAAGAAATCAACTGCGCACGTGCCAAGCCGAAATCGAAACGAGCAGTAAAGAAAAAGATACTTTGCTGCTGCAGATACTTTGAGGGCTTGTACAAGTTTGTTGTGCGCAGGCGCAACTTGACCAAACAAAATTGACCAAAAGAAAAAATTAAAATCAAAATTGACTTACAGCATTTTCTTGCAGCTTAGAACATGAGTCTTTGGGTGCTTATTGTATCTTTTGTGCAGTATCTCATATTGCAGCTGAGCTGAGCTGTGCTTAGTATTGTATTCAAGTAGTGCTTCAAGTAAGAAAAGTTGAAATCAACTTCATGCGCAGTTGGAGCGCTTCTGATAATGTTGCTTTACTAAATGCATTTCTTATATTTCGTTTTTAATTAGAAATGATTTTAACGCACTTTAAGCGTATAGAGTGAAGGCTTTTTTTTGAATTTTTTTTTTTTTTTTTTTTTTAAAGGTGCTTAAAGTGGGCGTTGCATACGAGTCATGTAATTGTTGTACCCAACATGATGCAGCTAAATTTCAACAGTTTGCTGTATCTCTTTTTTTTTTTGTTTTATGTATCTATGGCTCGTGCCAACTGTCGTCTCTGCTGCTGTTGCTGCTTACTTGTTGTGTTTGTATCTATAAGGTTTTGTATATTTTTGTTTTCTTCTCCGACTTAGCCCATACATAAATCTTTCAAAAAGCTGTCTGTAATTTATCATCAAAGCATCTTTGCTCATCATGCTGTTTGCCTTCGCTTCACCGCTTTAAATTGTACAGCTGACAGCGCCTATAACTAGTTTTTCTTTGCAGTTTTCTTTGAGCGGTATAAGTATCTTGAAAATACGTGTATTTATGAAATGCACTTTAGAGTGCTACTGAAATAATTTTGTTTAGATTTTTATCGAATTTGATCTGTTAAAGGTTAGGTTTTGTTTTTTTTTCATTTGGGCTACTGCTGCAGCCCACTCAGCTCTTAGGCGTACTAAACTCGTGCCCTGATTTTATTGGAAGCCCACATTGAGCGCTTTTTATCTAATTTCATTTCAAAGTAATTAATTTCATTCTTTATATAGGTTTAATAAAAAAAACGAAAGCTAGAAATAGTTGCAACGCTGCGGTAGCATTTATTCCATTTAATTTTCATTATATAAAATTTGTTGCACTTTGAGATCTTTGCTGCTACCGCTGGTATTGAAATGTATCTAATTTATTTAATTGCAGGTGCTTTAAACAAAGCTTTTAAACTCCAAGGCTTTCAGTGGCTTGACATGCGCCCACATACATGTGCTTTAGCTGTTGCATTGTCAACAATTAATTAAGCGATTAATAAATGAGTTCTACTTTGGCTTTTTATTAAGCAATTAAATATTGTTTAAATTTATGGCATAATAAATTTAGTTATTGTATATGCTATTTGTAGAGAATTTTTATAGTTCAATTAGTTCATTAGTTGCAAATTTAATATACGAAATGGTTCTCAAATCAGCTGTTCAACTGATTACCTACACAGGTTTTATCGAATTGAAAATAGCTGCTAATGTTTCAGTCTTTTTATTTCATACTCGTACTATCTCTAAACAGCTGTTCAGGTAAACCTAACGAGTAATATGAAATGACGTGACAAAATCAACGAGTAAGATTAAATGGTAGCAAAATGAACGAGTAAGACGAAACCACAATACACAAACATCGATTTAAGTTAACAAGACATAGCCAATGAGTAAAACAAAGCGACAATTGGCCAATTTTTTATAATTATACTCTTAACATGTAAAGTTAACTTTGTCATGTAGTTTGTAACTCATTAAAATAAACATCAGATACCGCATAGAGTATAGATATTCTTCATAAGCTCGTCGAGACGAATTGAACTAGCCATGTTTGTCTATCGTCTGTCTGTCTATCCGACTGTCTCTTGCCTGCATGAATCAACACTAGTCCCTAAGTTTCTAAGATGTTACTTTGAAATCGAGTATGGAGAATTTCTACGTTTCTAGGCGGAAAATATAACACAACTATTATGAGGCGTTGCACCCATACGAACCCGCCTCCAACTTTTTGAATGCAAGCGTGTGAAGGTCAATGTTCGTCGGTTCTATTGAAGCTAACCTTTTTTTCTTGGTTTTCTAATAATTTGATCTGCACAGAAAAATCTGTGCATAAATATGGTCTACCAGACCAAAGGACTGTATCCAACTCCAAGCAGCGTTTACAACAAAAACAACTAATAAGTAAAGCGAAAGTGTAATTGATACGGATAAGACGAAGCAGCAAAATAGCAACTAGCAGTAAAAAGTGACGAGTTATAACTAAACAGTAGGATAAAATGAAAGATTGCAAGTTACGAGTACAATAAAATGGTGAATCATAAGTGACTAGTCAAATAAAATGGTGACTCATAAGTGACGAGTAAGACGAAACAATTAGTGACGAGTAAGATGGAATGACAAACGATAAAATATGTATAAGGCGAAATGACTAGGAACGACTAAGAGGTAATGACAAGTAATTAAACTGTGCGAATTGTTCTACCAATACTAATTTCTCAACACTTCACACACTGTTGCTCATCGAAAACTAACAAATAGAGCAAAATAACGAGCTAAATTTAAGTAATAAAACTGACAGAGTTCTGCGAATGGTATTGTCGTTATAACGAGTAAGATAAACTGATACTTATTTGACAAAAAGAAATCTTTATGTATTCCAGCTGCAAAATGTACATAGGTGCTCCATATCATGCCTCTGCTTTGCGCGTTGTATACTTTATAGTTGCTTCATATAAGTATTTATATAGATTTAATGAGTCGATTATTCTTCTGCATTAAACTAATCGAAATGCAATAGAAATTCAATTGTGCATAAAAAATTGCGCTTCCCCACTAATACCATCACAGAGTTTTTGCAGACAGCATCGAATTTAGACAATTTCAGCGAATTCTCGTAATCACATGACTTAAGCTTTGCTTCCTCACTACACTGCTGAGCTGACTTTAAGGTAGTACAATTGGAGCAATTGCGAGCATGCGCGAGCCACGCTTTCAGCGAACCAGTTCCATACAATAAAATTAAGACTCCAAATCGGGCAGGTGTTAGAGACAAAATATGAAGTCAAGATCGAGCAGGCGGGCGTGTGTTCGGGCGGGCACGCGCGTTATAAATTTTCCGATTTGCCATGCTGGAAATTATTATTTTATTTTTATTGGACTGCAAGTGGATTGGGCCTACGTGAGGCAGCAGCTTTTGTATGACTGACAGCCAGTTGTGTGCTGTGTGGCACTGTTGGGCGCTACTGTTCCCGCTGCTGCTGCTGGTGTTTGAAATATGAGTAGGACGTGTGCCGCGTTGCGATTTGGACACCTGTAGCTATTGCGCCGCAACTTCAACATCATCGTCATTGTGTACTCGCTGTTAGATTACTCCTGCAGGCTGTCTTTCAACTGAATCAGCAAATGATACAAGCTAAAGATACTATATACAAGTACAAACATGTAACAAGACACACTGCTGAGCACTGCAAATCCGATTTGAAATGGCAAAAGTGGCGTCGGTGGCGTCGCTTCTAGAAAGATAGAGGATGCGAGAGGGAGCGGCAATTCTTTAGTTTGTCTTATCAGCTGCAGTGCATCTTCCGCTTGCTTCATGTGTCCATGTCCAATAGGAAGACGTGCGCTGATGTTAAGCTACTCTCTCTCTCGTCTAATTATAGTTTTTGTGATTGCTCGCTCATCTCATTTTAACCGTTAACAAGTAAATAGTTGAGGTGAGACACAAATTAACTGTAATACAGTTATACGTATGCAAATACAACTGTACTTTTTCTTTGAACTACACGTATTTCGTTCAATTTATCTGCTCAGCGTCATAAAAAAAAGGTCTGGAACTATTAATGCAACTTCTTACTTGAATTGTGTAATAGTACGAGTATTTGCCTACAGCTTGACTCGCTATTTATGTATTTTTGTACATAAAATTTTATTGGAACTCTTTAATAAAGTTTAAATCTAATGGTTTTCTCAATGCTCATAAAATATATCTTTTTGTTTTGCTGCAACCAGTTTTATGACTGCAAATTACGACTTTAGCCTATTTTTCTTTTGGGTGTAGTTGCTTGTAAACATTGATGTGGCGTAAGTTTTATGTAGAGTTTAAGTATTCTTTTTGCTTGGAATTGCAGTTTATTTCATAATAAATTTAGTATAGTAAAGCTGTCAATTACTAAATCTTAATGCAACTTTAAAACTAATTTTTAACTCTATTTATTCTTTTCAGAATGCATTTTTCAAAATGGCAAATAGATCAGTATCTCTATCAATAACAACGAAATGTGATTCGTCGAAGTTTATCTAATCTATACAGGTGAGTAAATTATTATTGTGCCTGTTGTACTTTTTGATTGTTACCGTATTAATAAGGTATATAATAGAAATGTTAGAGAAACCTTTAAATAGTTTAGGTTCGGGCAGTCACATCATACAGCTCTCTATCAATACAGCTACGAATTTGTTCCAACTCTTATCGACATCATGATACTGTTCTTGTTAAAGTGTAGGAGCTTAGATGTCCGCATTGGTTGATAACCAGGCCATAATGCCTTTGAGACATGACAACCTGATGCAGCCGCCAACTGTCTACTAATTCCTTACTTCCGATCTTCACTGTCCAACCTTTAAAACTGTCATTCCCTTTGCGCTCTGGAAGACAGAAGTTTCCCTCCTTGAACTCAGCCGGGTTCTCTAAAAAGTGTAGGTTGGTGCTGTGAAGTTCAGCATGTCTTAAGTTTAAGCAGCTATATCTTCTGCAGTCTAGCTGCCCTCCTCGTTGCCAAGTCCTTTAAGAAAATTCATTTTTGTCAATGCAATATAACCATCCTAAAGCCCAGAAACACCTCATCGCTGAAACATCGATTTTTTCTTAAAGAATTACTCTTATGAGACTATTTCTATGTAAAGCCTTCATAATGGCAAGGATTTAGCAAACTTCACAATAATACTAAAAATGTCCTAAATCCAAAGTAACTTAAAATCTAAATGAAACTTTGCACGCATAAAATTGTAAAAGCAGATCATAAATTGCCAAGTTTACAACATAATACTGCAAAAAAAAAAAACTATGTAAAATAAAATTTAACTTTAAAAGCGGTGAACATATCTTAAAGACTTGACCTGCTAACTAATCCCAAATATTAAATAGGATTGCGACTACTCGTGTTAACACGCACAGCAGCAGCAGCAGTTTGCCATGCAATGTCCAGAGTCTGCTATTAAATTTAGACAGAATATACAATTTATGGCCTTAAGCATATTTAAGACATGACAACACCATGACGACGACCGCGAAACCTATGCGCACAGAACTCAAGCGCATGCGTGCGCAGCTAGATGAAGACGAAGAAAAAAAAGGCAACCTAAAATAGAAAATTACACGCACAGGAAAAGCATCTAAAGGAACTTGTTTCTTAGGCAATTACAAAATCTAAAAAAAAAAATCAAAAAAAAAAACAAAACTAACAACGACAAAAGACAGCACACACACAAAATAGGGAAGTGCTACCGTCTTACACATAAACTCTTCTTCTTCGTCGTCATCGTCGTCGTCAGTGTTGTCTTCAAGATCAGCCAAAGACTCGGCTGGGTTTGGAACAGATACAATGCTGTCTACAGTGTCTCAGTTGCCAGTTTGTTGGGTAGTAACCCATAATTTTAACACCAATAATAATATAAAGAAAAATACTATCTATCTGGATGGTGTATGTGTATCTATATTCACTGCAACAAAAAAAAAAAAAACAACAACGGCGACGACTTTGTAAGATTGCAACAATATGTGCAGGTGTGCATCAAGTGGCAGTGTATCTCGGATATCTAGTTGAGATACAACTTGTACCTACTACTCTACCTATACACACACACGCGCACATATACTCACACACAACTATACTCAGATACATACTCCACACTGCAGTTTGGTCATAAATTTACGTTTCAAATTGTGTGTTTCAAAAAACCAGTTTTCGAAAAGGTTTTCATTACTATTTGTTGCTTTTCTTATTGTAGTTGTGGTTGGGTGTTTTGCTATAGATAATTTTTTTCCTTCAGTTTCTTCTATACCCTTCATAGTAAGTGTCAAAGAGTATTAGAAGTTTATGAATGCATTTGTTGCGCATTAAAGCAGACATTGGAGTTCCTAAAAATTGAAAAAATTATTAAATAAATTAACAGCGCTTTGATTTATTATAATCGGAGAAATCTAAATGGTGATTCTTATATTTGTTATGTAGAAAAAAGTTTTGAATTGGTGACCATTGTCTAAAGAAAAATTCAAGGATTCTCAAAATACTATTAAATTCCTAAACAACTATTTGTTGTACTCTTTTCGGATGCAACTGGTTGGTGACGCTTGTTTGAAGCAGCCAATGAAAGGAGTAACAAATGCTTTACTCGAATTGATCCTTATCTAAAGTAGGAATCTAAAAAGGTCTTAAATTCTTATAGATCCAATTGGTGAACCTTGAGTAAAGAATGCTTCAAACGTTCTAGTTCTTAAATTTCTAAATAAATGTTTGTGAGGTACTCTTTTCGGACACATCTAATTGGTGTCATTCTTTGAAGCAGGCGAAGCAGACATCGAAGATAGTTAAACGTGCTTTGTTTTCAATGCTTAGCCTTGTGTCTAAAGAAGGATCCTATAAAGCTGTTAAATTTATTTCAAATACATTTATATCCCTATCTTGAAGACATTGTAGATCAGTTCTTTTAGACATTTTATTTGGTGATCCTTGTTGGTGACTTATATATTCAAATTGTGACGCAGTCTTCCAGTTTTTTTAAATTTGGGTGAATATTTGTGGCTACTTAAACAGAATATATGTAGGGTACATTAGTTTCAGATTTACCGAGCTGTTAAATTTAATTAATTTTTTTGTTTGTTTCATTCTTCCTCTAGATAAATATATTTTTCGACAGCTTTTCTGGTTTCATTAGCTGCGTGAAATGTGCCCATTTCCGCGCTCACAGAACCGCACAATTCAAATGTCTGCCTGTCTCTACAGTTCCTCAACCTGTATACTGAGTAAGTATAATACTGGCTTGGTTTATTAATTGATAGCCGTGTTTTTCTCTGAGCTCGCTCCTTTTATGCTCCAATGTATTCATGTATTTTATGTGCTTCACGTTTTGACGCTCCAATTGGCTACTGTGTATTCCATTCTTTATTGAGATTTATGCATCGTAAGTTTTTTTCGAACATTCTAGCTGCCCCTCTCTGTTGTAATTTATGCGTTTGTGTCAAGTGGTGTTAAAGGTTTTTGAAGTTTAATGGCCATGCGCGTAGAAAAATGGCGTACTTTAATTTTGAAATTAAATACAAGCGCTGTTCAGTAAGATGCATTCGATAGTCTAGTTTCCAAAGGTAGTCAGATAAGTGAATAGTTATTATTTTGAGATATCTTTTCTCTTGTAGAGATTCTGAGAACAGAAAACAACGCACATTATTCGTGTGTCACTTATAAATTAGTTTAGTTTAGAGGAATGCTACAGTTTTTGTTTTGAAACATGTTAAAACTAGTTGTGTATTATAAGCACTTTGTAATTGTAAATGGAAATCTAGGATTTGCGTGCCAAATAGTGCTCTATTGCACAAGCGCAAAACACAGTTAGAATATCTTTTTACCGTTATTTAACTTTTCTCTCTTACGCTTAAACCAACTACTTTTCGCGCACTTCTTTTCTATTATTATTGATATTGTGAGGTTTTCTTTAATTGTTTCTCTCATACAATGCTCAATTTGCAGCTCACACTTTACGAACTACACTATTTTACAATACATTAAAAATATTTTAAGCCAATAAAAATGTAAACCGGAAATCAACATCACAAAAGGCATTTTATGATTTATTTTTAACACACATTTACAACCAATTATAATACGACAGTGTTACCCTTTTCTCATTGACCCAAATTTCATTTTTATAAAAAAAAAAAAATATACCGAAATCGCAAAATCTGACAACATTTTTAACTGTAAAAATCTGAAAGCTCAGCTTAAATAAAAACAACTCAGCACGCCAAATGTTGTGATTAATTAACACATTAATTAACTGACCCCAAAAAACGAAAGTTCTTGCCAAACCAGACGTTTTTTTTTTGTTTTTTAATGACTGGGCATCAAATTCAAAGTGCACAGGAAACTGCACAGAGCACAGCTTGTTGCCAACTGCAGTTAAAATTTTTAGCGGATAGTGAAAAATAAATAAATCAATTATGGACAACGACAATAAAAGTGATAATCCTGTAAATAATGTTGGCAATACTGACACACATTCATAGCTCGGTTCGGTCTCTGGGTTCTGTCAAACAATAAAAATGTCAGCTGTTCAAAATTAAATACAAAATTCAGAATTCCTTAATTTGCGAAACACGATCGTACCACGATCGATTGCACATTCATACAAAATTGCATTTGGTTTGAAAGTGACAAAGACAAAGGCACCCCGCATAAAAAAAAATATAATACAAAAACAAAATGACAATTTTTAACCAGGCAAAAGTGAATTTTGTGGTCAGAGTCAGTGGTAATGTAAATAAAAGCGAGGGCAGTAAAATAATAAAAAAAAAACTAAATTTACATTAATCACAAGTGTCAAAAAAGTAACACAGAAAAGCCAAAATCAATTAAATAAGTTGAAATGGAAAAATCAACAAAAAATTGACAATTGCTGTTTGAAATTGTCTATTGTTGGGTGTGGCTTTTAGGTAAATTAGTAGATTTTTTAGAGCATGTTTTCGATAGTTTGATTTGTGTACAAATATCAATTCAAAGCATAATTGTTGCTCACAGAATGGCAATTATAATTTGCTGTATACTAAAGCATGGTGTATTCTGAGTCTGTATTATGAGTGAAGTGATTTATTCAAAATTATTTTAATTAGTTTGTAGTTTGACGGAAAATTTAAAGTTACGACACTTTGTTATGAAAGAAAGTGGAACGATAATAAGGGCAACGATAACATATGCATTGATAACAGTGCCAACGATAACTGAAGCTACGATAACAAATGCAATGTATCAATAACAGTAGCAACGATAACAATAATAACGATAACATAAGCAACGACAATAAATGCAACGATAATAGAGGGAAAGATAACAGAAGCAAAGATAACAAAAACGACGAACACAGACAATGGCAAGAAATGCAACGATAACAATGTTATCGATAACACATGCAACGATAAAATATGCAACGAAATCGATGCTGGCTCCATATAGACCAACGATTTCAAGTATTCACACAGAAAGTGGTCCAGCGGTGTCAGAATTTGATGGCTAGACAATGGGTCCATTTCTGGAGATTATCGTTTAAATCGTCCCTCAGTAAGTCGATGATTGGAAACAAAAAATTATTCTACATGGCTCGATATCGGTCTTTATTCTATCGGACGGTGATTCTTCCATTATCTTGGTTTTTTCTTAAGAAGTATGGGCCGATGCTGCCACCATCCCCTAAACCAGATCAAATCGTGCAGTTTTTGGGGTGTATCTGTAGCTAATGGATCACCATTGGAATTTCTTCACTCCAAATGCGGCAAATATGCTTATTGACAAGTCCACTGAGACAAAAGTAAGCCTCATCACTGAACTTTGCGGTATAAAAGTGAATTCTTTGTATTTAAAGTCTTTGTAAGATGATTTGCTTGAAGTTATGCTGTTTCTTTTGTCTCTTTATTAGGCACTTGGTGTGCAAGTGTACCATAAGGAAGATTATTGATTTTTTCAGTGTTTTAATAATTTTATTTGCCATAGAAACAAAGTTCCTGGTTAAACATTCAGTAATTAGTTAATCTTAACTATTTCTTCGAAGTGTTACCAAAAAATATAAATTTTTGATTTGAGTCATCAGTTTGAAACATGTCCAGATTACTTTTGACATCAATTAGCAGTCACTCTTCACGAAATACACAAAAACCTAATGACACAAACCAGAACAAGCAACTTAATAAAGGAAGTAGCAGATAAGAAAAGTTAATAAAAGGGTTCGGTTCGGTTGGTTCACTTCAACTACTTAGCGAGCTTAACGTTTGAACTCAACGCGTTCTCAAGCTTGAACCGTGTGTGCTACTTGACTTACACATAGGCTGGAACGGTGGCGGCGGAGACCTATCTGAGCTGTCTGCCCTGACTTTGACGCAGTTGACGCTGAGTAATTATACAACTCGAAATGTAGCTACCGTTTCACATTGAAAGCGTCATTTAGGCGGCGACTGTGCGTCCATTTCGTTCATCCAACTACTAGTATCTATAAGACTACGTTCCACAGACCTAAACCGACCAGTTCAGACGTTCGTCTGTCCAAATGTCGCTTAATTGCGTAAGGCAGGTGGCTGAACGCTGATTGTGCTTTAAAGCTATTGTATGATTAGTGTACGTTGTCTGTCTTTCCGTCCGTCTCTTCGACTTATGACAGTTCAGCGGCTTTGTGTTCGACTTCTCATAAGTTTTAGCGTCTTTCGAAGCGCGGCCTATTCATCCATACAGTCCATCCAGCCATCCATCCATCTATACATCCATTTATCTATCAGTGTACAGTAGCAAACCTAGTGCTTAGTGCTGTATTTTATTTAGCTTCTAGCTACGCTTATTGCAAAGTGTCAAATTAAGTGCTTGGATGATTAATTTTTGAAGACATTCTCTAGAGCGGGAGAACCCAGACAAGTAATTCCATAATTTCGCTGATTACCCGTGTCGTTGTAGTTATTAACTTTTAATTTTGGTTTCTGTCAGCTCTAGTCTGATATATTGTAGATTTTAAATGATTTTTGCTTGGTCGTACGTGCAGAATTTGAACTTTGTTGCATTTGTTGCGGTTGTAAAGTTCAGCTGAGAACTTTCGGCTTCTTTCGTTTGCAGTTTCTTTGTGGAAGTGACATTTAATAGCTAAAACTAATTATTGTGAATTTTTTTTTTTTGCTGCCGTAAAAATTGCTTGAATCTTTTCTGGGCACTGAAAGTGTGGGAACTTTAAAAAAGTAGCTAATTCTGCATTTATTTATAAATAAAGTTGAAATGTTATGGGACACACGGAAATTGAATCCACACATGAGTGCCTGCTGTGTCAGCTTAAACTCATACTAAATAAATTCTGAGCCCTCAAATTTGTGATCATGCTTGTTTTGGCCCTTCTGTATTTTGCCAATAATAAAGAAAATACTGCGTTGCAATGGAACTCCACGTCGAATATCCGAGGATTCTATCTCCTCAGTGGATATAAACCACAACCACCGCGTTTCACGCAAAAGGGTCCTCGCCATAAGTTAGCATGAACCATGGTTCATAAGGCAAAATACTTCATAAACCACAGTACTTTCTTACTATGACGTAAGTTAAAACTAGTTGTGAATTATAAGCGCATTCAATTTTTAAATTGTTGCATCTAAATCACAGTTACTTTAATTCTCATCTCTCTTGAAGTTCGTTCTTGCTGATCTTTCTTTTGCTAACAGTTTTCTACATTTACTTCGTTGCATTGAATCATTTTGTAAGCACAAAAACACAAATTTTAATTCCTTTGTTCCCGAAACGAAACGAAACTTTCACTGATCTTAAACACACAAAAAACGAAATCGGGTCAGTGCATTTTTAGCACAATTATTAATTCATACACAAAATTCCCTTTCGATTTCACAATTGTCCGAAAGAAAAAAGAACCCAAATTGTTAAATCACGCGAATTTTGCATTAAGTAAGAATTCTACGTATAAGGATCATTAAACAAGACATAATCCAATTAGCACGCACAAAAACCAGATGCATAAATAAAAACCTGACGACGGTATGAAAAAAAGTGTACAAATACTCCGCACCTGTTGCTATACTAAACTGAAAAGCAAAATATTCACAACAAAAGATTATAAAATTTTGTATTTAGTAAACGAAGCAGAGAAAAATTTTCAGATTGCTAAGCATTTAAACAAACAAGTGCGATCATTTTGACGTACACAACACACAGACAAATGCATCCCTTCGAACAATACATCATTCTCCTATGGAAAAAAGGTCTAGAAGTACAATCTTTGATTGATGTTAGATTTTTACAAAAACTGATATCTGATCCATTTTCGAAATGCCAATTTTTGAATGACACGCAAGTGCCAAAAAAAAAGAAAAAAAAAAGAAGTAATATGGAGAGAAATAAACAAATCCTTTGCAAAGTGCTCTTTGTACACCATGCTACGTCTCTGTGCATTCAACTATGAAGTAGATAGATAGACAGACAGACACTTCAACCAACATTGATCAAGTGCATTTTCAATATCGTTTTGGCTGCTCTGGGATGATCCCTCGATGCCCCTTTTTTTTGTATTTTTCTTATATACAAAATTTCTGCTGCTTATTTTATTCGGTCTGGATCCTCGTTCCTACTTGTTCAATAGCCATTTTTTGATTTTATACAAATTGTGCATCAATACGTCGGCAATTAAGTTGTGCACGAAAAAGGTATTAAGGATTCATTTTGCGTGCACTACGAAAATAGTGTATCACGAAAATTGCGTGGAGCTGTTTTGTGTCGAGGGTTCAGTGTAGAGATTTTAACAATACCTTTTACATTTAGAAAATAAATGCGAGACTGAGACTGTGTGTGTGTGTAAATCTGCAATAAATCAGCCACAAAGTAAACATATTGCATATACAATATGTATGTGTCTATGTAGATGTGGTCCCTTTAATGTGGTTCAGTACACCGAGAAAAAAATCTATTACAATGCACATTAAGTGGGATATACATATATGAATGAAATCTATTCTGTAGAATTTCATATATTAGCACCGAAGCAAGAACTTCGCCTGCTTATAGAAAATGTGAGTTTTGCTGTTTGGGACACCAATATGGATGCAAGTAATCCAAATCAGAAGTTATTGACAAGGAGTTATAGCCTAGGAGCCTTTATACAGTGCAGTGTATTCCGCACAATGTCAGACGATGATGGTGGACTTCGATGAGAGAAGTATATGAGTTTTACTAGGCATAAGAGTTCTGCGAGGCACAGGAGTTGTACGAGGTATAGCGAAACGGTAATAGCACATCAAGTCCGCAAATTCAAATCGTGAATTCAAATCGCGATCTCTCTGAAAGTGAATGCTTTTTAAAGTGAACCATTTTCACTAATTCACTTTATCACAACTTTTTCGGATGGTATATTTATTTTTTATGTGAAAGCATAATCCTTTTTTGTAGTAATCCAAAAATATTTAAAATTGCTTCTTTTACTTGACATTCTCAAATTTTGGCTCTTTTATACATAATTCTTTTTTTCGATCGTAACCACACTCTTATTGTATGTTTTTGTGCAATTAACCGCTATGTTAAGAAACGATAGTGTTGTAAAACCATAATCATATAAAGACACTTTTGCACACTTCGCTGAATGGATCTTTCTCCCAGTGTACTAAACGAACCATATCGAATCTTTTGGTCTTTGTTAGTGAAATTAAACCCTTCAATCAGTTATAAAGCAACCAATCTACTGCCAACGAATACAAGTATATGTAGTCGTTCACAATTTGGTTTTGTTAACCCTAAGCTGTCATTGGCATTGTCACAATGCCAGTCAATGTAATTGGCAGCAACAAATCCAAATTTTGCGTAGACAGACTCCTCCACAACGCTTCAGACGCGACTCTTGGCAACGCACGAAAAATAGGCGTGTGAAAATGATTTTAACCAGCAACCAGTAACCAAAATGATATTCTAAGCGTGTTCCCCTTTACTATATATATGTAGGTATAAAGCCTTCAATGGCAAACAAATTAGAGCTGAACGTGAGAATCAATCAATGTGAACGATCTTCGTTTCGAGAGCGAGAAGCGCGAAATTTAAAGTTAGAGTGTAGCACAAAAGATTGAAAGACATGCGTAAACGCATTTTAGATACAATGGCATTAAAGTAATACAATTAAGTTAGGGGAAGTTGCATGGTACCCAAGAAAAAAGGGTGTCAATGTGTCGTTTACAACTTCATTATACGTTACGTTCGTTACGCAAGGTGAAAATCATCAGATGACAATTGCTAAAGGGATTAACACGCGTGGGAATGCTGCACAGAGTTCTATGATATCTATTCTATTCTCTTCTTTTGATGACAGACAATGGAAAGTAATATTTTTAATTTAGGTGTATTTATCATATTTCGCATAACTTTTTCTTTTTGGTATCAGATTTCATAATCTTCCTTAGCCAAAGAAAAAACTTATTGCAGATTTATGTGCTTTTAACAGCACTTGAATGCTTCGACTACACTCGAATTCAACAATTCCTGGAACGCACGTGTTGCACAAGTGTTTAGAGTGAGTTACGTTTTAGTTTTTCATAAATCTTCAGTGAAGTTTTTTGTTTTTGTCAAGTGTCCAGTGATAATTTGATACATGTGTCTCTATGTTTTTTTTAGTTTTTCATCATGTGACGAATATATATCAACGATGATCGTAAAAAACACAAAATATGCACTTGAAATTTTACGCTCACATAAATTTTTATACACCGTCTGCTGCCTGCAGTTACCGCTCTAGACCTTTGCTTTGGTATACAAAATAAACTCTTAAGTGTTTGGAGAAGATTGTATGTTGGCAACACTCATAAAGTATGTTCCACTGCAGGCGAACGTGTGACATATGTGTGACCATGTGACGCCCTTTTAGATGCGATTTGCTTGGATGACACGTATCAACCAAATGTGTACACACCACACTCCCTACTGGGCACTTGAAATTGCATGTGTGCTAAGTAGATATCGAAACAATAGCTTTGCGTTGGTCTTTTAGTTTTTGCTTTTGCAAAGTGAAAGTGTCGACGAAAAACTGCATTGGAATTTTCAGCTTATCTCATTAGTAAATATTAAAACTTATTCAAAAATGCATATCTATTGTGAAAACAATATACAGACTGAGCGAGTTATATAGAAACTTATATAGAAACTTATATGATCCATAGCGCATTGTTTGCTGACAAAAAATTGCAAAAAATTGCAGTGTGTGGCCAGCAGACTGATGAGAGCTCGTGGCTGGATGCGAAACACGTATCTACGGCTGAAACATTTTTCTGTGTAACAAAAAGTTATTGTTATTCACTTTTCACATTGATTATAGTATATTAAAAATATTTCTCAATATCAAAAATATAGTTTAAAAATACAATTCCTAATATATTCGTAGTCACAATTATAATTACCGGAAGTTCTGTGCTTCCATTTACTAAAACTGATCGACAGTCTTAACAAATCACATTAAATTGCCCAATCACATCTTACCAAGTTGTTGTACAAATTTTTTCTCACACCAACCCCATTTAAAAAGCATTCTCCAAAGAACTTGCTGATGTCTTGTGATTTTCTTAAATAAATAAAGAAGTTCTTCGTAGGTGCGGCCAGTCTATACTAAAAAAACAACCCACGCTTCTTTGTTTAAACAGCACTAAATACTACGTCCACGATACGGGGTACTTTGCAGGCAGACGTGTGCAGAATGGCGTGAAAACGCTTGTATTTGGCTAAGAAAATTAATAATAATTTCAGTTATGTACTCGAAAAAAGGGGAAACTAACACAAAACCCATTGAAGTCTACAATTTAACACTGCACGCTACGGTCAAGCAGTAAAACAACATAATTTAACAACTGACTAGCTATGAGATAAGATATACCTAACAAAAAAGGGTACGTCCATCTAAAACTTATAAAATTTAAACGAAATTTCAACAAATTAATTTCGCAGCGTTATGCTTCAATGCGCAGGCGCAGTCTTAACTCCAGTTTCGGAACTTCACTTCCACGAATTTTTCTTCTTTTGGGCAACCACAATTTATGGGTTTTAAAAAGTATCTGCTACATTAACAAGTATTTAATTTTGATTTTTAATTAAAATCTGTTTCTATATCATCAATTTCTCACGCAAAACTTTGGCTGCGCTTCCTTAATGCTTCATTGCACACAATACTCATCAGCGAAGTCATTCGGTTGAGCTTGAGTGCGCTTCTCATAATTTTATGATGTTGATTTCTTAAAGGCATTTAATATTTAGGTTTATTGAGTTTTAAATTTGTAGCAAAATAAAGAAGTTTATTCAGTTGGAGTTGTTTAGTTGGAAAAAATGCGTGGGAATTTATAGATTAACAGCGATTTTGATGGTGTTTGTGTTGTTCTACATAGAAATATTAATAAAACATTTTTATGTGTAGAAACAATGAGTGCGAGGGCAATAAGAATTAAGCAAAAATTGATAACAGATATGCTCGTTTACAGATTTTTGCCCATGGTGGAAAACTGAGTGAAGGAATATGAAATCCAATTTTTTTAATCGGATTGTGAACAAAAAAAAAAACAAACAAAAATTCCAAAAGTTTTTTCCATGTGTTGAAATATGTAAACCACTTTCAATTTTTAAGGGTAAACCACTGTACCCCACGATTATTTAATAGTTCAAAAACAAGGGAGACATGAAAACCCGTAACACTCCACAGCTTTTAGAAACATTTAAAGAATATAGTATATGCTTATGTTTCTCTTTTCTCATAGGAAATTTGAATTTTACGGGGTGAACCACTCCACCCCACGATTTTTTAAAAGCCAAAAAACAAGGCAAACACGAAGAGTCGAACCATTCCACCCTAACCCAGCCTACACAAATATATTTTAGAACAATTTAAAGAATTTATGTGTATAAACATTGAGTGCGAGAGCGATAAAAATTAGTCATAAATTTATAACAATTTCGATGTGTTGAAATATCTAAAGCAATTTGAATTTTTAAAGATGAACCACTACGCCCCACGATTTTTTAAAAGTAAAAAAACAAGGCAAACCTGAAGACCCGAACCACTCCACCCCACCACAGCCTACATAAATAGATTATATATGCTTATGCTTCCCTTTTCACAAAGGCAAAATCTATCAAAAGTAATTTAATATTCAAACTAGAAAAAAGAGAACGCTACAAAAATCAATAAAAATAAAATTTGTGCTTCTAAAAAGATAAAAATCAAACAAAACACCTGAAACTGAATGCAACTTATCGCTACTAATTATATGCCTTCAAACAAACAGTTTTGTATCTGAAGGAACACTGAAATAAAAAATGAGCCAAGCAAATTAAATCAAGATGAGAGATAAAGTGAACCGATAAGAAACGCATACAGTACAGCAAAGCATCCTTCAAATAACATACAACAGCTAATGGAGGATGCAATTTGTGAGAGTAAGATAGCAGATGTACGTAGGAGCAGTGTGAAATGAGTGTTACCTAAAAAAGGGCACCATGGCAAATGTTCCTTCATGCAACCATGCATTCATCCATGCAACCGTGCAAGATACACAGCTACACAAAAGGCACTAACAACTAATATCAAGAAAAAAACAAAATATGTATAAAAAAAAAAATAAATAAAAGAAAAAAAAACAACATAGCACAACATAAATGACTCAGAAAACGAGAAGCAGACAAAGATCAGACGGACGGACATTTGTATCTGTGGCGTTCAAGCCGTGAACATGCCAGACAAACTGGCGACGCTTGTGAAATTTTCTACTTTACTTTGCGCTGATCTTTTTTACTGCGCTCTACTCTTTTTACAAAATAAAACAACAAAAAAATCAAAAAGATACAGAAAAACGAAGAAAAAACTCCAAAATAAATAAGCACAAAACATAAAGAAAAGAAACCATAAAATGCATAAAAGTTGTGTGGAGAGCAAAAGAAGCCAATGAACCTGAAACTAAAAAAAGGAATAAAAGAGGAACGAGCTAGAAGTGTGTCCGTCTGTCTGTACTATATGGAGTTATACATAAATCGAACAGAAATAATCTTCATCAGTTAGAGGGAGTAGGAATACTGTGTAAAAGAGAGCGCAACATAGCAGCACAAACTGCAAGCTAGCCGAGTGCTGCGCATGCGCAACATAGCAAATGCAGCAACTGCATCAAGCAACGCGTTACTTTTACTGCACTTCAAATCGCTAATCCGTAGGCTCAAATCTTTGCAGTTGGCAGCACGAGGGTCGTATAAAAAGTCGTTGCTCTCAGCAGCAAATTTATGCTTCCTGGAAAGTAAGTTGAACTTTTGCGAACATACGAGTACTGCCATAACCCGAGCGTTTCCGCACAATTTCGGAAAACTTCGAATACTTTGAGACCTAATCGCAATGAATGCAGAAGATTAGGTTTTTTGTGTGGTCGTTTTCACCGCACAAAAAATTGTTTTTCGCCAAGAGATTTTAAACAAGATTCTAGAAGAATATTATATAATCATTCCCAGGTAGACAAAAAAGTATATATTCAACAATTTTTTTTTGCATGAATATATTCACCATACAAATTTTTTTCACCATGATTTTTATTCTCTTGGTAAAGCAGATAACCTATTTTTGCAGATATTGACATATTCTTTTTATTTACAATAGTTTGGATAAGTTAACTTTTCCTCCGAAATCTAAGATAAGATAAAATGATGATTAGGTTCTAAGAACACACTATTGCGCCCACGCACCGCGACAAGAGATTGATCTATTGAGCATCCTTTGTGACCCTATAGGTCCTTGGTTTGTGTTGGGAATTTCACGATGTTTTTGTGAGGAATGTTCCTGTAATCAATCTCTTCTATTTGGACTTTATCTAGAACAGATAGCCTAATTCACGCAATTGCAGGGCACGCGACTATTATATGCTCCATGGTTTCTTTCTCAAATTCTAAATCTGTCTTATAGCAAGAAGAACAAACATTCGAAGATCTGTTTCACTTTAAAGTCACAATTTTTATATCATTTACATACGGTGTTAAATAGTATCATCACTTTGAGTAACGTATTAAAGAAGACCCGTAGACCCCATAGAGTATATATATATATTCCTGACCACTATGACAAGATGCGCCGATCTAGCCATATCCGTCTGTCGTATTGAGTGCTAGCAAAACGTTGACTCAAGACTTTTAAGGCCACCTTCGCTAATGCGCTTTATGTCCAACTCTGTCTTACTGTTCATTTCAACTGCGTGTGTGCCTCAGTAACGTTCTTGAGGATTTTGGTGGCTGTGCGCGAGCGAGTTGCACTTGGGCGTATACATGCGCATAAGTATCTTGTATCTCAATGCGCTGTATGTCTGTCTGTCTACCCAATATGCATTTTGCTGCTGGCTGCCCTTTAAGGCGTTACACACACACACCATTGTGTAAAAGTTTCAGATGCATTTCTAGATTTTTTTCTTTTATTTTTTGTTGTTTTGCGTATCTTTTATAGCTCAAGGCACTCGTTTTGAAGTATCGTACGATACATTTATGCTTCAGGAATGTTTTCGCATATAAATTTACTTTTCTTTTATTTTATTTGCAATTTTTTGCAAATGAGTAAGACACTTGCTGACGGCCTACCTACTTTTCAACAGAGTTTAAATGTAACAAAGCGCGTGAAAAATAAAAACCAAACATTCCATTTTGCTTGACTCATGAAACTCATGAAAAATATTTCATAGAATATAATATGGATTGCAATCGCAAGCACACTCAACTTGACTATTTACTTAATTGCGCATGAAATTTATTTTTTTTTTTACGATATTTATACAGAGTATTTGTTTATTTTTGAATAAACTTATTTATTGTACATATTAAAAGTCCGTGATACAGATAAGAAAGCTTCAAGCATACTCTCACTGTCAGATACTTGTTTCTTGTCTTCGGGCTATATTGGGCATTTTGTTTGCGTGACATTTGACTGTAGGCTGTATTTCAATCATAATCCAATTAAGTTTTATCAGCATAAATACTGAAAAGTTCAACAAATCGGAAAAATATATTTACACAATAAGTTAAAGTTTAAATAGTTCGAGGGGGTAATTTTGTAATTTTTCGTAGAAAGTGAATTATTTTTATTTGATTAGAAAATCACTTGAGATGAAAATTGGATAATCGTTTGAGACAGCACATGAGAAAGGGCAAGGGAATGGTTGAAACTGATCTGTAATAATTCTTTTTTTAAGACGCCTAAAAACTTCGAAATTTTAAGATAGATTGAAGATGCTGATCTACAAGTATACTAGATACTATCGATCAAAAGAAGGTTTCTGGTTACACATGTATAAGACATCGCAATATACGATACACTAGAAAGTGGAATGCCTCCAATATTGGAAACTAATTGACTAATTGGCATGATATTCGAGGCGTGGCAACAATATGAATTGACAGCAAAATTGGCCGGCTGAGTGCTCAGATCAAATTGTCAGTCGTGGTATTCTCGACGATGGATTTACATATGTAAAAAGCTTTGTAAAAATAAGATTCACTTGAAATTAGACGGTGCCATGCCAGCACATAAGAAAAAAAGGGGTATAATTGAGCACGCCGAGAACGCTAAACGGATGAGATTTGATATATCTGTAAAGGGCACCAGAAAAACTAAAATACACTGAAAAAATAGGCTGTGCCACGGCGCCACATAATATAAAAACCAGAGTAGACATAGCAACGCACGCGGGGTACACTAGTACTTGATATAAAATGATACTTAAACGAGGGTTTTCCACCGAAATCCACCTTCATCAGCAGCTAAGTGCAAAAATGCAACTCTGCTATGGTACGTTCATAATATCAACCGAAACACCATATTTTCAAATTGGAACACTCTGTCCTAGGCACCATAAAGTCTTTTGTTTTCGCGCAGTACTTGACCCCAAATACTAGACCACAAAAGCTGCGCTACATAAGCGTAAGTAATAAAATCTGCAAATATTATTATAGAACACAAACTGCTCTTAGTAACTAAAACGCATTGAAAGTGAATGCCTGAGACCTGAGCAGGCATCAATGTGACAGCTTAACAGCAGCGTCTCAAAGTGCGACTTGACACGAGCGAGTGATAAGATTGACCCAAAAAAAAATATTATTTTTTTTCTTCTAAGAAAAAAATCATGCTTAAAAGTGAATGTCATTATAAACTTTTTATGTTTTTTTTTTATATTTTTTGTTTTACGCAACTCTCTTGAGTCGCAGTAGCAACGTATTTAGGGCTGATAAAAAATTTTCTATGGATAGAAACACCAATCCGAAAACTCAGAAAAAAGTGCAGCTGTCAATCAAAGCGCTTAGAAAACAGAAACCTCAAAGTTTTTATGTTTTTCTTCTATTTTTTTTTTTTTTTTTTTTACGTTGCGATACTTCTTCTCGGATGCGTTTATGCAAGCGCACATTTGAACTGCACATCATCGAAAAAGGGCCCCCAGCTTGGTTGCCCCACATTCGAGCTTCTGCGTCTGTGTTCGAAGAATAAAAAAAAAAAAAAAAAAGTAGAAAAAAATAACGCTTTTGTTTACATGTGTCTTGTTTGTAAACAAAGAAAAATTATATATAATTTTTTCGAATCATTTTCAATACCATAAAAGATGTATGGATGCATAGACAGACGGACGGATGGACGGACGGACAGACGGACAGACGGACAACGACATGTTGCATTCTAATGGGGCACGATCTTCAACCGCACAACAGACACACTCCACTCCACTCCACTCCACTTGCCTTAAAAGAAATCTTGTACAATATTATATTGTAGTATGATGTTGATGCCTGATGATCATGTTCATTAGTTAATGATCAGTCGCTGACTGCTGCTACAGAGTTTTACATATTGTTGTCAGTTGAGTATTATTGGATTTTTATAGCTTATTGTGCGTTTTTTGTTGTTTTTGTTGTTGTGCTTTTCATAATTTATTGCGTTTTATTGTTTGAAATTAAAATGTTGCATTTAGCGAAACAATTTTTAAAGTATTGTCGGAAAGTTTTAGTAAGAATTAAATAGGAGTAAAAATTATCGATGTTTTCACTACGCGCAGTAAATCTTTGCAGTAAGTTGTTGCGCAATAGCGTTTTCACTGCAACAAATGCGCAGTTATGGCAGTACAGCTGTTCGAGGGTCAGAATATTTGGTAGAGATTTAAAATTTGTTTAATTTATAACAAAATTATACAGAGCAAGGCAATAATCGAGAAATTGTAACGACTTGTAGTTCAACTTCCTCATCATCTTATATTCCGGAGCTGAACATACAATATATAAAAGTTACCAAGACACGCCCACTGAAAGATGTTGGTCCATACCAGTACGACGTTTACTTGTTGGTTTTTTGTATGAAAAACTATTTATTACAACGCTATTAATGGCTGAGTGACCGTAAAAAAATCGTTATCAGCAAAAGCGATAGTAAAGAAAGAAAGGAAAAGCAAGGGAGCAGCAGACCAAATAACAAACAACAACCTTTGTATTTTTTTTAGACATTGAATTGTATTCCAACAACGCACTAATGCTAGTGTAAATAGGCATATGTGTTCATCACATATCACTTTCTGTGTGTCTTTTATTTCATAACCTTATACAGTAAGCTGCAAAGAAAGTTAAAGGACCGATCAGCAGGTGATACTGTTATGTTTTATATTTCTATCTCTTTTGTTGATGTAGTTGCTGTTGCTTGCTTGCATACAAAAAAAAACAGCAGGGGACTGACGTTAAATAAGCAACAATATATAAAATTACTCCGTTATTTTCTTTGTGTCTTATGTGTGTATAGAAGACTTGCCTACATAATGCAGTTGCAAGTTGAAGCTTTGAGATAGTATTAGGCAGTAACGGTGTTTTAATATTAGTTTGCGATATGTATCTACAATTAGCATTCGGAGCAGGTAAAGGTATTATACTCGTAGACTAGCAGGTTATGCAAATATACAAAATAATTTGTCTACAATTCCATACGCAGTGAGATAGACCAGTTATGTACTTAGAATACGTTAGACGGAACGCAGCTCCTACTTCCGTTCAATTCTTACTGAAACCAAATCCATAAATCCACCACTGTATATAACAATTTACCAATAATGAGCTACATGATTATGCTTCGATCAATAATATTTGATTAAAGATAATTTTTTATTAAGCACCTACCACATATTAAGCCATTTAATATAACCTCAAGCTCACCTTACAATCCATGGTATATTTCCTATGAAATTATATACACATTAGAGCAATATCTCAGCAAAGCCAATTTTAAATCCAACTCTAATCCAAATATACAGCTTAGATTGTAATAAATTCGAAAATTGAATGGCGCGCGCTAAAAATGCCAATGGGTAGAAAAAACCAAAAACCAAAAAAAAAACACTATAAAAATTTACATAACAATATAATTAAAGTGCACAATTACAGTCAGAGCAACAATATATGTGTGTATATAGAAAAAAATCAAATTCAAAGGAGCTGCGAAAAGTTAAAGCGCAAACTTAAATCATAGACTCCAAAAACTGGCGCCCGAAGTCAATATGAGCAACAGATACAAGATACTCAACTGCAACAAGTGGTTTAGTGGCTTATTACAGCCAAGCAATCTATAATTAAATGTATTGTATGTATATACAGTAGACAACAAGTGGACTAAGCCGAAAATCAGGTGCACACTGAAATCATTGGGGACTATGATTAAATTTTGAGCAGACGAAGTAACATTTTCTTTAATTTATTGTAGATGTATGATGAAATGCGCATACGCATTGTCTTTATGAAGTCAAAAACTGAGAAAAAAACATCGAGCTGAAAACTTGCAGCAGATACTTTTTGCCGCCGTGCAGTCTAAGCGTTTTGCAAGTCGACGAAAAAGGCAGTCACTAGTCTTTAGAGCAGACTAGAAGTCGCAGATCAGGCCAGTAAGTCAAATAGGCGGGTAGGCAGACCAGACCAGACCAGACTAGACAGAGTCGGTCATTCAGCCTGTTGCTAGTGTTGCAATTGTACGCTATACAAGGATCGTTCGGAACAGTCTAAGAGTCTAAGTTGGCGTTGCCCGATTGCCATAATTGGAAGCAGCCAAGTGGAACTTGCTGCTGTAAGTTGGTTGGCAAAATATCTAACCTAAAAGCGAAACGACATACAAAATGCTAGACAAATTGTTTGTATAGAGCCAAGTGTGATAAAGATGCTTTTGACGTTGATAGACGACTGTGCAGCATAGGCCACAAAAGAGCAGTCAATGCTACCGAAGTCATCGTTCAAAACCACATTCTGGCAAGTGTTAAATAGTACACTTGAACATAAGTTCTACACTACACCAATGTGTAAATAGCTGAAAGAACACTTTTACTTTTCGTTATAGAATGTGGCGACAAACCATTTTCGAAACTAGCTACAAATGTAACAAGTTATCGACTTGTGCCTGTCTGTCTGAATGGCTGTCTAAAAGACCAGCATCCAGAGGCATTTTATGGTCTTCCTGTCATATTTTTATCCATATTTAGTGGTTGTTTATTAATTCTATGTCCATTTTTGTTTAGATCCAGATCCTTGTTTACTGCAGCAATTGACACCTTGCTGTTAATGGGTTTCGAAGTCTGTCCTGTCCTGTCCTGTCGTTCGTTTCTTGTAGACTAACAATCACTTGTTAATGTTTTGTACGACGTAGTAGCATTTGTACGTTAATGCCTAAATCATGTCTGCAAAATTCTTTTGCAGTTAAATGTTTAAATAAAGTTAAGAGTAGCTGCTGTTTTTTCTTCTTTTTTGTCGTACAAATATGGCAAAGCAATTAAGTTTTCAGCCTACACTGACTGACAAAATAAGTAGGTACCTACTTTTGCTAAGTGTTATGAGCTCCTTAAAAGGTTAATTAAAATTTGTTGCATATTGGTTATTATATTTGAGTATCTGAATAATGAATATACGGATATATGTATGTGACACAAAAACGTTTGCGTAATGAAATTAATTTAAATAAATTTTTAGTATGACTTTCTGTAAATGGTATATGTTAAAGTAATCTCAGAGATATAATTTATTTAAAAAGGAGAGGTCTTAAGGACGCAAGTTGTTATTATAAACCAAATAGATGAACAATGATTAATTGAAAGATTCAATGGCTCTTCCTTTTTTATACTCTAACACATAGCGTGAAATGAATGTCGGCATGTCTGCGAGTACTGTAGACTATCTTCCAATACAAAATCTTGCAAGTGATTGTGAATATCTTCACTTGCCATCTCAGCTTCTTTTACGATATATTGAAACCCAGTGAAAATTTAACTTTATATTTCAGGTGGAACCTAGTGCATGCATGAACTCTTTTATTCATTTGGCTTCTAAAAAGCAGCAGTCCAGCAATTTGATTTCTGTGGTTGATTTGGCATTAGTTTTGTTGGGTAGAAAAAATAAAATCCTCCAACTTCATTTTACATACATACATGTAGCTACTTGAACCTTTACTACCCCAATGTGGTTAAAAACGGTTAAAGATAGTGCTCAAAGTTTAATAACCTTCAAAATCACTTAAATTTCTACTACTTCATTGCATACAATCATAGTTATTTATTTTACTTTGACCGTTGGTCTCACTCACTCTCTTTCGAACTTCATTTTGCCCCCAAATAAAACCCAAAGAAATCTGAGCACTTTGCAGCGCTCCACAAAAAAAAAAAAAAAAAAAAACACACATATTAATTTTCGCGGCACTCCTACACAAATATATAATCACGAAACTAAAAACAAAAAAAAAAAAAACAAAAGATATATACGAAACCCTATCAAATTACCATAGCCCATTATCAACTCAAGCAAATGTTCCATTCGCTCGACTGTTTGTTCTAACATGTAAAAAATAAATAGCAGACCTTTAAAAATAGAAACGTCAACCCTCTGCAGATCTACAAAGATCTCTAACACTAGCACTAGCCTCAAGACAAACATTGCACGTTGTGATAGATCACCCCAAAGACAAATACAGACAGGTGAAACTTGTCAGGTTCGTCAGTCAGTCCGTCAGTGTCAGTGGTTAGTTGGAAAGGCCAGGGCAGGAGCAAAATACGTTGAACTCGTGTATATTACCCGTACAATAAAAAAAAAGAAAAAAAAAAAAGAAAAGGGAAAGGGTCCAGCTACAAAAACAAATACAGAGACTAGACGACTTGTTTTACTTGAGTTGATGTCTTTTTTTTTCTTTTTTTCTTTTAGTTTATTTTTTTGCTATGTAGGAAATTCTCAAATAGTAGTGGAAAAGTGTGCGGCTAAAAAACAAGACGCAGAACCAAATGTGTACCTCTGCCTTAAGTGCTTATCGCATTGGAAAAACAAAGACGAACATTTTAAGGGATAACACATTGAACCCAAAACTCTGAACTGAACTGAACTGAAGACACACTTGCAGAGTGTGCATGGCACAAGTGTGACGAGCTGAGCTAAGTTTGGGATGAGGTGAGCCAAATCGAACCAAACTCAGTTGGCAGACTGGCTCCTTTCTTTCCTTAAAGTAATTATTATGGCTCTTGGATAGCCCTTCGGGACAAATGACGATGATGATGATGACGACGACGACTAAGACGATGATGTTGAAAACGTTGTAGACAGCGACAATAAATGTGATCAGCAGCTACATACACAGCTACAGATACAAATGCTCAGCTACATTTACAGATACATACATCCTATGCCTACATAAAATAGGGTGTTGCTCGCATTTTCATTGTTCCCTGTACGACTACTACTACAGCTACTTGATACTAGCACTTCACCACACTTTACCTACTATACTCAATCTCAATCTCAGTGCTATAGGCGCGCAATATAATTTTATGTAAATTTTTTTTTTTTTTATTTTACGCCTGAGCTTGAATCAACAAGAACGTTGTTTTCATTTTCGTTGCAATGAACCTGATTTTAATTGTTTGTCTGCGTCTTCCTTAGGCTTGATAATGGTCGTAATACTTACTTACAGACAGTCTATAGTCTGTCACAGACAGCTCGTTTATCACTTAAGATAGCATATGGAAATGAAATGAAACTGATCGTCTTTATATGCACGCGCATTCGATTGTCACCTTAGTTTTTAGCTTGATGTTTTTAATGTGCATATCCATAAAAGATATTACAATGTACTCTAGCAGCTTATATATATATTTTTATGAGGCTTCTGTCGCATCGATTATTAATATGTTGTATACAGTGGTTCTTTGTGTAAAATTTGTTTACGTTTAATTTGATTTATTTATATTAAAGTTTTACTTTTCTTCGTTTATAATAAACTTGTAAATCATACAATCCAGTGCTGAATTGTGCATAGTTTCGTTACAGTACTGAGAAAATAAATTAAAAAAAAAGATTTAATGAAATATAAACTGTCTGTGAATTATAAGCTGCTACGAGTTTAAAATTTAATATGTGTATGTCTTTGCACATACAATATCAAATGTAAACTGTTAAAAATTCAAATATCTCACTAGCTATAAAAAATAACCCAGTAAATATATATTTATTTATTAGTACCATGCAGAGGCTGATTTTCCAACATGAACGCAGCAGAAATCTTCTTTCTTTCCTTGTATGTATAAAGAACAGCAACGTTTGTGACGGCAACAAAGACTTCAACAACTAACTTGAAGTGAAACAGTTTAAGAAAAAAAGGCATTTTGGCAGACAGGTACCTTAGAGACCTTATAAACTACTTAAAGAGAGAGAGAGAGAGAGAACGAATCCACCAACCAATCATTCAAGATACACAATGAAGAAGAAATGCTCAAATCAACTCGAAACTGAATTTGATTGCACGAGTCAGTCGTACGTACGTCTGTCTAACTGTCTGTCCCTCTGTCGGACAGTACCAGCACCAGGGCGTCAGTTTGAAACTAAACTGAAACTCAATTTGAAAATCGACAAAACGTGCAACTCACATGTCATGCACGCTTACAATGATGAAGACGACGTTGACATTTGATGCAGCAGCAGCAGAAGTAGAAGGTGACAGTGCAATGGACGGACGGACGGACAGACGAGCGTAGGGATTGTACTGCCTTAGGGCACCTTATTACTTTTAGGGTTTCGTATATCGATAGTCAGTGTTTTAGGGGAAGTAGCAAATACATGTAGGGGTAAGCAAAAGTGTTTCGAAAAATATGGAAATAAAAAAAGAGCAGCAGAGTTGCCAGATAGATATTTTGTGTAGTAGTAAATTACATGATGGATTGAATACAAGATTTATGCAAAAAGTGTGCAACTTTTCACTCTGCGTATGTCGCCATTAAGCTTTCTGTTTATCTTCTCCAAAAAAAAACCCATTTGTTTTGCCTAAATTTTTTCTTTATAAGCGTTGAATTGGAATTGGACGATCGTAACGTCACAATCGTCTATTCTCAGTGAGAGAATGTTAAGAGAACATGTTTGACAATTTATGGGTCTGTCTCACTTTCGAGCCAACTCCAAGTTAACTTGTGAGTCAGCTGAAATAGTAGATAGTAGTAGTAGTAGATCAAAAGCAGTGAAGTACTATTCTCTGTTCTACTATAAACTGTTTGTGAACTATAAACCTTGATTGCATTGAATTTTAAATTTTATTTGTGAATGATTGAATCTGGCAATATTGTCAAAGTTTCATAATGACAACTGCATGGTACTTACTGTTGACGAACACTTCAAAACAGTTGAACGGACAAGTTTTAAAAGAACTAAATTCTGCAGTAGATTCTTAAAGCTTTGTTTAAACACATGATCGTTCAGTGAATGGGACAGACAGATTGATGAACAGACAACTGGGCACAGATGATGTTTGGTTTAAATGCAATACGAGACACAAGACACACTTTGGTAGTCCAAATAACAAAGCAAGAAAAAGAAAAAATGAACGGGCGAGAAGCACACTAAACTTTATTGGAAATTACACTTATTAAATTATGGGGACATTTTTGGAAAGCAACTTGCATATTCTTCGCGCAAAACTGACGCAGGCGATCCGAAAGAGTTAGTTTGCGCGATATCGTAAGCGAATTTTATGCACAAAGAGCGACAATAAGGATCAGTTCGATCAACTAACAAGGAATAGCGTTTGAGTTTTCCTTTCTGTTCTGCATACATATTTCGAATATACTATTTTAATGTATTACGGTCACTTAAAAATCTACTCAACTAATAGAATAGTTAGCTTAAAAATTTAAATTGTCCCGTTGGAATCACCATATTTTAAAAACTAACAATGCTAACCTCAGAAAACAAAAATAAAAAATGAAGAAGCTGATAAACCGAAATATTAAATCACAACAAAGGCTCAACACAATTCTTACTTAACAACTGAGTTGAGTTCGAGCTCGAGACGGTCGGTCGGTCGGTCGAGTGCAGTTGGGCAAGTTGTGGGTACACAAAGACAAGGGACGGACATTAACTGGACAGACTTTGAATGGTTGGATGGATGGACGCATCTTGTTCTGGGTCTTTTTTTTTTTTTTGGTTTGCTGGAAGGTTTTGGTGTATTGCGTCGTAAAAGATTTATTCAATTTGTGCGTGTATTTCTGCCTGTGTGTATATATCTTAATGTCTATATGTCCGACTGTCTGCTTGTATTGTGGGTTTTTGATTATATATGCATTTGTCCATTCGTATGTCTGTCTGTCTGTCTGTCGGTCTGTCTGTCAGTTTAAGGGTAACTCAAATTGAACACCTGTATAACTTTTGTCTGTATTAGAATGATGTGCAGCTATCTTTTGGTTTTATAAACGTGTTTGTGCATGTATTGAAGCAAAACAATCGGAGGAAACAATTGAATTGCAAACTATTTATTTAGTAACTGAGATTTTTAAAGATTGTAAATTGCTAATGGAAGAAGAGAGGGAGAGAGAGAGAGCAACTAACTACAGCATTTGTTTCACATAAATAATTGTTAAATCTACAATATTCAGCAGGTAGCACTTTAGCTTTCAAAATCCGACAAGAATATCATAATTCAAAGCAAGAAAGATGCATAACAAATATAAAAACTTGCAATCATAAAAAAGTGATCTTGAAGCTGAAAAAAGGACTGACTACAGACTGAGATACAATCGTTCATCGTTTAAAAAGCTATGTCAAACTATACGACATGTTATTACACTGCAGTCATGTTACAAAGTATATAAGATAATTAAAAGAAGTGTGCAACTTTTTAGCTCTCTCAGCACATCTACATATGTTAAATTGGCACTTAAATGGTAAATAAGAAAACTGAACGTGCAACGATATGCTTTTACGCTCTGTTTTGAGCGTCTCCTCGAATAACGGAGCTTCGAATTATGTTATACTGTATTCATTGTATCATGTGGGTAACCTTTTTCCTTCTCTTCAACAAAAATAAACCTTTTGCGTATTATATATAGTGAATTTTAAATTTTCTAGCATTTCGTTCATATGGGAGTGATCTAGTAAGGCTTTATTGCTTCTTCCGTTTATTTATGCATGTGTATAGGGTATATTAAACCACATAAACTTGTACTCATCATATTTTCAAACAAGTAGCACATAAATTCGTTACATATGCGCGGCAGCATATACCGCGGTTGCTACTGGTTTTTAGCATTGCCTTTTAGGAGCAAGTTTTTTTCTCCACTGTTGTTTTTTCTTCACTGGGAGCATGTTCAGCATTCAACTATAGAAACCTTAAGTTGCAGCTCGGTCGAATTGTGGCAAGTTCAGGTAAAGAATTTGAACTTGCAGTTTTTACAAAATGAAAAATGAAGTTGAATCACGGAGGCAGAAGCGGCTAAATCGATGCATATGTGGTGACTTGCAAATTTAACCGCAGTGAACATTTTTGCATTAAAATTTAAATTAACTTCTTCTCTTTACAAATTAGACGCAGGTCTACATGATATTTAAATAGTCGAGCACCACTGACCTTTTCTTTATGCACTGTTCAAAAGCCTGATCGATCTAAACAGAGATACATCATTGCTGCGTTTGTGGATAACTTTATTGGAAGCTCCATAAGTTCACTGAGTATTGTTGGAATACAAATTAGCATCTTCAATGTGTCATTTTCTAAGAAATTCAGTCTGAGACATAATTGTCTCTTTCCACACCATTATAGTCAATCATCGACAATATCATTATCGTCAATCAAATAATAATACAAGTGGCGTCGTTATGTAAACACATAAATAAAACCAACAACAACAGCGAATTAAGATAAAAAAACCCGTGTTCAACCTACAAGCTCATTTATTCAATTCGCTCGAAAATCACATCAAATCTATTGTTGCTCTTTTTATTGACGATGACCGTACGAATGTTGATGTTTCGCTATCACAAATGAGAAATTTTGGGGTGTTCAACCTACAAACATGCATGTTCAACCTAAAAACCTCTTCTCTAGAGGCCAAGTCTGTTTTAGTTGGCCCTTATAAATGTACCTTCTCCAATTGAAAAACATCTATAATTAAGGAAAATGTCCAAATTTCTTTAAAGAGAAAAAAAATTCAATATATGACCCCAAACTATAATAATAACAGTTGTATGCTACTAAAAAGCGTTAAAAACTTTAAGCGTTTCTGAAAGCGCGCTTCCATTTTGATTTTAATGCATACTAAATCAATTTGTGGTGTAACTCTGCTGCTATCTATGTATGTATGTATGTATGTATGTATGTATGTATGTATGTATGTATGTATGTATATAAATATATCAAATATAAAGGTTTCTACTTAATTAGTGACTTTCTAATTGATCCCATTGAACGCTAAATAAGCGATTAATACTAAACTTTTTCACGGAACTGAGACTAATCAATTCCAAAAAAAAAAAAATAAGAGCATAAAAATTACAATAAATTTTCTAATGTAATTTTATACTAGTAAAAGAAATTAAAGCACATTATCTCATTTGAGTTAAATAATTTTGTTCTGGTCAAAATCTATTAAATTTGATTGCAGTCAAGTTGAGTAAAGAACCGAAAAGTGTACAAAAGAAGACGATCCAGAACAAGTTTCGCACAAACAAATGCAACCAATTTGAGTGAACACATTAGTAATGGACGAAACAAGAGCAGATCAGATGAGAGGCACGAGCGAGTGTTCATAAAACAAAAAAGAAAAATATAAAGATGGACGGACAGACTATAGGAGTATATGCAATAAGGAAGAAGTCACCAGCTGGAGCAGAATACTGAAACGAACCGTCCATGCAACCAAATCATACCAAAACCAAGAACAAATACTCCAAACCCTAACCAATGTAATTTGATACCGAAAACCATTACAAAGTCGTTGAGCGAGAGACAACCACGGCAAACAGATACTCGTAGAGAATGTAGGCAGGAGGAGAACCACTTTGTGGCAGCAGAACGACGATGACGACGGCGACGACGAAGACTTCGTCGACTAATTGCCATCAATTTTTTGCATAAATCTTACGTATTATGCATGCAACAAGCAGCCGAGTCGAAGTAGAAGCAGCAAACAGCATTTGCTGCAAGAACTGCATTGCGCATGCGACGCCGCATTTGGCGACGTGCAGCAAGCACATGCAGCAACATGCAACATGGCACAATGCCATGCCAGGCTACTGCCAGCCAATCCCCGCTAACTTCGGGATTGCCCGTGCAACAGCAACATGCACCAGAAGCAGAAATTGCAGATGAAGCAAAGGAACAACAACACGACGACGCATGCTGTAAGTTGCATGCAAGGTTGGACTTAAAAGTTTTAAGTTTTTATTAAAAAAAAAGAAGAAAAATCGTGTTATCTTTTCGTATGTAAAAATGTTGACCAAATTTTCTCCGTCGCACCAGATTCGCTGAGGACCTGTTAAATGAAGTCAACGACGAACCAGATTTGCTCAAATGGGTCATAACTGTTGACGAAACATGTGTATATGGTTATGACGTGGAAACCAAAGCCCCATCATTCCAATGAAAGCGGACAGAAGAGTCAAAAAGCGCATATCAGAAGTGCTTCGAGGATTGATTGAGAAATGCGCTGGCACAAGTATATGAGGGGGATTGGTTTGAAGGTGACAAAATAAATATATATTTTTCGAGAAAAATAAAAATTCCTCTTTCTTTTTTAAATTTAGTTGCTTGTACGCCTTAAAAGCAGTTTAAGTGCTACCCAAATTTTTTTATGTAGGCTTCTTTAATTTTCGTTATGCATTACAAAATGTTTGGAATGTACAAAATATTTTACACAATTATCCTTTTTTTACACCAGCTCTTGGGCGAGGCTCGACTGCTAGGGAACCACCAAGTAATGCAATGGCAACTATTAAAAAAATTATATTATTATTTTAAAATTTGAAAACCATATTTTATCAAACTTACCAAAAATAGCAAGAATATACTTCATTGTGATTTATTTCACGAAACTTCAGAAATTACTTTGAAAAGTTTTCAAATGTTTGCTTTTTATATAGAGGTTTTCCACGTGTTCCGTTTCACAACAATGTGTGAAATTAAATTAAGTACTAATCTAATTTATTATTTAAATTGCTAAAATATGGTTTTTTTATGGTTTAATATAATTAGTTAATTATAATAATTAGTTGGAATTTCATTTTAAATTAGCAATTCGTTTTCGTCATAACCATATGTTTTTGTTGCTCTTTTGCTTTTTATACTTACACATGCTGTCGATGGTGACGTCGCTAATGAGCCATTAGGCTGCTGACCAATGGAATACGTGTTATTTAAATATTTCTCTTATTAACAACTGCGTTGTCGTTGCAAACCTAAATTTATTAGTTTAATATCAACCTTTTAATGAAACTCCGATACTTTTCAATCAAACCTTCTAAGAAAAAAACGCTGGGTGGATATACAGCGCCGTCACTTTGTGGCAACCAATCAAAAGGTTCTTCAACCCTAACTTTTGCCAGCTTCGGATGCGCTGCAGCCGCAGCCTGGCTGACTGAGTGCCTTCCTGATCGACTGACTGGGATGTCCATGGAGGAGTGTTCTTGTGGTTTGTTTCAAAAGCTTGTTCGCTACTTTCGGGCGCAGAAGATGGGATCTTCAATTGTTGTTGTTATTGTTGCTGCTGCTGCTGTTGCTGCAGTTAAGCATTGCTAAAGTGGCACGATCATCAACATCATTATCATGCATGTTCAAATCGCAGTAAAAGCGAATTGGTTGTAGCAAGGGGTGTGGAGTAGGGGGGGGGGCGGACAGCAAATATCGTATGAAACGCTTTAAGTCGTCTTCTTCTGCTGCTGCAAAAGAAGTACACGATCATGCATATACAACTCTGTCTGTCTGTCCGTCTGTTCTATGCGCTCGTAAAAACAACCACGATTTGAAAATTGCGTATGGATTCAAAGCCGAGTTCATTATTATGTTCTTAGCAGTGGGTTAGGCACCATGGAGTAAATCGAAGTATATGAGTACATATTAATAAAGGAAGAAGTTCTAGCTTAATAATCTAGCTTAACCTAGGGACTTCTATGAGAGTTTTGTATTAGAGAGTACTAATTAAATATAATTTAAAAAATTTTGAACGCGCGGAGAAGAGACATGTCAATCATTCTGCCATTCAATAATGCTCTCAGGTGAACTAAGAGTGTTTTTCGTAAGATTCGAAGGCTCACTTCTAGTTGAGAAATAGGTTTTAACCTCGGAAAAACTAGCAAAACATCATTTTTACATCAGAATCAGAATTATTGTGACCTACAGCGTCAGGTTTTTTTCCTACCAAAATCCGAATATTCAAGAACACAAAATTGTGTGCTTTGTAAAATCTCAAACTGTAACATTTATTTACAATATTTAGATAGTACGTGAGTTTATGGCACTGATTGAAAGGATCTCGCTTGGAAAATTAAGAATATGTAACCACAGTTCGTAGGCGACAACAACTGCTTCGTTTCATACACGAATACAATGTCGAGTCGAGACGACAACGCAGTTGTTAATAATGACTTTCTCGTAGTTGTTATGTAGTAATGATGATGTTGTTGTTGTTGTTGTTAATAATGATGATCACGTTTGTGATATCATGCAGGATAAGTTCAATGACTTTTCGCATAGAGAAGAAGAGCAGTTCAGTTGTTTTTGTGGGCTCGATTTACTACAACAACAACAATTTTACTACGACTACTATTTGTTCTTAATGCTGCTGATGTTGTTGTTGTTGCACACTTTCCACTTTATTTTTCTACAAGTAAAAGCCCGCGACTTAAGACGCGTAGAGTTAGAAATTATAGAATTAATTGAAAATGTTTTGTAACTTTTCCTATCAGAAGTAAGCATATTTTTTTATTATTTTAATTATTTTTTATATATAAAAATTTTTTTGTGTGAAGAATAACAAAAAAAAAGCAAATTATTCATCACACAAAATTTTTTTTGAACACAAATATTTTTTCACCACATTTTTTTTCACCACATATTTTTTCACCACATTGGCAGACAACAATGCAAGACAATCACAGTCATTTTTTTTCCTGAACAGTGGAATTTTGTTTTGTTATTTTTTTTTCCTTTCAACATAACAAAACTATTTATATTAAAAAGAAAAACATTTTCTTCATAAAAAAATCAATTCTTCAAGATTTTTAACTGCAGCTTTTAAATAGATTTTAGTTCTAGCCTAAGCCAGTCAATCAGGACAACTGTTTTTCTTCATTTTTATGTATTGTAATAGAACCACGGATGACTTCTCTTCTTTTTCTTCTTCTTATTGCAGTGTATATGTGTACGTGTATATTCTGCTACGTCGTGTTTCTTATAGGTACTATTTGCTAGGATTAAAGATATTATGGAACCACAATGTGCACTAAACGTAAAGTAAAAAGGAGCCAAGTTAACGAAAAACCAAGCTCAAACTCAGAAGAAGGTAAATACGACTTCATTGGAGAGCGAGTTGAAAAGTGAGGTAAGTGTGTCTATATTATATGTGTGGGGAAAATTAAATATCTGTGCAGCAAAATCAAAACAACAACAACAACTGGATCATTGTAACTACATATGTAGGTAGACAGATAGATAGATGGCGCGCAAAAGGGCGCATAAAATGGAGCATTAAAGGGGAAAGAAACTTGAAAATTGTTGCCACAAAAAAGTTAATATTTGTTGAATATATTTGATATGGTTCTCTGGATTGTATAAAAGTTTCTTTACAGAGTACCTAATTCATTTTTAAACTATAAACTTCAAAACTTCTGCACATCCGATTCTCAATTCATCGAAAAAAGAACTCTCAGCCATAGATTATTTTTATGCCCTAGTGTTATTTTTAACGAATTTCAATAATTTTTGTCAACTTTCTGTGGTTTTGGAACGATTTATTTTTCTTTTTTTTTTTGTAAATTGTGCTCCACCGAACCCATGTTCTGTATTGGTTTGCTGATGAGCTTACAATTTCGGGAAGATGTAGTTAGGTGATTTTGCAAATCGTAGTCGCCAGCAACCATGCAACCATTTTGTCAAAATAAAGACAATAAAATATGGGAGTGATACTACCTACAGTAAAAATTGACCAAATCTATTGAAATCTGTGTAGTTTGTAGTTCGCATTGTGCAAACTCTCTTTTGTTATGTATTTCAGCTCATAATATTCAAGTTCTTCAAGCGATTTTAAGAAACAATCGTTTTTTAGAGTACTTCAGCGGTGGTCACGAAATTTTGAATCGGGAGCAGTACAACAACATCTACAATAAACAGAGTTTTTGCAGTCATAAATCTAAGCAACACTTTTATGATTCTATGCGTCGCGAAGAAAATCGAGCCTTCACTGTATTGTTGTTGTTTGGTTTATTAAAGTAAAAAAAATTCAACACTGAAAAAAATTATTGAAACCATTTAAATTCAATCACTTAGTAAAAATCGTAATACATCAAAACCTACTTCGCTTTCTTACTCAGTGTACAAGACGCGGCAGAAGTCATAAAATATAGCCAAATGAACACTTTTATGACGGTCCGCAAAATCGTGTGTGGTTGTCCGAAAGTTGTTATTGTTGTGTCGTCGAACATCCCAAGCATGCAAAAGTAACGGTTTGAGCACTCAGAGCAACGAGAGCAAAGCCTTGCCCACCGCTGGTGTACTTTATTGTCTTTATTGATCGCTCCCAACTTGAGATATAGTGGCTCTATGTTTTAAAAACTTACCCATTCAAAGATTCTTAAACTGTTAGTGTTATTTATAAAATCTTGAGCCGCAAAGATTACTTCTAGACCAGCAACTGATTAATCTCGTCAAATTTGTTTTTTTTCTCCATATTCTTCAATTTAAAGAACAGTTTTCGATAAAAAGAAAAAAAAAATTTAATTTCATAATGAAACTAATCCCAAAAATGCACAAGGCAACACTAATTCACTCTTACAAAAATAGTGTTGCCATCGTGTAATTCTCTTTAATATACTAAAAATTCAGTTCGGTAAAACTCTCTTAAATGCGCATACACTCTTTTATCCAACTCTTAAAACCATTTTCCCAGTTTTTCGCTTTGAGATTTCTCATTTCCACTTGTTCTTTTCCATTTTTTATTTGTTGTTTTTTGAGATCGATGGATCGTTTTTTATTTGATTTTTTCCATGCTCATTTCTTGTTTCTCCGGTTTTGGTTTTGTTTTGTTCGTGTCTTTCTTCAACAGCCGTTTACATCGTTGTACGTGTTGTCTCTTTCCCGCTGCACTATCTCTCTCGCTCTTTGTGGGTACAGTAGTCTCCCGCCAAAATTTAATGCTGCTTCTTTGGAGAAAAAAAAAAAAATTCAACTGAAATGAAATATGGAGGAAGTTTGGTTTGGATTGTATCTTAACGTAGTAGATTTGAACTTTTACGTTTTTGTTTTGATTTGAAATTTCTTACTACTGCTGTACGGTACAAGAATATGCTGTATGTAACAGCAACAGCAACAGCAACAACAACTTGTTTGTGGCGTTGAAGTTGTTAAATTTTAAAGCGTTTCAATTCAAACTGCAGCGTGTTAATTTTCAATTTGAATTTGATTTTATCAACTGAAATGTAGCAACGTGGAGGGATTCAATTCAATTGATTCAAATCGATCGATCATATTTTTATATATCGTGTATATTTATGTATCTACAATATTTATGACACTTGCCCATTGTTGTGTTATGGAAATAAGATATTTTTCAATTGGATTGTCTACTTAATTTATATAATTTGTAAGATATTTAGCCAGAATACATAATTTTCGGTTAGGCCATTTGAAACTTTGGCATGTTTTTCTTATTTTTTTAAATATTATTTTGAACATTTTTATATCCTGCTCTGTAAGGCCAACGGTATACTAAAATGTGCCTTCGTGGCAGATCCCATAAAGTATTAAAAGTCGATAAAAGTCCGTTTGTCTTTCGTATGCTATGAAAGACTATAAAAGATATTGCCGCCAAAGTTAAATTTTTCAACATGTCTGATAATTATGACAAAAGAAAAATATTTAAAAAAAATGTCAATTATTATTGACATTTACTTCAAAAATTTTGAAACTGTTTACGAAATTTTTTTAAATTTCATTTTGACCATCCACGGCTTAGACGTAACCATCAATACAGTTATACAGTGTAGTATTGCCATCAGATATACACGTGCATGTTCAATTTCAGTTTAAATCAATCAGTAGAAGTGGGTTATAATTGACTTCTAAGATTTAAACCGAATAGACAGACGGACATAAATGCTAATTAATAAAAACGTTTTAAGAACAAAGCTGCTTAAAGCATCCGTAACATTTATATCCAAAACTGTGAGCAGAATAGCGAAAAGACTTTAAAAGAAATTATAAGCTTGTACATAATTTCACACAATTTGGCGGAACATAATTTATGCCCCAACTCAAATCGGCAGTGGTAGGAAAGCGAAAGATCATATTCATTCTCCTGATTGGTACATTCTAAGCAAACTGCAATACCAATTCTGCACGACATGATATGGTGAATCTATGCATCCATATCTATTGTGTAGTTTGTATCTAATATGAACTCTTTCGGCATTCCAGCTGCCTGCTGTCCGTAAAATTGGAAACTAGGTTCTTGTGCTATTGCTTAAAATCTGGGTATGGTGACTTTCTGTATGTAGAGACATTTCATTAGTGAATATGAACGTTCCACGGCTACTTGAAGTTACAGCGCTTATTAAAAAACCTAAAACTTGTTATGGAAGCTTTATATATAAAATACATATCATCTTGAATAATATTCCATTAATAATATTTAATTAAATGCACTATTTATAAGTGAAGTACAGTAAAAATAGGTCAATATGTTCTTCATTTTTTTGTTTTTTTTTTTTTTATTAAATGTCAGGCATTTCGTTAGATACTCTTAAGAAGAAGAAAAATAACAGTGGCACCAACACCAAATTACAAGAGCACGGTAGCAACAAGCCTCGTCTATGACGATGTCGACGTCGTCTTCGACAATCAGCGTCATTATCATTATGTTTATTATTATAGCCAAGACTACGACGACGATCATATAGCGCACCTCGACTGATTGTAATCAAAAGAGCGACGCTCGGACGGACGTATGGACGGACTGAAAGATACTCGTAAATAGACGTACAAGTTGCTGCATGCAACGCATATGCTGAGCTTAGCTTAGACAAAAGTGTTGCTGAAGTACACTTTAAACTGAGTAGCATAGACCCGCATTATGTAGCAGCATCAGCAGACTAAGCAGTCTCGTCTCAGCAGCCCAAAGGTTTTCCAACTTCGCACTGCAGTAGTCGACGTTGGGGATGGGTATCTTATACGTAACTATCTGTAAAACTTGATTTTTAGGATTGTTTTTTTTTTCTTTAATTTTTTTATTTTATATTTTATTTTTAATGTGCTGCTGCTTTTACTGCTGCTGCTGCATGTCGTTACTTGAACACCTGTGTTTGGTTCTTATTGCTTTTTTATATCTATAAGATACTTTTTTTGTTGTATTTTTTTTTTTATATTTCGTCTTCTACTTGAACCTCATGCAATTTAATGTCATGTGGTTGTTGTTATTGTTGAGATCTTGCAGTTGTTTTCTTGTTGTTGTTGTTGTTGATGTTGATGGTGGTGTTTTCTTACTTTTAACTATTTAAGTGCGTATCTTTTTTTTTTAAATACACTATACATGTAGTGCAGCAAATAGCATTAACTTTTGTGTGGAGGGTTTGTAACCAAATGAAGGAGTTGTATAAGCAAGTAGAGGTCGGAACTGAATGCATGTCCTAGCATGTCAACAGCTAAAAACCTATAGAAGTTGGTTAAAATAACATGTTTTGTCAATGAAGCCTTGCACAAATGCATTCGTTTCTTAAACCGAATGCATTCGTGCTAGTATAAAATATGAATGTAGCTCTTTCGTTCGCACTGATAATCTACTCCGGCCTGAGACAGATATGCGAAGTTCTTATGCGTAATTTATTACTCGTATAAGACTTTACTAGGCACCAGTGTTTTTAAGTATATTTGTAGATCTTTATTCTTGATCAAATTGGATATTTATTCGTAGAACTTAAACCAGCTTAGAACGTCTGTTCGCCCTTTTTTGGTCTATCTATCTTTTTTTTAAGCTACTAAGCTTCACTACAAACATACATATTTATCAGAAACATGCACGGAACCTACTTGTGTTACACAATTATAAACGTTCTTGAATCTTGAACTTAGTCATGGTGGTTCTGCGCGTTTTTCATCATTACTCAGCTCTAAACTTCACAAATAAACTAAATATTTTAGAAATAAGAAGATTCCAAGTTATCGCTCATCATAATATAAACTTTTTATACTAATTTCTATTTAAGCCACCATTTCATGACGTTTGTTATTATATTCGTATAGGCTATAAGTGCTTCGATTATGCCACAGTACACTTATTATTTTATGCGCGCAGTTTTAAAGTTTATGTATTTGTTTTCATGTTTCTGGCATATTTTATTGCAACTTAAATTTTTCTTTATATTAAACTAAACGGTTTAAGGTTAAGAAAGTAGGAACATTTTTTATAGCATTGCTTGAAGCATATATATGTGGAATATGTAGGAACTGCTTAATGATCTAACGCGAGTCAATAATTTATTAGCGGAAATTTGATGTGAAATCGATATCCATAACAAATTCAAATAAATTTGCCAAATTAATAAATTAATTTAGCATGAAGGATTTAATTGATATTTAATTAGTTGCTTCCTAGTACGGAAATAATTTTTGTACTTTAATTTGATTAATTATTCAGATTCGTGCGTTTTATATAAGATTTTGCTAATTTTTAATAATCAATTTAGAGCAAATTAACTTCCAATACAAAATGTTTCTGTTGAAATTTTTAAAACAGATCAAAAGTTGTGTTCAGATGTACTTCTTACGCAATTTATGGAGTTAAAAGGCAATAACACTAATAGGACTCAAACATATTTGTAGATAACTATATTAGTTTATTATTCAACTTAGATAATTTAAATCAAATTCTGATATTAATATAAAATATTGCAATATTCCACTTTGTTTCAATTATTCTAAAATAATTAAAACTTTATACAAATCCTATATTCAGTTGGAGGTTCTTGTATAGATAACTCTGCTACAAGTATAAATATGCGTAAACCAGCGAAGCTCACGCCGTATGCTCTTCACGCACATTAATTTTTGTAATGCACTTCAGCATATGCTTAGCATTAACGTACACACACAGAGCTCTTTGTATTAATAGTCTAAATTACACACACGCAGTTCTTTTAATAAACCAGCAATAATTACACAAACAATTTCTTGTTCTTCGTTGTGTTGCAGCGTTTACGGAATATAAGATCAATATAAATTTTGAATGGATTGGTGTATGATGTTGCATTTTTATCTTTTGGGCAAGCCTAGCTCAAACATCGATTGAGATCTGTTCATTTTATAACATATTTTACATGTTTTGCAAGTTTCTACAGGTCAAAAATATTAAATCCCGCAACTTTTCCAAAAACCGAAATCATTTCAAATGCCAAACTGAAAACTGTTCAGCATTTGATTTACGACCATCCATAACAATTAACACTTTTCAATAAAAGACTAAAATTTAAAGCGTAACAAATAGACAAAAGAACCAACATAAAATCAAATTAAATTATGCTGCAAAAGCAGTCAACATGAACACAAAAAATCGTGTTAGGAAAAAAAAAATTCAATATACAACAAGTTGTACAACATCAAATCGATTTAGCTACTTCTACTACTACATACAACAGAAAAAAATGAAACAAAATCAAAGTAAATGATATCTGATGAGCATAACTAATCAAGTAGCTACGAAAAAATAAAATGTATTAACAAGAAATAAGCAGTACGAGGTTAACGCTTTAAGTTTTTTTTTGTTTTGGAAAAGCCTACCGAAACAGAAATCGGTGGTAGTTATCAAAGAACATAAATTGTGTTGAAACTCATCAATTAGTTTATAAAGTATTACCAAAAACTAGGCGCTGAAACTGTTGAATAATTTTTTATAGGATGGCAGGTCGAATTGGGAGTTAAGCATTGTTTTCTCCATTCGCAAACCATTCATCATGCTGTGAAACATGCTCAGAGTTGTATTTAAAACTAGTTTGTAGCGTAAACTCTACCAAAAAAAAGTTGGTGTTCAAAAAACATAGATAAAGTTAGACTGAAAACATGTTGTCATTTAGGCAATCTTGAACTTTTTAGGCTTCCCACTGTCGCTTGAGATGGTCTTCAATCTAATGGATAAAAATGCTTATAGGTACACATATTAAAAATTAATTTATATATGAACTTGAAAGTTCGGGAATACTTCTATTAGTTGGTTTATTACCTCATATATATACAGCGTAAAATTGTCTTCTCAGAAGCTTAAATACAAATAAATTGTACGAGTTACACTCGCATATTTGTAAATCTTCCAAGTCTTCCAATTTGACACGGTTTGTTTTATAGCTATAATTTCATTTTAAAAAATTACAATTCAAAGAAGACTCTTACTGCTTATTAGCAGCATGTTATTGATGGAATGGCTTCGTTCATCATTATCTAAGTCAAAACATCACATAAATATATAATTTAAATTTTAATCAATTTTGGCATTTGCAAGTCATAGAATAAACAGGCTACTGATTCGTTTATGCAAATCCCTTCAAACCAATCTTAGATATACAAAATCTCTTAACGCAGCTGAAACCACAAAATACGCATAGACATCAATTGACAATAAAAAATATAGGAAAAATCTCCAAATAGCCACAGCTCCAAGTGGACATCTGTAGCATGGAGGACAACTATGACGTTGCCAAGATACTCCATACGAAGTTACTACATCTCGCCTCGAGTCAAAATGCAATTAAGCATTGTGCAGCAGCTACCAGTTGCGACTGGAACTTATACTCCAAAGTTGTAAGTAAGTAGTAGCCTGCTCTATTGTTAGGCGGTGTTGAAGTTTCGAAAAACGCTGTACTGCATATAAAGTGTAGGAGCGAGCGATGAAAAAAAAAGAAAAATGAAAAAAAAATCATATACAAGTATATATTGTATAAAAAAAATATAAGAAAAAAAAAACTCGATTTCAGTTAAGACGCAGTAAAAAGTTGTAATGCAGCTCTTAAGCCAGCCAAGTCAGCTACAGTCAAATGAACGAAGAACGACAGCAACGGGCGTTTTGTGCTCAAGCTCGAGAGGAA
The DNA here is from genome assembly GCA_035044765.1 of Leucophenga montana. Taxonomy (NCBI): domain Eukaryota; kingdom Metazoa; phylum Arthropoda; class Insecta; order Diptera; family Drosophilidae; genus Leucophenga; species Leucophenga montana. The sequence goes on along the minus strand of JAWNNQ010001640.1, from coordinate 2,144,878 downwards.
GCATTGTAGAACAAGCTGTGGAGGAAGGAAAACAAAAAATCTTATAGTTTTAGCTTCGGGTGGAAGTTGTAAATACACTGTGGAAAATATTTCTCTTCTCAAGCAACGAATTAATGTAGAAGAAGAAAAGTATTTTTATTCGAAAGAAAAACATATCAATAACAAATTATCAACGATAGTAAATGTAATAAAGAAAATCGAGACCGTCATGAATCAACAGATTTTATATTCTAAACGTATAGATAATACTTTTATGAAAATATGAAGCTAATCTTACAAAAATCCATGGATTAATTAGGAAGATATAGACAATTTAGTATCAGATCCAAGCCATAAAATTATTTTATTGTTCATTTTTTTGTGTTAGAGAAACATCATCTCCATGCTTCGCTAAATAAGAATTGTGTTATAATTTGGGTTTTCGTTTAAAGAGCTTGAAGACTGGAAGTTGCGCATCTTTTATCTTTGCTCTAAAGGCCTAAGCACAGTAGACTGTGAATTGCGTAGTTCGTGCGAATAAAAGAAGATGAAGGTAATTATATGAATATGTCTTTCTTATGGTTGCGTTTTTATTTTGCATTTCGTTTCATGAAGTCTGTATGAACTCTGAAATCTCCGAAGTTGTAAGTGATGGAGACTTGAAATTAGACTCTCCTAATTCCTCTTCAGATAAGTTGTATAAAACGAGCATGCGTACTCTACTATAACCACTCTGCTTCTTATTGTTGAGTTTTTATATGAAAATTGTTTTGTTTGTGGTGTATCTCCATAGGTCCAGTTCGAACCACTACAGCATATAGCTTCCATACATATCTATGACCCAAATAAAGACACTTAGACATGGTACAGCGTACGAGTATCTCGAAGTCAAGCACTTTTGAAAATTTTAAAGCTTATTTAACTTCAAATTTTACACCATGATTTCTCACAGTGTGACAAGAACACAAACGGAAAAGGTTCTAAAGCTACTGCAACGCCAACGTAACAAACCAGTTTCCTGCGTTCACGTAGTCTCTTTCACTCTGCCCTACCCCCTCCGTATGCCCCACAAACGCCCACTGCACTTTACGCCAAGCGATTTGTTGCGCATGCGCGCGGGTTCGTTTTTTATATCGTAGTGTATACACGTAGCTTGGGATTTACACCCTACGGCGTTGCAGCTGCGCAGATCAGTGAAGAACTGAACAGATCAGAACCAAACCAAACCAAACCAAAGTAAACTGAGTTGAGTTGAGCTAAGCTGAGCCAGACTCTAACTTGAAGTGACTTGAATCGAGCTGAAGAGTAAAGATGTGTTTTTTTTTCTTTTAGTATTTGTTGTGTTTGATGCTGTTGCTTGTTGTTATTATGACGCTCAAGTAGCTACTGTGCATTTTTTAACGATCATGCTTGATCATGCTACATTTGTTGTTGTTGCTGTTGTTGTTGGAGTTTAGCTGACTGTCTTATGGTATAGAAGTATAGCCTGCTACGCTTAATCTCAGCACAAAGCCCAAAAGCTTTTACAATGCTCACGTTTTCAGTGATCGCGTGGCGTTTTGTTTAAACGAGGGAAGTTCAAAGTAATGCTATCTGTAACTGTCTGAGCTCTCCGTCAATCATATATGTAGGTATTCTGAAGAGATCATTACTAGTTCGCTCTACTAATTATTAGAGAAAAGGATGTCTCTGAGTCGGTAAGTTCAATCGTTTAGTAGCGTTTCACAAAATTATATTGCGAAATAAGCTATCTAAGATAGAGAGGGGTTTCTCGCAATGCACTTAACTGTACTGAACTATACTTAATTGCATTTAACTGTACTGAATTGCACTGAATTGTATTTAACTGTACTGAACTGTTCTCAACTGTACTCAAATGAACTTAACTGTACTTAACCGTACTAAACAGTACTAAATAGTACTGAACTGTACTAAACTGCACTGAAGTGTACTCAAATGAATTTCATTGTACTTAACTGTACTGAGCTGTACTTAATCGAACTTGATTGTACTGAAGTGTATTCAACTGTACTGAACTGTATTTAACTGAACTAAACTGTACTCAATTGAACTTCATGGAATATAACTGTACTTATTCGAACTACTAATATTCTACTTAACTGTACTGTACCTTAACAAACTGTACTAAATAGTACTCAACTGTACTGAATTCTACTGCACTGAACTTTATTATACTGTAGATAATTGTGCTTAACTGTACTTAATTGAACTTAACTGTGCTAAACTGTACTGTACTGTGCTCTTTTTGTACTCAGTTGACTCAATTGTACTTAACTGTACTAATCTACACTAAACATTAATCTACTGAACTGTACCAAAGTTTATTAGTAGATTTGGTGTTGGTCTATGTTTCTCATGCTATAATTTTAATAGAAAAAACATCTTTCTTTCATTTAAGACTATTCAAATAACACTCGCATATAATATACAATGAGCTGTGATGGTTTGCTGCATTTTGAAGTTGGGTGTTTGGTCGTTTGTTTGCCAGCCCGCCAGCTTGTTGCATCTTTTAGCTACTGTTCGCTCGTATAGCTCATTGTCAATGTCGTCGTTGCTTTTATTTACAACTTATAAACATATATATACAATATACAATATATATATATAGCCCATGGTTTACGAGTGGGTTGCACCTTTACTTGTAAGCAGCTTTTCTTTTAATATAAAATTTTTTTTTTATTGTATCTGAAACTATTGCAATTGAGTTTCTGAAAGGGGCAAGCATTGAGAAACTCTTTGGGGCAAACTCTATTGCTTTGGCGTGATTCATTTGTCGTGCTCTTGCATTGTCAACGCCATTGTAGTTGTTGGAATTGTTGTCTTGCGATTATGCAGCTAAATGCTTTGCATCCACATGTAAATTTGTTATACTAGACCCTGAGGGTGGCTATATGTTTTCCATTTTGGCATATTACTATGTACGATTGCATAAATTTGTATAATTTTGCAGTTATTTAAACAATATTGATAGATATGTATGTATCGTACATACAAGTATATGCCAAGTTCACGCGATGAAATTGTGAAATAAATGCTATATAAGTAGCATATTGTGAGTGAAAATCTGAAAATATTAATTTTAAACAAGGAACCAAACATTCAACGAATGTTTTAACTGTCAACGCCATGAAGTATGTAATATATTTTACTTCTTTAACTTTGCAGATAGTTTTTAGAAAATGATGATGATCGCATGATTGAACATGCACAGCTTGTATATTTAGATCGTGTGAATTTCAAATGACACAAGGCACACACTAAGTTAAAAAAAAAGACTTGGACAGATAAGAAAGACAAATATGAAACTACGAAGTATTTTTTTTTTTTACTACATATATTTGAACAGCCTATCGCTCATAAGATACAAATACTTTTAGCGCTAAGCAAATAGTAAACAATATACTACGTGCATTTAGGTTCTATACTCTGTTGCACAGTAGCCGACTTATGCCAATAGCGAAGAACATTAACTTTTCTATTATTATTATCATTATCATGATTATAGTTTGTTTACACATTTATTTTTCGGGTTCTTGAACATGTGTAAACAATATATTGTAAGTATTGCCTGTGTCGTTTTTATGTGCAAGACGACTTTAAGGTGATTTTTCAACTTATTTTAAAAAGCTGCAGGATTGAGTTTGAGTTTTGGAAGAACTAAGCGTGGCTTACGTTTGCATAGTATACAATATTTATTTTAAGAGTTTATCTTTTCATTTGCTTACTGATGCATTACGGATGCCAACTAACTTCCATCACAATTATTCTTACATGTATCTCATCTGCTTCTATAAAAAAAAAACTCACTTTAATAAACTAGCAAAGTCCTTGAAATCTTGCACAGCAGCGCCGCGTAAATCGTGCTCTGTTCGTTGCCAATAATGACACGCCCTCGGGTAATGCATCAATTGAATAAGCTACTCAAATAGCATTGTGCTTAACCTATAACTGACCCTATCTAAAGTTTTAGTTAAGCTTTAGTTAGCCAGCAGCAGCACCGATCGACCGATCGATCGATTGATTGTACGATCGTTTTTTGTACATTAATTTAAATCCATGTAGTAAATATAAAACAAATATTGCTGTTTAATGGTTGCCTCCATTTTGGTTAAATTATTCTGACAATGAACTGTGTGGGATAATTTGCTTCTAGTTAATCTTGTACAGTTGTAAACGAAGTGGTTGGTGTGTATTTAAATATTTTATTAAGCTAGCTTATGTAGCATGGCAAGTGATGGGCTGGAAACTAAGGTGTATCTCCAGTTAAAGAAGTGCACAGTTTTGATTTTCTTTTTAACTTTAAGGATTTAACAGAAAACTGAACCAAAATGGTTTGAGTGAAGATACTCCCTCGCTTACAGCCTATCATAACCACTGATTATAATCATGGTACATGACATAATAATTACACTAGCCTACATGAGTTTTGCGAATAAGATTGGTCCTAGTTTTTCCGAATGGATTTTGCATGCTGAACACGGATCTGGGTTCCCATGTATACATAGGGTATACGACATATGTGCAAATGCATATAACAGCCAACGAGGTATGACAGACTTCATAAAATTTATATGTATTCTTCATTACCATCAAAATTTGAGTCAATGTGCATATCTCCGTCTGTTCATCTGTCGCACCGTCTGTGTCGAGATCTTGCACACTATTTGAACTAAACAGTTCATTTTTTTTTGATATATACACTCTCCTATTTCATCTTTAGATAAATTGATCGTGTCAACCCTACTATATGGGGTAGCTCCCATAGAAATTTGTTTTTAAATTTTTAACTTTTAATAAAAATTGTAATGTTTTTGTTGTGTTTTGTTAGTAATGTCATAATAAAATATTCTAGTTATGTTCAGATCAGACCACTATAAAATATAGCCCCAAAATATATGTCGACTGTAATGTGTTTTCTGGTTATATCTGTGTAGCCCTAAAGGAAGCATCAGACATATATATATATATTCCTGATCAGTTCGACAATGTACATCGGTCTTTTCATATTCCCCCAATCTTTCAGATACTGATTTGAAAGTCGGTACGGATATATGGTACGGTATATGGTTCAAACCCCAATTATTCGTAATTTGCTTTAATTAATTATTTTTAATTTTTAGTTATTTCATACCCAACAAAATTATACCCTGCGAGATGACAATACTTTCTTGCTCAAATTTTTGTACGAAATTTTAGTAATCGTTTAATAATTCTTAATTTTATTTCGAACTAAAAATTTTATTTCGAATAAAAAAACAAATTACTTTTCAATACTCGCAATAAAGTATCTATTTCTTCAATCAATTTGCCTATGCCATAGTACAGTACATACGAAATTTAGCAGCTCGTATGCAACTAAACATCCACATATCGTTTGGTATTGTATTGTATAATCAAATGCTAGTACATCACGCCAAACCGCCTTCTTTATTATTTTTCCATAGCCATGGCCCGCAGTCAAACCAGATTAAACCGCAGTTGCTGTCAAACTGACAGCAAAAGAACGACTTGATTGCACAGCACGCGTAGTTGTAGCTTCAAACCAAAGCAAACCAAACGAATCCAAACAAGAAGATACAAAATATATCGCAGATCACGATCCAGAGTGAGAGAGCAACTTGAACAAAAGCAAGCATACAACGTTCTAATGAACCCAAAAGATTTTACGCGCCAAAGACTTTTTTCACTACTACTGCAATATAAACAAAATAAAACTACGAATAGTGTACGAGTATCTATGTATGTATGTATCTATACTACTATGTATTACTACGACTTCTACTACGACTGCGTTTCATTTTCCGTAGCCGTTTGGCTGCAAACTGCGAAAACGCAAGTGTTCTTTGTTTCTCCGCCATAGAAACGAGTCGAAAACGAGTGTACGATCGAAGGAGTTGGTATAAAGCAATCGAGTTAGATGTGAAGTGATGTTTTAGGGGAGCAAGCAAGCAAACTAACGAATCAACGAACAAAGATGAACATGTTCTTTTTTGTTTGCATCGTCTGTTTTGATACAAGCTTCAGAATCCCACTTTGGCCACTTTCGATATAAAAATTGAAGACCTAATGAAGTAGAAATAAAGAAAGAAAAAACATTTTTTTTTTAAAGATAAGCATAAAATGAACGGCGGAAACAACGAAGTTTAAATGCGCTTTAAGCATGCAGATTTTAAATGCAACACTAGAGCATAGGCAGCTATCTAATTAGAAAGTACGGTGAGGCAGTAAACACTTACCTAGTTCAGTCATCTAAAATTTTCGATTTTTTATAAGAAGCACTATATACTCAAAGATACTTCGTACAAGAATGCTCGCTCAATAGATTTATTTGTTTTGAATTAATTGATTTTAAAAAACGTATAATCAATTTTTGCCTTGTCTTATATAATTATAAAAAATCGATTATTTCCAATTAATCGATTATATCTCACTTTTCTTTGTAATAATCGCACAGCTTTATCATCTCACTAATGTGCTTAGCATTTCAAAATACTTGAAGAACTTATAATACCCAAATTCTATGTACTATGCAGTGTATAAAAACAACAAGATAGTCGAAACGACAGACAAAAACAAAACTAAATATACTGAAAGCAGTAAAAGAAAGAATAAGATACAAAAAAAGAAAAAAAAAATTAAAAAAACAATCCAAACTCGTTTGACCAGTCGTATTCGTATTCGAAGTTTTACTACGTACAACGTACAAGAATCATAATTTTTACTATCAACTTGCAACATGAACCACACTCCATGCTAGCTCCGTGCTCCAGTCGTTTGTCGAATTGTCCAATACAGCCGTCGAAAAGATCGTACGATCGATGGACATATGGACATACGCTAGTGTAAACACAGCTGCAGCTGATTGCGTTTGCTCAGATACATATACACATATGTATCTGAGAGTACAAGTATCTGTGTATCTTAATGCACACCCACCGGTTAGAAAGAGACAAAACAATAACAAAGCATACAGCATATAGAAATGATATGAAAACAGGTCATTGCCTTAATGGATTTTAACATACAAACGTATTATTATTTATTTATTTATTTTTTTTTTGTATTCTACTGTAGATACAAAGATACTCGTACTACACGATGAGGTTCTACTACAGAACGTATCTTGCATACGAAAAGAGCAGCGAGCGAAGGAAAAAGAGAGTAAAATAAAAAGAACTTCAAAAAAAGAAACGATAAAGATTTAAGCAAATAGTAGTAATAAATAAGCAAATATGTAAAACGAACTTCTTCTTTATGTGACGGACGGACGGACAATAAGACTAACGGAGGCACAGTGTAGTGTTTGCAGTTCGGACAGCAGGTCAAAGTTTCTGTGGACAGACCACGGCATAAAGTTGCGCGTAATTTACGCCAAGTGGTCGTCGCTGAGCATGTCTGTACATAATACGCGCTACTCATGCCTGCCCTAATATAATATCTGCCCCAATGTATCTTTCATATGCATGTAGCCGTATCTCTTAATTTCTGCACAACATTTTTTTTACGACGCATGCAATTTAGAACCGCAAATTGATTTGGTTATGCGCCGCTTTGCTATGCACAAGTGCAAAAACTCTAATGGAGTTACACATAATGGAATTTAATTTTTAGGTCAGATCTGTTATACGAATTGCAGTATTGCCAGGCAAGAATAAGTTAAGTCTTCAATCGTTGCACTTTTTAAACGATTTGTCAAAACTATAAACTATGTTAGAGTTCTGCACTTTAGAGCTAATGAAGTGTAGTCTTAGGGGCACTGAGAGATACAGCGATCCGAAACATCCTTGCATTAACCGAATTTTGGAAATTCATTGCTAGAATTATCGTGTGTGCCACTTAGACCTTCGAAATTTCAACATTGAGTAACTCTGATATTTTTCCGTCGATTTCGACAAATGAGCAAGATTTTTTTAAGATATTCTTTACCATTTATTGCAAATTTATTTAAAAATAATGTCGATTTAATGAAGGCCTCCATTCGATACGAAAAAATCATAAATTGGCCAGAATTTCGGGAGTTATATGCTGCTCGTATGTTAGCTTTGAATTAGTCAATAGTCTTCGGCCTGCTAGCATAAACTTAAGTTCTTAAAAAACCGCACACAAAAAAGTTTGGTGGAGTTAAATCCGAAGAATGAGGAGTTCAGTTCAAATCCTCATTTTCCGACACAAAGTTGCTCGGGAATTTGCGCTGCAAGAATTGCCTCCTTTTTGAAAATAGTATTTTGTCAGACCTTTTACACGCACTTGAGGGCATACAAGTGCGTTAACATTCAACGCTAGCAATGGTGTCTCCAACTTCGAAGAAAAATGCTCCGATGATGGTTTTTGAGCACATTCCGGCCTAAACAGTAACTTTCTCATCGAACAGTGGTGTTTCGTGAATGTCGTGTGGGTTCACTGCTCCCAAATTCGACAGTTTGGCTTATTGACTCCGGCAGAGAGTGTAAAAAGAACTCCGACCGTAATTCAATGTTGACATACTGAAGAACATAAAAGCAGGGATAATTCTCGTGATACATCATGATATGATTTTGTAATCTTATAAATCACCCCCATCCTTTTAGTTAAACTTCAGCAAGCTAATAGGAATAAGCATATCATATGCTGTAAGTTTTCTTTCAATAACTCATTTAGTTATCAGCACTAATTAATAATTATTAATTAATAAACTATAACTAAAAACAAAAAAAAAAAAAGAAAAAACCCATACAATATAGTACATACGAGTATATCTCAAGTTCTTGCACCTTGAAAAGCGATAACTATCTTAGCAGCAGTAGCAGCTGCTCCAATCCAATAACATATCTATTTCAAACTGCAGCCATGACAATTTGAAAAGCCAAATCAAGGCGCGCGTGTTCAGCTGAACACAGCTTGGCAGCACGGCAACAATGCCCCAGAGATTTAGTAGCTACTGTATACAAAGTTGAGCAGCGCAATATCAAAGTCACTGCATAGATAGATAGATATACAAGCGACAGACAAACAGACAGACAGACCGACAGACAGAGAGACAGATAGTGGGACAGCAAATAGGGACAGGCAGTAGAAAGAGCTACGGAACGTAAGCTTTTTTGAGATAGCTACTACTAGACAAGCCAGCTATCCAGCCGGGCAGGCAGGCAGGCAGGCAGGCAGGCAGTCAGCTTGGGCCCAACAGGCTTTTGTGACTTGTGCTGCGCGCGTGCTGCGCTGCAATTGTTGCTGCGGTTTTGGGCTGCCTGTAGTAACTACCACAGCAACTGCAACTGCAACAACAACAAGTACAGTGCAGTACAAAAGTGCGGTTGTCTTCTTAGATTCTTATTTTTATTTTTATTTTTTTTCGGCGGAGCTAGTTTTGTTCTTTTAGCTCGTTTCCTTCTGTCGATCGTTCTACGATTGCATATAAATTTATATATTGTATATATAGGACGTTTTTTTTAGCGTCAGATCTGGCCATGGATCGTTTTGGCACCACATATACTTTATACTTCCAAAATGCGGCACATTCGAAGCAATTGCGGCGTTTACATACCTTAAATCCTATTTAAATATTAATGCCATCAAATTATCTTTTTAAGAAAGCAAATTTTCACTTTGAAATTATGTAAACTCAGTAATTTAATGTAATGCAAAGTTCTACTGCATCTCTAAGAAAAAACACCCTATATACCCAGTTTCGCACACCACCGCCTCCTTCAAAGCGAAAAAGAGTTTTGTGGTTTTTCCAATGAACATTTGCTTGAAACTGTCCATCTGTCTATTTGCTTGTCTCTTTGCAGGCCTGTCCATCTGTCTGTTTTTTTTTCTCATTTGCAGCGCTTTGCAGTGAAGCGTTGAAATTGCAAATATTGCCGCTGGGTCGTCGAGGCTGTCGTTCAAGCTGCTGCTGCTGTGGCTGTGATCTTGTACTACTTTATGTTGCAGCTTTACTGAAGAGCAGCATGCAGCATTTGTGCCTTGATTATTGCGATTCTATTTGCTGTTGTTGTTGATATTTTAAGATTTTCTAACTAGCTGAGTTAAGTTGCCTTCTGCTGCTGCGGCTGCTGCTGGTTCTGCTTAGCTCAATGTTAACATTTGCTTGCTTATATAATATTCTATTGTACGATTGATCTTCAATGATTTTTGCTTCTATTGCATGTGGTTTAATGTTGCTGTCTGCGGTTTCGAGAACTTGATGAAAATGATAAATAATCTGCAATTCCAAGCTGACGGCGAATTAATCCCAAATAGCTATTCGATTATGGAATTTAATTTACACTATATATTCTTTTGGCTAGTTACTGGCGTCTTATTACTGAAAAGTAGGTATGGAGATGTGTAAAGAAACCTATACTATCCCCGACAAAAAGGACATCAACGACGTAGTCAGTGATCTTGCACTCACCAAGTTATATGCCGAACTTTTTAAGCGTGAAAGTCATAGAGAAGAGAAAGCTTCACCACTCAATTACTAGCTTTTTCACCCATCAATATTGGTACTGATTTTGCCAGAATGTGACTGGTCGATTTGACAAAATTGAAATCAGCTTTAACGGAATTTGTTATTATTACCCTTGATAGCTTTTCAAAGAGTCAGTGATGCTTCATAACGGAAATCGGTCACTAACTCATCCATTAGTCATTCAGTGCATCTCAAAGAGTATTACAATAACACCAGCGGTTAGCTTAAAGTTTTCAAGATGTGACAGTTATGGTGTGCGGTGTGGTGAGAAACTATGCAAGGTTAGGTTACGCCGGCTGACCCTATGAAAGAGGTCACACATAGACCAATATGGTCCTTAGTAAGACCTATGATGGTGGTCGTTCAGAAAATGTTGGAGTCCTGTAGAATTTTTGCGAGTCGGTTAGGAATCTTTCTGACTGTCTCTTCCAGTGACGCGAACCCGATTGCGATTCCTGGACATCTGCAAATGAGGTGTTACATTTGCATTTACTGCATCCGTCCCTGTTTGGCAGTGCCCTGTTAGAATGCTTACCAACAATCTGCAGTCTCTCCTCTGGAGCTGCAGCAGCTAGTGCGAGAATTTCTTGTTACGTTCTTTGCACATTATCTTAGATAGTGTGCAGCTGGGGGTGTTCTTTGAACTCCTGACTTCATTTTACAGCCGCCTGTAAATATTGTATACTATAGAAAAATGTTATGAAATTTGCAATCAGCTTTAATATCAAATGATTCCGATTTCAACAACAACTCTGAAATGTTTATTGTTAAGGAACAAAATTAGAATCGACAGTTACTTAAGTCGACTTGGTTACCTATGCTTTTGAGCCAAGTTCTCAACTGCTTTCAGAAGCATTTACTGTTTACCTAAAATTCAAGCTCTGAAGTAAAAACCTACACGTCTACTTCGCATAAAAGTGTTCCAGTAACAATTAATGTGCTGTCTAAAAATTCTAAGTACGATTTCTAAGTCTCATAAAACTAAGACAGCTTCAAAGCACTGAAACCGCTCCTTTACTTACTCAACAGCTGTACATACCTCGTAGTTCGAACGACTTCTGAACGTATTTTTAGAACTCTATACAGGCTGCCTAGTCGCAAAAAAAAAAAAAAAATTGTGAACACTGACAGTGCGATGTGCACTGCATAAGCAATTTTCAGCAATAATTTATTTGTAGCACAAAGAACTACAGAGGGTAACTGCTGAAGTAGGCGCAGCGAAGAAATTGCAAGTTCTAGACAACGACAACGTTGACACTGGAGCAGGCAACATATGGCAACAACTATAGCGAAATCTAGTAAAAAGTCTGGTCTGTCTGTCTGTCTGTCTGTCTGTCTGTATGTCAGTCTATGCCGGCAAATGTGAGCTAGTGCAAAATTTTAAGCGGGAAAACTGTACCGGCAACAGAGAAAATCAAACTCGAACTACGATTGCAGAAAAAAGAAAAGGGAAAACAGAACAAGTTCTAGAGGCGAATGTACGCTAATCTGATCGATAGGATATATAGATAGATAGATAGATGGATGCATGGGATGGATGGTTGGTTGTTGGAGCACTGCAATGACGACGTTGAAGTTTGCAATACTGTCTTTATTTGATAGTTGGCGTGCGCAGACGCACACGCTTATTTTTTTTTTTTTTTTTTTAGAGCATTGGAGATGCAATGTACTAGTGAGTATAGCAGACAGCACAGAGGGCATCATGGACAGGCGCAACATTGAATTATTTTTAATGGATGTAAAGTGCAGTCTCTGCAGCCAAGGCGCGTGGTTGGTTTTGCAGCTTGACTTTGCGTTGTATACTGCATACGAGTAAATTATCTAATTTGCAAAGTTATTGCTATTAATTGGGCGTAATTATTGCGTGTCTTCAGTTGCCATTTCACAATCGAATCGAAGCAAGGCGCTTCTTTATACGATACATCCATTATAATTATTTTCCAAGTTGGATTTAGTATTGAGATTGGGTTTGTATGCACTTGTGCGCACTGACTGTTCTTTATACTCTATAGTCTGTACTCTGTTCTGTTGCCCTTGCAATTGTCAATTTTAATTGATTGTTAATCTGCTGACTTTAAGCGTAGGATGCAAAGGCTATAAGAACTATTTATCGAAAGTATCTCATACGCTTGTTTCCGCTTGTGTATCGGCTCGCATGCACTCAAGCTTGGCATGAGGTTAATCTTATAAAGTCCTGAGTTAATTGTATTAAATACGCTTAAATGCGTCGTCGTTGTCTTCATCGTATTCGTCGTCGTAGTTGATCATCTTTATCGAGTGTACGTGGAAGTTAATGAACCATTGAAGATCAAGGATAAGCGGCAATTAGTCTTTTGTTTTTTTTTTTGTATTTATTGCGTTCTGGTTTACGTGTATAACAACTTTAAGTGGGTATTGATAGTTCAATAGCGTGGGGAAAAGCATTTTTTTTTTTTTGTTAACGCTTTCAGGCACAGGTGTTTGTTGAAAGCGGTAGATGAGAGTGAATTTTTCGTAGGGAGTGAGTGATTATAAATGCTGTTCAGCAATGAAATGAAAATTTCTTAATAATCATTAGTAGGCGCTTACTTTGATCCTTTAAAGTGTATTAAACTAAAAGAATTCACATAAAATTATTTTCAGTTTATGCTCTAAGGAGGGCTTAGATAACGATGATAAGTTTGCGATTATCCATTAAATTATGTTATACTGCAAAAACAAAAATGTGTGGTGGAAAAAATATTATTTGGTGAAAATATATTTTGTGTGGTGAGTAAAATTTGTTAGGAAAAAATTATTTTGTGTCTATGTATATGCTAGATGCTGTCAAATATCATAGAACAGATTTGTATGCTTTCAATACTAAAATTTTTCTACTGCACACAAGTCTATCACCGTACTATACATACGTCTGCTTGCAGTGTAAAGTATGTGATTATGGTATAGTGTGTTTTTCACTGTTGTACATTCTTTTTCTAAACGAAAAAATTTTGTGGTGAAACTTTTTTTTTGTGGTGAAAATATTTTTTTGTGGTGAATAAATTTTTTTTTTTTTTTGGTCTATATGCTACATGCAGTCAAATATCCTAACCCATTTTTTTAAAAATTTGTTATACTCTTTTTGCACTCAATTCATATGTTATCCTTCACATCAATCTAAGCCCGAAGTCGTCGAACGCACCGTCTACCACCTCTATATTAAAATACAACACAAGTCAAATAAATAATACATCCACATAAATAATTTGCTTGTATCGTATATAATTATTATGAGCTTTTAGAAAATCGACAAAGTAACAGCCAATTAACATAAATACAGTCAACTTTGACTTATTAATTGCGCAGCGAGTGTCATGAATTAGCATAATAGATGCTGTCTAACTTAAGTTTTACATGCTAAATAAAATTCAGTAACAACAACAACAACAAGACAACTTATCTCTGTAAGACAGCATACAAACCACCTACATAGATTAGCACACAAGACATAAAATTTCTGGAAAGTTGAACGAAAAAAAAAAAAAATGCTAAAATCCTAAATGAAACTCATGCGCAACAATTGCTTAACGAAATAAATCAAAGATTTAATTACAGTGTAATTAAATTGGCGTATTTTAATTAATTAAAAAACATTTGATTGGATTTCAAGCTTACAAATGAAGTTTAGATGTGGTCGTTGAGTTCTGTCGTCGCTGCTGGGCATATTCGCATGTGTGATTTAAAATACAACAAAGTGCGAACCAAGTGTAATTGAGCAGGTTGGCAGTCACAACCTGTTTGTCTTTAAGGTGAGGTGAAACGTATCGTGGCGTGTAGAGCTGCACTGCGGCGTCGCTTCGTAGCGTAAAATTACGCAATTGTAGTAACGCGGAAAATTGAAAATTTTGCGCGCCAAAAATTTCCAATGAAGCAAAACACAGTGGGACAAAATGTTTGGATTTCATCAAAAACATTTACTTGAATCATTTTGTAGATACAATAGACAAAGAGTCGGACACAATAGGCTTGTAACAGCATATGTCAGACACAAGAGTGTCTAAACTCAACAGACATAGACACAACAGAGTGAGACACAGACCTAACAGAGTCATATATAAAAGACGCAGACTTAACAGACTCAATCACTACATAGTCCGACTCAACAGAGTCAATCACAACAGACACATACATAACGTATTCAGTTTTAACAGTTACATAATTAACAGTGTCAGTCACAGTCAAATACCACAGACAACAAAGTCGATCAAAACGGATTCAGACAGTCAGACAGTCGATCAAAACGGATTCAGACCCAACAGACACAACATATGGAGACAAAACCGGCAAAATCGGGAAGGAGGTTCATGACCATTCTCTAAACAATGATCAGTTTATTTATCTGTTTGACGACAGTAGTTTTTTATGTCTTCCTGTGTATCGTTTACGGGGTTTTCAGGAGCTAGAACCGCTAACTTGGTGTCTCTCAGTTTACACTCATTAAGTGCCTGATTAGAACAAGTTCAGAAGCTTAATATGCTTACTCAACTCAACAATCCGTACCATTGTACAACAGCATAAAGATCTCGAAGCAGTACACCTACTCATAGTAGTTAAATAGCCTGCTGCGCAGCGATCATAAGCAGGTGATAACGTGCTTCATGTATTTTGTACCAGCAACAGCAGCCGCAGCAGCAGGTTGATTATACGCTATATAAGCTATAGCGAAAGAGATGAGGTGCGGTTAAATTTATGCAGTATTTTTATTGCGTCTTGAGTTCGGTAAATGCCGAAAGAGCATAGAGCCAGCGATCACCATCAAAAAACATACAAACACGGCTTTCCTACATTATGTCCTATACTTCATGCAGCAAATTTGTTTGCCGTTAAATATGGCGTAACCGAAAAAAATAAAATAAAATAATAATGAACAACGCGTTAACCTCAAAAAAGCGTTAACTCCAACGCGTAGCTAATCTCGGCTTTAGTGGACACAAACACAAACACACACACATACACCATACACACTCATTATGTACATGCGAAAGTTGATGCCCTTGTAAGCGTCGAGTAGTAGTTGCAAGTAACAACGACGACGACGACGACTGTGCCCCAAGTTGCAAACAGTGCCAGCAACGACAACAACAACAACAATAACAACTACTCGACACAAATTGACTTTACTACACTGCACACCACTCCTCCACCACATCACTGCATGTCACCTCACAACTCCAAACCGAAACGACTCAACTCAAATCGACTCTGCGCAAAACATGCACTTTGACAACTTCGACGTCACGCGTCAATATTATGGGAGAGAGTAACACTTTAAGATTTAGCTAAAATATACTCAATCTTCAAAATATAACTAGCATTGGCCCAAACTTACTAAGCTGCTTAGTTAAGTTACAACTTTTGTTGCAATGTGTATAGTTTGGCTTGTTAAAACTAGTTGTGAACTATAAGCGCTTTTAAAATCTATGCATACAATTGTGGTCCTAAACTCGACGCCAACTCCTGTTGTTCATACCTCATGCAATATTTATTGTTTTTAAGTTATATTGTACCTATACCCAAGGTATATAAGAAATGAGTTGATTAGTTTATAAATAATTAAAAGTTAGGCTTATCTGCTTGTAAATACACTTAGCGTTACCTTACGTTTACAGCATTTTATGTTTATGTTCATTGTTTTTCGTATTTTCCTTATATCAAGAAGTGCATTTTCCATTATTTTTCGTCAAGTGTAAAACCGAAAAAAAAAACAAAAAAACAAAAACTAAGAAATAATCTAAGAAGTCAACGCAACGCGCCCAATCGCCGTTGGCGTCATGTTGTGCGCATGCGCCGCGTTCTGCTTTGGCTACGGACTCAGTTCGATGCAGTCGAATAGCATCGTAAGTTGGTTGGTAATAACATTTTGGCGGCAAATAGCATAATTGACTCTTTTTGACGTTTTGGTGTTTTGTGGTTTGGCTACTGTGCATTGTTAGTGTTGTTCGATTGAGTAACGTAACTTGCGTTGGTAGTCGGTTATTTGTAACGAATCGATTAAATGAGTAAAAAATAGGCTAAATGGTCAGGAACAAAAACTATTGACCAGTGTCTGGCAAATTTATTACTCTGAAAGCCTTATCGCATGCCAAAGCCTGCGTATTTCTGTGATCAGTCAAATGCTTTAAGTAAAAGAGAGATTCGGAAATTGTTTTCCAATACTAATAGTTTCAAGAGAATGTTCAGTTGAAGTAAATATTTTATAATGAAATCCCTTTAGAGACTAGTTGAAAGTACACTGCGATCTAAACTATCATCATAACTCTCATCTACGAAACTATAATCTCATTAACTATCATCATAATGTTAATAGTTAAGCCTTATAGTTCAATTTGAAATCTAAATAGTTCTTATGTTATATTTACACCAAAGAATTTATCGATCATTGAGTGGGTTTTCATCAATGATCAGATAATTTAATGGTAAAGTCATATACGAGACATACATTTTGAAGTCCCTGTATCCCTCTCACTACCCTTTCTCTCTTTCTCTCTATCTTTCTCTCTCTCTTTCTCACTCTTTCTCACACTCTCTCGTCTTTTAATGTATACGTCTGCTCATTTAGTGGATTTTGGCCAATGATCAGATATTCCACTGGTAACTGTCTAACTTGCTGGCTAACGCTCCAGAGAACCTGTGTTCAACACCTGCTCTATCGAACTTTATACACCGAGTTCATCATTAATTGTATTGTCTTTTTAACTTTTACATTTAAATGAAATTTTAACCATTGGTTAAAACTTTTTCTTTTTTGTTTAATTCGTTACAATACAACGTCTACTCAAAAGTAACCATACTCACTATGTGATTTGTTTACAAACACTAATAGGCCGCAATGTGATTTATGTGCATCATTAATACCAATCAGTAAAAATAGAGAAATAGACAAAATCAACATAAGTTTGTTAGAGAGGGGTATACAATGTAACGGCCAGCCAACCAGCCACACTAGTCTACACAAAGTCAGTTGCGCTGCATGCAAAGTGTGGCACACTCTAATACAGAAAAAGTGTGGGTTCTAATTTATTCCAAACGCATGCACAGCGATCACAGTTACTCAATTAATGGACTAAAAAAATCAAGAAGAAAAAATACTTTATTTCTTATAAATATTGTATATGTATATAACCTTTTTTTTTCAATTACTTCAAAGACGCTTGGATGTACGGAGGCGGACGAATTAATGTATAGATGGATGGTGGTTTGCTTTGTGGATGCAACAAACGCGCGAGGTGCAGCAAATCAAAAAGTAATCACTTTGTTCGAGTTCGAATTGTGGTTGTGAACAAACCAAAGCCAATTGAAACGATGTCAACAATAAACACGAAAATGTGCAACAAGCGCTACGTGCTGCATCGAATCCGTGTTGGTGGCAAGCAGCGTTGGCAGCAAATAACGAGTTGGCAGCACACATTGTCGTAGCTAAAATATCGTTAGTGTATTGCTAATTTGTTTAAATCAAATTTTCATTTCAATGTTTTTCGGCTGCGCATGCGCCAACGAGAAGACAGCAACAAGCACAACAACGATAACCATCGAATATCATGTATGCGAGTGTAGTTTGATAAGATTGCAGACTACTTTACAACAAAACAAGCAGTTCACATAATTCTAATTGATGCTCCAGGAGCTATACTACATATACATTTGCGGAATATATTCGGAGAATTGTTTGTTTTCGAAAAGTTAAAAAATTTCACGTTAGTTTAAGCCCATGGATCAAACCCCAATCAAAATCGTCAGATTGAAATAATGAAATGTGTTGACTTCTAACATCATTGGACAAAAAAATGTTCTGGTTCATAATGCTCTTTAGAACTATGATTTCATGACTTGTGAAGTCGTGGGCCAACAATTTGAATAAGTTATCTTAAGAATTCAGCAATTTGAAGTAACCCAAGTACCAATTACTTAAGAATTCCGAACTGCACTACTAAGCCTACTTTCCACTATAAAGATATTCTTCAGATGGAATAAGGGTGTTATAGAAGCGTACATACGGTAAATTTGTTTTTATTTTTTCTATGGAAACACTAACTCAGCCAGAGATCTTCGCTATCCTGCAAACACTACTGTAATTGAATAACTCAGAAGACTATCAAGCTTCTATTTAAATCGAGGTACTCAATAAAATATATTTTATTTCAATACGAGTTGCCAGATCAGTTTATTTTATTACTTAAACAGACTACCGTAACATTAAAAATACCGTATGTTTTCAGCTAACGTACTTGTGAAGTACTCGTGCACCAAAACTTCTTTTTAGAAATATTTTATGCGTGATCTCCCAAATCAAACATTATAAATCTGTACTTCTATTTCCTAAGTCATCGTCCGCCATCTCACATTTTCGTGGCTCAATTAAACCAAATATTCATGCATAGTATTTCTCCATTATGCTCAGCATATTTCGTACAACCCTTTAACCACACTCGTCGAAACAACTCCGTGTATGTCTTGTTTAACAGCAATGATTTCAGTGTATAGGTTTCATTTTATTTTTTTTTTTATTTCTTAGCAGAGCTTGGCACGTAGTTGTAAAACACCTGCTACAATTGATTAAATCACTGCAATTTATTATTTTCAGATTTTTTTTGCAGATTTTTCTGAGCTCTTAAGTTTTTTTTGTATCTTAAGCTACAAGTTGCTCTTGCGCCTGCGCAACGGCTACATCAAAATCAATGCGATTTGAGGTTGACTGACTTTTGATTTTGATTTCAATTTCAATTTTCATTCGGGTTCAATTGCAAATTGTCTGCTTGTGGGTGTCAATCAGTTTGTGAGTTTCTTTTTTTTCACTTAAGTGTTACTGCCTACGCAGTAGAATTGGTTTGGTTTTGTGTTCAGGCAGACTTTGTGGCAACATGCTGCATATCTACCTGTCCATTTGTCTGTCTGCCTTTGTGTTCAACTGTCTAGCTGTTTATTAGTCTATCAGTCATGTTTCTAATTTGCATTGCAAACGCATAAATCATAATTTTGCAATAAATTTCCAATCATGCAATTATTTATGCATTCATACTGCAAGTGTTGGCAAATTTGAGTTGTGCATGTGAATGTACAATGCATAATTTAAGTCAGGTGTTAATAGAAGTTTCCTAAAAATTAAAAAAAAAAAAAAAAAAAGGAAGTGTTTATGAAAAACGCAATTAAAATACTATTTCTAGGATCTTCAGTGTACTATTTTGTACTTACTTAATTGAGTCAACACATCAAAATGAATATCACCACATTAGACAAATCATAAATAAATTAAAAGGCTTTTGACTTTACGTTACATAACATAAAAAATTTCAAGCTGGCAACGACGAGAGAATATCATGAAATATTGTAGAGAGAAATTAATTAAAAGATATCATGATAATTTCCACTTTATGCAAAAGCGTTTATATGTACATTGTTGTTGTAGATCACAAAATGTTGAGTCCAACATGTTGTTCATGCTTAACGCTCTCAGCATTAAAGAAACAGAGAAGAGAGCGAATACGTTTATACGGGCCACTCTCAGCATTATCCAATTGTGCTGAACTGTTTTGTAAATTCGCTATAATGCTTGAAGTTATAGTGTATAGTTAAAATAGTTTCTCTGCTTTTCATATAGCTTTTCATGATGTCATACTATACTACAGAATTTGCTAAAGCATTCCTTCAGATACATTCTATGAATGTGAATGAAACTCAGGTTAGGTTTGTTAATGGTCTTTAGCCACTTACGAATTTATCAAACCGATAGACGCAATGAATGGTTTTGAATTTAGAGAGGGGCACGTATTCTCCGTTGACCTACATAATTTATGCGTATAGAAAATTTGCATATATATGATACTAAAAAATTTAAAAATGGATGTGTCGCAGCATGCATTAAAATGTTCCAGGAAAGCAATAAAATTCGTAATTGTTTCGCTCCATTTTCGGTGATTTTCTTCGCTCTTAATTTGTACGCGCAGAAGTGTTGCTTAATTAGTTTGGCTTTTATGACTTAATGAAAAATCGACGAAGAAAAAAAAAATATAATATAAACTTCAAATTGGTGATAAAAACTTTAATGACAACAATGTCGCAACAAGCGTTAAGAAATTGCATTAAAAGAACTTCGCCGCAAGGGGCCAGAAAAAGCTCATTTTTAATTAGGGAGAGCTACAAATTTTGCAGTTTAGAAATAAACAACGCACTTGCGTCTATTGAAGCTATGAGATTTATAAGAGTTTCTTGTATGAAATGTGCGTTTCAAAATTCAAATAATTACTACGCCACATGCAACAGGAAATAATTTTAAACTAAAGAAAGTGTCTAAAGCCGCAAGCAGCATGCAATTAGTAAGCGCATTAGAAAAAGTATCTAGCTAACTTTGTATCTTTGACTATAAGTATCTTTTTATATTATAGGTACTTGTCGCCATCTGTGTAGCATGCATAGATAGCAGCTTGATATATCCACTCAAACTACATACTTACTACAAACCAATAGCACATTAAATCACGCGACCCATTAACAATGCCGCCGCAGCACAAAATAATAATAAGAAAATGTTTCGTAATATCAAAATGCTTTCTGGTGTCGTTGCATTTGAAAGTATTTAATCATTGTCTACCATGCAGCTTGCCTCAGCTTCAACTTCAAAAATAGTTCTTCAATACAATTCTTGGTAAAATAATTTGTCTGAGTTGATTAACAGCGACACTTGCCCCAAAATACTTGTATAAACTACATTGAAGCTATACAGTTTGGGATAGCTAAACTATCTATATGTATTATTTCAATGTCTGTTTGCATTTGTTGTCGGCTGCAGTCTACTTCAATATTCACAGAAATAATTTGTTAGTCAGTTTGTTTGTTTGTTTGTTTGCTTGTGCATCATTAAAATCGTTTGAGGCATTAAAATTTTGTAAATTCTTAAAATTTTCAATAAACTTGAAGCTAAAGAAGACATAAAAATGATGCTGCATATAAATGTTTAATGATTTATTGAGAAACTTTTTTTTCTTTCAGTTTTTAGCTTGGAAAATGTTTTTGAATTAGCTGCAGTTGCAGTTGCAGTTGAGAATGCAGTGAGCGTACAGATGCAAGATCTGTGCGCTGGGATACATTTTAAGTTGCTTATATGGCTTGTGCGCCTGCAGTTATGCAGTAAAAAATTGTACTCATATACGCTGCTTATTGTAAAGGGTGCAATTTTTAGAGTTGTAGAACTTTGTAGAATTGTAGAACTTTAAATTGAATATTACATAATTTCAAACTGAATAATGTCTTTATTAGAAAGATATGGATGCATGCTGGATGTTCAATTTTCGAACAGTTATTCCAGCAATGGACACTGTATCTTGGCAATGGTTAGCACAATGTTGTCTTGCAAGTCGTCCGAAGTATAGAGAAAAAGCTTTAAATCGCAGATTTTTTTTGTGGTCAATTGACTGTTCTATTCCCGCCGGCCTTATTTTTAAAGAAGTAATAATTCCAACAACCTATAAAACGCACCAAACATTGAGTTTTTGTGGTTATAACGATGTCTTGAGAATCTCTCTTCGGATTTTCTGCTTGTTCGGGCGTTAGTCTATTCAAATAACAATAGCGTTTGCCAGATCTGAACAATTTATGACAATATAATCCCTGTAACCTAAGAAAACACCCTGTACAAAAACCAATTTATAGATAATAAAATAATTAATCATGCACTTGTCCAACATAAAGTCCTGCTTCTAATAGATACGTAAGGAGTAAGAGATGCTGCCAGCCAAACATTCGTTCACCCATTAACTCAGCTGTCTGGCATACGATGATTGATGCAGTTAGTGTATGACTAAACAATTTTTGGTTTAGTTTGGTTTAACGTGCAAAAATCCTTAACAAAGCATACCAGCAGTAATGTGGCATAGAAAATTATGATAAGACAATTTGACTGACTGACTGGCTGCCAGAATTTCATTCATTCATTCGAGTTTTTCACTCTAATTAAACTTGTCTCTCTGTAGATTTAGATTTGTTTTCTGTACAATCATTGTAAATAAAAACTGTAGCTCATTAATGCATCAAAGGACACTGTGTGATCGCTATTTCGGTTTTTGGGCAAGTGTTTGTATCTGCTGAATTATTCATAGAGCATTTTTTTTTTTTGTTTGGCATTGGTTTTCAAGTGGATTCATGTATTGCGTGTGTGGGTGTCTGTGTGTGTATTATTTGAGTGATTATACTTAAGTTTGGCTGAGTTTATATATGACTGGGAATTAGTGGGTGTGGCTGTGCAAAATAGTCAAGTCAGATACATTAGTTGGAAATTGTTTTGTGCACAAGTGGTTGAGTTATAATTGTGCTTGGGTGTATTGTGTGCATTAGAGATAATCAGTAATGCTGCACGGAAATTAAGTGATTTAGAAATATAGTGACATTTGTGACATGAGCTTGCAGTTCTTCGTTGTTGCCGCACTTGTAAACTGAAAACGTTCGAAATCTTCTTCTTACCACCACCTTAAAATTTTGTGCTAACAAAAGAATTTCAAGCTGGCAACGATGTGTCTGTATCATGAAAGAAGAGACTCTGCTGTCAATGCACATTTTATTTCTTACTTTTCATAAAAATCACCATTGTAAAAACGATGTAATTGTTATACTGAAAATCCACTTATTTATCCTCAGTATCGCAAGCCCCCAGTATTTTCTTCCTTGCGGTAAAAGTCTATCAGCTGAGATTCCTCCAAGTAATCCAAGCATCGTTAGTACAGTCAGACCAAAAAATACACGAAAATCCATTTTGAGAATACTAGCGCTTTACTTTTGTTTAAACTGAAGAAAAAGAGAAATCTTCTTATTTTGATTAAATTTTCAACGCTTTGAAATAATTGTAATTAAAAATTTTTATTGAAATATTGTACGTGTAGTGATTCAATGTGAAACGCATTCCATATGATTTATTATTGCTTAAAATAGAAATGAAATTTAAATATAATCGAAGTTTTACGATATTTTTTAAAAGCGTTAACTGAATTGAATGAATTCGTTTCGTATGCTAAGTTAAACCCTCGGCCAATCACTAAAACCCGAGCTCTCTTCATTTCTCTCCGTCTCTCTCTCTCTCAGTTCTCTTAATTTGTTAAAAAATGACACAACAAAAAAGTCAAAGTGAGTGACGCCATAGAAACAATCAATAGACAGACTTGCCAACATGTGGGCGAGCATAAGTTGAGAGCGTGGCTTAATAGTTTTGCTGGTAAGCAAAGAGCAAACAATATTTCTTCGACTCTATTGTCGACCACAACATGTTGAGCCGAACATGTTGGCCATACTTGACGCTCTCAGTATTAAAGGAACAGACAAGAGAGCCAGTACACTTATACGGGCCTGCTTTATGTTAACATGTTAGTCATACTTAACGCGCTCAGCATTATCAAATGGTACCGAATTGTTTTGCATTATCGCTATAATGGTTGAATTTGTACCACAGGGCTTTGTTAAATTAAAAATGTTATAATTTCAGCAATTATTTGTATACAGTATAAACAAAAGGATAAAGGTATAAAAAGTTTGTGCCAATAAATTTAACAGGCAGAAGTAGGTGTGGCAGCTTGTAAAGTACATATACATGTACTTGATCAACATCAAAATTCGGTAATCGATATAAACATGTCCGTTTGTTCTTTCGTCCGTCTGTGTATATGAACTAAAGGATCCCAGAGACTATAGGAGCTAAAGACACTAAAATTGAACATGTATATTTCTTGTTTTAGTTGACCTAAAACAATAATTTCTTTCACAAAAAGAATCAATGAGCTTGACTCTATTCAGGTGTCTTGTGACAGAGTAGTTGCGTTGTTAGGAGTGTAGGAGTCTTTCTTTGCAAAATAAACATTAATTTCCAACAGTCAATGACATAAAAATATTTTATAAATAATTTGCTAAGAAATTGACTTTTGACTAATTTTTACATTTAGTGCACGAAACACGTTTCGCATTGTATATAACATAAATCTAATATTTTGACAAGTTTCTCACAGAACAAAAAGCTACATAAAAAAACTGACAAGTGTCATAGCACAAATGTGACAACTTTTCAGCTACAAATAGTATATAAAATAAAAAGTATCTACTGCAAAACTGCGAAGGTGTACTGGATAGGGCAGGGCAGGGCAGGGCAGCAGCTGCATGCAGCGTCGGCAACTAGCTAATTGTCATGCCGTCAACGCATTTGACTTTGAGAGCTGTCCACTTTTGCCATTTTTAGCTGCACTTGGGTCTCTATTTGTAAATTATATTATTTTTTTACTGCTTCTCTAAGCTACACATGACTTTAGCTGCCATAGTCTGTGGTCTGTGTTGCACAGTTGACAATCAGCAATTTGCTGTGCTGGCATATGTGACATACTCCTCTGATTGTCTGTCCGTTCGTCTGTCCATCTGTGTTTTATTGAAGTTAAGTTTACCTTAGATGCATATTTGGCCACGATCTTGTGCTCTAACAACTCAATAGTTGACAGCACTTTTTTTGTGTCCTTGATATGTTGAAATATTTCTGCTTCCTAATTTGTGGCGCAATGTATTTCAAATGGCTGTGCTTATTTTGTTGTGTGATTTATGGGTTTAAATGTAGCTGCAGCATAATAAGAAATATTGAATTAGACTTTTATCTTAATAAACAGTTCAAAAGGCAGACTACTACCTGAGATGTGAAGTAACTTTAGACTAGTGACTCATCTTATATTATCAGAGTTCCGAACTAATTGCGGTTCCGTTTTCTGTTCGATGCAGTTCCAATGGAGATAAGCATGCATGTATGCATCTATTCTTATGTTATTATTTCCAATATTTTTTTTATATACTCCTTATTTTACAACTTCGCCATTTTAACAAACGCATCAGACCTAAAGGTGAAGTAATTTTTTGAAAACATCCCCAAAACAATCAACACCAGCAAATTACGCTACTGTAGAATATCAATGAAATACAAAATTAAAAAAAATTAACTAAAGTAAAGCATTAATTGAAAACTATCCCCAAGGAAAATAAGTTCAAATGTGCAAATGTAAGAAAGACAAGTGGTGCCCCCAAATTCTCAAATGAACAGATATGAAAAAAAAAACGCAGCAGGAGATATTTTTTTCATTTTCACGGCTGGATTTCCCCGTAATAAAAACCAAACAAAAAACAAACAGCAAAATCTTGTTGATGTTTTATTTATATTTTCATTCAAAAGCGATTTTAAGACAACGTCGTGTGTCAACGAGTGAGTGAGTGCGTGAGTGAGCAGTGGCTGTTGGGGCTGTGGATGGCATGGGGTATGGGGCATGAGACACGAGGCACGAGCGTGTACGCAACTTGGCGTTTTGCGGCAGTTTAGTGTTATATTTAGATTTAGATATATGTTGTAAATGGGGAACATGTAAATAGGGATTTTCCGAAAAATGAAAACTTCATTTTCATCATTTCTTTCTGCCTGCCTGCCTGCCTGCCTTCAACCAAGTTCGAGCGAACGCCAGAAGCTAAACATCTGCAACGGCGGCGACAGGGGATCAAACGCTATATGTCAACTCATTGTGCGGGAAAAACTATCTGTGGCATTTTCCAAGTAATATGCAACACATGTGCGGCATGGTTTGTTTTTAGTTTTGCGCTACAGATCGATGGGGCTTTTGGCGCGTGCGTAAGCGTTTGAGCGTAGTTGAAAATGTCTAATGAGAAAATCTTTTTCAATTTTTCAAAAATACTCACACAAAGCAGGCTGGCAGGCAGCAGCAATGTCAAAATGTGCAACACACTGACAGATGACAGGGTGGCTGACTGTGTGTGCGCCTGCCTCCCTCTGCATATGGAGCATGCAGAAATAGCATGAATGCTTGACTTAACTTCGATGCTAGGCATGAATGACGTTAGATGCACGTTTGATAAGCATGCAAGTATCTTCTCGTAGGGCGGTTTTGTTGCACAATTGTCAATCAAATGCAGTTTTGACAGCTACAGCGAAAAATTTGTCGCCCCTCCATGCATTCAAGTGTATATCGCATTGGCATGCGAAATTAATTTTGAGATACATTTTGACAGTTGAAGTGCACTGATAAGTTGAATTTATATTTTAGCAGACCTGCTGCACACTTAACAAATTTTGAATTTTAACAATTATTTATGAAGTTGAGAACATTTTTTTTTTTTTTTTTGTAACCATTAATATTAATATTGCTTGCAAGTTACACCATTATTTTTAGTAATAGAAAATAAATGTAGATCTGACATTTATTTTCTGAAACTAAAAATCAAAGTGTCGCCGAAATGTTGCTTTTGTGTGGTTTTAACTGAACATCCTGTTTCAAGTGTTGTAGTTCTTCGTTGCACGTTGCATCCTATCCGATTTTGCTGCAAAGTGTTTTAGATATTCTCGGAGCGTTTTGAGTTGGCCGGCATTTTTTCAGTCACAGCCAAGTCTTGAATGGGTTTCTTCTTGACTTCCTGCACAGCTTCTGGTGCTTTTGGTACTTGCGAAATGTTCTCCGTAAAGTGGCTCAACATACTTTTTATTTTTTGTTTGGCGCTTTCATGCATTACTTTAACTTCGAACTTCATAATGTGATCATAAATTTGCTTAAATTTGCTCATTTGTATTTTTTTTTTATTTTATTTTATTTATTTATTTATTATTATTATTTTTTTTTTTTGTTGGAGAAGTTTATTTACAGAGTATTGAAATATAATTGTTTGATTATTGTGACTGATACTTCATAACGCCTTAGATTTTGAGTTTTCGAAAATAAAAACGGTGTTGATTGAATTCGTTTTGAAAAAATAAATAAAATGTTGTCCAATAAGTACAGTGCCGCTATCGTATATATACATAAGAATCCTTGTCCTGACTGACTGTTTGCTTTATTTATTCATGCATCAACGCACTGTCGAAACCGCTAATGATATTTGGTTGATTTCGGGACAGTAAGCAGCCCAAAAATTTGATTCTTAGGTAAATTTGAGCGCTACAAATTCGATCCATAACGTGTAGTGAAAATCGCTTTCTGACCGAGCAGTTGGTCGTAATGTGGGACGATGATCGTGGTCGTTCGAATTTCGGGACAACTGGCGGCCTGTCGAACCGGGTGATAAAGACGGTATTGTCTGCACATACTGAAAGTGTAGTGGGGGTGGGGGGTCAAGTGGTTGGTTGTAGTCATTGCGCACCATCCACGCAGTGGTACAAGTATTCGTAGATGCACAAGCTCACGGTGGTAGTGGTGTTGGAATGGTGTAGACGCTGTCGCAGAAACCTACCTCACGTACCTTGCGGAAGTTGGCCAGAGGCACACAAGTTCAACGGCGCAGTGACGGCTAGGAGGGTGCAACCGCAGTCGTTGCAACACAGCAAATGCATCCAGCGCTGGTAACCCACGTAAACGTAGCAGCTTACGGTGACATAGAATGTAGCTTGCAACGCACGCACAGCGACGGAGAACAATGGCACCGGCTTGAAGCAGCAGTCAACGCTGTAGGAAGTGGTTAGCGCAGCGGCGGAAGACGGCGATTCTAGCGTGGGCAGCAACGGATGATGTGATCAGTAACAATGTTGGTGATAGTTGACGCAAGTGGCTTCTCCGGTGCGAAATTCGTTCGTACGAGCAGCTCTGTTGAGCGGTTGTATCGGAGCAGCACAGCGGCCTGTGCATCAGCACGGTCAGCAGTGACCAGCGTAGCTCATACGCCTCAGACATATGGATGGGCGCAGAAACCAATGGCAGACAACGTCATAGTATCGGTGGCTGTAAACACAGAGCATTAGCAGTGGCAACTGACGAAGTAGCCGTAGTAGCATACAAAATCTATAGTTGCAACGGCTTTAATAGTGGTGTACAATGTGGCCGACAACTGTCTAGGCCATAGACGCAGTTAGCTGCCGTACTTGCCAAATAGAATCGGTTAAAGCCAACTCGTTCCTAGCTAAGCGTTTTATCTAGGCTTTTCTCCCTTGTGTCACCGTAAAAAAACTAAAAAAAACACATGTGTTACGTTGACCATGGAGAGAAGACGGTTTTCGTTACATTTACCTAATGTAGTCCTGCTTATTGGCTCTAGTAGACCATTTTCGTCCCTTCTGTATGTAAGACGGTAGTTGGTTCTATAAGCGTTTCTGCTATTGATTCTTACAAAGCGCTCACAGCGGTCGATCGTTCGAATTGCAGAAACCGAACATCTCGAGTCCAATCGCTCGTCTGTATGTAAGTTGAATTTCTTCGTGAAAAGCGATTTGGAAATATGTATTACTAACACATTTATAATAAAAACGCACGTAAATGCTCAGTTATGGCGTCACCATTGAGTTAATGGAGTGAAAAAGTGTCGCAAAGTGCGAAAAATGTACAACAACCAACAAGGAAACAAGAAATGTATATATTACATCAGCAAAACATATGACTTTTCCCGTTATGCGTATACTTTCTCTTTTTTGCCTCTTAATTCGGCTTTTGCTTAATTCCGTGTAAAATGCTTCACTTACGCTTGGCCGACCACTTTGCATTTGACTTGCAGTAGAGCAGAGTCGGCGAAAATTGTCACCGTATAAAATGCCTTCACACTAAATATTTTTGTACTTTTTCTAGTGCACTGAAATGATGAACTCACCTCGCAACATGTTCTAAATCCTCTCCAGCCATTACACTCTTATCAGGCAAATGTTTAACAATGCATGAAGTTTGACGCTGTATTGTTTTCAATTCTGATATTTTGATGGATTACACTGAAGATTGTGTGGGTGTGAGAAAAATTAAATATTGTATAGAGCAAAAGCTTAGCAAACGCTTTCAGTGCTGTACAATTATTTATCGTCCTTACGCCTTGTAACTCCTTTACCGGTTGCTATGGTTAATTTCAGCGCTTTCAATCCTTTGATTAATTGCTGCATTAGCATTTTGCCATTGTTGACTTTGGATGCTTTGAGGCTTTTATAATTGGTTTTTGTGCTGAGATTAGCATTGATGTGCAAGTGTGAATGATTAAACTGCGCACAGCAAGTTAAAATATATTATTTTTAAAACTCTTGTCAATTAATTTTAATCAATCAATAAAAAGTAACAAGTGACAGGTAGACAAAATACAATGTCTTTTGCATATAACAAAGTCATTGATTGCTACAGATACGCTTGACCAATTACTCAGATACTCAGATTAGTTGATTGATGTGCACAAAATGAGATAAAAATCTGTATTAGATAGAATGATGTACTGAAATTGAGTATAATCAAATTAAGGTACAAAACAGTTTCTTTCCATGTCAAAGTATCTACGCCTTTTATACAAATACAAACGTACACTATTAACAAATGTCAATTAGATGAGAGACACAATACAACAATGACATAGTTAATGACAGTGCAGCAGACATGAAATGCTTGTAACGTGCAACAGATGCAAGCCAAAGATACAAGATACATTTTCCAAAAAAAGAAAGAAAAAAAAATACAATATAAAAAATGAAACACGAAATGCATCAATGAGCAACAATAAACATAATTATCAGTATACATTTTGTATACTACATATCTAGAGTTCATAGTGCATTCGACATAAATGTATCTACTACAGGTTGTCTTTGGTTCTATTTGCAGCATAACTGCTACATGACTCAGTCACAAGTGAATTTTCTTTACAAATTTTAATTTGTTCCTGCTTTGAGTTCAATTTTCTCTTAGAGCTTAGCTTTTCATACGAAAACAGTAAGCTGTTATCTGTAAAATGTATCGCACAAGTACCTAAAATGTATCTCATAGTTGATTTTATAGCATGTACATTTCATATAATTAACTGGCTTTCTTTTTATATATTATCATATTGGCTACTTTGGTGGTATTTATTGCTCTCATCCTCAACATTTTATTTCTTAATTCTATCGCAGTTAGAGTCTGCTATCAGCTGCAGCAGCTTTCATTGTTCTATTCATTTTTATGCTCGAAATCAATTTGTAGCACTTTAGCACGAAATTAACATTATTATTTTATTATTATGAACCTTTTTTCTTTTTTAATTTTATATCGCTAGACTGCATTGAGTATTAAAAATTTCATGCATTCTAAAAAGGTGTAAAACCCTTTCGCGCACAAAGATGTAGAGAAGAAAAAAATTGTTTGAAGTGATGCTGTGCAGTTGAAATTGAAGTTGCGGAGTTGGAGTCAAGTTGAAGTAGAAGTAGAAGTAGAAAAGTGTCACTTGCAAAATGATTTGAGCGTAAATGAAATTTTTTGTTCTTCATGCTTCTGTTGTTGCATGAAAGTTAATGCTTGAAATAGATTTCGAGTGGCGGAGTTAATTGAAGTAACAGTGGAACAGAAGTGAAAGATATTGAAGGCAGTACGTTAAAATGTTTTGGAGAAAATATTTCATTATGCACACTTATTCAGTTCTTTTCTCCATCAAGAAACGAACGAAACGCGCCTTTATAAGGTTAATGGTTCCATAATTGCAAACTCGAAAGTTGCATCTATGCACTTCAAATTGTTTGTAGTTTATATAGTTTGCTAATAGGACATCGGAAATTTCAACAACTTAATTGGATGCTCTAAAAAGCGAGTCAGTCAAAAAGTTTTAAAGGAAAAATAATTGTCTTTGCCGCGACAAACAAGGAAAAGATCAATTTGTTGGATGAGTGTTAACTGAAGTAGCTTAGACACAGAGACTTTGCGCTCAGCACTGTTAGTCGATGTTCAGTGTTTGAAGACTTCTTTCCATGTTCTAACTGGTTAGATTAACTTAGAAGAAAGTTTTGTCTGCACTACCCGTAACATAGGGTGGGGCACGCGCATTAACATATACCAAAAACAAAAAGAGCTCGCTGTGGTATTTGTATGGGGGCTACCCTCAATCGTAGGTTGTATCTGCCTATTTATATATGTAACGAACTTCTGCTGGCTACCAAGGGGTGTAGAGATTTAGTGTGAGCTTTAAGAAGGCTTGAAGCTCAAAGGACAAAAATTATTGTGATGTATATAAAAATATATTGTTTACGATACATAGTAATTTCACACCACTGTGCCTATTTCAATAAACTCTAGAAGAGCTACCAAGCACCTATATTCAAACACAGAATTCAATGGATATTTAAATAAAAATTAACAAAACGGCGGGCATTAAATTGTAAAGGTGCCATATAAAAATAAAAAATAAAAAAGTACATCCGGTGGAAAAAAAAATCGCAGACGCTTAAGTACTTGACCGCTGGGATATGAATGAACCCATTAAATATTAAAAGCACAGAAATACTCATACACCTACTTGTTCACCGAAAGGACACAACACCTATGAAAATATTTATTAATCGCATGTCAAGCGCGGCGACAAATTAGCAACAAAAAAAAGGAGGAAAAATAAAATAAAAGGTTAAACAGAGAAAAAAAGGATGAAAATGTAGGAAATCCTTGCGCTAAACATAAGAACAAATTAAAGAGCAAACGACGCTCATGAAATTAAACATATGAGCTGCCCACTTATGGCAAAAAAAAAAAAAATAAAAAAAATAGGGACTTCCTGCAAATGAAATAAAAAACTCATTAACACGCAAAGCAAAGCATAAAGTCCAAACTGACGCGTCAAAATCAGTGCTTTAATATAAAGTTGCATTTATGATTTGCGCGAAAGTTTCGTTGACATTCATTAAGCAACTTTTTTTCGCACAGTATTTTTGGAATTTAGTATTAACACAAAGCGCTAGACGTGTTAATAGCTATAAAACCAAAAGTAGCAAAAAATATAGACAGCACAAAAACTTAAACTAAGCGTGAATTATAGACCATTTTCACTGTGAACAGCGAAACAGCGCTTTCATGAAGAGAGCAGCTGATACCGACAGCTGACCAATGAAAATTTGATATGATGACTCAATAAACCGTTTTTTTTTCTGTGCAACCATGTGCATTAAACAGCCAAATCTACTGCTGTAATACGTTTTTTTGCAGTAAACTCAAAATCACCTTACTGCGATTTTCGTTAACTGCACTTTACTGCGCCTAGCTGCATCAGTAAAAATACGGTCGATTTTCTAGACAAAGATTTGAAGTTAATCCAAAAAGTAATCATAATAATTTGTGCGCTAAAAACGCTAAAGACTCATTAATCGCGCGTCAAGCCAGACAGACGGAAAGACCGATAGACAATTGGACTGAGTTTATGGCAATCAGACGGTTATAGCAAGCCAGGACATTTATATAAGTATTTTTCATGCAAGTCGTCGTCGTCGTCGCGACTTCATTGACTTGACTTTTAATTGTTCTTTGTGACTTGGACTGCAGGCGTTGTCATTAAATGTAAACGTGAAAAACATGCAATCCAAAGCAGTATGAGTCCTTTTGCAACTGTCAAAGGCTCACTGCGAAAAAAAAAGAAGAAAAAAAAAATTAACAAAACGTGCGACTCGTCACTTTTTGGTTCGCTGCATGCCGCTAAGCATAGATTAGCGCAGCTCGTTGCTGACTGCTAGGACACACTGTGTATCCTGTTGCTTTTATCGGCAATAAGCTGCATAGTGTATCTTTTAAATACATATATATATATATATATATATATATATATATATATATATATATATATATATATATATATATATATATAAAGCAGATATATTTATAAAAAGGTAGCACACTGTTTTTGCACTGTTTCTGCTATGGTGGTTTTCATTTTGGTTTTTAATTTCCTACTGCGATTTAAAAGCAGTGTCCTTTTTACATTTTTTGTTTTTCTTTTTTTCATGTGCTTGTCAGATTGTACCATACGCTCCAAATAAAACCTTTTGCTTACTGTACCTTGCTGCAACTTAATAGCTGCTGTGTTGTCCGTTCTGCTTTTAATATAGCAAAAGTGAGATACATTTGTATCTGCAGCACAATGTCCAGCAGCAGCAACATAAACCGAGACAACAAAGTGCGATAACAAAACTTTAATCTCGTCTAATGTGATTCTGCTCATGTGTCTGTCTGTCTGTCGGTCTGTCTATCTGTGTATGTTGCAATTTAAGCAAATATTTAGTGTCACTTAGTTGTTGCAAAGCGGATATTAGCAAATGTAGCTTTGCAATTTTTGCTACTTTTGTTATTAAATGTTGCACTGAAAACTGTCTGGTTGAAATCAGCAAACTACTTAGCAAAACAAAAAAACATAATGTAGAAATTGAAAATCATATTGTTAATTGTTTCGAAACGGGAAACTTGGATAATCTGTAAGAAGTCTTTCATTGCAATGACTAAATTATATGAGTTTATAATAAGTTTGCTTTGTATTAATGAAGAAAACAGTTTGTCGAACAAGAGAAAAATTTGTTTCTGAAAATAGCCAGAATCTAAAGATAATCCAAATAATATCAGAAAACGATTGCGATTTATTTCCATCAGTGAAAATACTTAGCTCAGCTAATGATGTAAAACTTACTTTTCAATTATCAATCTTTCAAAGAATTACAATTCTTACTCTACCGAGTATTCAAGCAACTAAACTAAAAAGTTATATTCAAACTTCTGCTTTCACTGCACAATTTAAATGTGACGCCACAAAAATCAGTGCTGTAGAAATTATATAAAAAGAGAAAGGGACCATGTTCCAATGCAAATATTGTATCTGAAAAAAGACAAAAATATGAAATGCAAACCAAAGTTGCGTCTGAGCTTGTCGTAAAGTTGTCAGTACCATTTTTTAATTGAATTTTCATTACATTTCCGTTTCGTTTGAGTTAATGCAAAAAAAAAAGGAGCAAATAAAAGGACGAAATACAACAGCACTAAATGCACTCTAAATGTTGCGCTTTTCTTTGTTTTTCTTCTTTCTTCTGTTTTTAGGGTGAGCCAAATAATAATTTTGAATGTTTTGCAAATAGACAAAGTCAAGCGTGTATAACAAAAAAGAAGAAGAACAAATAGGTGTAGAAATTTCTGATTTTAACGCGCATGAATGCGCAAATCTTAAAAGTATGAAAAAGGATACAAAACGACTTTAGAAATGTGGCAGATGAAAATAATGTGTAGCAGGATTAAAAAAAACACATTTTTTACGATGATTAAAAGTTATCTTAATGTCAGGTTTACGATGGCGGCGAAAAACTTTTTAGTGTTGGAAAGTATCATGCTCCTTTTTTCTGTTTGTTCTTCATTGCAGGAAGAAGTGATTGAAGTGGATATCTGTTACAGTAAATTTTGGAATAAATGAAACAGTGCTGAACTGAAAATTTGAATTGGGTAAGTACGAATGATAGTTATTAAATGAATGTTTTAGCTCCTGAGATTCTTAGATCATATTTAATATTTAAGTTTAAAAACATGACATCAGCCATAATATAAATGTTACAGCTGCTCTGGTACAACTATTGTATCAGCCCTGGTATAAATAGTATTTTAGCTCTGGTAAAAATAATGTTGTGTAGCTGGTACAACTCAATACTGCAGCCCTGGTACACTATTTTTTTAGCACTGTTATTCTCATTGTCAGTATCAACCAACATTGTACTAGGCCCTGTGAAAAAATTGTTACAATTCTGGTTGAAATTTGTTGGTATTAAAACGTTTGCTGGCGTAATAACTTTGTAGCCCTCGTGCAAATGCCAATAAGGCTGAGTGTTGCAACTCTTGTGAATTTTCGCAGCACTGGTACAAACTATGTTGCAGCCCTGGTACATTAAAACATTGTCCACCAATACGAATCTCTACTGTATTTCGTAATTCCTTCACTAATTTTTTTATTTTTTAGATGCACAATAAATGTTTAATGTTAATGCTTTTAATTACAGCTAAAGGACATTTTTAATGACTTAAGCTGACTCGGTCTTTGTGGTAGTATTGTAGCAGTTTTAATGCATAATGCCTCTCAAGGATATTCTTCTTTTTTTGACTTCTGTTCACACCACAAGCATGACTTTAAAGCTGAATATTATTCAAAATCTTTGTCAATTTACAATTATATTATTGAAAAAAAAAATACATAAAACACAAGAATTTGTATGTTATAGTCGATTAATCGATTAATCGATTTAAGTCAATTTATTTCAAAAATTGCATAATCGTTTTTGTATTATTTTTTTACAGTTATCAATTTAAATATTTGATTTTTAAAATTAGGTAGGTGAAAAATTTGTTTGCCTGTTTAATTTGTAAATATTTGATGTAACCAATCGATTACAAATAATCGATAAATTTTTGCGGTTATGAATAATCGATATTTTTTTACAATTTATAATGCTTTTCAGCACAAAGGCAAATCCAACAAGATTTATAGGAAGAATATATTCAACTTGAAGTAATTTATTTGCAGCCAATACTTAAGTTAAAGCATTAAATTATATTAAGGACGAAAACTTCTTGATTGTAAACATGTCCACCACCTTCCTTAAGTTACAACTTGACACCTTTGAAGTCGCAGCCAAGTTGAACATAATTTGAGCTGCAGGCGCACATATGCGAGTGTACTATAATGTGAAATAAATTGGATTATCCTTTGATTCATTCACACTTTGTCGCCTGCTTGGCTGCTTGTGAGATACACATAGATATATACTCGTAGAGTGGACAACCAAAAGGCAATCTATCTTTTAGGTGTTAGCATCGATACAACGCCTGCACAGAGACATAATTTATATGCACTCCATATTTCAAATGTCCTTTTGACTGCGACATAAGTGCATTTATTAAGATTGTATAAGGATATACAGTCGAATTGATAGAAAGTCTATGTACTATGTCTATCGGTTTACTGCGTTAATTGCATGCGACAAAATGCTCTGATTTGATTTGATTTGAATGGCTAGCTGCAAGTTCTGACACTGATTGCAGTTGAAACTCAATTATTTGTATGGGTAATTGCAGCAGAAAGCCTATTCATGCGTAAAAGTAGACTTTAGAGATTGGAGCTGGAGAAGAGCATTTTGTGTAGTACTTACTTTGCAGCTTGACTTGAAATTATTTATTTATTTTTCTTAGCTTTAATATTTTTTACACATAACTGAATCTCAATAGGCTGAAGGGGTCAAAGGACGCACTTAACCGCGGGCAAACTACCCACATCAAAAATAAAAAGAGAAAAATTCGCAAACCGCTTCTCAGTTTTTGGAAAGCCTTAAGCATAAATTATTGTTTTCATTTTATTCCTTACTAAAATATTTTTCATACTTTTTCATTGAAGCTAAAAATTTATGCAGTCACATATGTCAGCATCGAAAGGATCTAGCTACTGTTTCAATGTTTTGACTAATATCCTCGAGTTATATTTCTTGTTATTTTTCCTGTTTTCATGCAGAAGCAGAAAAAATAATTTGCATTTCAGCATTTATATATAAAAAATATATATACGTTCCTTTCAACTAGAAGGTTTCTATCCAAGCAGCAAAAAATCTTTGTCTCGTCTTGTTATCGTCTACAAATTTTCTACTTATGAAAAGAAAAAATTTAATTGTCAATAAAAATTTACCGTGCGGAAAATTTGTTTTGCAAACAAATAAATTGAAATGCTTCTCAAAAGCTGAGGAAAAAGCATCACCAGCAAATGCCAAATGAGAAATCATATAGACATGCGTTATCTTTATACGTTTCGTTGACTCTCAAAAGCCAATAAATGCGGTTTGCCAAAGGATAATGCGTATGCATATGTAGTACATACTATATATGCATATATTTATGCATATGAGCTTATACTGAATAAGCGAAACGAAAAAAAAAAACAAAAATTATGTTTGCAGAGCATATGCAAATCTTGTGACTGATCAAAATTTGCATTGAGCACTTAGCTTTAAAAATTGTGGGAATTGTGGCAAAGATTGAAGTTGTGGTTTAATTTTAAGCAGTTTTTAAGTTTTTTGAGTGGTAGCTTGATTTTGATTTTTTAGGAGGAAAGAAAAAATAAAAATATTCTTTAACCGAAAACTTCATACACATATGTCAATGTGTATGAAGTTTTCGGTTAAAGAACATATTTCTTTCTTCTCTCTTTTCTACTCCTTCTTTAATAAATAAATAGCCTCCATCGCAAGATGCACCGCTGCATGAAAATGACATTCATCAAAATTAACACACACTAAAAAGCAAGCGTGCAACAAAAACTCTTCAGAAGAAAAAACTCCCAAAGACATATACTTAAAGAAAAGCCTACTTGAATAGGGGGTCTTCACCAATTAGATAATTTCCACTAATAGCTAAAGCTCGTCGAAAGAAGTGTTCTACATATAACCGATATTCTCCAATCATTAAAGCGAATACCTTTGCCAAAAGCCGAAAATGGCTCAAATACAGAAGTCTTCTTAAAATAAATAGAACTCCATCAAAAACGTGATTATCACTAAAAATGTTTAACTACTATAAAGAGTGCCTTTACCAAAAATTAGTATTTATCTAAAAGAAAACATACACTTAAGGCGGGAACTGTTGCAAAGAGTGACCTCTATTTAAAATTAAAAACATCAAAAGAATTACCTCCGACAAAAAGCTGAACTTACTTATAAGAAGCGGTCTTCATTAAAGAAATGGAACTCCATCATAAAATGCTTCATTTAATATAGAAATACACTACAAGGGAAGTCTCCAACTAAAATGAAGTATTGGTAAAAAAGATGTTCACTTAATGCAGAAACTCTTCCAAAGAAGCGACATCTATTAAATATTTAAGGTGCATCAAAAATGGGGCCTTAACTGCAAATAGACGTACACTAAAAAAGCAGCATTTACCAAAATTGTTGGTCTTCGCTAAAAAAATTCATTTCTTTCAAAGGTATGGCGTTCATAAAATAATATATGCACTAGCAACAACAAGAGCGCTTTCATCATCAAGCGAAATTGAATCTAAAGGTGTCTCCACTAAGAAAATTCATCTGTTTAAATGGATGCATCTATCAAAAAAGGGGTGTTGAACGATAATGAAACTTTCATTATAAGTGAGATCTGTACTAAAGAAGCAGTCTCCATGAAAAGAGACTTCTACGAGCATCAAAAGAACTCCGACTACGAGTGAAAAGAAATCTTTTTAAATAAATGGCTCACCATCAAAATCAAAATGGGATTTTTTACAATAATTTTACGTCTACTATAAAAGAGCCTCCAATTAGAAAAAAAAAAACAATCTACGCCGAAATGAAA
The DNA here is from genome assembly GCA_035044765.1 of Leucophenga montana. NCBI lineage: Eukaryota > Metazoa > Arthropoda > Insecta > Diptera > Drosophilidae > Leucophenga > Leucophenga montana. The sequence continues at coordinate 2,106,385 of JAWNNQ010001640.1, read as the reverse complement.
ATCTCCACTAAAAGCCATAATTCTTCCAAACAACCGACAAGATAACTCAACATGTGATCTCTTTAAAAAAAAATCGGCGTTCATTAAAAACCACTACAAACATTGCCTTCACTGGAACGTGAAATTGACTTAATTGTCTTCATCAAAAATTGGCATCCGCTAAAATAAAGCTTCCATCAAAATAGTGTTCTTCGCTGAAAACAAAACCTTAATTAAAATCTGTACTAAAAAAGTAGTCTCTCTAAAAAGAGATTTCTACAAGTACCAAAAGAGGAACCTCACCAAAAATTGACAAACGCTAAAATTTAAGTTCGGTGTCTTCACAGAAAATAAAACCTTAATTAAAAATGAGACCTCTTATATACAGGCATAAAAAGCATAAAAGAAGCAAATTCTCCAAAAAAGATGTAGTGACTCAATAGAATCAGTCGTCAGTAAATATCTAACCTTCATTAAAGCAGACCCTTTAGAAAAATGAGTCTCCATCAAAAAGAAGAGCGAACTTCTTGGCTCAAACAGCCTGAAGCAACTCACACATTTAGCATAAACTTCAATTGGGTTTCTGTACATATTATTGCCTTAAGCAAAACTATGAAATCAGGTGTCAGATATCATAGACAACATATAATTTGATTTATCAGCTGCATGTGAATTAACTGTTTTGTAATAAATCATTTACTACAAAGTTTATCTTTAATTTAGTGTTTATATCAATTAACAATATTTCAAGCAATCTTTTGCCAGAAATACTATTTCAATTTTACAATTAAATGTTTCTATATTTATTAAGAAGCTTTGAAAAACACGCTCAATTAAATATTTACATTAAAACTGAAATGCATATTTATATATTTACTTTGCTAAAACACTTTTCATTGCATGAGTAAAGTAAATTTCAAATGCATAATTTTCCAATTTATCAGCATTGGATTGCAAAATTTGCAAATTTACACTTGAAGGCAATTAATAATGTTGCATTAGATAAAGTCCTACACTCCTGGTATATAGTATATAGTATGTACGTATTACATACGTATACTCGTAGTATATAAAACACCGAACACCCACAAAATACTTCAAGCAGAATACACAGCATACAATTAGGTTGTATAATTAAGTTTATCATAAGTCTTGCATGCTTTATATGCAATCATTTTGCTTACTTTGTATGACAGATTACTTTCATCTGTGTGGTATGAGTTCTTGAAATGAATTGCGTTGTTTCTGTGGCTTAATGCATGAAATATGAGTTCATAAAGTGCTATGAATTTATGCAATATTATAAACATGATTGTGCATATTATTTATGCTTGAATTTGTGCATAGACTATTGTGACTTTGTATCAGTTACTTTGTAAAAGTAACTGAGAAGTAAGTGACTTTGTATGAAATGATTTTATGGCTTTAGTCATTAATCATCACTTGTCAAATTTGGCAGATAATGCATTGATATGCGTGCTTAATAACTTGCATTTGATGTTGTCGTCATATCATATATGTTTGTCACTCATATCACACGCTGGACGTAGTTTTTCGCGCAAAGCAGAAGTACAACAATTTGTGCACAAGAGCACAAAAATTTTCTTCAAAGTGTTGCACATCACAGCAAGGCATAAATACCTACTTACTTACTCAGATTTTTTTACTTTCTTACTTCTCTGTATACAAAGTGAAGTCTACACATCTTCAGCTTACTCTAGTGCTAATCTCCCCCTAACCACTTTCTTTCATTCATTCATTCTCACAACGTTTACTATATCGAATAATTTACAGATTTTTCATGGAGTGCACTTAAAAAAGTCAACCAATGTGATAACAACAAAAACAACACAGTTGACACCACAAAAATAAAAAAAATATTTATATCCCAAAAAAAAAAAAAAGAAAAGCACCCAAAGAACTTCAACAAAATTATGCAAATTATGCATATTTAAACGATTTAACACGCGTAAAGCATTTCAGACTTTTCAATTACAAAATCATTGTAAAGAAAAAAGTGCGTAACAAAATGCTACGAATCCTTGTTAAACTCTATCGAATATTCATAACAGACCTATTATTTCCATAAGAAGAACCTCTTGCTGTGAATTATTGTGCATATGCAAATAAAAATAAATTGGAAAAGTCAAGATGAGAAATCTACCAAAAAAATATTTACAATTGTGCCAGTCGAAATATTTCCTGTGACTTTAATATGCTTGGTGTATCCTTACTCAGTACATATATGCAAATCTCTACCAAATCGCTATGCCATAAAAATCATTCAAGCGCGTTCCATGCACTAAAAATCACTTTACTTTTGACTGTTTTTCCGATTTCAATCTTTTCTTTTCCTTATTCGTTTTTTTTTTTCGAATACATAGATTTGTAGCGTCTGGCTTGGTTTGCTTAAGCATATCCTGACATTCCGAGTATCCTGTTTGCATATAAATACAAGTAAGCTGCTGGTAAGCAATTTGACTTGCAGAGATTAGCATACGCAGCGCTGCCTGCTCATTTACATACGTTTCGACACACATTGGCAGCGCCTTTCTTTTCATTTTCCTCCAAAAAAACCGAAGTTTTGAAGTATCGAAAGGGGTTGTTGCATTGGCAATTGGTTTATCATTTGACTCTTTCATTTTTTTTTTATTTTTTTTTTTTTTTGGGACGGAAAAAGCCGATAAAAAGGGTGTTACTTGTAATTTATATGTGAAATTTTCACTCGTTGTTGTGTTGTAATCGTGTAGTCAATTTTAAAATTGTTGACATTATGCAAGATAAGTGAAATTACATGTTGTTTTGTTGTGTTGTCATTCAAATTGTTGGGTTTATTGTGGTTCGAGGCAATAAATTGTTTTGCAAAATAGATGCAAAATTTTGTTATAACTTGTCAAACTCAGCAGTTTGTTTGGCTTAAATTGATTGAAGGAAATGTTGTTCAAAGTTTTGCGTGGCAATTTTAATAATTTTTTAAAAGTTTCTCCAAGCATGTCCTTTTTGCAGAAATTCATTATAGGCTATAAAGCTTCCCGAAGACCAGGTTTGTTATGTTTTGAAGTTCGGTGTGAGCTTACTTAGGTCAAAGGAGGCCCACTGTGTTAGATTTTTTTTTTAGGTTCCCCTTGCGTGCACCAGTTTGTCTAAGGAAGAAGCATCGATGGAGGCTTTACTTCCATAACCCGAGAAGAGTGTGTCTGTCAGTGGACACTTAACTGTTTTTTTTTCTCCTATAAAAGTCAGAGTAGCTGACGTGTCTTCCTATAAGGCAAATGACCTGCGAGGGCTCCATTGGGTTTAAGTCTGTGGAATATGGTTGCCATTGTTGTGAAGAAATGAAGCTAGGAATGTTATCTTGTAAAAAACGTTGGGTATCTCTGGCTTTATGGGATGGTGACAAATCTCGCAGACCATGGCGTTTTCTGTTGGTACCAGTATCATTGTAACGTGTAATGGTCCGTTGCACAAACATTTCGTTCAAATACAAAGCACTAATTCCATAAAACAAAGTTTTTAACTGCGACGTAAGACGATATGCATCCGTAGGCTTGTAAAGAACATAAAATACTGACGCTTGGAAAAACAAGAGCGCGCTGTCATTAGCCGTTTGATTGCTATAGCGGCGTGAAGTTGGTAACACTTCGAGCGCACACTCCTGTATTGATGTAGATATTGAGACTTCGTATTTCTTGTCGAATTTTGTAGCCGAAATACAATAATCCATACTGGATGGGTGAGACTCTTGAAGTTAAAGTATTCTCGAGTGTGCACGAAGGTACCACAGCGCCAAGAATAAGTTTACATCAGCCTTAGGACTGTGTTTGAAGCTTTTGTGATAAGATCAAGGGGAGTAAGTGGTACGGTTAGTTCATCGAAATTAAAAACTCTGAGCTGTGTCGACTGAAACTACGATACAAAACTACAATTTTAATTTTAGTTACATTTAATTTTAAAAAAATATGATTTCTTATATCTTATAAGGACCCCGCAGATAGTTTTCAATTTCAAGAACCATTAAGTTGCATGCAACTCAAAATGCAATTAACTAAAAGCAAGATTTTTCATAAAGATAACAATTCAGAATTCATCTTTTACAGCAAAAATCTAGTGAAAATAAATAGAAATGAACTGAAAGCAGTGAAGCAACACTTCAAATACAATTCTTACTTAATTTACATTTAAAAGTTGTAGCATGTCATACTCCTCATATATGAGCATCAACATATTTATGTACGATATAATAAGACAGACAACTCGAGTGGTGCAAGATGCTGCCTAGGTTCCTAAATAAATATACACAGAAATGGGGAGCGCGTAAAGTGTCTCCAGATGTGTTGGCACGAGTCTAAATGTGGCATACGAAAGCGAAAAAAAAGAAGATGCTACGATCAGATACTGTGATATTTCAGCGCAATAATATCACATGCAACTTAAAAAATAAACGACAGCAAATGACACAAATGCATTTTCATATTTCAAGTTTATTATTGTTATTAGCTAAGAAATGGTTATTAGACAAAATATTATTGGTTGTGGGCACGCGATGCGCGTTGAAATTGTTGAAGTTGAAGAGCAGATCTACGCATGTAGCTGCCAATCTGTCAAGTTGCTTGTATCGGCAATGCAGCTGAATGTCAAAGTGTGCATAGTGTGCTGCAGCTGGTAAATAATAACTCAATAGAAATTTTAAATAGTTTAGCAGCTATTAGACCACTGTGCTGCTGTAGCTTCAAGGCAAGCTACTAGCTAGTTCAAGAGTCAGTTCACTCATTACAATGATCTTGTCATAAAACGTTCAGAGTCATCAAAGTTGCACTTTATGCGAAACGATCTTTGGGGTACTCTTCTGGCTGTAGCTGATGGAGGACAGACTTCAGTAGGCTGGCGTGTGTTTAATGTCGTTGCACGTGTTCATCGTCATCATCATCATCAACATCAACCACATATTTATATTAGGCGACAACAGAACTTGCTCTAAACATAATCACTGAAATTATTATTATTATTATTATGATCGCAGGTTGGCTCCCCAATGATGCTGCTGCCAAATGGCTTGTGTAGAAGCATCTTTGTGCAGCAATATTTTTTTTTTTTTTTTTTTTTGCTGCTAATAGTCCACATGGGGTCTCAAATTAAGTAAAGTGCTCGTATATGTGCATTATGCATTTAAATGCCGTTGTTGTTGCCTGGCATTTGGTTTTGTTGAAATGCTATTTCAAACTTAAACCACACAGAAATATCGTCAGATTATGTTTAATATCTGCTTACATTTTCATGTTCATACCAACTAAACACACATTTCTGAAATTTTTAAATTTATATACTTGAAATTCATTTTCTTCAAATCCCAGTAGGATTTTTCAGAAGTATTTCCCAAAATAATACATTGCACACTGCTTCCATTTGTATTAGAGAAGATCGAATCTGAACTCCATAAAGAAAGCATAAAAAAGTAGATGCCGCTCAAAGTCCACGGAAAGGGTGAGGTCGTACCAACTTCATTATGTTTAAAGCTTTAGTCCGCTAAGTTTATATTAAAATTAGCGGACCAATAAATATTTCTTATTTAGACAGAGCAACAGGTTTTAATTAGTGCACAAAATTGCATTCGAACATGGTTGTTCTTTCATATATTTTATATTGGTCTGCTAACTTTTTCTAAAGTTAGCATACCAAGCTATTTCTGTTATTTAATCGCATTTTTGTGTAGATTGGATCTGCGTGCAAATATTCCAAGGACAGTTCGATATGTGATTGTTAAAAAAAATGTTTGTACACTTTGTTTTGAGACTAACAGCTCTTGAATTGATTTTTGCTTAAAGGAATTTAAAGACATATTATAAATTCAATTGATTCTTGTTGCTCTAAAACAGCTCTTTTGATTCTTGATTGCTGCCGAAACGGTTGCTACTCAAAGTCAACTCATAACTGAAGAACATTTTCAAGATCTTTTTCGAAGATCTTTGAAAATTTGGAGTTTTTTCTGTCACTATACACTTTATGTTATAGCATCTTGATTGCCTGTAGTTGTTAGAGAAATATTATTATTATTTTATTTTATGGTTTTTGTGTTTAGAAAAGCGAGTAATTACTGGTGCTGCTGTTTTGGGGCGTGCTAAGTGCAACGCTGTGCCATGCTTATTATCAGATAGGGCTGTCCATCTGTCGACGGCGGCACTTCTGGAGTGAAAGTTGTATGCATTTAAAAAAAAAAAGCAGAGGCGAAGATTTAATTGCGCGTTTTATTTGGAGTTTATTTTATATATATAAAGAGAGAAATATTAAATGCATAAACGTTAATATGATAATATGTAATTCTATTTGGGTCACTTTTAATTGTAGATGTTTGGGTAGATAAGAATTGAAGTTTATTCTGAAGAAGTGCGTAGTCGTTGGGCACGTGCGTTTATGCGGAGGCTTTAAAATCTACACTTGAATATGAGTTGCAGTAATTAAAATTGTTTTGATGTTGAATTGCAGGCTTACAAGCAGCTTTCACCATCTGAAGTGGAAGCTTTTCACCATGAATTTTATAAAACCATTTCAAGTGTAAAACACACTACAAACCGCTCAAACATGACTCATTGAATCAACTCCTAAAATCCATTAGTTCAATTGACATTTGTGCTCTAAAAATCAATTCGGTAAACCATAACTTAAATAAATAAATCATAAAAACTAATTGTATTTTATGTGCCAAGCAGCACTAAAACTTAGAGAGAGAGAGAGAGAGTCATAAAGTAACACATGCCACAATTATTGTATATCAGCAACATCGTCTAAGTGCGCTACATATTGAAGAATAATAAGCAGCAGCAAAGAGTTACACCACAACGTGAACAGAAGGTAATAAAATATAAAATTCAAACAATTAGAGATGTGACACAAATGTAGCAAGAAATAGAAATACATTCCAACTGAACTGCAGTAAAAATCTATAAAAAATACCTAGAAATAATAGCAGAGAAAAATGATATATAAAAAAATAATTACAGAACTAACGAGACATTCAAAAAGTCGTAAAAATCTATATAAGAATTTATGAAATAGTATTGTAAATACTTACTACATGAAGCGAACTAGGGAGATACACTGGTGAGCACACGTCGCATGACTTTATGTTAAACATAAAAATAAAACATCAGATACAAATATAGTATAACTATAAAGTTATTATTAAGGCGAAAAACTTTTTACAACCTAAAGCAATTAACTTGCTTACTTCTAGCGCTGGAACATAATATTCAACACTAAAACTGAACTATCAAAAAGCAGATTTTCTTGCTTTCTAATAAAGCTATTAAAAAAGTATCTTCAAAGAAGACAAAATAACTACAAAGAAAACTGATCATTGTCAAAAAATTAGTGCAACATAATGAAACTATTTAGCAGCGAAGAAGAGAATTCAAAACTTCTAAGAATTCAAATCTTCACTACTTCATTTGGAATACTTCAGCTGTAACAGTGGTGATGAATGTGTTGGATCGTTAGTTTTTATGTATTTTTAAAAACTTATAATTAATGAAGAGTAGAGCCAAGCTCTATCAATACAAGTTGATCTACATTTCTCGGTTGTTATGGCTTCAAAAGTGCCATTTAGAAGACGAAGATGAAGCGCTCAAACTTGCAGCTTTTGTGTTTGATAATTTATTAGCTTTTTTTTTTCACTTCAACTAAAATACATTTATCTGCTTTCCAACAAATCGAAAAAAAAAAGTAGAGAGAAATATCTTTCAAACCTTTTTTTCTTTTTTGTTTATTTTGTATATCAAATAAATGTTCCATTTGCCTAATTGTAAATAAAAAGGTTGCTCTTTTTTCATTCGAAGCAATTAAATCTTGTAGCGATTTGTACGTGTTGGCATTTGATCGGAGATGAATGTGCTTTGGTTTTGGTTTACCCAAAGAAAACGAAAAATATTTATTAGCTTACAAATTTAATGTGTAGAAATCTTCATTAAATTTCTCATTGTAGTTTTGGGAGAAGATTGATTAGGAAATTTGAGGTGAAATGCAGTACAAAAAAACAAAAAGGTGAATAAGTATTTGATAATATTTTATGTTTGTTTTGGTTGAATCTGTAGATAATTGAAGTCTATTTCAGTAATAACTTCTATCAAACGATACTAAGTATAAACCTAGTATATCTCATAGTTCAAGCGAAAAATTATAGTTAAACAACCATTCACATGGAGTTTCAAGATATGAACTTAGTAGATATAAAAGAAAAATATGCTTTTAGAATCGAACAACCTAAACGTGGGATGTAAGTTTGTTGAAGCCTACCACTAAAAGTGGGCGTGAAACGCTTTTTGATTATTATGCCAAGCGTTCGTCCATATGAAGCCACCTTATCAAATATCAAGTTAATTTTGTCTAATAATTTTTTTTTTGATAATATTTTTCGTGAAATGTTCCAAAAGTGGTGGGGTTGTATGGGGGCTGCCTCTAAAATGAAGATTTATCTATATTTATGTCTATTTATCTATAGTTCATTCATAAGAAGCCACTATATTAAATTCTAAGTTGATATTGTAATAAAAAATGCTTTAATACAAAATTTCAAATTGGGCTCTAAGTTTCTATGGAGGCTACCCCTAAAAGTGGGCGTAATACGTTCCTTGATATATTTGTGAAGCATCCGTTCATAAGAAATTTCATGTCGATATTGACTGCAATAAAAACGTTTTTCTTTAAAAAGAAGCAAAAGTGCGCGGTTGGTTTGTATGATAGCTACCTCAAAAAGTGGGGGGATTGCACCCATTGATATAGTATATGTAAAGAGTCTCTTCATAAGAAGCTAAAATGACAAATTTTAACTTGATATTGACAGCATACAAAAAAGGTTCATACAAGAAGTCAAAAGTGAGCGGGTAGTCTGTACGGGGGCTACCCTTAAGTGTGGGCGTGGCATGAATATTTTGATACTCTCTTAAACTGCAAAGGGAAGATATGCTATGTACCCGGTTTTTCTGTTTCAGTTGTCTTGAGTGTTTCGCTAGGTAGTTCTATGGCAGCAGAGCCTCGATCAAGAGCAGGAAAGAGCTTGGTTTTACCAGAAAAATTTCCAGGAAACTAGTTACTAGTTCTATTTTCATGGAAAAACACTTAGCTTTGTGTCAAAATAAAAATGTATAAACTGCATGAAATTTAAATCTTACAGTAAGAACTATTTTCTTAATTAGGTAGATACTATAGGCTTTGGGGAAGAAATTTTCGTGTATAGGTATATGTAGGCCGCCTTTTTTGTCAAGTCTCAAAATAGTTTTTAAATTTCATTTATGGTATGAAATTTATACACATTCTCGCTGATAACAATTCCATGTTCATTAGAGGTCCTTCGAGTGCACTCCTATGGACAATGTTGGCAAATCAACGAATCCTTATAAATATTGCTTTTATATATTCCGACTGCAAAATTTTATTTTGTTGTTGTTGTTGTTGTTTTTTTAATACCAAACCACAAAAAAGCGAAAAGCCGCCGTTGCCCGGGTGCAATATATGCATTGAGGCGAGGGTAAAGTATATTAATGATTTTTCGCTTGAATTGCAATTACAACAACAGCAACATACAGCGAATGCATAATAACAATAACAATATAACAAAGACAACAACAAGAACAACAACAACTGCGGTCAAGCTGTCAATTTTGCAGTGCATCAAAAAATTCTATAAAAAAGAAAAACAAGCAAATCCCAAAAAACGAAACCAAGTCATCCCTTATACCCCAAACGATAACCAACCCACTCAACTAAAGCGCGACCTTTCAACGTTGTTGTCGTCGTCCTGACATCGACAAATGCAATGACATGCATTTTTTGCATATCGCTGCACTTGTATCCGTATTTCTGAGTGCATATCCGGAAGCCCTTGATATTTGACGTACCCTGCTCTCTAAAAAAAAAAGGAATAACTCTTGTGCTGGTCATCAGCAACATGTTCCTTTACTTATTTTATACATTCGTGCATAGCAACGCATTGGGGTTTATTGCATTTGGGTTTTTTATTTTTTTTTCCAATAGTCTCTGATAATTTTATGCACATTTGTATCTTTGTTTGCCGAGTGATTTGCAAAAAATTTGTTTTTCGGCTTTTTTCTCGGTTGAATTTGTTTCTGGGTTTATTTTTTCCATTTTTTATGCGGGATTTTACGCTTGAACTTTAATTGAGTTTTTTCTAGTTGACTGCATTCTTAATGAAATCGTTAGTGTAGCCGCATTTGTTGCTATCAATTGTTATATAAGCGAGGGTATTGTGTTGTAGTTATACGAGTACGAGTACGAGTACTATATATTTTAATACCCATTGCTACGTTATGTATGCAGTAGGTCTTTAAACGAAGTTTGCAGTCAAGTATTTGCACAGTTGATAGGAGGAAAATATGTTGCTGGTTTTGTGTGAATGCCAAATATTAAAAGCATTTACAGTTTGGTATAGAATTTCGTTCCTCTGGTTTGTTGGTAAACTTGAAATTGTGTGCGAAATCTTTCTAGAAAAGTTATTTCAAAATCAAAGAACTTAATATTCCAAATCTATAACTCATTACTGTACCTAATCCCACTTGCACTGTCATCAAATACACAAACGAAACTGTCCAATGTCCACTGTGCTATACAAAATGCAAAAGCACTGCTGCACTTAAATGTGCATTTTGTAAAATCTTCGCCCAACTCGGAAGGGAGTACATAATAACCACAAATCCTTTTGTTCAAAACACATCAGGAAATGAAAGGAACCTCAAGCGACTGAGCATACACACACAAATGGCAACTAATTGCTGCAGAACAAACAACTGAAAAACTGAACTGAACGAGTAACTGAGTATCTGAGTAGCGAAAGAGTTGAAGTCGAATTGTATTGCATTGAAATAATAAAGAAATCATGCGGCAAGATGCAACAACTGAGGCACTTCATGCGCCTCAGCATTACAAACCACATCACATATTGTCGATGGATGCATCAACACTTCAATGAGTGGTGGTCAACGACGACAACATGTCCATCATCAACAAGCAGAACAGCAGCAGTACTCGTATATACAGTGTTCTTCCGTCTATATGTCCGATCAATCACTCATTGTAGTACAAGTAGGCAGCACTTGAGTGTGGGTTGAGTTGGCAGCGCACCCAATAAGTATATGTAGTGCTACATGGGTCTGAAGTGTTGCTGCTTCTTTATTTCATGTTCAAGTCTTCTTTTTCCTTTTTTTTTTTGGATTGGATTGGATTGATGTTGCAGCGCAGCACAATTATTTCCATTTGATTGAGCAAAGAAGTGTGCATTTACAACAAGTAGACGACATCAGTACAAATATTACAAGTACAAAAATTGGAACTGGACTGCAGAATTATCATTATTATCGACATGGTTGCACTTAATGCAACATCGTAATATATGTATGTACTATCTAGAGTATCACCACTTGTAGTGCATTTGCAGTGAAAAAAATATTTGTTTACTCTCGTCGATTATGTTGTATCTGCTTGACTGCATTTTGTTGTTTTTATATGTTTCGCTGCCTACATTATATTTCATGTGCAGCCTTTATTAATACGCAAGTTATAGTCATACTAGAGCATGGAAGATCTCCATTATTTCAACAGCATGAGTTTGGGTTATGTTTTTAATTGCCTTGCCCACTCTTGAGATACAAGCAAATGAGTAGATGCTTTAATACGAGTTTGAGTAAAGTCATTTCAAGAAGCTTTCAACACCTCTCTTACATTTTGTTTGATTGGTTCAAATATTAGACAAAAAAAATGTTTTTGCTGAATTTTCCGATCTGTCCTGCTATGAACAATTTTAGTTTCCTTAATTTCCATTAAAATCATTTGTTGCATACTTTTTGGCGAGACAATTAATTTCTGGAAAAATCTTCTAAAATATCAAAAAAAAAAAAAAAATCACATATAAATCGAAATTCCTGGGCATGATATTTGAGTCTTTAAAAAAACCTAAAATTCTAGAAGTGCTTGTGTAGAATTTCTTTTATTTCAGCTTTTAAAAGTAAACCTCTGAGATCTTTGAAATTTATTGGTTGAGGTTTGTCTTCCTTAATTGCTTCTTTATAGTTTGCATGCAAGTTTTTTGAAAAGCTCTGCACTAATTGGTTATTCACAGCTATTTTAAGAATGATGATAGTAAATTAACAATAATAAGAAATCAATTACTTAAATAAAAAAAAGATTAATAAAGTATTTGGTATTCTATTATTGACATAATGCTGAAAGCTTTAAAAAGCTCTAATGCTGTTTTCTGATTGGTAAAGCGTATTTCTATTGATAAAATTTGTAAACTGTGGGAAGTAGTTTGGAACGGAAGGGTTTTTTTAAGTTTTTTAAGTTTATGCATGAAATTTTCGTGGTTTTTGTTGTTAATTAAGCTAGAAACGCCATATTCTAGTAAAATATACTAGTAAAATATTCCACATAGGTTCAGATAGGATTAGGATGGCGCCGATACCGGATCGATGCCCATTCCCGATAAATAACGAGTATATCTATTTTCTAATTTGATATCTAAAAGTACTCAGTTGTACAAAATATTCTGCACAGATGGATTATTGATTAATGTCATATGAATTTTAACCCCCTCTCCCCTTGCAAAACTTACCCATATTTGTGTACGCCTCTGCAAAATGGGCTAGGTGCCGATATATAAAAAAGCAAAGTATCGATACTTTTCAAAATTTTTTATCAATAAAAATATCGATGCCTTCAGGTATCAGGCATTCCCTAGATCGGACTACTACAGAATATAACCTCCATATAGTACAAATAAGTAGCATTACACAAGATACAGGGTATCTCGAAGTTGAGATCACTCAACTACAGCGATTTTTCTTGTTATTACGATACTTACTTCTTCTTTTCTAAGCGGTTTCTGTAAGTCTTATTTAACCATTTAATAAATGCACGCTTTGTGCTTGAATGAGTCTTTTCATTATTGAACTATAATAATCTGTAATTTTAAACCCGACAAACATTTCTAAACGATCGTTAAACTATCACATAACATCATTACTACTCTAAAGCATACATTTACATACATATGTATCCCTCACCCTTTCAAATTTCATACAACCATCGAAAAAAACAAAAAAAAAAAAATGCCGACACACTTAAAATACTTATACAAGTTTGGCTATTTCAGTCATCAAGTGCTACTACAAAACACACTACACTACACTACATGTACATAGATTGCTGAAGCTGCAATAATATGTGAGAGAGACTTAAGGGATTTAAAGGAATTTTAAAAGGACAATAGAACGTTTCCGCCAACTTGTTACGAGTTATGCAAATTGCATTGAGACGAATGAACGAGCGAACGAACAACGAAAGGACCTCCTGCTGTAAAATACAAAAAAAAAAAAAAATACGATACAAAGATACAGAAAAAGCTGTGAAGTAGTTATACATACTACAATCCGATACAAGAAAAAAAAAAACGGGAGTGAAATAAAAGATACAACACAAGGAACAATTTTTTCGAAAAATTATCTGTCAGAAAGTGCACGTGTTCAAGGCAGGCAGGCTGGCAGGCAATACTATTAGCACTTGCCCCCGCACCGCGCGCTTAACATGTCTATAGGTATACGTGTATGTAGACACCCCTAAACACTTGTGATGATGATTCGTTTAAACTTTCCCCTTATGTCGAAAAGAATACCATTCCATACCATGCCATACCAATATGTAGGTATCTATCGTATATGCATATCCTTCGTTTGAGTTACTTTTGGGTACAGTTGTCACGCATTTGAATTTTAACAAAAGGAAAATTTCCAAAGCCGACACGATACGCGATTACTCGCCGTTGACTATGAAAATATGCCGTGCTTTTTCGTCGACACAAAATATTTACCCATGACAGATGGTCAGTTAAGTTGGCAAGTCACCACCACCACTACCACTACTACCATCAACAATGTCAGCAATGAGAGCGACAGACGAGACCCAGAGACAGTCAATCAGTCAGTGCGTCAGTTAGTACTTCTCATCAGTCAGGCGCACAGTCAGTCAGTCAGCAAAGGCAAATATGACAGTTTGCTATCTGCGAATACTTCTTGGCTCTGTTACTTTAACCCTGCTAAGAATAGAACGTAGAGAGTTCTGAGAATTTTTGGAATTTGGTAACACTTGGCTTAAGACTACACTGCTTACAGATGTTTTTAACATCTAATGAAATTAACTCTAGCGGTATCGAAATTTCGTCAGTAACAGTCGATTCTGAAGATTATATTTTTGGATAATCAGAGCCTTTGGAATTTTTTTTTTTTTTAGTAATTAGCGGATATTCTAAAAAACAGTTATATTTTCAGAAAACAACTGTTATTTCAGACAACACATTTTTTCTGAAAACAGATGTTGTTTTAGTATACAGCTGTCCTTCAATAAATCAGCTGTTCTTCAAGAAAATACCAAGGCTGTAAGCAGCTACTTTACTGCAAAACATTAAAATTATTTCAAACCTTTAGTGACACCCTCGTATATACCTTCTTCTTCACGACGTTGCACGATGTGAAATGGGGGTTGTTGCCACTGCCCTTTACACTCACCGCCGCAACGAAGTTGTGTTGTGGCGATTGAGGGTACAGTTTGCTCAATCATTGATACTGTTGTGGTCGCTGTCGAATGCCGCCGCCGTTGTCGTCGTCGTCGTCGCCTTTTGAATGTGCCTTGATGGACTTGGGTGATATATTGTAATGACAATAAGAGCAGCGCAACAGCAGCAATAATGGTCGAGATACAAGTACAAGAGGTTGAGGCACATAGTAGTCTAACCGTACGTCAGCGCATTATGGGTAGTCATGGTAGTGTAAGAATTGGGTTTTACTGTGTTTTTCGGTTCGTTTGAGGGGTGCAACGACATTGGATTTAAGCGTTAAGTGGTTATATTGAAAATATTGTATTTACATCAGTAGGTGATTATCCGTGTCCCTGTGCGTATATCACCCGTGAGTGTTGTTATTGTTATGCCTGCGTGTGTGGTGTCTCCTGTGAAGATGACTCACTCATTAGGTTATTGATAATTTCATTAAACTACTTGGATTGAATTCTGTACTGCATAAAAGTATTAGAGAGGCTCGTCTAATTGGGATTATATACAGTTAGACAGGCTTAATTGCAAATGAGCTGAGGATAAATAATATAATTTCAAACGTTTCAATGATTTTCGATTATTGCAGCATATAGTTCTTGAAATAGTGAAAGAGAGTAGCTTGGAGTACCGTGAAGAATTATGGACGTAGAGTTCTAAGGCGAAATTATATGATCCATTGACAGTTCGGGATGGAAGAACTAGAAAACGAGCTCTCTACTTTCTTGCTGTACACTCAATTGCTGAAAGACACATCATATCTGCATAACATTAGATTGCGCGTTTTACTTTGTATGCGCTTCGCTATTATGTTGTGGTGACTGTGTTTCTGTTTATAGTTCTGTTGTGATTGGAGCGCGCTGAAAAAGTAATAACAACAATCGCTTCAACGCATTGATATACAAAATTATTTCTATACTACTACTGCATATCAAATTCTTTTCTTAGTTTACAATGACACCTTTCATTAACTTCCCCACTATTTAAAAAATAAAAAAATGTAACTAATTGCTTAACAAAATAACAAATTCATGCTCAATTAAACCTTTTTCCATATGTCACTCATACAAACTGAAACTTTAAATGCATTTGGTATTTTTTCTGCGTACTTAAAACTTATTTGCCAGCAAAATCCAATTAAATAAATTGGTAAAAACGAATGAGTGCCATTGTGCGTAATGATCCTGCCGCTTAACTATGAGAACAACCTTTCGAGGTGACTTGAACTCGTTAGCCACAGTCATAAGTTACCTTAATGAGAAAATTGCTGCAGCAAATTATCATAAATTCTTACCATTTTCATTCTGCAATAGTTTTCCTTTTCGTCGTCGATTAGTTTGTGCATTTAGCGCGCTTGTAACCCTTTCTGGTTGCGGTCTATTTGTGTAATTAGCCATGATACTCGAAGTATTTCTCTAGATGCATTTGAATTTTAACGGCTTTAAATATATTAACTATTCTTTGCAAGACTAACAAGTCACAAATTTAAACCTTGATTCGTTTCTTTTGAGTTCAATAAACTTTTAAAACTTGTATATACATTCCTTATACATAGTAATATAAATAAACGATATATGCAAACATCTAATAACAAATCGAGTCAATTTAGCGGAAATCAAATTGTATACGCTACAACAAACACATGACAAAAAGTCGCCAGAACAAAACAAAAGCCAACAGCGGAGTCAAGAAGCCAAGGTAGGTATGCCAATATAAAATATTCTTACAGGACGATGACGACAAGAGTTTGTCTGATTGAAGCAATCTTTGAAACTGCAGCATAAAGTATGCTAAAAAACTCAAAAGCGCAGAAGAATATCTTTTCTATTCAAACACACGAGGTTTGTTCGTCCAATAGCGAGCTCTGCAATCTGAATTAAGCTTAAATGCTTATCTTGCAATACCTCATTAACAATTGCATTGTAATCGTTGATTTGCGCTTTCCACTGTTTTACAGTTAGCGGCTACTTAATTAAGCTGGCGCCCTATTTTCAAACAAGCACATTATGTGAGATTAAGAGAGCGCGCGTTAATGCATGAGCGCTCTCTCGTTGTGGCTCATTTTGGTTTTTTATCTGTTTGAATAGAATTTTTATTTGAAGTCAACATAACTAACATGAGTAGATACAACTTGCTGATCTTGAAAAGGGTGATAAGTAAGCTTTGTATAGATATATATAAGTGTGTGATTTCGATATCTCCATATGTGAACTTTGAAGAATAATAGTTGAATACTTGCCGGACCAACCTCTTACATACATTCCATACAACATATCAAAGGCAACCATAGTCTACTCAAGATACAAGATATGAAATGCATATAGAGACAAACAAAACAAACCAAAGTTGAAGAACAATGCACCGCAGGATAACAAGGATTGCGTCTAAAAAGAATGTAAGCAAAGAAAAGGCAATGATTTGATATTTGTCAACGGAAGCAGAAGGATATACGAGTACATATGAGTACGAGTATGTGCATTACATGAATGAATAGCCCAGAAGTCGAAGAGTCGAGTCGAGTCGAGTTGAGTTGCTCTGAGTGCGCTTACCTGCCGCAATACACAAAAGCATGAAAAATTATGGTACGCTATTTTGATTTTTCCACTTTGTCAGCGGTTTTTCACAACGAGTAAGTCATTTATTTACACGCTGATAAAGTAAGTAAGTAAGTAAACCTCTTCCATCAGTACCAACATCTCCAACATCAGCAGCAGCAGCAGTTTGTTTAAGGGTACGTCGCTTTGACTTTAAAATTTCGCTGACTTCAAATCAATTTAGTGTTTCCTACAACAACAGTAGCCTAGGCGCTAAAAAGGATATGCAATGACTACTATAGTCCCTGGAGAAAATTCTACCATTGAAGTAAAACTAATGTTGCCTTTTGTAATTTTTCACGCTTAATTTAGGTTGAACAAAGCAATGCGGAAAATATTATGCGAGTCCTCTTTTAATAGTGGTTATGCTTAAAGTAGCCCATGGTGTTTTCAGAAGTGACGCATCTTGTATACATTACAATGGAGAGAAAGAAACTGTAATTCTTTTTAGTTGAATTTGATTGATTAATTGTTGCCTTTCTTAATGCTTTTAAGCGGTTTAGTGTATGTTCTGGAATTGTTTAATTTCAACTTATCAATGTGGTTTCAGTGGCTTCTGGCTGATTTATTTAATTGAAAAATTAAGTGTTAGCGGAAGTATCTTACTTGTAGGGTAGTCTCGGACCAAACGGCCACCATTTAGTTTTGAAATATTTTGAGATATATTGCCAAATTGAAGACAGTGTTGTAGCGGTTGAAAGATTAGCTACATTTTCCTCATAGACACATATTGTGTAACTCGTATCACTGGCACACCACAAACTGAATAATAAAAAATTACATAGTGGCCGTTTGGCACCATCCACGGCGTCAAATGGCTACATGGAGTGGGTCAAATAGTCACACCTGGATTGTATAAAATGTTCACTTTTATTCGTTTTAATTGTTGAAATGAATGCAAAGAATTGTTGATCATGAGAAAACACGTTGCAATTCGATTCAACTCCGACCAGTGGTCGTTTACAGCTTAACGTTTGCTAAATCTAATGCTACTCTCTTTCCCTTTCTCTCTCCACCATTGTTGAAGCTGATCATATCATTTGATAACGGTTTTTAATGTTCACACCTCAAGTCAGCTACAAAGAGCTTCAAACTGGTTGCCTATTATGAATAATGTATAGTTCTGAGTCAGGTTAGTAGCGCCAACCGATGCCTGTGATCCTCAGGTGGTTTATGTTGAGAAGTAATTATCAAACTCCAGCTTCAGTTTTAAAAATCTTTCAAAAATGCAATTTGAATACATGAAGCAAATACTTCATAGCGAGAACTACTTTGTGTATACCTAGCTTTTGTCAAAGTTTATCAAAGCATATAAAGTTATGTAACAATTTGAAAATAAACAAAATCAAGGCCAATTAGAGTGTAAACCACTTGAAAGCCATTTGCAGTTTACTTTACACTTGCTTGTCAATGACACGAGTGCGAATAGCTTCTGAAGTGTTTGGAACAACAACTACCGAAGACAATTTCATGAAAGAACACTTGAAAATTTGCTTCGTACATCACACTCACATCTTCATACTACAAAACAATAACTGATAAATTAGCATAAAATATCATTGAGTTTGCCATGTGAAGTAACAATAATTGTAACAAAAAGCCGAGTGACTGAAAATTTTTGTCAATGACAGATGACAGACTGAAGTACTTATTTACAGCATGGAGAACAAACGTTGGGCATGTGGCATGCTTAAATTTGCCAGCAATTTTGCCAGCAAATACTTGAGACAGTGAGACAACAACGCAGACAACTTGCATTTGGGGTCTGAGCTTCAATTAGCAACGTAAATAAATTGCCACAGCATATCGCGTTGAAGCGTCATAGTAATCTTATGGCAAATACGCACAGCGCCAAGTTGTACAATATTTTGCATATGGCGTGCTAGAACGATGACGATGGCGAAGGAAATCTGATGCCGCAATTAATTTAACGTTAAATAAACAATACATATTAGAGAAGTTGGAGGTTTGGTGTGATTTGAGGGTTGGCGTATGCCCTGACAGGGTGTGGCTGTCAAATAGTAAATAAGTATTGGAATACTGCTAACAGTAATTGGCATTTGTCTATGCGGTAATACAAGCGTTTCGAATGTTGGGGTTAAAACAGGCGTTTGCATGTCACTGACAAGCTTTTAAAATTTTCTCAAAATTTTGTCAATTTGTTTGCAATTAGCATAAGAGGAAGAAAGGCAGGCAGACAGGAAGGAAGGAAGCAGTTACAGCGATTAAGTGAAATTCGAAGCGCCAGGATAAATGTCACATTTAATATTGAGTTTGAAAGTGATAAAGAAGCGCTTTAAATTTCAAAGCGAATTGTTAATAGTCCAAGTAGACTATATTCCGGTACACATGGGAACCTTTAGCGAGAAGCATCGTGAAAGCTTCCACCAAGATCAAAGTAGTTAGATGTCAGTATATTGACACACTATTGCAGGCGTTTGAAGACAGATTTAGTGGAACAGAAGCCAAAAAGATACTCCTCCAACTGTATACCAAAATAAGATATCAAAATTAGTTTTCATGTATATATTTAGTTTCTGAATCCTAGGATACGTAGGAATATACGTAATTTCGAAATCCTAAATATAAACGAAGAAGCTTCTACATTGTGAGTTTTGGATTTTTGATTGGATTCCAACAAAATTCTGAATCTTGAAGAAAATTTGATGCAATTAGAGTTAATTAGCTAAAAAAAACTTCCAATTTCTCAAAACCATTTAAAAAATAACTTCGTATAATGAAGGCAATTTCGAAAACAATCACAAAAATTTAATAATTTTCACACCAGTTCAAATGTTTCAATCAGCTTATTGAACAATCATTATCTGCTCTATCAACCAGAAGTATAAACCAAACGAAAATATTGAAGCAATCAAATACTTAACAAACAAACCAATTTCATTTCAAAAAAACCAACAGTTGTAAAAAACACTTACCACTTAACTGCAACAACCACAGACAAATTAGTATTATTAACACTTTTTTGTTGTTGTTATTTTTTAACATATTTATGCATGCAGCCAAAACGAGACGAGAGCCCAGCTTACTTCTGGATTTCACGGCTCACAGTTCTCAGCCGTTAAGAGTATTCATCAGCTATAAATATACAACAAAATAGCACTGCACTCTTATTGTATACAATCTGATTGTGCGATACATGGAGCGTAACCGCAGTTTTTAATATAAAAATGTTCAAAGGCAACAGATTCCCGCTGACACGAAATGTCGAAATGCGCTTAAACAAAAACCAACAAACAGCAAATAATACAAAAAAAAAAAAAAATACAAAAAAATACAGAAGAAAAAATCCATTAAAATGCTTCTGCCATGGCTTAAAGAGTGTGAGGGTTGGCAGTCATTTACTCAATTTTTCACCTCTTTTTTTTCGCTGCATAATTCGAAAAAATTAACCAGAAGCTGCAAAAATGCAATTTTCATAATGACGCGTATACTTTTTGATGTGGAGCGGAGTTCCCGAAGTTCCTCCAACTCCCACTTTGCCTGGCTCACAGTGTGGTATAGTTGCGGTGCTTCTGCATTTTGTCAGCTTTTGGGTTTTTGGCTTTATTGTGTATACGAGTAGAGAATACAATAAAAAAAATGCTTTCGAAAAAATATTCAACCAAATCGTTGCTAATTACCTTAATTAGTCTTCTTGATTCTGCGTAAACCACATTGACCACAATGCATGAAAATAAATCAGTTTCTGTTTCAATTTTCAGCATGCAATCCGGTATCCTGAATTCTATCCTATCTGTAACTGCTACTCTGCAACTGTTTTGTATCTGTTGATGGTGATGTGCATGAGAAGTTACTTTTTTCGCATGCAGCATTCAATCGTAATTGGTAGGTGTTGAGTTGCAAATAATGAGCTCTTATTTTTCGTTATTTTTTTGAGAAGAGTGAGTCTTTTTTTTTGTTTGTTTTTGGAGTAATTGGTATTTATGGGCATAATTTAAATGTATTTAAATACAATACTTATATAGGATATCTCTCAATTTTGCTGGGAATTATTAATATACATAGTGAAAATATATGAATTCATGTTTAGCTAAATTAAAATCCTTAATTTAAGGGTTTTAAAGGGTATAATATGAGGTGTAAAGAGTGCTCTTAATATCCTGACACCAAAGAGGCAAGAGTTTCTGCCAATGTATGTAACAAGCAGAAGAATCTCATAAAGTACATTTATTCTTGATCAACATCTTCCATCACCTTCCATCTGTCCATCCAATGGTGTCTGCCAACAAAAAGATCCCAAAATCTCTAATTAAGTATGAAGTAATATTTAAGGTCGGTGATTACGAATCTAATGTGCAATTTTCTGAAAACTAATCTGCAGATCCAAAGTAATGGATAAATTTTGACAAAAGTCATTCTATCTTTTGGAAACTCGGTACTTAGGAGTTTCTGGTATCACTGCTTACAGACTTTTAAAATCTAAAATACTGCATGCAATATGGTGAAAAACTTTTGTAGAAGGTAGTTCTATCTATTCAATATGCAATATGAATAAAATATAAAATATGAGGAGTTCTACACTGACTTTGGCAAGTCATTTTTAAAACGAATTTCATTAAAAAAATTTCCATTGGACAGCTTCTATTTTCCGAAATTTAGGAATTCTCAATTGCAACGTTCTCATTTGTAATAGTTATTAAATACTGTTAAATGAAGATTTTCATATCTCTTCTACATTTGTTTGTTGCATGAGTGTTCCATACCACAAAATTCCGCTCTACATTGTTCCGTTCCAATTTCTTGCATTCATTTTGTTGCATTTACTGTAATGACATACATATGTGTACAGTAACAACCCGTTAAAGATTTCTTACTTTCCCTGTAACGATTTCCACACTACTAAATAATATAATCTACTCATTCATCTTTAAATAATACAATCAACCACTGAACAAATAAATCAAATGACATGATATATTATTAACCATTTGTAAAAAAAATGTACATTAAAACAAAACTAAACACCGTCTTGAGCAAAAAGCCTCAGGGGAATGCATCATCTTGAAAAACTACTCAAGCAAAAAAGAAAAAAGTTCGCTAACCAAATCAGCTTTGGTCAAGTCACAGTCAAAACTGTTAAACAAATAAAAAATCACCTCGGTGACCAATTCACAACGCTCCATACCAGAACACCAAAACCAAACCACTCCATCAACAAAAAAAAAAAAAAAACAGAAAAAAGGGTTGTCGTCTTCTTACAATAACAATTCGCCACAATTATATACCTCAAGTGGCAGTTTGCGGTCGTATTTCATTTCTTATGCTAAAATGGACAGCACACTGTCGAAAAAAGGACATCATACAATTCACTGATAAAGTTCATTTACATTTTTATTACGTAAAAGTTTTACATTTACGTTTCTCGCTTTTCGAAAAAGAAAAATTCGTTGCGGTAACAAATTTTTCACTCAATGTTTAGCTTGACCAGTTATCGATGATAAATTCTTTCGAGCAAAGGGTTTAGGGGTATGTTCAAGGATCTGGCTTATCCTGTTTCTGCCACTCGAAATGTATTTTTCTTAGCAGTTTGTTATATTTTTCTTATTTACAAATTACTTATGCTCAATAAATCATTCCGCTTGTCAAAATAAATGCATAAATTTCTGTTCTGAGTTTCTGAATTGTGTATTATTTTGCGTTGAAATGAAATTAAATTCGATATTGTTGCATATTAATGTGTATTAGGTTATTATTTCTGAATTGAATTGATTTGGATTTGGAAATGGTTTGGTGTATAGTGAAAGTGTGTAGAATGTTGTTTTGATGAAGTTTATTCTATTGGATTTAGTTTTTAATCGAACTTCAATAACTCCATGATGCAATAGATGGAACATTAAATTTAACACAAACTGAATTTCATAACACTGTTTGCCATTGGCGACTTGAGACGATTCCGAAATGGAGAGTCACCAAGAAATGGAGAGTCACAAAGAAATGGAGAGTCACCAAGTGTGCAATAAAAAATATGAAAATAAATTAAAGACTAAAGTATATAAGTAAAAGCTTGGGTGTTGCTGAAGTTTATACGATTATATTTATATTCTTCTTCGGAAATTCAATTTCAAGAGTATAGTTCTATAGTTCTACCCTATGATACTGACACCGATCGTCACCAACCATGCAAATAACAATTATGGAAACATTACAATAAAATCTTTGATTCAGCTGAAGTTCATCCATGGTTCTTTCTAAGGTCACTCTCAAGTATAAATCTGTAGTGAATTGTAGCTCAATTTTGCTATAAAATTATTCTAAAAAAGCTTACTTACTTTATAGTCTTCTTAATGCTATATACATGGTCAAGTGCAAGTTTATGATTACTAAAATTTTTTCGTTCCACATAAATTGCCAAAAAATAAATTCAATGTCTCACATTAAAAGGCTTAAAGTGGCTTAAGTTGCTAAGCGTTTAAATTTGTAAGATATCACTCAGATACAAATAACATATGAGCATCAACACCACACCACAAAGCTACTTGAACTTGAAACTAAAACTGAAGCTGAAACTGAGACAAAAGACAAGAATAAATTGAAATTCTTAAGCGCCACATGAAACATTTTCGCACTTGAGCGAAGGCAACACATCATTTGAAACTGCGCTGTATGTTGTAAGCTAAACTGTGCTGAACTGAAGCTATTTAGAACTATTGACAGCTGTCAAATCTCGTTGTCAAGCAATTTTTATTTTATAATGTCTTTGTTTGTCAAAAGCAGCGAAAGTCGTAGAACTTGAACTTGTAGAAAAATGCGAAAAATTCTGTGGGAGTCTGGTACCCTTTGACGAAATGCAATTTATGCATGTCTAGAGCAATCAGTCAACCTCACACAGCGTAAATCAGCTACAGCTTCTTCATGGTGAATGGCTTCAAATGCTTGCATTGTCAATTGTCAGCACGTTACCATATTTCTTATGTCAAAGTTATTGGTAGAGTCAGCGTAATGCTCAATTTCGAATGAGAGTTTGTAGCTGTCAGCAACTGATTGCATCTTTTAGACATTCTTCTTAGACTACAAATAATAAAGGAACATGAAACTTCCCAATGAAAGTCAGACAAATGCAGTTTAACACTTTTCACTATACTCAGTTCATTGCTATGCACATCAAAGTAAAACTTTTACTATATAGAAACTCGATAGGGGGTCGGTATTCTACAATTTCAAGACGTATTTCTTCCGTGTCGCTTTTTCAATTGAAGTTTTTCTTATTTGCCGCCTTGAACCGAAAAAAAAGCCGCCTTTAATTAGCAGCTCTATTTATTTATTTGTTTGTTATCAAATCAACCGAAATGTATGTAAGTCACTTACTCACATATGGATGTGTAGCGCTACTTTAGAGTGTTCTCCATTTCATACTTTTCTGCGGCACTTTTCTTCGTTTGAATACTCGCAGTCATGCAGTGAATCTTTGGAAAATTATATTTTCTTTCTTGTGTGTGCATGTTGTTGCACTTTAGTTTTTTTTTCTGAGATTTTCCGCTGTGTGCTCGTACACGTGTAGGAATTTTCTTTTGCTTTTACTATTTCTGATTGGGGGAAAATGGCTTTATGTGAAAAGTATGTTTGATATTCGATGGCACTTGACATTGTTGACATAAGCAGAGAATGTTGGCACAAGATGTGGGAATGTTGAGCTATAATGAAGTGATGGTGTTCCAGCAGAAGTGTTTTTCAGAAGACACAAATACTTTGAATAATACAAATGATTGGGCAACGTTGTGATGAATCTTTAAATATTACAAGTAATTCTAAATTTTGTTTAAAGCACTTTTCAAAAGTGAAGTTTATGCCGGTATTTCTCCACTGTACGTCAAATGCAAACATGGAAAGACACAATTTAGAGACAAAAAAGACAAAGTAAAAGCATAACGAAAATATTTGGATAAGAGCGTGTCATTAGTTTCCTTGTTGGTTGCTCTTTATTTTTGCATACTAAGTTGCCTCTGTGCAGTTATATTTCTCTTGTATGTGTACAAAGCTGAGAAAAGTGTTAGTGTGTATGGGTGCGCGTGTGAATTTTTATATGTGCACATGTACGTGTGTTTATTTTGTAATTGTTTCAGTAATATTTGCAAATCGCTTTGTACACGTTTTATGTAAGCGTTCCAATTTTCATTAACTTTGGCACAGTCAGCCGCGAAATAACTTCATTTATCCACTATTTCCATTGTCCACATAACCACTCTATCTTAAAAATTACTTGTATTTTGAGATGTATCAGTTGCTCTTTACTTCAAAGTTCTTCGCTCGATGCAGTCAATTGTTAAACTCATGCATATTAACCAGTAGAACTTGATCTTGAAAGTACGCTGCTACTTTAACAAAAGAAACACAAATTAATCACAGCAAATTGCGCACAAACAAAACAGCAAAGACTGCATTAAAATTTATCAACTTAAAGTAGAACTATTAGTCAAAAAACATACTTAAAATTTGTTATGCTACTTTACCAAAAAAAAATGCGTACAAAGAAAAAGCAGTTTGTCACAGACATGCAACATCACGCGACATTCTTTCCTCCTTTATATTTACTTTTTTTGTGATCACACCAAAAGAAATCCAACGATTTGACACTTGAGGCTGCCATGCTTGACAGCTTTTTGCAGCATCAAAAATTATGATAAAGTGCTGACCAGACGTCAAATGGTCACACGATCTTCTTTGGGTAACTCTTTGGTCAAGGTGCTGAGTGAATAACTGAAACTTAACCAAAAAAAAAAAAAAGAAGGGTTTCCTGCAATGAAAATTGCAATTAATTGAATTATGAATAATATTGCCAGACACCCCAAAATAAGAGAGTGACCGTACGGATGCTGCATTGCGATGTCTGTCCATCGTACAGTCTAGCTGATGGATAGCTGAAAATGACTTTTGACTGCAAATTCGTTGCAGCTTTTGATGTATAACAATTCATTAATCTTTGCTTTTGCGTTTTATGTATGAAATTTTAGCAATGTTTTATAGTTTTCTTGAGAAAATTCTGGTTTCTGTCCATTGACACTGTTGAGGATGCTGTATGTACAGTTGTTGTTGTTGCATTTCTGTTGTTCAAACGTGGTCAGTTTTCGTGTGAGAAAGCTTTTCAACGAATTTTTTTGGGATATTCCTTTTTTTGTGATTAATCATTAAATTATTCATTGTAGTTTGCTTAGATTTAACAAAGATGCTCATAAAATTTTTGAAGATTGTGAGAAAAGTATGTTTCTATTCTGATGTAAAATAACTCTCCCTAACTCATTAATGAGGAAAGCCACTTCATAGCTGTAAATATTTTTTTTAACGATAAAAAACTGAGGAATTAAGTCGAATTGCGTTCTGACGGTCTTACCCGAGTTGAGGAGTCACCGCTAACACACAGTCTGAAGCATTTTCCAAAGTAGTGTGGCATTCGAAACCGATCCAGAGCTGTCAGATATTTCCCTAGGGCTGCAGAATTGGTATTATGTTTGCATTTTTATTTCAGCATGCTATCAACTTTTAATGAATTCTCATAAACACTTTTTTTGAACACTTGTGGTGATGACCATCACTAATTTTTGACCACATGAAGATTTATAGATACAAACTGACTAGATTAGTTGAGAAACTTTAAACTTTCAAAGGGCATTGGTGTTCCTTTCGAGCCTTGTGAACTATTTGAGTGAAACGTGTTCCACATGCTTTTGAGCACAGATCTCCCAACATTGACCGAACGGAAAATATATTTCATTGATTTTTCTATAATCTCGGTTGGCCTGCATTCATTGCTTCCTCTATTTATTTTATTTTCGTTTTATTCACACTCATTACTTGCCATAGATGTATTGTTTCTACAATATACAAAAATTTCGATAGCCCTCTGATAAACACTTGGTTTTAGAATTAAGAAAAGAAAAATTGGTTCTGCTTGCACTCATTGCTTACACTACACTTTAACGGCTCACTTTTTTAACTCATATTTTATTTAATAATATTTCTTTCATCATCTGTCTAATAGTATAAGCCACTCTATTTCCATTTAATTGCTTCTTTTATAGTGCACTAAATTGATTATTTTATTGCACGATTTCGCTTCTAATTAAAACTCGGTTGGGGGCCAATTTTCTAGTAGACAAAAGTGTGAACGAACTTGAAAACTTTCCCCTTTTTTAAGAAAAACGAAAACACACCAAGAAAACAACACCTCCCAATGAGAGTACAAATAAATACATGTTCTCAAGTGCCATGTTTACACACATTCAAACCAACTAAAACTATAGTAGGCATTCAACTCAATTTGAAG
Organism: Leucophenga montana; assembly: GCA_035044765.1. NCBI lineage: Eukaryota > Metazoa > Arthropoda > Insecta > Diptera > Drosophilidae > Leucophenga > Leucophenga montana. The sequence continues at coordinate 2,078,931 of JAWNNQ010001640.1, read as the reverse complement.
TGCTGCGTGTGCCCCCTTTGTACACATGTTTCAGATAAAGAATCATTTACCAAGGTGACGCCTTTCAATGGCAACATTTGTCGCTATTTTTAAAATACACACACAAAAAAGGAGGATTATTTGAAAAAAATACAGAAGATTTTTAACAGAAATTAAGTTACAATGTGGCAATGTGGTAAATGAAAAAAAAAAAAACACCCTTCGCACGGTGTTGCATCAAGGGTCATAGCAGCAACAAATGCAACACGCCCAGAACACCCGCATTTCGGCATAGTTAAAACCAGAATGACTTATTCGATTTTTTTATCTTGATTAGTAAAATATATTGCATGAATTTATTGTCTCAATGCGCTTAAAAACAATTGAAATATGTTTGCAATTAATTAGAATTTTTTTAAAGAAGATTTCGTTAATTTTTTTGGTGTAAATGTTGCGCACACATCAACATGTCGCCGGGTGTTATGATGAAAAATTGATATGCTATATTAACAATAAATTTACCTCAAAATCCATTAAAGTTTAAAGCGGAAAATATAAAATTTTATAGTAATTACTACTTTCAAATTTATCACCAAAAACAAATCTCAGATGCACGGGGAGAAATAAATTTTTCGAAAACTAATTTAATAGTAATAATTCAGAGGGTCGGAAAGTAAAGGAAACCACACCCACTTAATTACAGAACACGAATTGCATAGAGTAACACTTGAAATCCACTTAAAACAATAAATTAAATAGCAACTCTAAACTACTTGAGGCAAAGTAGAAAGGAATGAAAGTAGAAAACTATTGTAGCTCTTTAATAAACAAATTCTCACATCGAATAAAAGCCGAAGCAGCAGCACACAAATCGAGAATCCACTTAATAAAATTTATGTACTTTTCCGGCCGCAGGAGTGGCACTAAGGATACTACTCGTCGTTGAGAGATTAATCAGCAGCGATAAGCAACTGTGGCATGAAATAGACACAGATAAAAAGATATATTATATAAATATACTCGTCCGAAAACACACACACGGGAAAATAAAAAAGACATAGTACCTAAAATAGTCATACGACCCAAGGTGAAGGTGTAAGCCAAGCGAGTAATAATTATATTTTTATTGGACATTTATTGCCTACGCCGGCCGAAGCACACAATGGAGTTGGTGCGAGGGCACAATGTGGTCTTCGTTGCAATATGCTGTGTATATGTATCTCAGGGGTTGCCTGGCTGCATGGAGAAAGTGTAGCAGCTAAATTAACTGCTGGAATTCTTAGCGATTGTGCCGTTAAGGTCCTTTGAGCATTTTTTTTTTTCTGTTGAGTTTTTGTTTTGTTTTTGTGGTCAGCAGGAATTTAATTTATTTACTAAACTTAATGGTAGCGAGATTTTGAAGTTTTAAAAAATTATTCTATAGAAACCTATTTTAACTGTATTCCATCCAAGTTGCAGCAACTTCAGACGAGTCACCAAACTTGTGTATGGTCTCGCATTGTCATGATGAAACACTACGCCTTTGCGATTGATTTGTTCTGGCTGCTTCTCCCTAAGAGATGTTATGTAATCATCAAATTGACGACAGTACACATCAGGAGGAAAAACTCCACACTCTTGGAGTATCACCACATTTGGCGAATAACTTTAGTTTGGTAAAGATCGACTTAGGATGTCGTTTGGAATTGTTTAATAAAAAATTATTAATAGCCGGTCACAAGGCGCTTCAAAATTGGTACGCTTTTGCTATCATAGAAATGAGTATCTTCTATATTGATCCGGTTGGTGAGATTTGTTTCTTTGAATGCATGAGTATATACATATATCGATCAGTGTCCCGCGATGTCACTACTAGTCGAATATGGTGTTGCTTCAGTCAGTGTTTTTATTTTATTGTCATCAGCTGCAACCAGCCTAACGGCGTGGTGTGCATCGTAGAAGTAAAAATCACCAGCAAAAAATTTAGTGAAGCCTCTTTGGTGCTGTAACTTTTGTAGGACAGTGTCCCCGTAACCTTTTACAGGTCTGCCGCGCGTTCTTCTCTTTGCAAAGTAATAAAACGAAATATGCACAAAATACACAGTTTGATCTTCCTTTTTCAACTTGTTACAAAATCCGAACGACGCACCCAATGCAATGTAAAAATGCCCCATTACTTTTCCGACAATCCAATGATTCTTCACGAGTGCTCCATATTTACTAAGAGTATTCGATTGATTATGAATGTATTTTCTTTAAAGTTGATATAAGTTCCACAATTCCACACTCTCCAAATGCTTTCTCAATTTCTTTTCGGTTGATTTGTATATAATCCAAACCAGTCAAGTTTGGTCAAGCCAAACTGCAACACAAAAGATTACCACATAACATTCAAAATAGATAAAATCCAATAAGAAAATAAGTCAAGAAAATGATTGATTACAAGTTTATCGGACAAACAATACAACAAAATACATTCCCAAAGGACAATGAAAACGAAAAAAGGACACTCTGTATTAGACAGAGCAACAACATGCAAAGAAAAGGGTTTTTTTTTCTTGAACAATTTGTAACAATTTGAAGCATAAAGTTAAGAATGTAACTAATACAGCTTCCACAGTCAAGCAATTCGCAATGCCTTCGGGAACTGCTTCCTGTACTGCAACAGCATAAAAAGTTAAACGGGTTAAATATATAGCGCTGGGAATTCTAACATATGAGCTGTGTGTGAAAGTATCTTTTATCGTATTGCTGTCAAAGGCTTATCGAATACGATTGCTACTTATTAATGATGATAGAACGATAAAGCGTTATATATAACTAAATTAGTTTGTGGTATTGATCATTAGTAGCATAATTACATATTGTATCTTATAGCGAAGAAAGTCTTCAATAACAAACAGTAGCTGCATCTAATTGCCGCAAATACCAAATTGAGCGTAAATCCAGTGGCCAGGGTACAAACAATTAAGAAAACTCAATTGAGTAAAGATGAACAGTTCAAACCATGGCCAAAAGTCATTATAAGCAATTATCATAGATGAATTTGTTATCTCGCCAGCAAAGAGCATTAGAACCTAAAATGCAATAGGAGACGATGGCAAGGGTTCGGTTCGTGTGGCCAAAGAAATTAGAGACGGCATTAAAATCTTACTAGACACTTTAGAAAATTGCTGCAAATCACGAGATACTTTTAGTAGACAAACACAAACAAATTAGTGTGGCAAAAGGTAAATTATAGCTGGAACTCAACATTAACATATGATGCCGGTTCCTAGGTTCGTTCCTAGTCTTAGTCTGACAGACAGACATACGCGACTGGCTGGAGTCGTTGGCAGCTGTGTTGCAGACAGTTCCAAAATGACTTGAAAGAAAAGTAGCTGGAAAATCTGTATCCAAAATCAATTTGTGTATCTTTTGCTGTTGCAGTGGCTTGTTTTATTGTCTTGAAGCCGGTGAAGCGCACGGTGGGTTAGAGTAATCAGTTTTCGCTATAAAAATGTTTTTTTTTTATTTTGAGGACCAAAAGCAAAATATGAACTTCAAATATCTATAATATATATTTGTATTAAGACGGTTTTCAAAGCATGTCTTTAGAAATTAAACATTGATCGTTCCTTGTTCCAGTCATATGTGCTATATATTATACTCGCAAGATTTCGATCAATCTTAGCAGAATTTCTTTTTATGATATCTTTCAAAATCATGTTTTAGTGTTCGATCTTTCCTTAAAAAATTTGTTTGTTTTTTTTTCTTTAACAAAAGGTCGTTGTATACATGAATTATGTCACGTAAATGAGTTAGTCTAACCCACTGTACGGTATCGTCGTAGTTTTTCTTCTTCAGACTATCTACTCAAGTGCTTGCAATTATCTTCAGGTTTTTCTCTCTCTCTGAATTTCTATTTTCTGTTTAGGTTTTCCACTAGAATGCGCTTAAATGCATTCAAATTGTTATCAACAGCAGACTTCATCATCATCATCTTCATCATCATCATCATGATAAACAAGCTCATTATTAAGTATTATTATTACTAGTTTTCCACTTTGTTTATGATGATTTGCCTCTCCATGCATACTTGTAGAGACTGGAATACTGCATTCGAATCGCTTAAATTGCTTTTATTATTAGTTTGTTTTATAATGATATAAAATTATTTCTGTTAATAAAATCTCGTTTTTATTTATTTGATTGCTGGAAGATGTACCACTGGAACATTGGCGGCTTTACTTTGTCGGATTTATTGTCGGCTGTTTGCCTTTGTCTCATTAGTGTCAATTATTGGTCAACTTAAATTATAGTTTGAATTAATAAGATTGTTAAAAAGATTGTATGTATGGGAGAGTCGTAGTTGATAATAACCTCCAGTGCGCAAGGGAGTTAATTCGTTTTATGCAACGATATCAAAGCGTAGGTGTACGGGTTTCAGTTTTTTTGTATAAAGTGAATCTGATTCTTTATACATCTTGTATAGCTCATGGTATGCACTCCTGGCACCCTTCACACATAGTAGGACAGTAGTATTATAAGTTCGTCAAAAAGTTTGCAACGGCTTTAAGGCGGCGTCGTAGACCAAATAGGGTTATATATTCTTGATCATATCGACGAGTCAAACTTTATAGCTATGTTCGTCTGTCCGTCTGTCTGATTGTTGGACCATTGTACAATGTTCCCAAAGAGACAAGGATGATTGTAAGTATGATAGACCCCATTAAGTATATATACATTAGTATATTTGATTATTGCTCAGCATCGGAAGCTGAGTTGACATAGTGATGTCCTTTTGTATAAAGTTTTTATTGTATCATTTTTGGTTTTAATTAATTTATTTATTTTTACCCAATTGCTCTGAAGATGTGCGCTTAACAATAGAAACACTGTAATTTATCATTGAAAATGGCTTTTCTATTTTTCAAAATTTTCTCCATCAAGAGACTTTGGCATGCTTTTAAATAAATTTTTGACATTCACCGTAAAATCGTCAGATCAACAGAAAGAGAAAAAAGTGCACATCAGACATAATCAAAACTAATAGAAACAATAAAAACAACGTTTGATTCGTAAAAATGTTATTTGCTGGAGAGACACGTGTTTCGAACCTCATCATCAGTCAACGACGCTATGAAACAACTTGTTGTGAAGTTGGAAACACATAGACTATATTGTTGTTATGGTTTCTTTTCACATTGAGATATATATTTTTTTTAATGTATTAACCTGGAGTAAGCCAGATAAACATATATTTGAAAAATTTTCAAAACAGTATTACAAAAAAACTATTCTCTAAAATAAATTCTTTTCTGACTTTAGTTAATTTTGGCGACGCAGTTTACACTAAACCATACATTTCAGTTTCATGTAAAAGCTACAACACCTTTTGGCTATCTTCTTCTCCGTCACAATCACAAGCCACCGACCGGTAGCCCAAAAAAAGGGGCGTACTGTGCTACTCAATAACAAATTGAATATCAGAAAATCGCTTGACAGCGAACAAAAATAACCAGGCACGACCCCAAATCTCAAAAATTCCAAGTGGGCGTCATGACATTTGACACGCATATCAATGTGTGACACGCTTCGAGTGCAGCAACACTTGAAATATCAATTTACATATGACAAAAATAAAGCAAAACGTTAAAGATTATATTGAGTAGTGGGAGTAGTGGAAGTTCTGTTGCTTCAAATTTGGAATTTCTGTAGAAGAAGTGTGACACAAACCATTTCCAAAACAGATTTCTACGCTTTTCCCTAATTAATAATGATAAGTTTAAATAAATGCCGACCAAAAACCAAACAAAAATCAAAGCCATAGCTGACAATTATGTGGCATCATTTGGTTAAGGGGCGGATTGCTACTGCCGGCGCCACTAAGCCCTCCGGAAATCGGTGAAGCATCAAAGTGACTTAGTCAAGGGTTTTACAATTTCAACAAATACTACAAATAAATGAAGTAGTAAAATCTTAAGCGTGACACGCGTTTTCTTATTGGATTTACTGCATCTTCGAATTTAACTTCGGCTGATAAATGATTAGTGAAAAATTGGTTTTCTTTTTATGCCAAACTTAATTGAAATGGATCTTTACACCCAAGAGACAAAACGACTTGGTACAAGAAAATTAATTGATTTAGTAGCCGAAAATTAATGAAGATTTGAGTGAAAATCTAATTAGTGGCGAAGTAGTTTAGGTAGGGTGTATAGAGTGTCACTTAAATATTTCATGCACGAAATGCAGTTTTCATAAAAGTAAAAATAAGCATTGCATAAATTTTAATAATGTGCTCCAGCACTTAAAATTTTACTTAATCAACTTCAACTGCATTTATGCTCTTTACTATCAACGAGTAGAGAATTCCTTGAAATATTTTCTTAGATTATGCGCTTATTAAAAGTCCTGGCACCTGCTGCTGCTGCTGCTGCTGCTACTGCTGCAAGGAGCAAAGGATGCATACTGCTTCCAATTTCTTGCGTTTCTTTTTTATTACACACAAAAATGAAGCAATTAAATTAAAGCGTAGTAAAGCAAATTTATGACACCTTAATTTCATATATTAGCAGTGTTGAAAAGCAGCTAAAAATGAGTTCAACAAAAAGTGAAATAAGCTGGAAGTGGGAAAATACTTATTTGACATAAAAGAAAATCTAGTTCTGAGTAAGTTAAGCCAAAGGAATCACAGGTATTTGAGGTGTGGGAAAGCTTATGGCTTTAAAGAGTTTTAAATAGTGTAATAAAGGAAAATTTGAAGTTTACTCAGAACATTCTGTTAGACAGAAATGCATGCAAAGTTTATAATATTTATAGGGACTACCAACGGCCAGCTGTCTTCATATTCTCAAAATGTTCGGTGTTTTTTTTTATATGAAAGAACCGACTTAATATCGACATCACATCGTATTTATTATCTTTACTACAAGCAATTGATACTTAAATAATATTTAGTCTTAAATAATAACTAGTGAGCCGAAAGTAATCGCGACGAAACCTAACAAAGTAATCTACATAACTGCTGGTGATGCCAACTTAATCGAAATGAAACACAATCTATGCAGATATTCTAACTCATTCAATGTTACACGAATTTCTTCTTATGATTTCATCTACAAAAAAAAAAAAAATTAAATCTTCCATTTAGCACAACACAAATCTCATTAAATTTTGTTATATAACTTTTGACAAATTTCTACTTCCGTACACAATTATAATTAATAATCTTCAGTAATGCAATAATTAATAAAATTTGTCACACTTGCAGAATAAAACGCATTCAAGCATAAGAAACTCTGCGTCCCAAACTTGAGAAGAAAAAAAAAGAAAAAATAATTACAAATTTGACAACTCAAAGAAACATGCGAGTGTAACACATCTCTTCCAAAGACAATCCTTTAAATTGCTACTGTATAAAATACGCTTTCATTTATTTTTCATATCAAATTGCCAACAAAAAAGTGACGTACGCTAATCATAGAAACGTGACATCATTCGTTACGCCTTCATTTATGATTTTTATTAATGATTTTTATTTTTGTTTTCTGTAATGAAATTGTATTCATATGCATAACACTAAACACCCTCGTACGATCTTTTTCATATATTGACCACAATAATATTGCTGCCTTGAAGCAATGTATCGGGCTCTCCCTTACTATGCCAAGAAGTGCATGTCTCTAACTAATCCATTTGAGTGGCTTTGGCTTGAGTCGAAAATCGAAAAATTAATTTTTTCCCTACATTTTTCGTTTGGCCTTTTTGCTGTCAGATTATGCGGGTCATTTTGCTGCCAATGCCAATTCGATTCCTTTTGATATAATATACGAAGTCATCGGCAATCTTATAGATATTAATGATGTGAACTTTCTACTCGAATGAAACGAAAGCGAAGACTTAAACACGTTATAATAATTATGTATTTATTGCAATATTTATCGTTACAGCTTGAGGGTTGTGCTCTAATTATAATGATATCTCGCTTAGTTTTAGGGATAGGGTTAAATTTGAGCAGGGTTAAACACTAAATATACCCGCATTTGCTTTATGGTTTTTAACTTTTGTTTAGCACGCTACGTATTTGGTTGGTTTTTTTCGAGTTAATGAATTGCATGTTGCTGTCAGAAAACTGAAGAGTTTCGATTTTCGTCTTTAACTTGGTGACCCACGCTCTTATAACGACATGCATAAATACTACTTAAACCACGACATTATGATTGTAGCTAAGAGTAAGGCTGAAGATTTGCAAGTAAATGTAGGTCGCAAATAATTGTCTTTAAGGTTGCCAGAATGTGATGCTCGCAAGCTTTAGAAAGCAAATAAGTAATAGTGCCTTTTCATCCGTAACATTCTCAACTTTTGACCTTACCACTGGCAACTGATCGTTAATATTACATTGATCGTGTGGGAATCAAAAGATATTGCATAGATCGTTTCGCCAGGGTCACCAATTATCAACTTGATCTTGTCGGGGTCACCGCATGTATATTGCATAGACAAGTGCGAGTCACCACTATAAATCGTGTTCATCATATATTGTATAGATTGTTTAGGTGCCAGCAGCTATCATATGATCATGTAGGTATCACCAGATATTGCATAGATCATAGTCGGAGTAAGCAGCTATCCGCTGGTGCTATTACATCAGGATCACCACATTTTTCGTAGACCATACCGAAGTTAACAGGTGTTCCACAAATCAAGTCGGGGTCACCAATTGTTACAGAGGCGATATTTTAATAAACTTAATTACACTGCTCTTACCAACTAAAAATAGGTATAACTAACTCTTATACCTATTTTACAAAGACTTGGTTCCAACAAAAATTTAATACCACATAAAATAACAATGATGCAAATCATAGAGACCAGTTTTGTAAATGAAAACAAAGGCGACAACATTGAAACAGCAAATTTTAGCTTGATTTTACATATAATAGTACGAATTTCACGGCTTTCATTTTTTCAGCACTTTCATTTCTTAAGAAACATTATAATCCAAAAAATTCCCATCACTCAACAATTTTACTCCAGAGAAAACAATAAAAAAAACTTGTTTTTTTCCTTACAAAATGTGATAATTTCCGCGCAATATGACCGTTGGTCATAAATATTCAGATTTTTGTAATACAAAATTCCAGAACAGCATCCGTTTACATAATTAAGTCTTAACAAAATGCAGCATCAATCAAAATTTGGCTGCCCCATAACAAAGCAATGTACTACAAGATCATTAAGATCATAAAAAATAATGTATGTCCTGTAGAAGAAAATGGGAAGAACATGCGCTGCATCCGGGTGTCAATTTTGGTCAAGTTTTGTCTGCCGGAAGGATATGCATATTAGACGTAGATACATTTAATTTGCATATTAAAAGCATTTAAACGTCGCTTATGCATGAAAATCTTCTTGTAAATTGTTTTCTGAATTTTTTTTTTTTTTTTTCGGTGAATGCCACTAATTATGCTCATGCAAATGTCCCATTAGGGTTGTGCGCTTGAATGAACTAAGCAACGAATGAATGAATGAAGCTGCAAAGGACCAATGTCCTGCAATAAATTTGAAATTATTTTCGGCATACTTAAGTCTTAGGAGCAGTGAATAATTTTGTATTCTGTGTCAGCAGCTTCTTGTCCTAACAATGTGTTAATATTGTCGTCAGCATCTCAGCTAGCTACCCTTTATGCTGATGTCCTAGCTATGTCTATCAAGTATCTTTACTCGCTAATGTGCCGCATTACAAACTGCAGAGCAATTTAATTTAATGTTACTACTCTTCTTTTTTTTTTAAGAAACTGTTGCTTAAGATTTATTTTGAACACCAAAAAATGTGATTGTGAAAAGGGTTAAGCGTAAAAACCAGCAAGATTTTTTGGGGTGCAGCCAGCCAGCATAGGGTTCAACTGAGATTCCCATGGAATTGCATTAGTAGTTTGCTTCGAATATTTATGGCCTTTAAATTTTTGTGGTTTGTAGTAAATTTTTGCTTCATTAAGTATAATTTCATGCAGTTAGATTTAATTAAGTTAACTTTAGAGAATTTTAAAGCTTTAATGAGCTGGAAAAGTAACTAAAACTAGTACTTTTAGCAGCACTAGTTTTTTGTGTGAATAAATTTTCGCCTATCGGGTTCATTAGCCTTGTAACTTACTAAACGGGAGAGCCTCCACGACTCATTTATTTTATGACTAATGATATTTTTTATCGCGCGTCTGTCATCAATAAATTAACTCGATACAACAATAGTGCTCCAGCTACTAAAATGCAACTACACAAGTAGAAAAAAAGCAGGTTGACAGACATTAGCTAAAATCAGTGAAGGAATAAAACGTTCGTTATCCTTCAAACCAATTTTTTATTGACCATTTGTGCATTTATTTACCTTTGTTCGAAATGATTTAGCCAATTCGAAGCAATGCCATTGCACACGCGAAATGAGGCATTAACTCGAATGTCAATTTTTGCTTTAGCTATTGAATGAAATACAATTTTATTTAGGGTACTCACGACCCATAGGAAAAATAAGATTTTTAGCAATATTAATTCTCAAATGAAATACATACCAAATTGTCCGAGTTCAAACTTTAAAATATACAACCCAAAATAGGTACAGATTGAAATGTGAATAAATTTTAATGGTCTTTTATATTAACTATGGTAGTATGCATGGCCAGTGGTCGACTCAAACCACCGCAATTTAGAAATAATTTTGTATACTAATACCATTTCACAGCGCGCCTATTACAAAAATAATTACAAACAGAGATGAAAGTCACCAAAATAATGGCGAAGCGCATACAAAGTAAAATTAGCAATATCCTCATTCTTTCGCGCTTGCAGAAACTTTTTAAGTTGTAACTGACTGCTCGTTTAATATTTAATGTGTGTTTGTAACTATTTCATGTAAAGTCTGTGTGTGTTTGATTCCTTATGTGAGTGATGATTGTTGAAGCCTTTACGCCTAAAATATTCAATTTATCTTGATAAAATATAGATTGTGCACAGCTTCAAATGAATACCTTTCAAATGGTATATATTTTTTTGTCCAAATCGGTTGTATATTGTGAATTGTAGCAGCCGTCAAATATATATATCTTCTATCAGATTCCCATTTCACCACTTTCTCTGCTTTAAGTAGAAAAAGAGAGAAGAACATTTCTTCGCGTATTTTACTGTTGATTAAAATAACGAAACTCACTTGTTCTAACTGCCGTGAGTACCCTTATTTTCATATTACGCTGTCACTACTACTTGCAGTTCAATGTTTCGTATTTTAAAACATTATTTAATATTGCAGAACGACGATTGATCTGCAGCGCTATATAGTAGCAGATACAGATACATTTGAAATGTTGATGGTGATGATGATGATGATGATGATGTCTGTGAAAGTGCAATGTCAGTGTCAGTTTCATGTCACTGCACCAATTGCTTTGCTAATGGCGCTTAAAGTCGTCTTCAACTTCGATTTATTTGCAGTCGTCATTCCTAACATCATCATCATCATCATCATCATGAACATCTCCATCAACCCATAGCTGCACATCATGCCTTAACATTTCTTTCAATACATTCTGTGCTGCCAGCTGATGTAGCTACAATAAATGTATCTGCAAGTAGCCAAGACCAAGAGTCAAACTCGTAGCAAGAACTGTCTGCGCCAACGTGTCTGTCATTAAATCGACACTGCATTGATTGACTTTGCCGTTGATTGAAGTCTTTATGCGAGATTGGCGATTTTATTTTTATGTCTTATATATCTTTCACATTTTCCAGCAGTGCACTGTATGCACCTGTGTTTAATGTATCATTTAACTAATTACATCGTTTAACACTTGTCTATATTTAGTTTTAATTAATTACTTCCTAACTCAAGAGATTGCAGTGTTTTTATACAGTACGTATTTATGCTACAGTAACACCTTTTGTCGCTTGCAGTAACTACTATTTCTATAAGCTCTTACTTTAAGCAGCTTAATAATGCGTTTGGTAATAAGCCATAATATTTTACTATATGTTACTGACTTTCATAAAAAATGTCGTAAAAGTTGAAAAAAATAACTGCTTCATATGTGCATTAAATTGCTAATGTTTGAGTGAATTTTTTATCATAAACGATGGATTTAAGTTCTGTATGCGACATTGAATAATGCACAGCTTTCACTACACATTGAATTAGTTTGGTTTCTTGTTTAAATTATGTTGAAAAATACACTATGCGGCCTGTAAAACTGTTTGTGTATTATAAGTGCTTTTAAGTTTTAAAAGCAATTTGTACTTTATCATTGTGTGCTGTTTCTTTGCGTTGACAACCGTTCTGTCTCTTTACTGTTACTTAACTTAACAGTTACAGCTTAACTGCAAGTGGCTGTGTGTACATGAAGACGTTTGAGCTCGCGCGTGCTGAGCTTGGACATCACTGCTTTAGACAAATCTCTTTATACCTACTCTTTTCTCTCTCTCTCTCTCTCTCTCTCTCTGTCTCTCTATGCGTTCAGCTTTCCTTTGTTTAATTCTTTATCTCTTCATAATAAATAAACTTTAAGAAGCTACGTTATTCGCTTCCGCACTTTCCCAGGAAATTACAGCAAACCACATCAGAAATTTCCATATGTAAAGTTGCCTGTATACAGTAAGCAATTATAAATCACACTTCCCATTTCTTCCGACAAAAAAAATATACGCGACATAAAAACCAACTTAAATATTCATGAATTTTTACACCATAGACTGTTGGAAGAAGAAAAAAAAAAAAACTGCCGAAAGTAAAAAATCATTAACTGCACTGCAGGCAATGAACGCAACCCAGGATCACGCAGGACGCTCTCATACACCACAAATACCGAAAATTCGATTTCAGCGCATATTGATGGAATAATTGAGCAATTCTAATAAGCCACAAACCGACAGACAAATCGAGTAACTGCCAAAACAAATTGCAATAGACGATTGCAGTGAAAATTTTAGATCCAAAAAAAAAAAAACTAAATAAAATAAAATAAATGCCTTTGATTGACAACAAAGTTAATTGTCTGTATGAGAAAGCAAAACATTTGCATACACTATGGGAATTGCGTCGATTCATCGGTACCAAACCATTGAAGGAATGCCACCGAACAAACATTTATTATTTGCATTTACAACCCTTGGGATCAATTCAATGTATGCTTGGAACAATAGTTTTTAAGTAGCTTGGCTGTATCTATTTCTATCTCTAATGCAATGAGAGCTCATTAATTTTACTGTGAAAACATGTCAACAGCATCATCAGCAATTCTTAAAATTTATACTCCGAAAATGCCGAGACTCCATTACCAGCACAGTTTGTCAGTCACCTTGACTGATGGCAGCCACAGCGATTGCCTAAATGTCATTTCAATGAATTTATAATTGGAAATTATATATGATTTTTCGTTTTTTTTTTTTGTTTTGTTGTTTTTCAGTAACTTTTTTTTTCACTGCTAAAAATTTGCATATTTTTATTGCGCTTCGATTTTTTCACTCCTTGAATTTTTTCTTGCGTAAAATTTTAATTTTGATGCGTTAAACATTTTTGGTGTTCACTTTTTGTTTATTTTTTTATGCGAGGCGAGACATCCTTTTGATGCTTGCCGTGTTAATTAATGATTTTATGCAAAGTTTTTTACGAATTTTTTGCTTTGTATCTTTTTTTTCTTCTATTTGTTGCCTTGACAATGTGTTTGGCTGCTCATGTCAGTATTTGTGCCATCATTAATCAGCTTTTAAGTATTTTGGTAATGCAATATTTGTTTGACTCATTAACCCTTTTGTTCGATTTTGATACTATAGTCCTTTGACACAACTGAAGAATAACAAAAAAAAAAATAAAAAAATATAGTATAAATATTTGCATTGCTTTCATTTCATTTCATTTGAATTCAATTTGAGATATGTTTCTCACGACTTTTTCTTTAATTTTTTTGTTCTCGTATATGCAAAAACGAAATCCTTATTAATGATCTTTGAACTGACATTTGTTTGAATTTCTTTAATTAGAAAGTTTTCCTTTTTTTGGTTGCTATTTTTCTTTTGCGCAGCTTAACTTTTGACTTTGCAGTGCAACCCTCGTTTATAGTTCTTAAAAACGCTGAAGACTCTCAAGTGTATATGCCATAAATACTTCGAATGTTTATAATATATCAAAGTCTGCTTATCTTGATCAGCAATAACAATAATAATATTTGCAAAATTAACTTTAAATGTTTGTGTCGGCTTTCTTTATTCCAGCCAACATTAAAAAAACACACCCTACTTATAGACTACCATAAGATGTATTGCAGAAAATATTACGACATATTTTGTGAATTGCTAAAAAATGTATCTTTTCTACCATAAGCACAAAAGGTATCACAGTGTTTTGTAGTGTTTTGTAAATTATGCTTATAAATTATGTTCGATTAGCTGATAAGCTATGATATATTTGATCCATGGCATATAAAAACCAACAACAAGAAAGCTATTCAAGTGGTGGAAGGAGATAAATATTTTAGAAGGAATCTGGCATTATTATTTTATAACTTTTCAATATAGACTCTGGGAGCCACTGAGTGTCATAGTGTTAAAGTACAAGAAACAATGAGTGCGAGTCATGTTTATTTAGAAGAAGCGAATCTAGTTTGAATGTTCTACAAGCTGCGAGAGTTGTCAATTTGATTGTAGTTTACACCCTACCGTTTACATCTGTTTAAGAACGCATTGAAGAGCTTTGAGTGCGAGCAAAGAAGGAAGCATATGGCGGAACTAAATGATCTCCAACGACTTCTATCAGCCACTAGGGCGCTTACTTTACTCCACCTTTCCATGAACCTAATTTCAAAGTGGACAGTGAGGATTCATGTTCGCCTTGGACAGTCTCTTTGAAGGCTAGCTTTTTGATCTTCTCAGCAGAGAGTGTGACTTTTCCGATTTCAATTGCGTCTTCTTATCTCAGGTCAGGGTTGGAGATAGTTTTCTGCCTAAAGATACATCACATATGTAATTCTCAGACATTTGTTGAGAAAAAATTACAATTAACCGCAAATCCTGTCTCTAAACATGCAGATCTTGACTTTTTAATTAGAGTTATGGCCACCAATTTTTACACTGATGTCTCACATTTTTGGATTGTGACGTTCAATCCATAGTTTCATGCATCTGTGTTGATCGTGGATGTGTTGGCCTCATGAACAATAGCGCGTTAAACGGTTTTTGCACTGTATTGAAGCATTTCGTCTGGTAATTTGGTAACAAATATCAAATTTTTGCTTAAAATAATACAAGTAAACAAAATTTAAAAATAATTAAAACAGATTAAAAAAATAGCAAGATGATCAATCAAAATCTAAATTTTAATGGTATTCACAATACAATATTTCACAATTTTCATCCTTGGTAGTAAATTCAAATTTGTATAAAAAAAAATATGTAAAAGAATTTCATTTTGTTCGCGCTTTCTAAAGCCAAAGGGTGCAATAGCTTACAGAAACACATTGCTACAACCCTAAACAACAAAATTTCTATGCGAAAAATATTTAAGAAAATAAAAATAGTTAAAAAACCGCGTTGAGTGGCAACCAACAACGACAGTAGCTGACAGGACATGAATTGAACAAAAAAAAAAAAAAAGAAAGAAAAAAATCGTAGTAGAAAGTGGCAAATCCTATTAAGCGTTTCCTGGGCGTAGTCGACTGTGTTAGAATGTGCCGAAGGTGATGGAATTTGTTTTTTTTTCCTTTTTCGAAAGCGAAATATCAAAGAGACACATATTGTGTAGGAATACGATATGCATGGCAAGTTGGCAGTCCATTTTTTTTGGTTAGAGTTTTGGTGGAATTTTTCGGTAGCTTAAATGTTTAATTTAAATGCATGCGCTTTTAACAGTTTGTGACAGAGATTGATGAATGCACTGTGAGAAATTTTTGGAAGGTTTAGAAGGCAAAAAATGTGGTTCAACTTAAATAATGGAATGAGAAATTAACAATTATAATAAGATGGAGGAATAACTGTGCTAAACGATGAATGGATGATAAAAGCGGAGTGCATTGACACTACTGTATAACGTGAAACAAACAGAGCAATCGGGAATACTGGCTCCACAGCAGTGATCGTATGGATAGACGAGACTAGCTTATTTCATTGTGTAATACATAAGTGTCTTGCTAAGTTGTTATTGTAGTACAGAAATCATAATACACAACTAGTTTTAACCTGTCATTTAGTGCATTATTTCAATGTAGCGCTATTTTAACTAAGCCGTAGTATCAAACTTATATGTAGTGAAAAGTTATGCATCATATTTCATTATTAGAAGTGAAGCTATAACTAAAACCATCAATAATTTATATACAAGATTTATTGCTTATGCAGCTTCAAAGTGCTTTAAAGGTTGCAGGTGTTCAGTTCTCAAATACTACCCAAAATTTGAAAACAAACTCCTCCACACTTACGTATATGACACATATGAGTATAGAGTGCCTTTGTCTCTTTTTGCAGACAATATTTATTAGCTTTATCAAATCATATTAGCTATGCTCACTTAGCAACACAAAAGTTCAACACGCAAAGGATATACAATAATATAAAATTTAAAGCATTATCGTAAATTTTGATCGCTTTTGCTATAAAAATTGATAAAGCAGTATAAAAGTGGACACTAGATGCGACAACCCTTAACTGGGCATTCACATACAGATAGAGTGAGAGTGTGTAGAAAAGGATATGTGAAGTAGACCACATCCTGTTTGGTGGCTAACAAACAATATGAGACTTTGATTAGGAAATGAAAAACAATAAAAGGCTAACACAAAAGCCTAAATATCAAACAAAAAGGGGATGAGTGCCTGGAGAAAAAAAATTCAATGGGATGCCAAGTATTTCTATTCTATTTATCTATTAGGAAAACGGATGTCATTAGAGCTATTTAAAGTGTACACTGTATACAATGTATGTGTTTTTGACCAAAGGCAAATTGTGTAATGAGCGCAGCAAAAACTGATAAAAATTTTACCAAATAGTTACTTTGCATTTGACCAAAAGCGGAAATCAGTGGCAAAAGGGAGCACGGACAAACAAAGGATATGTCTTACTAATTTATCACTTTGAATTCGTTGCGCCTTTGTATGGAAAAGTGAAAATCGAAAAACCTTTATATGGGGTCATGTTTATTTTGTCACGTCTGTCGTCCGTCTGTCATTATTCAGTCAGCAGTTTCACTTAACAAATAATAATGCTGATAATGTCGAGTTACCTTTTTGGTTTTTGTGAATTTCGGCGCCATTCGTCTCGCACCTAAATAAATATGTCAAATTCTAACTATCTATAGAGAAATGCCGCCACCACCACCAACGCCGCAATTTTAAAATCTAAAATGCTTCGAGCATTATTAACGCTCAATTGACTTTGCGAAGTGCGAACATGCGTTGAGGCTTTGTTAAAATTTTTTAGAAGTATCACGTACCTTGTATTTGTTACGCTCGAATACCAGATACTTTCTGTGCTTGTTCTGGCATTCGAAAGGGTTAAGAGTTGCCAAAATGTTGCAATTTAAAGCGCGATAAATTTGGACAAGCGCTTTAGTGTTATTTATACGAGTGAGTGAAAAAAGAAATTTAGAAACTTATGTTATCTTCTTTCTGTCTCATCTCCTACTAATGTTATCTTCTGTGGCAATCCGATAATATGAGTTAGCCCCCACACAAACCTGCCCTTTATTTTTGCGTTTTTGTAAGAAAATTTTTGGTTTTTGTTGTCAGTTAAGTTAGAAACACAAAACTCGGTGTAATTTACCTGAATCCTAATAAGATAATCCACATAGTATGGTTAAAATAAAGGGCCTTAGACAAGGTATAGAGTATATCGAAGTCGAGCTCACAATTTTTTTGTGTTAAATTGATTTATTTAGCGGATATGTTTGGAGTTTGCCACGGTTTGCAGGTTGCCACTATTTGCAGGTTCGCACCACAAGCTAGCAGTGTCATAACCTAAACTCCGACTGCCATCGACATCAAAAAAGTTGTCACTTTTGATCTACGTCTTAACAAAGTGGAAAATTGAGCAATTTTTTGAGTAGTGGCAATCCAAAAATTTCAAGTAGTCGATTTTGGATACTTTTGAAAATTTCTGTATAATATTTAGTTTTTGAGAACTCAGCATTGTGTCTTTTTACTTCACATTTTAAACATATGTTATATATAAAAAATACGTTGATTTTTAAAGGAGTTATGATCAAACGAAGTATAGGGTGGCAACCTGCAGGCAATGCCATAATTATTGCAAGCAACAAAAAGTCTGTTGACTGTTGCTATCGATATTTGTTATCGATCGATTGTTATCGTTGAATTCGTTAACGTCTCAAGAAATAAAGACCCATCGAATTCTTTGAGTAAAACTCGGAGGCAAGTATATTTGTATACATGCTTATACTCAGCAAGGCAGCCGAATCATCAATGAAAAGTTGACATTTTATCTATTGAGTAACTCATTCAAGCTGGGTTGAAACTTACTTGATTAAGGTTATCCCAAGAGAATTTATTGCTGCTAACAAATAATTCACATACATTTTCAGTCTAAGCGGCACAACTTTTTTACCTTAAACTATAAATTTTCACTGCAGCTGCACAAGAAACTCATACCCTACAAAAGTACAATTTCTTCTACAATACAAAAAATGTTTCCCATCGCGTAAAAGAAACCATAAAACTAATTTTTATTAATTTGCAGAAAATTCTTCGCATACAAAAGAAATCAATCACTCGACTAATCAAACAAGTCAAAATAAAATCAAAACAATAAAAAAAGGCAAAAACTTCACAATCTTCGGCAAATAATAAATATTTTGAAAGACACCAAATGCAACAGAAACTTCACAGCAAAAAAAAAGAGGGCTGAACTTGCAACCATAAAACTGCAGTGCGAAAAAATTGCAACGCAAAAAATATTCTCACAGACAATTCAAAAAACAGAAAAAGGTTGAAATTGAAGAAAAAATAAAATAATTTTTAAGTATTTTTCGATTGCAATTCGAAGGTAAAAAAAAATTCTATAAATTTCAGTGCTAATTCAACCCCTAAAAAGGATTATCGATGCTGTACAATGGGCGAACCGATTCGAACCCACTTCAAACTGTTGAAAATGAAACCGATAAATAGCCACAATGGCATCTATTTAGTGCAATGTGAAGAACTTCATGAGTACAAGTATGAATTGTGTTTGGAAAACAGTTTAAATTCGATTTGGGTGCCGCGAAAAGGGTTCACTTCACTTTACTTTTTACCCCGATTAAACGAGTAGGCATTGAAGCGTCAAGTATCAGGCTTGGCCGGACAGAACCAACCGATAAATAAATCATTTCTCAGCGATTAATTCGCTTGCTGACATGTGTACTCGACACTCATATACTCGCACCATGTGTGTATATGGAAGAATCGCGTACTCATATGTGGTTAGTGATGCTTTGGTTTTTTTTTTTGTGTGAGGGTAACCCTTTCGTACTTCATGTGTCTATTTGCTCCGGCACTAATGCAACACGCTACTCATGTCAAATTTTTGGCTTTGCTCTGCTTTGTAGTGGCATACAAAATTGTTTTTTATGTCTCCATGAATTCGGCGTCATAAGTTATAAATTAGTAAAACTTTTAAGTGTTTCTCGCTTTAAAATCGTTGTTTCGGAAAATGTTTTCCCTGCGACTAACAATGATTTTCTTTGCACGTACGCTTATTTTTTTTTTTTTTTTTTAAGTGTTTGGGTTTGTTATTTCGTTTAGAAAAAGGGTTTCTTTTCTTGGTGCTGCTGCCGTTTTTAAGTAGACTATTGACATTTCCACATCATTGATTTTTTTCGGTTTTAATTTTTTGTATATGCGTAAATTCCATTCTACAATTGGCATTCTTATTGCCTACATATGCATGGAAAGGGGTGCAAATGCGTTGGGTAGAAACTTTTTAAGTGTATTGATTAATTTTTATTTTGATCATTTTGAAATCAATATTGTTTGCAAATTTCTGTAAATAGTTATTGTTCATTCATATTTGCTTGTTTGTAAATTTGTCCAAACGCCCAAAGTTGTAGTGTACTGAGCAGCTACTTAAGGGTTATGCGAATTTATGTAGTGGAAAAAACTTCGGGTGCAGCGTGAGAAATCTTTTAGAAGACACTTAAAAATATTGTATCATTGTAAATTCTTGAAAGGAGTTGAAAATCTTTGTGCACAAATAATTTTTGTGGATATCTTTTTAGAAAAAGTATCTTTCAGGAAGAAATATATTTAATTAAGATCTAGATGAAGCATTATTGTGGAAAATTCACTTCAGAGTATGTAACTTCGGAAGGTACCTTGTTAGAGACAGGTTTTCTGTTCGGAATCTCTTTAGAAGGAGAATCTGTCTAGCAGGAGAGATGTCTTGAGAGGTAATTTTTAAATGGAGAATTTCTTTAGAGGACTCTTTATGCGAGATATCTTAACAACAGTTCTCTTATCGATACATCATTTTTGCAGGTGCCTGTTTAGAATATCTTTAGAAGAGTTCTCTCTTTGGAGAAACCATTTTGCAGCATTTTCTCTTTGGAGTATATATTTAGAAGTGGTTTCTTTGTAGAAAGTCTCCGAAGAGATCTCTATTTAGAGGACGTCTATTTATGGTATTATTGGTAGAATACTATTTATATTTATCGTACTAGGACTTAGATCTGAAGGAATGTCTTTAGGTCTATTTGTGGAGAATTCGATCCAAAGGGATCTGTTTAGGGAAGTGCTTTTTATGGAAATCTCTTTAGAAGAGTTTTCTTTGAAAGTATCTTTTAGAATAGATTTCTATGTGGAGAGACTTTTCGTCAGGGATTTATTTATTTATTTGGAAGAAATCTTTTCGTTGAAATTTTTTAGGAGAGGTACCTTAGGATAGCAGGGGTGCCTTTAAAGGACATCTATTTGTTGACATTCTGATTAGAAAACGCCTATTTGTAATGGTGGAAATTCTGATAGAAAAGACCTCTTGTAGTGAAATACCGATCTGGAGAGACATTTTTAGTATAGGCCTGTTTGTGGAGATTCTGATTAAAAGCGATTTCTTTGGAAAAGGATTATTTATGGAGATGCTAATTAGAAGAGGCCTTTTTACAGAAGTTTCTTTGAAAAGATCGTTTCTGTTATAAATATCGTACTCTGGAAAGACTTCTGAGAATGTTATTATTTGGGATATGTATCTCTTAAATATTCGCTTTATCACATAAGATAATTATCGTACAATTTTTGGTAACTGGAAACTTAATCCATCAAAAATGTTCGCTCCTGTTTAATTATCATGTATGAGTAGATTGAGCAATCACTCTGTATAACCCTTTTTACACCTATATTCAAATCGAGACAACAACTTAATCTATAATGTAAAAATCGCCCTAAATTGCCGTTTAACATTTGAAACGCGACACGAGTTCGCCTCACTTTTAACCCTGATTCTAATAGGTACAATCTGGTTCATTTTAATCATAAGTTAATATAATAAGCAGCCTAAAAAACGCATACAAAAAGGTGCGCTTCATGCGGCATATAGCTAGGTAAACTAAATATGACAAGGATAAGAAACCGAGCACACGAATCAGGCAACCAAACAGATATACAGATATACAGACAGACAGCAAGGACTTTTACGCGCTTGTCAACAAGCGCATGGGAGATTTATTTTCTACTCTTTTTTTTTCTCTCCCAGTTTCAAAACAAAATCAAAGCGTAACCAATTACGGGTACCAACAGTGAAAGGACAATGCCAAAGGACTTTCACTCGGATTAGTAACAGCAGCGATTTGTTAGAGAGTTTGGCGGCACGTGACATTTTTTCAATGAAGTTGTCCTCATTGAATCTATGGAATGCTCTGCGAAACAACGAATTTCTTTTGATTTCATTTTCCGGGATTTGCTATTTGATCCGGTTTCGCATAGTTTTTGTAGGGATGCACGCGCGCTAAGTCAGGCATTCACACTTCATTAATATGATTGAGTATGCATGACAACGATGACAATGACAATGGATGGTCAGTATTGGTCAGCTGGCTTCCGATTTGTATTGAACTGATGTGTGACTGCCGTGAAGTGCAACTTAATTATGTCACTTTAGGCAAATTTATTAATTTCGTTTTTTCCACCGATTTTCTTGCATGCAAATCGATTTGTTGTTATCGATTAATTTTCATTATTGCATTGATTACCTTTGATGTGCCACGCGTGTTCAGATGTAGAGAGATACGTATGAGGGTTGTGGACTCTATGCAAATCTGTGACAGTTTAAATGGGCTTGGACAGAGGTCAATGAGGCTCTTTAGTCATTTGTTGTTTGAGTGTGAGAATAAAATTTTCTGGAATTATTTTTTACGGTAATCATAATTTTTATGAATTTTTAGGAAAAGCAGCTGACAAATTTTGTTCTATAACATCGAAAATCATGGTATAACATCAAAAAGGTGTTCTAGCCAACATCTGCATTTCTGCCGCTTCTGGAAAAATAGCTCAAACGAATGACTCATGTAAGCAAAGAAGGTGCATTATACCACATGTCTCTTCTCTGAAAGCATGTAATTAAAGCTTCACTTTTATTGACTTTTTTTTTTTTTTTGCGATGAAGTAAAACTTCCTCATGTACTGAGGTTAAGTTAGAAAAAAAAAAAACAACGCTACTGACCTAGATTTGTATTAGCTTTAGGGGAGTTAGCTAAACATTCAAAGCACTTGTAACGCCCCTAAACAATATGCTGAAGAGTTGTGAAACTAAAAGTGAAACGCAATATGGCTACAAGAAAACCGAGCAGGAAAGAAAAAACACTAACTGAGCAAATCAAATATCAAAGTGAAGTGCTCAACTAATGACATTTCTTTGTAGTGCAGTCAGTGAAGTTTTAGTGAGCTGAGCTGATGAGGATGTGTGTGAAGTTTTGCTTCGTTAAAGTCATGTAATATAAGAAACAATTGTTGCTCTTTATCGTTTGTAGTTTAAATAATACTTAACAAACTGGAAGTTTGGATCGCTATCTCACCAGGCGACAGGGACATCGAGAATTACTGTTTAGCTCACGAACTCTCGAGATAAGGGTCAACGGCACAGATCCTTCTCGGTAAGGATTGATGCGCAAGCTACTTATCCGCGAACATTTTGAATGTGAAGCTAACTCAAGATGCCAAGATGTAATTCGTGCCGGAACACACTACTTAAAACCACCACTGTTAATTCGAGACTTCTATACAACTTCATACCATTCATGGATCAGTTTAGTATCTCTGTCTATAAATTGGAACAGCGAATATCTACATCCGATATCACAATGAGCCGGAGTTGCTTCAATAACCGCTCTAACCATACCTAACTTAATCCGCATCAATTCAATCACTAAAAAATACATGAATACAATTGACATCGAAAGAAATGCATTATTATTCAATCAAATTCCAAAGAATACCTACCTACTTACTTATCACTCAAAAAGACATGAAAAAATTCTCTACACTCTACTTAAACGAGTGTCAACACCCACAAAACCACAGGCGGTCAATGCAACCAAATAAATTCAAAATATTAAAATCTTAAATGTTTGGAAAGAAAGAGAGAAAAAAATTCCAATAAAATTAATGATTTATTTACAACAAAATGACTGAAGACGGCAAAGAGTTCATGAAAATAAGAAAAATATGCAGCTTAAATTAGTAGAAATATCAATGGTATTTGTAAAGAAGTCATTTTTCCAATGGTAACTCCTACTTTTTCACTGACATCATGCAATGTTGTTGAACCTTTACAGCGCTTTATGATTAATTGCCGAAAAGTGTTGCTTCCTTTTATTACTCTGATGGAGATTGGATATTGTAGTTGCTGCTGCTGCTGATGCTCCTACTGCTGCAGCATTTACTGCATGCAGCAGTTGCACTTTGTTAAAAATTTGT
Organism: Leucophenga montana; assembly: GCA_035044765.1. Classification (NCBI taxonomy): domain Eukaryota; kingdom Metazoa; phylum Arthropoda; class Insecta; order Diptera; family Drosophilidae; genus Leucophenga; species Leucophenga montana. The sequence goes on along the minus strand of JAWNNQ010001640.1, from coordinate 2,055,067 downwards.
TGCATGAACAACAATTGCGCTTCATTATCAGCGTCATCATCGTCGTCGTCTTCGTCGTCATAGTAGTAGTCGAATATACTCGTACAAGTTTATATGAAGTAAGTGACCAACGTTTGCACTCGTTCCCCAGTCAATTACCCGAATGTTGTTGTGCGAGGCGTTTGTAGCCAATATCATTGTTCATACAAACCAACCTACAGTTTATACTCCAATCTGTACTTCATTCTGTCCATCAGTTTGTCTCTGTATCTCGCTCGTTTGGCGTTGTCAATGTCCTGCTGCGCTATTATTTGTCTTCGTTCGTGTGTGTTTCAATATAAATTGCTTTACGGCATTTTGGGTCATTAACGAAATTGAAAACGCTCTGTGCAACTCCGTCTTTGTCGCTGCTACAAACACATCTCTTGCCAGCTTTTCTTTTTTTTCCATTTTTTTTTTTTTTTGAATTTTTTCTGGTGGCAAGCATAGACTACCATGTTGCAGCTATTAAATCAGTGCCACTTTTTAGTAGTTGTAATATTTCCTTCACGCAGTTCGTCAGTCTGCCTGATGTGTGATTAGACACCAACAGTGTGCGTGGATGGAGTGCCAAGCTGGTAATGCGTGCGTAAAAAGTAGCTCAAGCTAACTGCACAGCAATTGTGCAATTAGTATGATGAAGTGCATTTAATCAGCAGCAATAAAATTTTGAAATCGTTTCTCCATGTAATTTAGAACAGTATGTAGGCTGTAGGCGGAGTGAAACGATGGAGATGTCTGAACATACATTAGTGGAGAATAATTTATTTGCAGCTACTATCTTCAGGATCTTTGCTAGTGACAAACCGTTAGTTGTGAAGTCTTTGTCACTGCGTCGACTGTGATATGCCGTTAGCTTCTGTACAGACCAGAGCTTAAGTTTAGTGTGGAGAACAAGTTCTTCAACTGTAGAATCTCTATACTTGGAGTAACTTTACTAGTGACCATTTGATACTTTTCCAGTCGTTCTCAACGCTCAACTTTGAAATCCCGTTAGTTTCCGAACTGTTCACAACAAAAGATACCACATATGATGTTTAGACTTGATAGACACCAGTTTGGCAAAAGTTTATCCACACATTTCTTTCAGTATTTATTTTTCATAATTCTTCGCAACAAAGAAGTCAAATAAGAACATATGTTCCACTAATTTCATTAACTACTTCTAATTTAAATAATTGCTACCGAAAAAATATGCTGCAATTAACTAGTAAAATGCACAGAAATTCCAGACATAATTGCAGGCGTCAAAAAATGTCAAAACCAAACAAAAACTAAAACCCTACAACGATTCCACAGAACGTGCCAGTTTTATGATATGCAATTTTCAGCGCGTTTATCATTGCCAAAATCTAACGACTTCAAATAAATGAATATCAAACAAATGAGCACTATTAACCTCTTGATAACTTCAGAAGGGGCTACCACAGAAAAACCGACACAAGGTTGCACATTAACTCAGGTATGTGTCACGTCATGGTGGCCACCCTGAACAATTAAATTTTAAAACGCGAAAAATTTTGTGAACACAAGCGCGATTTGAATTAAGATAAGCAGCAAATTAGCGCTTACAAAAAGCGAGCGTGTTTGCATAAATTTTGATAGGACGGTAGGGTGTCTGTTGCTCTATCAATGCTCAGTTCGTCACTCAGTGCAGTGAGGCACTGCTTATCAGCACAAATGAATCATTTGTCACAGATGTTTGGTTTGGCATTTTTTTTTTTTTTTTTTGGACGCACTTCCACTAAAGTCCTTTCTACACATTTTTTTGTTTTGCTCTTTTTTGGTAATTTACTAAAGGGGTTACATTGGGTGTTATTGTCCGTTTGAGGTTATGATGACTTAACATTTAATTTTATATTGCCTGCAATACATTTCCGTTTGTGGTTAGTTCAAATGTTTAAGCGTAACCTTTCAATTTAACCCTTTTGAATATTTTTCTTTAACAATTTGAATGCCTAAATGGTTTTTTCTTTTTTATATAGATATTTCCCACTATGTCTGTTTGACTTGTGGCATGACTTTTCAGAAAATATGGTTTTATTTGAGGTGACATATTGGTTTTTCTGATAAGTATCGCTTAATGTTTAGTTTCCTTATAAATTTCCGTAAAGGGTTGCATGTAATGTGGAATGGTTTAAATTGTTACTTATTTTTTAGATTTAGCATTTGCTTAATGCACTGTGAGAAATTTATACTGTAGTGCAAGTTAGTCAAATTAAAATTTTATTCAAAGCCGCTAGTAGCGAACGTTGTCTTGATTTTACGCAATAGATGTTAGATATAATTCGTAAACAGTTTATGCTTTAATTGACTTATATGTAATTTTGAAACACAAAAGTGGTGGTTTAAATAGGGGCTACCCCAAAAAGTGGACGGTACACGTCCACTTGTAGATGTGGATGTAGTAGATGTGTAAGATGCCACCAAATCGTATTTAAAGTTGATATTGACGTTTTCCATACAAATGCATAAAAGTGAGCTGGGGGTTTATATGGAGGCTACCCCAAAAAGTGACCCCATTAGTCTATGTATGTTAAACGGCTATCTATAAAAAGGCACCATATAGCATTTCAACCTAATATTGACTTTAATAAAGAAGTTTTTCTTACAGAAACACAAAAGTGGGCAGTATGTTTGTATGGGGGCTACCCTAAAAAGTGGGCGGGCTACAACCGTTAGTCCATATATGTAAAGCAGCTGACCACAAATAGGCACCACATTGCATTTGAATCAAATATTGACGTTAATAAAGAAGTTTTCATACAAAAAGCCAAAAGTGGGCAGTATGTTTGTATGGGGGCTACCCAAAAAAGTTGGCGGGTCCGACCCATTAATGTATAAGCCAAGCATCCGCCCATTAAAAGTTACCATATCAATTATTAAGTTGATATTGAATACAATAAAAAAGTTACCCATACAAAATGTCAAGAGTGGGCGGTGGGTTTGTATGGGGGCTACCCCAAAAAGTGGGCGTGACGGGTCAATCTTGATACTCTATTAAGCTGCAATAAAAAGAAGTGTATGTGCAAAATTTCAACTGGATAGCATAAAATTGGTTCCAACAAAAATGCGCAACAACATACAGACAGACGGACATGGCTAGATCGACCCGTCTGAACAAGAATATACATATATACTTTGTGGGGTCTACGATGCCTCCTTGAATGCGTTACAAACTTTCAGATGAACTGATAATACCATTTCACAATTAACTTCAATTTGAGCGCTTGATTGACCAAATCGAGCCATTAGAAATCGAGATAAACTCAAAAACGATAAACTCACAACTGAACGGAAAATTTGAAAATACTGTTTCTACAATCCATATCACGATAACGCTTTCATGAATAAATTTGATAATGCGATTTTCATGTTTAGTAGACCAAAATGCATTGTGGACACACAAATTTTTGAATTTTTTAAACTTAATTTGCAAAAAGGTTGACTTTGTTTAGCTTTAACCGTTAAGAAAAATAAAATTCGTAAACAGTTTATAGTTTAATTGAATTATATGAAATTTTAATTTTTCATTCGTTGATTATTTTTAATTTTCAGTATTATTTATTTTTTTTTCGAAGTATTTGTTACGAATAGTTATTGCGGCTGATTTGACGGAGCCAATAACACTGGCTCTGACGTATTAAAAATAAATTTAATCGATTGCCGACAGTGACCTTGCTTGAAACGATAGTACCGTCGGTTTCACAGAACTTTGAGAAAATTGATTTTTCGAACTTATTTGTAAAGTTTTTTTATGTATCTGGTGCTATGTCTCTTGATTTCTTCAGCTATACTTGGCATCTGAAGATCGGTATGGATATTATTCCATTAATATTGTTCCATTAAAGCGGGCCCGATCGTTACCCTGATGTCGAAGTGCGAATAAGATATGAACGGACTTGGCTGCGTTTACTGCAATATTCCACTTGTTCATCCAGTCTTGGGTTTTGTTCCGTTGGTTTTGAAGCAATTGAGTTGCTGCTTTAGCACTGGAAGCAGTAGCAGTAGCTGTGTATATGGTGTAAAGCAATGGGCCCAGCACGCTTCCTTTAAAGGCAATTCTGCCTGTATGCTTTTTAACTCAGATGTGTTGCTGAGACTTACGAATTGTTAAAAAAAGTTTATGATGATGATTGTATGAGTCGTACTCAAGTTTACACGTGGTTTACACGATTTAAAAACGGTTTTGATGATTAAATTGATTATCTAAGACCTGCACGAGCCGAAACATCCAATCGTGCTCGAAGCATCTAATTGTGCTATGCCAAATTTCACTGTAAGAATGCTGGCAGAAGAATTAAATTCATCTTACTGTACAATCTACAAAATATTAACTGAAGATTTGGGTAAAAGAAAGGTGTGTGCACGTTTTGTTCCAAATCAGTTAAATAATGATCAAAAAATCGTTTGTGTAGTCAATGAATTTTTGATGAAAAAACAGATTTGTCTCATTGGCCATCCTCCGCATTCGCATGGTCTATCACCGTGCGATTATTTTCTCTACCCAAAAATGAGAACAGGACAAAAATGAAAGGACATTCCAACCATACATGCAGCCGTGACACAAGTGCCAAAGAACATCCCAAAAAAGCGAGTTCCAAACGTTGTATTGAAGTAAATGGATCGTATTTTGTATTAACTAACTATTTTGTATTAGCTCTGAAACATAATACCGTAGTTGTTTTATTTTATAACTAAAAAGTTCGGTTATTTTTAGATCATACCGTGTATGTTTAACTTACCAAGCACTGTCTGTATTTTTTGTTTGGACTAATTTTCATAAACATTATGAAAGCAAAGCAAGAAAATGAAGTAAATAATTTAAATTTAAAAACATTTTTTTGTTGTTACAAAATTTTTTTTATATTTTCCAAAATATTTTTATTTTTTCTTACGAGTATAAAACATTTTAATTTGTATGCAATTTAGTACAATAGATTAGTTTAAGTTATTTATATATAGTATATATATATGCGTAATTGGTAATTTTGCTAAATCAATAATTTCCATTTCGGATCTGTATTCATTTTTATTTAAGATTTTGTATACAATTTTTTTTTCGCATGTAAATATTTAAAAATTTTGTGATCAAATTTTTTTTTTGCTTTATCAGGCCGGTTCCGATGCTCACTTTCGGCTATAATTTGCGAAAATGAATTCGATAAAAAGGTAAATTTTAAACTTATGAAAGGTTTTCATGAAGTGAATTCAGTTGAAATTGTTCTAGTGAAATTCGTATTGTGAAATTCACTCGAAAAAAACATTTTTAACGAATTCACTTTCGCAAAATCTTGCAGCAAGTGAAAACCAGAACATAGCTGTATATATGTATATTTCGCTGGTTTTAAATAGTTCTGGTTGGGCAGTTTTTTGACACATTTAAATACGGCATTCACACACATATGTATGTCTATTTTCTTTATAAATATAATATTTATTGTTTGTATAAATATTTTATGATTTCTTTTTTTTGAGTTATTTTTTGTTGGTAAAAATCTGGCTGGCTTAAAAATAGATTTGTACAATGCAATTGTTGTCAGTGTATATTGTTTTATTTGTTTTTGTAGCTTTGTATATTTTAGTTTTATATTTAGTATATTATAATTTGTATTTGGTTCTCTATGCAATTCGTACTTAACTATTGTTTATTACTGAGTTTATACGAGCGCGTTATAAACTCAGCATTTCATATTTACTTAATTCGATTTTATAGAAATAGCAAAAATTTGACATTTAGTGTAATTTGTTTTTTAGTATTTTTTTTTTTTGGCTATATGCATATACATAAATATATATATATATATATATATATATATATATATATATATATATATATATATATATATATATATATATATATAGTTTCTATATATATAGTTAGTTAGTTTATTGAATATTTTTTGTTTGACATGTAATTATTTGTAGACACAGATTATTAGAAAAAATGTTGCTACAACTCTTTTAATTACAATATTTGCGGTTTTTAGAGCGCTATTTAGCTGCAAAAAATATGCTTGCAGAGTTTTATTATTAAGAAATATTTCTTGTAATTTAGATTTCAATAAATTTCGCATAATTTCTGGGTGACAACTGCTGCAAACATATATGCACAACTAAATAGCTACACTATACTATTAATTTTATATTAGTTTATTTTTGAAATATTAAACCTTCTGCTTTGCTTTAATACAATTCGAAACCATTCTTTTTCTTTTTTCAAAATTCTTCAAACTGCCAAAAAAAAAAACATTTTGAAAAATTTGTAAAAGTTTATGAAAATAAAAAATGATCTTACAAAAAATGCCTACAGCTATTACGATAATAACCAACAAGAATTTCACAATTTAGCTTTTCACTCTACTATTAGTACCAATAAACTCATCACTTTCAGCAATTTTTGTCGAAATTTTTGTATTTTTTTGTTTTTTTTTTTTGTTTTGTTTTCTGTTAAAATAGTTTTACAATTTTTTTTTTTTTTAAGATTTTTTAGAAATATTTTTTATTAAAATATCAAATCATGCAACGATCTTAAATCGTTCTCCAACATCACAATGCGCTTTGATTGAGCTGCTACAGGACTTGAGCTGTCTTCTCAGAGTTGTTGTTTTAGAATTACTCACTCACAGTGTGTGCCGCCATCGCTGTAGACTTCATCTATCGCCTTCATCTTTACCTTCTCTCCTGCCATCTCCTTCATACACCATTTTAACCATTTATTCTGGCTTACCATCCGTAGCATCTGCAGTGCTACCTGCCACTGTTGTCTGCGGCATCTCTGCTGCATTATCCCTGCTGCTGATCTCAATGGATATCTGTATGACAGTTGGATGACGTTGCGTTGCGCTATAGTTATAGAGGCGTAACGCATAGCAGAAGATCTGCGCTAATAGTTCCCAGCAGCCAATGCTGTCAGCATGTGTACTCATTGATCCTTGCTGTCTGGCGAGTGGTATTGAAATATTGGCGCGGAAATGATTATTACGTGTGGTATAGCTGAAGTGTTGTTGTTGTTGTTGTTGTTGTTGCTGTTGTTGTTGCTGCTGCTGATGATGATGTCCTTGTTGTGTAGTATTTGTTGTTGTTGTGGTTGTTGCTGATCGTGTTCTGGAACTTCTTGCTGTTGATTGGTTGCTAGTCGAATTACTATTAGCAGCCGCACCGCCTTCTGTTGTTCGTCCTTGTCGAGAACGTGCCAGTAATTTGGCCTGATCGGGTATATAGTAGGCAATCGCCATTTTTTGTTTTGTTTTCTGATTTAGTACAATTTTATGAAGAAGTCTTGCTTCACTTTTTTAAACAGTTAATTTGAATTCGTTTAGCTTGTTTTAATATTTCTCGAACGTTTTTATAAAAATTTATTTAACGCATTTAAAGTTTTTTGATTTGGCTTAATAAGATTTTTTAAATTAAATATTTTTAAAAAACTTTTTGATTTTATAAAAATTTTAATTTATAATTTTAATTAAATTGCACTTTTTACTATTCAAGTCTTTTCAATTGCAATCATCAAAGCGTATAGTTTTTAATTCGAATACTCTTTTCTCAAAATTGTCTTCATACAAACTCGCCTTTTTGTAAAATTTGGCGCCAAAAATGTTACTATACTTCACGTATTATTTCACGTAAATAATCTAAATATTCACGTTTTTAAAACGCACTCCGTATAGTTAGCTGTGCTTGTTGCCTTATCAAAGGTTCTGCATAGACTGACTGCAAATATCCTTGCTGCAGTCACATTTATAAAATCGCTCGGCATTCGTCGGTTGCTTCCTAGGAAGCAACAGAGTACAATACGAAAATATCACCCCCAGAAAGAAGTCACCGCCGCATTGTGCTTTGTTCCGGAGTCTAACCAACCACAGCACCTCACACCCCATTTAGGGTGTTTCAACGCTGAGAGCGAGTAAATTTTTGTATATACGTATGAAGCACGACGTTAGAGCGTAAACAATGAGTTGCATTGAGCGTTATGTTGCTTTAGACATACGTCTCTACGTAACGTAAGCGTTTTTCGAAATGTTATAAAGTTTATTCAGGAGAACACTCTCACTGTATGAAGAGCAGAGCATAATTTTCAGGGGTTATTTTTCGTTTGGTTTTCGAAAGAAGTTTTCGAATATACTATTATTCAAGTCGCTTGTAAACTTGTTAGATTTGATTATGTGGTACGGAAGAATTTCGAAATTCGAACAAGTTTCGATTTTGAAATGAGGGGATAAATTCTTAGAAGCAGTTTGTGTGAGTAAATTTCGAAGTTCACTGCATGGAGAAAATTTGAATAGTTGCTTCGAATACTTGTTCTATGGAATAGGCTCAAAAAAAAAAAAACGACAAAAAAAAAGGAAACTAGTGAGACATTTTTAAAGATTCTATAGCTGCAACAGGTTGGAGATGAATTTTAAGTATTAAATGTTCGCAAAGATTGAATATTGTAAATAGCTACGTAGACAATTGTTTAGTGTTCAGTTACGTACTGCATATCAGTTCTCTGGCTGTAACATGCAAATTTTTGTTACTTATGTGGTACCTTGATGGAAAACTAACATCTATATTAAGGTACCTTTAATCGAGAGTGGTGTTTCACTTTAATAATTTTATGTTTATTCTATTGTACTTGCTTGTGCTGTCAGCTTAAATAAATCCGATAACAAAAGCATTCACTTTCAAGTAATTATAAATATTCCACGCTTCAGAACACTTCCTTTTAACAACTACAATTCATTTTATACATATTAAACACTTCAGAGAAAAACTAAGCACACAAGTAAATCAAATTTACTATTCCACTAAGCTACATTCTAACATTTAATCAATAATTTTGTAACCTTGAATTTTACGCACGTCACGTGCTGCCAACTGTAGGAAACACTGCCACCTACGCACGCACGTAAGCACGCAGGGTGTTCCGTCCCTACATTACATAATAAAGAATTTCATGATCAAGGTCACGCAGCAAGCCGGCAAGGAGTAAACCGGCAGCCGGCTATGGCTCCGACCAACAGACCGGCATAGCCGTAAGGCGGCATACGCCCGGCGTCCTTGAAACAAGCTAGTACCAAAGCATACTTCTACAGTTTTCTGTCATTTTTTTTTTCTTGCTCCATTTTCATGTACTGCCATGCCATTTAGAACAAATGGCAGCCACTTTGGCATTGACATTGAAAACCAAGTTAGCAGCGTGAGTAACGCTTGGCAACAAACAAATTGTACGCTACCGCAAAAGTTTCACAGCGGGATGCAGTGCGTCAGTAAGAAGTGTAAGTAGCTTGATATTTTTCTTTTCTATGTTCCCTCCATTTTTTTTTTTTTTTATTTAGTTTGGTTTTTACTTTTTTAAATGTTACGACAACTTTAATGCAATTTATTGAAAATCAGAAGCTGATTATAAAATGGGGGAGCAGTTTCAAGGCTAACTGGGTATGCGGAAATATGTTTGATATTTGTTTCAAGGTTAGTTAAGGTTTGTGTTTGAGATTGTGTATAGTTGTATTTGCTTCGGAGTTGCAGGGATTTGTCTTGGTTTGCTTTTTGTATAAGTTGAAGGTAGCTTAGTGTACTCGTAAATGACATTCTGTATACGTTCAAGTTGAAGGAAAATTTAAAGCAGCAAACGTGACACCATTACAAGCAATAATGTAAATCTGGAATTTTCTGTACTCAAAGTTTAAGGTATATGATGTAGATTAAGGTATATGATATGTAGGTTAGATTAGGCTGTGATGGGTAAAACGCGCGTCGTCATTTAGTCCAACATCCAGAAAACTTCTCTATTACAAAAATTGTATCTTAAATAGAGATTATCTAAGCAAAGGCTTCCGAGTAGAACTAGTCTCTTCCTGCTGTGAGCAGGGTAATCGTTTCCTCAACAACTTCTACAAATATCTTAGGATTTAAACCGTAGCCTAGTGGCGTATCTACAATACCTGTGAAGCAGTGACTCGTAAAGGCTCCAGCCAGAACAGAGATGTGTGGTTAAGTTCGGCCAGGATAGTTGAGAGGTTTTACAAATGTTTAAATTAACCCATCTAATGTTTCCTACCCGTTTCGATCTTAATGTAATCCGTAGCTTTTAGATAGCGATTGATATCCATCTGTGGCCTTCTCGAGAAGCGGCACTATCTCAGACCACTTTATCCGCTTCACAATTTCCCTCTATATATCTGATATCCATGCACCTGGATGAGGTGAATAAAATACTTGATTCCGATCCCGCCCATCCCGATGCAAATATTTAGACTTAGAGCTGCATCATGCACAAATTTCAAAGAACAAGATGCTTACTCTGATTTCTAGTTCTAATGGGTACAAATGATATTGAACGGGCAAGAAGCTTGAGCAATAAGTTTTCGCTTCTCTCTGCCATTTTGTGCTGTTTTCTTATTCAAACAAAAAGTATGTAGAATAATGAAGTGTTTATTATGCAGCGCTTATTAGAGAAGTTTAGATTTATAACTATCACAGTTCAATTTCGACTAGAATAACCATTTGAGACTTCAATGTACAGTACTCGTATACTCCGAAAAAGATGCCACAAGTCTTTAGATTATGCTAAGTCAACTTGAAATAATACTAAAATAATATGTCAAAACAAAGCCAGCCAAATATGCCAACACATAATTAATTATAGCTCAAGAGCTCGACTCACAAATGTTCATTTGGCAGCCAAATCACGCACAGATACACACATACACACAGAGTCAGACACATGTCTTGCTATATCCTTAGATATACTTACTGTAGTACTTACTTAAGTAATATGCAAAGCAACTCAAATGTCAAAATATGCATGTGACAAGTGTGAAAAAGAAACAAAGACACATGAAAAGGACGAGCAGGACGTTGACAACGCTGATTCAAGTGAAAAACTTTTAAAAATTAACGATGCATCAGTGCTAAGAACAAAAGATACACTCCCGCATATATCCTGCACGCGTTCGAGCGCATAAAATAAATTGAAATTTTAGAATTGTGTTTTATGTAGGAATTAATACTGCAGCTCAAGCATTATGACAAGTTTTTGCACTAACGCGCAATGAGAATGTGTTGTCAGATATCTATGATTATTTATCTTGTACGCGTAGTTGGATACGGAGTGCCATGAAGTCCAAAAAAAAAAGAGCTACACATATGCAAAGTAGCACATAAGTATGTGTGTATGAGCAAGGATGTGTGTACGTGTGTGCCTGACACTTGCCAGCACTTTGTCAAGTTTTTAGTACGCTTGACAAGTCCTTTTCGCGCTGACTACTTTTGCTAACTTTTGACTTACACCCCATACACAACAAAAAGAAGAAGTTTAGTTCTGTGGAAAAACCCTTTTCAAGCCATTTGTCAAAAAATTCTCATATGACGTCATCTGCAGCAGTTGTTCTGGAGTTTGTGCATGTTGATTGGTGAAGTTGGCTAAAAGTGAATATGATTTCAAATTGCTTCAAAAAAGTTTGCTGCTTAAAGAAATTTTTAAGAAACTTAAAGTTTAAAATTCTTTTATTTTTAATTATACACCACCTACAGCTCAAATTTGCATAAGGATAAACAATTAAGCTATATCTCTAACCATTACTTTTAGGCAGCTGCACTCATTTTGTATTTCCAACTCAATTCGACTGCTGCAAAATAAGTAGAAATCATTAAATCCGTGTACTACATAGTAATCGCCTTCGATCCTTGAAGTGTGCAGCTCAACCGCATTCAATGCCAGAGCAACAATGTCTGTGTCCTTTCGACTTGGTCATTGGCCGCAACAATTGTTTTACACTGTATCTGTATCTGTGCAATGCCATTTCCGTGGCAATGAATGAATGCCAATACATAGACTCAACCATGGTCAGGCTGTAGTAAGTACATTGTTTTCCCGTACAATTTTGGCGTTGTAAATCCCCTGACAACAGTTGAACAAGCAGCATACGCAAACATACACACACACACATATTCCCGCCAACAAAGAAGAAAATGCGCCCAAAAAAAAATCCATACAATGCATGAAATAATTGCACAACTACGAGTATATACGTATGTAGCTATATAAAAGGACTCGCAGGACATTGTTGCCGTGCCGTGCCGTGCGTAAAAGATGTTCATTATTGTAAGCATAATGACTTCGATGATGAGGCTTAAGTAGTAACAAGCATACGTACAACTGGGACTATTTACAGTGAAAGGACTCTAGTGGGATGTACGCATGTGAATGGCAAGTGTTTGTGAGTATGTGGAAGCTATATATTTTTAAAGTGGGAAGGAATAAAGCAGTTAAGTCAAGGATATACAACTTTCTAAAATGATACTACAAACTCATTTTCATTGCAGGGCTTTGCAGAAATGAAAGGCAGACAGTCGGACTGAAATCAGACGGTTGCCGCGCTGATCTAGCTAGAGAGATCCACTTTTTCAACTACTTCTTGGCAGCTGATGCATTGCGATAGATTCATGTTTCACCCATGAAACTCATAAAAACTTGAAACTAATATTGCGGTTATCCAATGTCTACTTCGAAGTTGTCACACGTTTACGTTTTAGGGCCATTTGAGAACCCACTTGCCTTCTGTCCATTTGCTACCTCTCCATGCATATTGCTTCAAATTTGATAGTGACATAATAAAAGATTTTTCCTTTATATAAAAATGAAGTGATCACTTGGTGGATATGAGTTCACCACTGAAGGTGATGTCTCTTTCGTCGAAAAAAGCCATCTTAAACTTGGGTTTAAACAACGCACGAGATTTAAATATCTCCAGAAATCTTCATCACTATGGAACACCATCCTCTCCCCCTGCTATTTACTTCC